>CM059556.1:38590568-39227587 GCA_030386875.1 Morinoia aosen
TACGTGAGGAAAATATTGAATCCCCGTCATTTTTGACGGGCTGTGTGCACTGTAAATGATAATTTATGAAAGACGATGCTTGCATTCACGATGTTAAACTAAGGTATCCAGTCTACAGGGCGGCCATAGCGACAGACACAAAGCAAGGAACCGTGCGTTGTTAAGTAGGAGAACTTATATTTCTCGTTGATCCTTCTTATTTTATATGCAAAGGAAAGAGCGAGGTATTTTCATTTAGGGTCATATCACGAGTCTCTCTAGGATAGGCTTATCAATGAAGGCTTGTTTTTGTTGCAGGTGGTGAAGACTTGTGGAGAAAGCAGCGTTGGAGGGACGAAGAAATAATTGGTTGGCGGCCGGGGGAACCTACTAAGAATTAATAAATATCCCTGTGTGTTTATATTTATTGATGTGTAGGGGCCGCGGTTGCAAGGGCAGCATTGAAAGCAATCGTGAAATGCAGGTTTGTAATAGGCATTGGTGCCTGTGGTGTGTGTGCTCTGAATTGTGTAGGTGGGCAAGTCCTGCATGAAGGGGCCGCTGAGTTGTGCGCAGCTTCAAGTATTGCAGTTGTTGCAACTTAGCTAAGGCCCGTTCATGGGGAGGCCTACGAACTAAAATTTATAAGTTCATTGGCCTCAAGCCGCCGTTTATTGGAACCTAAAATTTTCGATGTTTTGGCCGGAATACATTTTGGCTCAGCCATACGTACTATGTACCTGTAGTACAGTTTCTCTCCAATATTGCGCACCGATTTGTTTTGTGTAGGCCACTTCTATTGTATGGCCAATTCCAGGGTTATACGTCGATCGTATCCTACCTGCGAATGGTTCATGCAATTCAATATCCTCTCGGAACGAATGCGGGTGCCCAATATTATGGGGAAAACTGGACATGAAGTCCATAATACGCACATATCAACATAATTCTTGTATTCCTGTCGGTGAGTTACCCGTTATCTCTGTTTTTACCCGGTTACTACCATGGATAAATCTATCTGTATATGTTAACTTTGTTGATACCAGGTTAATACCATATGTAAATCTTTGTTTATTGGAATAACCAGGTAACGGCAAAGTTATCAATAGCATGTATGTAAATTAAATATAATAGGTTATTTGGCACACTGTTGGACCCCAGTGGCCCACAATGTGCCGGGTGGGTTGGAGGGAACAGAGAATAGCGAGGCCATCGATTTGTCCGGCGTAAGCTTGTTTTTGCACACGTCGGCGGCCAACAGGCTACACATGTATACATTGAATTTGGTTTTATTTTTTTTTATATCAACGTTTGCTTCTCGACGATAACCATCACAATGGGTTGTCACATTTCCTGCGTATTGCAGACGTGGAAAAATTGGAGATAGATCACAGAGAGAAAAATTAATTCATATATGTATGTAATTTATATATGATGAAAATTTTAAATGTTAAAATGTAGAAAACGACAAATATGGGCATCAATATAAATATACATTTATATATAAAAATAATTACATATATAAAACTTAACTCGTAAAACTAAATATATATGAAAATACAATAGATAAAAATCGACATATAGAAAATTTTTAGTATTCTAAAAGATATACAAACACATATACTAATGTCGAGAATATGTTCAGAATGATCAAATTTTGCGAATTAAAAATGAAAATTCTTGTAAGTGTGTGTAATGTAACAAATTTGTGCTTACGTAAAAAGTTGTGTCTTGAAATGTCTCAGATAATCCCAGCAGCCGGGGGGGTCGCTTCAACATGAATGTTTTATGTCGCTTCAACATGTATGTTTTTACGCCTGTATGTTTTCTTTCAACTCAGCAATGTTAGGAGGCTGTGATAAGGTGCGAGAGCCAAACGATGTATGTTTACAGTGTGTCTTGTTTCTGGAGGGGCCTATGTTGTGGTTATGCGAGCGAGCCTTGGGAAACTCGATACGGTCGAAAAACGCCTACCCAAGCGCGAACAAAGTCGCCTTGTAGTCAAAGATAAATCGAGACACTCAGACCGAGAGAGTCGGCAAACCAACGGTCGGTTCGAAGGAGCTGAGCGTGAGAAGAAAAATGATGTTAAGAAAGAAATAAAGGCAAGCGGCGGCACTACCAATTAGAAAAGAGGTAGGCGGGCACTCCGAGGCTCCTAAGATTCTCATAGGCCGAAGGTGAGAGTTCTCAACCCTCGAAGAGAATGCGCCAGGGCTCAAGGCGTCGGAGGAACAATGGACAGTTCGACCGGCGTAACCGTAACGTGAGGTGCAACCAAGAAACGCGGGTGTGTTCACAATAACAAGCGTGCTTAATGCAATAATAAGAAAAGTGGCTATATTGAAAATTATACTAAGTTTCACGCTATAATGTAATCCAGAAAGTAACACATTCTCGTTTCACTTGCAGAAATTTTACGTGTTCCCGTCACCTTCGTTCACAAAGGGGAAATTTATCAAAACATAACCCACCGTGGGAGTTATTGATGGAACATGGAGATGCTGCACTAGAAGGGAGGGTAAGAGATGCATTTCAAAAAAAAAAAAAAAGGAAAGAGTAAAGATAGTGTTGAGATAAATATTGCGATAATTCATTGTCATTCACACACTCATGCGCTTAAAAAGTAACAAGTTAAATTTTTATCTTTGACAGGCGGGACGGTAATTCAGTCATACATCCGAGGATTGATCAGCTCGAATGAAGGGAATCGACGTGTGAACATGCTGAAACGTAATGAGCAAGATGACGTCATCACTAGACATTTTCTGAACAGTGCACAAGACAGGCCTTTGAACTGAAGCGAGTCGCGGACGAATTTAGTGGTTGAAGTGACCTTCGCCTACTGGGCTGCTGGGGGGCGCTGAGACATTGTAGGCATTATTTGTGTTGTGTTTGGATGCATAAGCAATCTGCGGTTAAAGGCTGGCCAGCCAAATTTCTGTGTAATTATGTGCAGTAGGTCATTTGACGTATGCTATTTGCTTTCATTACTTAATTGGAATTGTTCCTAACACCAATCATTGTGTGTGCGCTCATTGATGTTTGTATCACGTATAGCTGGGAATTATAAATGTTAAGCATAATTCACCCTGTGTATCATGCCCCACAATATTAGAAGCAATCGATCGTAATGCAACGGAGGCCGCCCAGAAAATGCGCTGCGTAAGTGGGTCAGCGATCCCCGGTGAGTACCTTTATTTTAGTATATGTGCTGTAATTGCCGATGATAATTCATTTAATTTGTGTTGTGTATATAGCCTGGAGGTGTGCCATTCCTCTATTCCGAGAACCTGATCTTCTTGTTAATGAATTGTTAACAAGGAGGTGAAGGGACGACCTTCTCGTGACACTAACCTAGATGATATATATGAAACAAATATACAGAATATCAAGATATAGAAAACGACGAAACGGAGAAAAACACGTTAGGTTAAACGATAAATAGATACTAAATAAATTTATATAGCAAACCGATAAAAATTGTCCATATAGCAAACGACGATATAGAAACAAAATGATATAGAAATTGACCACACACAGAAACAAAATAATGTAGAAAACGACAATGAAAAGCAATCGACTAAACAGAAAATCAAAATGTAGAAAAAAATGAATACAAATCGACGATATATAAAATGACAATGAATAGAAAACGTCGATATAGAAAACGACGATGTAGAAAACGACGATATAGAAAATCAAAATGATATAGAAAACGACGATGTAGAAAACGACGATATAGAAAATCAAAATGATATAGAAAACGACGATGTAGAAAACGACGATATAGAAAATCAAAATGATATAGAAAACGACGATGTAGAAAACGACGATATAGAAAATCAAAATGATATACAAAACGACGATGTAGAAAACGACGAAATAGGAAACGACGATGTAGAAAATCAAAATGATATAGAAAACGACGATGTAGAAAACGACGATATAGAACATCAAAATGATATAGAAAACGACGATATAGAAAATCAAAATGATATAGAAAACGACGATATAGAAAATCAAAATGATATAGCAAACGACGATATAGAAAATCAAAATGATATAGAAAACGACGATATAGAAAATCAAAATGATATAGAAAACGACGATATAGAAAATCAAAATGACATAGAAAACGACGATATAGAAAATCAAAATGATATAGAAAACGACGATATAGAAAATCAAAATGATATAGAAAACGACGATATAGAAAATCAAAATGATTTAGAAAACGACGCTATAGAAAATCAAAATGATTTAGAAAACGACGCTATAGAAAATCAAAATGATATAGAAAACGACGCTATAGAAAATCAAAATGATATAGAAAACGACGCTATAGAAAATCAAAATGATATAGAAAACGACGCTATAGAAAATCAAAATGATATAGAAAACGACGCTACAGAAAATCAAAATGATATAGAAAACGACGCTATAGAAAATCAAAATGATATAGAAAACGACGCTATAGAAAATCAAAATGATATAGAAAACGACGCTATAGAAAATCAAAATGATATAGAAAACGACGCTATAGAAAATCAAAATGATATAGAAAATCAAAATGATATAGAAAACGACGATATAGAAAATCAAAATGGTATAGAAAATCAAAATGATATAGAAAACGACGATATAGAAAATCAAAATAATATAGAAAACGACGATATAGAAAATCAAAATGATATAGAAAACGACGATATAGAAAATCAAAATGATATAGAAAATCAAAATGATATAGAAAATCAAAATGATATAGAAAACGACGCTATAGAAAATCAAAATGATATAGAAAATCAAAATGATATAGAAAACGACGCTATAGAAAATCAAAATGATATAGAAAATCAAAATGATATAGAAAACGACGCTATAGAAAATCAAAATGATATAGAAAACGACGCTATAGAAAATCAAAATGATATAGAAAACGACGCTATAGAAAATCAAAATGATATAGAAAACGACGCTATAGAAAATCAAAATGATATAGAAAACGACGCTATAGAGATTCAAAATGATATAGAAAACGACGATAGAGAAAATCAAAATGATATAGAAAACGACGCTATAGAAAATCAAAATGATATAGAAAACGACGCTATAGAAAATCAAAATGATGTAGAAAACGACGATATAGAAAATCAAAATGATGTAGAAAACGACGATATAGAAAATCAAAATGATATAGAAAACGACGCTATAGAAAATCAAAATGATATAGAAAACGACGCTATAGAAAATCAAAATGCTATAGAAAACGACGCTATAGAAAATCAAAATGATATAGAAAACGACGATAGAGAAAATCAAAATGATATAGAAAACGACGATAGAGAAAATCAAAATGATATAGAAAACGACGATAGAGAAAATCAAAATGATATAGAAAACGACGATAGAGAAAATCAAAATGATATAGAAAACGACGATAGAGAAAATCAAAATGATATAGAAAACGACGATAGAGAAAATCAAAATGATATAGAAAATCAAAATGATATAGAAAACGACGCTATAGAAAATCAAAATGATATAGAAAACGACGCTATAGAAAATCAAAATGATATAGAAAACGACGCTATAGAAAATCAAAATGATATAGAAAACGACGCTATAGAAAATCAAAATGATATAGAAAACGACGCTATAGAAAATCAAAATGATATAGAAAACGACGCTATAGAAAATCAAAATGATATAGAAAACGACGCTATAGAAAATCAAAATGATATAGAAAACGACGATATAGAAAATCAAAATGATATAGAAAACGACGATATAGAAAATCAAAATGATATAGAAAACAACGATATAGAAAATCAAAATGATATAGAAAACGACGATATAGAAAACGACGATATAGAAAACGACGACATAGAAAATCAAAATGATATAGACGATATAGAAAACGACGATATAAAAAACGACGATATAGAAAACGACGATATAGAAAACGACGATATAGAAAACGACGACATAGAAAATCAAAATGATATAGACGATATAGAAAACGACGATATAAAAAACGACGATATAGAAAACGACGATATAGAAAACGACGTTATAGAAAACGACGATATAGAAAACGACGATATAGAAAATCAAAATGATATAGGAAACGACGATATAGAGAATCAAAATGATATAGAAAACGACGATATAAAAAACGACGATATAGAAAACGATATAGAAAATCAAAATGATATAGAAAACGACGATCCAAAAAACGACGATACAGCAAACGACGATACAGCAAACGACGATACAGCAAACGACGATACAGCAAACGACGATACAGCAAACGACGACACAGCAAACGACGATACAGCAAACGACGATATAGAAAACGACGATATAGAAAACGACGATATAGAAAACGACGATATAGAAAACGACGATATAGAAAACGACGATACAGCAAACGACGATATAGAAAACGACGATACAGCAAACGACGATACAGCAAACGACGATACAGAAAACGACGATATAGAAAACGACGATATAGAAAACGACGATATAGAAAACGACGATACAGCAAACGACGATACAGCAAACGACGATACAGCAAACGACGATATAGAAAACGACGATATAGAAAACGACGATATAGAAAACGACGATACAGCAAACGACGATACAGAAAACGACGATACAGCAAACGACGATATAGAAAACGACGATATAGAAAATGACGATACAGCAAACGACGATACAGAAAACGACGATATAGAAAACGACGATACAGCAAACGACGATACAGCAAACGACGATACAGCAAACGACGATATAGAAAACGACGATATAGAAAACGACGATACAGCAAACGACGATACAGAAAACGACGATACAGCAAACGACGATACAGAAAACGACGATACAGCAAACGACGATATAGAAAACGACGATATAGAAAACGACGATATAGAAAACGACGATACAGCAAACGACGATACAGAAAACGACGATATAGAAAACGACGATACAGCAAACGACGATACAGCAAACGACGATACAGCAAACGACGATACAGCAAACGACGATATAGAAAACGACGATACAGAAAACGACGATACAGAAAACGACGATATAGAAAACGACGATACAGCAAACGACGATACAGCAAACGACGATATAGAAAACGACGATATAGAAAACGACGATATAGAAAACGACGATACAGCAAACGACGATACAGCAAACGACGATACAGCAAACGACGATACAGCAAACGACGATATAGAAAACGACGATATAGAAAACGACGATATAGAAAACGACGATATAGAAAACGACGATATAGAAAACGACGATATGGAAAACGACGATATAGAAAATGACGATATAGAAAACGACGATATAGAAAACGACGATATAGAAAACGACGATATAGAAAACGACGATATAGAAAACGACGATATAGAAAACGACGATATAGAAAACGACGATATAGAAAACGACGATATAGAAAACGACGATATAGAAAACGACGATATAGAAAACGACGATATAGAAAACGACGATATAGAAAACGACGATATAGAAAACGACGATATAGAAAACGACGATACAGCAAACGACGATATAGAAAACGACGATATAGAAAACGACGATATAGAAAACGACGATACAGCAAACGACGATACAGCAAACGACGATATAGAAAACGACGATATAGAAAACGACGATATAGACAACGACGATATAGAAAACGACGATATAGAAAACGACGATATAGAAAACGACGATACAGCAAACGACGATATAGAAAACGACGATATAGAAAACGACGATATAGAAAACGACGATACAGCAAACGACGATACAGCAAACGACGATATAGAAAACGACGATACAGCAAACGACGATATAGAAAACGACGATATAGAAAACGACGATACAGCAAACGACGATATAGAAAACGACGATATAGAAAACGACGATATAGAAAACGACGATATAGAAAACGACGATATAGAAAACGACGATATAGAAAACGACGATACAGCAAACGACGATATAGAAAACGACGATATAGAAAACGACGATATAGAAAACGACGATATAGAAAACGACGATATAGAAAACGACGATATAGAAAACGACGATATAGAAAACGACGATATAGAAAACGACGATACAGCAAACGACGATATAGAAAACGACGATATAGAAAACGACGATATAGAAAACGACGATATAGAAAACGACGATATAGAAAACGACGATACAGCAAACGACGATATAGAAAACGACGATATAGAAAACGACGATATAGAAAACGACGATACAGCAAACGACGATATAGAAAACGACGATATAGAAAACGACGATATAGATAACGACGATATAGAAAACGACGATATAGAAAACGACGATATAGAAAACGACGATATAGAAAACGACGATATAGAAAACGACGATATAGAAAACGACGATACAGCAAACGACGACACAGCAAACGACGATATAGAAAACGACGATACAGCAAACGAAGATATAGAAAACGACGATATAGAAAACGACGATACAGCAAACGACGATATAGAAAACGACGATATAGAAAACGACGATATAGAAAACGACGATATAGAAAACGACGATACAGCAAACGACGACACAGCAAACGACGATATAGAAAACGACGATACAGCAAACGACGATATAGAAAACGACGATATAGAAAACGACGATATAGAAAACGACGATACAGCAAACGACGATATAGAAAACGACGATATAGAAAACGACGATATAGAAAACGACGATATAGAAAACGACGATATAGAAAACGACGATATAGAAAACGACGATATAGAAAACGACGATATAGAAAACGACGATACAGCAAACGACGATACAGCAAACGACGATATAGAAAACGACGATATAGAAAACGACGATATAGAAAACGACGATATAGAAAACGACGATATAGAAAACGACGATACAGCAAACGACGATATAGAAAACGACGATATAGAAAACGACGATATAGAAAACGACGATATAGAAAACGACGATATAGAAAACGACGATACAGCAAACGACGATACAGCAAACGACGATACAGCAAACGACGATACAGCAAACGACGATACAGCAAACGACGATACAGCAAACGACGATACAGCAAACGACGATACAGCAAACGACGATATAGAAAACGACGATATAGAAAACGACGATATAGAAAACGACGATATAGAAATCGACGATATAGAAAACGACGATACAGCAAACGACGACACAGCAAACGACGATACAGCAAACGACGATATAGAAAACGACGATATAGAAAACGACGATATAGAAAACGACGATATAGAAAACGACGATATAGAAAACGACGATATAGAAAACGACGATATAGAAAACGACGATACAGCAAACGACGATATAGAAAACGACGATATAGAAAACGACGATATAGAAAACGACGATACAGCAAACGACGATATAGAAAACGACGATATAGAAACGACGATATAGAAAACGACGATATAGAAAACGACGATACAGCAAACGACGATATAGAAAACGACGATATAGAAAACGACGATATAGAAAACGACGATATAGAAAACGACGATACAGCAAACGACGATATAGAAAACGACGATATAGAAAACGACGATACAGCAAACGACGATATAGAAAACGACGATATAGAAAACGACGATATAGAAAACGACGATATAGAAAACGACGATATAGAAAACGACGATATAGAAAACGACGATATAGAAAACGACGATATAGAAAACGACGATATAGAAAACGACGATATGGAAAACGACGATATAGAAAACGACGATATAGAAAACGACGATATAGAAAACGACGATATGGAAAACGACGATATGGAAAACGACGATATAGAAAACGACGATATAGAAAACGACGATATAGAAAACGACGATATAGAAAACGACGAAATAGAAAACGACGATATAGAAAACGACGATATGGAAAACGACGATATGGAAAACGACGATATAGAAAACGACGATATGGAAAACGACGATATAGAAAACGACGATATAGAAAACGACGATATAGAAAACGACGATATAGAAAACGACGATATAGAAAACGACGATATAGAAAACGACGATATGGAAAACGACGATATGGAAAACGACGATATGGAAAACGACGATATAGAAAACGACGATATAGAAAACGACGATATAGAAAACGACGATATAGAAAACGACGATATAGAACACGTCGATATAGAAAACGACGATATAGAAAACGACGATATGGAAAACGACGATATGGAAAACGACGATATAGAAAACGACGATATAGAAAACGACGATATAGAAAACGACGATATAGAAAACGACGATATAGAAACGACGGTATAGAAAACGACGGTATAGAAAACGACGATATAGAAAACGACGATATAGAAAACGACGATATAGAAAACGACGATATAGAAACGACGATATAGAAACGACGGTATAGAAACGACGGTATAGAAAACGACGATATAGAAAACGACGATATAGAAAACGACGATATAGAAAAGGACGATATAGAAAAGGACGATATAGAAAAGGACGATATAGAAAAGGACGATATAGAAAAGGACGATATAGAAAAGGACGATATAGAAAAGGACGATATAGAAAAGGACGATATAGAAAAGGACGATATAGAAAAGGACGATATAGAAAAGGACGATATAGAAAAGGACGATATAGAAAAGGACGATATAGAAAAGGACGATATAGAAAAGGACGATATAGAAAACGACGATATAGAAAACGACGATATAGAAAACGACGATATAGAAAAGGACGATATAGAAAAGGACGATATAGAAAAGGACGATATAGAAAAGGACGATATAGAAAAGGACGATATAGAAAAGGACGATATAGAAAAGGACGATATAGAAAAGGACGATATAGAAAAGGACGATATAGAAAAGGACGATATAGAAAAGGACGATATAGAAAAGGACGATAAAGAAAAGGACGATATAGAAAAGGACGATATAGAAAAGGACGATATAGAAAACGACGATATAGAAAACGACGATATAGAAAACGACGATATAGAAAACGACGATATAGAAAAGGACGATATAGAAAAGGACGATATAGAAAATGACGATATAGAAAAGGTCGATATAGAAAACGACGATATAGAAAACGACGATATAGAAAACGACGATATAGAAAACGACGATATAGAAAACGACGATATAGAAAACGACGATATAGAAAACGACGATATAGAAAAGGACGATATAGAGAAGGACGATATAGAAAACGACGATATAGAAAACGACGATTTAGAAAACGACGATATAGAAAAGGACGATATAGAAAAGGACGATATAGAAAAGGACGATATAGAAAAGGACGATATAGAAAAGGACGATATAGAAAACGACGATTTAGAAAACGACGATATAGAAAAGGACGATATAGAAAAGGACGATATAGAAACGACGATATAGAAACGACGATATAGAAAACGACGATATAGAAAACGACGATATAGAAAACGACGATATAGAAAACGACGATATAGAAAACGACGATATAGAAATGGACGATATAGAAATGGACGATATAGAAAAGGACGATATAGAAAACGATGATATAGAAAACGACGATATAGAAAACGACGATATAGAAAACGACGATATAGAAAAGGACGATATAGAAAAGGACGATATAGAAAAGGACGATATAGAAAAGGACGATATAGAAAAGGACGATATAGAAAACGACGATATAGAAAACGACGATATAGAAAACGACGATATAGAAAACGACGATATAGAAAACGACGATATAGAAAACGACGATATAGAAAACGACGATATAGAAAACGACGATATAGAAAAGGACGATATAGAAAAGGACGATATAGAAAAGGACGATATAGAAAACGACGATATAGAAAACGACGATATAGAAAACGACGATATAGAAAACGACGATATAGAAAACGACGATATAGAAAACGACGATATAGAAAACGACGATATAGAAAACGACGATATAGAAAACGACGATATAGAAAAAGACGATATAGAAAAAGACGATATAGAAAAGGACGATATAGAAAAGGACGATATAGAAAAGGACGATATAGAAAAGGACGATATAGAAAAGGACGATATAGAAAACGACGATATAGAAAACGACGATATAGAAAACGACGATATAGAAAAGGACGATATAGAAAAGGACGATATAGAAAACGACGATATAGAAAACGACGATATAGAAAACGACGATATAGAAAACGACGATATAGAAAAGGACGATATAGAAAACGACGATACAGAAAACGACGATATAGAAAACGACGATATAGAAAAGGACGATATAGAAAACGACGATATAGAAAACGACGATATAGAAAACGACGATATAGAAAACGACGATATAGAAAAGGACGATATAGAAAAGGACGATATAGAAAAGGACGATATAGAAAAGGACGATATAGAAAAGGACGATATAGAAAACGACGATATAGAAAACGACGATATAGAAAACGACGATATAGAAAAGGACGATATAGAAAAGGACGATATAGAAAAGGGCGATATAGAAAACGACGATATAGAAAACGACGATATAGAAAACGACGATATAGAAAAGGACGATATAGAAAAGGACGATATAGAAAAGGACGATATAGAAAAGGACGATATAGAAAAGGACGATATAGAAAAGGACGATATAGAAAAGGACGATATAGAAAACGACGATATAGAAAACGACGATATAGAAAACGACGATATAGAAAAGGACGATATAGAAAAGGACGATATAGAAAAGGACGATATAGAAAAGGACGATATAGAAAAGGACGATATAGAAAAGGACGATATAGAAAACGACGATATAGAAAAGGACGATATAGAAAACGACGATATAGAAAACGACGATATAGAAAACGACGATATAGAAAACGACGATATAGAAAACGACGATACAGCAAACGACGATATAGAAAACGACGATATAGAAAACGACGATATAGAAAACGACGATACAGCAAACGACGATACAGCAAACGACGATATAGAAAACGACGATATAGAAAACGACGATATAGAAAACGACGATATAGACAACGACGATATAGAAAACGACGATATAGAAAACGACGATATAGAAAACGACGATACAGCAAACGACGATATAGAAAACGACGATATAGAAAACGACGATATAGAAAACGACGATACAGCAAACGACGATACAGCAAACGACGATATAGAAAACGACGATACAGCAAACGACGATATAGAAAACGACGATATAGAAAACGACGATATAGAAAACGACGACACAGCAAACGACGATACAGCAAACGACGATATAGAAAACGACGATATAGAAAACGACGATATGGAAAACGACGATACAGCAAACGACGATATAGAAAACGACGATATAGAAAACGACGATACAGCAAACGACGATACAGCAAACGACGATATAGAAAACGACGATATAGAAAACGACGATACAGCAAACGACGATATAGAAAACGACGATATGGAAAACGACGATACAGCAAACGACGATATAGAAAACGACGATACAGCAAACGACGATATAGAAAACGACGATATAGAAAACGACGATATGAAAAACGACGATACAGCAAACGACGATATGGAAAACGACGATACAGCAAACGACGGTATAGAAAACGACGATACAGCAAACGACGATACAGCAAACGACGATATAGAAAACGACGATATAGAAAACGACGATACAGCAAACGACGATATAGAAAACGACGATATAGAAAACGACGATATGGAAAACGACGATACAGCAAACGACGATATAGAAAACGACGATATAGAAAACGACGATACAGCAAACGACGATATAGAAAACGACGATATAGAAAACGACGATATAGAAAACGACGATATAGAAAACGACGATATAGAAAACGACGATATAGAAAACGACGATATAGAAAACGACGATATAGAAAACGACGATACAGCAAACGACGATATAGAAAACGACGATATAGAAAACGACGATATAGAAAACGACGATATAGAAAACGACGATATAGAAAACGACGATATAGAAAACGACGATATAGAAAACGACGATACAGCAAACGACGATATAGAAAACGACGATATAGAAAACGACGATATAGAAAACGACGATATAGAAAACGACGATATAGAAAACGACGATATAGAAAACGACGATATAGAAAACGACGATATAGAAAACGACGATACAGCAAACGACGATATAGAAAACGACGATATAGAAAACGACGATATAGAAAACGACGATATAGAAAACGACGATATAGAAAACGACGATACAGCAAACGACGATATAGAAAACGACGATATAGAAAACGACGATATAGAAAACGACGATACAGCAAACGACGATATAGAAAACGACGATATAGAAAACGACGATATAGAAAACGACGATATAGAAAACGACGATATAGAAAACGACGATATAGAAAACGACGATATAGAAAACGACGATATAGAAAACGACGATATAGAAAACGACGATATAGAAAACGACGATATAGAAAACGACGATACAGCAAACGACGACACAGCAAACGACGATATAGAAAACGACGATACAGCAAACGACGATATAGAAAACGACGATATAGAAAACGACGATACAGCAAACGACGATATAGAAAACGACGATATAGAAAACGACGATATAGAAAACGACGATACAGCAAACGACGACACAGCAAACGACGATATAGAAAACGACGATACAGCAAACGACGATATAGAAAACGACGATATAGAAAACGACGATATAGAAAACGACGATACAGCAAACGACGATATTGAAAACGACGATATAGAAAACGACGATATAGAAAACGACGATACAGCAAACGACGACACAGCAAACGACGATATAGAAAACGACGATACAGCAAACGACGATATAGAAAACGACGATATAGAAAACGACGATATAGAAAACGACGATACAGCAAACGACGATACAGCAAACGACGATATAGAAAACGACGATATAGAAAACGACGATATAGAAAACGACGATATAGAAAACGACGATACAGCAAACGACGATATAGAAAACGACGATATAGAAAACGACGATATAGAAAACGACGATATAGAAAACGACGATATAGAAAACGACGATACAGCAAACGACGATACAGCAAACGACGATACAGCAAACGACGATACAGCAAACGACGATACAGCAAACGACGATACAGCAAACGACGATACAGCAAACGACGATACAGCAAACGACGATACAGCAAACGACGATATAGAAAACGACGATATAGAAAACGACGATATAGAAAACGACGATATTGAAAACGACGATATAGAAAACGACGATACAGCAAACGACGACACAGCAAACGACGATATAGAAAACGACGATATAGAAAACGACGATATAGAAAACGACGATATAGAAAACGACGATATAGAAAACGACGATATAGAAAACGACGATATAGAAAACGACGATATAGAAAACGACGATATAGAAAACGACGATACAGCAAACGACGATATAGAAAACGACGATATAGAAAACGACGATATAGAAAACGACGATATAGAAAACGACGATACAGCAAACGACGATATAGAAAACGACGATATAGAAAACGACGATATAGAAAACGACGATATAGAAAACGACGATACAGCAAACGACGATGTAGAAAACGACGATATAGAAAACGACGATATAGAAAACGACGATATAGAAAACGACGATACAGCAAACGACGATATAGAAAACGACGATATAGAAAACGACGATACAGCAAACGACGATATAGAAAACGACGATATAGAAAACGACGATATAGAAAACGACGATATAGAAAACGACGATATAGAAAACGACGATATAGAAAACGACGATATAGAAAACGACGATATAGAAAACGACGATATAGAAAACGACGATATAGAAAACGACGATATAGAAAACGACGATATGGAAAACGACGATATAGAAAACGACGATATAGAAAACGACGATATGGAAAACGACGATATGGAAAACGACGATATAGAAAACGACGATATAGAAAACGACGATATAGAAAACGACGATATAGAAAACGACGATATAGAAAACGACGATATGGAAAACGACGATATGGAAAACGACGATATAGAAAACGACGATATGGAAAACGACGATATAGAAAACGACGATATAGAAAACGACGATATAGAAAACGACGATATGGAAAACGACGATATAGAAAACGACGATATAGAAAACGACGATATGGAAAACGACGATATGGAAAACGACGATATGGAAAACGACGATATAGAAAACGACGATATAGAAAACGACGATATAGAAAACGACGATATAGAAAACGACGATATAGAAAACGACGATATAGAAAACGACGATATAGAAAACGACGATATAGAAAACGACGATATAGAAAACGACGATATAGAAAACGACGATATAGAAAACGACGATATAGAAAACGACGATATAGAAAACGACGATATAGAAAACGACGATATAGAAAAGGACGATATAGAAAAGGACGATATAGAAAAGGACGATATAGAAAACGACGATATAGAAAACGACGATATAGAAAACGACGATATAGAAAACGACGATATAGAAAACGACGATATAGAAAACGACGATATAGAAAACGACGATATAGAAAACGACGATATAGAAAACGACGATATAGAAAACGACGATATAGAAAACGACGATATAGAAAAAGACGATATAGAAAAGGACGATATAGAAAAGGACGATATAGAAAAGGACGATATAGAAAAGGACGATATAGAAAAGGACGATATAGAAAAGGACGATATAGAAAACGACGATATAGAAAACGACGATATAGAAAACGACGATATAGAAAAGGACGATATAGAAAAGGACGATATAGAAAACGACGATATAGAAAACGACGATATAGAAAACGACGATATAGAAAACGACGATATAGAAAAGGACGATATAGAAAACGACGATACAGAAAACGACGATATAGAAAACGACGATATAGAAAAGGACGATATAGAAAACGACGATATAGAAAACGACGATATAGAAAACGACGATATAGAAAAGGACGATATAGAAAAGGACGATATAGAAAAGGACGATATAGAAAAGGACGATATAGAAAAGGACGATATAGAAAAGGACGATATAGAAAAGGACGATATAGAAAACGACGATATAGAAAACGACGATATAGAAAACGACGATATAGAAAAGGACGATATAGAAAAGGACGATATAGAAAAGGACGATATAGAAAACGACGATATAGAAAACGACGATATAGAAAAGGACGATATAGAAAAGGACGATATAGAAAAGGACGATATAGAAAAGGACGATATAGAAAAGGACGATATAGAAAAGGACGATATAGAAAAGGACGATATAGAAAACGACGATATAGAAAACGACGATATAGAAAACGACGATATAGAAAACGACGATATAGAAAAGGACGATATAGAAAAGGACGATATAGAAAAGGACGATATAGAAAAGGACGATATAGAAAAGGACGATATAGAAAAGGACGATATAGAAAAGGACGATATAGAAAACGACGATATAGAAAAGGACGATATAGAAAACGACGATATAGAAAACGACGATATAGAAAACGACGATATAGAAAACGACGATATAGAAAACGACGATACAGCAAACGACGATATAGAAAACGACGATATAGAAAACGACGATATAGAAAACGACGATACAGCAAACGACGATACAGCAAACGACGATATAGAAAACGACGATATAGAAAACGACGATATAGAAAACGACGATATAGAAAACGACGATATAGACAACGACGATATAGAAAACGACGATATAGAAAACGACGATATAGAAAACGACGATACAGCAAACGACGATATAGAAAACGACGATATAGAAAACGACGATATAGAAAACGACGATACAGCAAACGACGATACAGCAAACGACGATATAGAAAACGACGATACAGCAAACGACGATATAGAAAACGACGATATAGAAAACGACGATATAGAAAACGACGACACAGCAAACGACGATACAGCAAACGACGATATAGAAAACGACGATATGGAAAACGACGATACAGCAAACGACGATATAGAAAACGACGATATAGAAAACGACGATACAGCAAACGACGATACAGCAAACGACGATATAGAAAACGACGATATAGAAAACGACGATACAGCAAACGACGATATAGAAAACGACGATATAGAAAACGACGATATAGAAAACGACGATATGGAAAACGACGATACAGCAAACGACGATATAGAAAACGACGATACAGCAAACGACGATATAGAAAACGACGATATAGAAAACGACGATATGGAAAACGACGATACAGCAAACGACGATATGGAAAACGACGATACAGCAAACGACGGTATAGAAAACGACGATACAGCAAACGACGATACAGCAAACGACGATATAGAAAACGACGATATAGAAAACGACGATACAGCAAACGACGATATAGAAAACGACGATATAGAAAACGACGATATGGAAAACGACGATACAGCAAACGACGATATAGAAAACGACGATATAGAAAACGACGATACAGCAAACGACTATATAGAAAACGACGATATAGAAAACGACGATATAGAAAACGACGATATAGAAAACGACGATATAGAAAACGACGATATAGAAAACGACGATATAGAAAACGACGATACAGCAAACGACGATATAGAAAACGACGATATAGAAAACGACGATATAGAAAACGACGATATAGAAAACGACGATATAGAAAACGACGATACAGCAAACGACGATATAGAAAACGACGATATAGAAAACGACGATATAGAAAACGACGATATAGAAAACGACGATATAGAAAACGACGATATAGAAAACGACGATATAGAAAACGACGATATAGAAAACGACGATACAGCAAACGACGATATAGAAAACGACGATATAGAAAACGACGATATAGAAAACGACGATATAGAAAACGACGATATAGAAAACGACGATATAGAAAACGACGATACAGCAAACGACGATATAGAAAACGACGATATAGAAAACGACGATATAGAAAACGACGATACAGCAAACGACGATATAGAAAACGACGATATAGAAAACGACGATATAGAAAACGACGATATAGAAAACGACGATATAGAAAACGACGATATAGAAAACGACGATATAGAAAACGACGATATAGAAAACGACGATATAGAAAACGACGATATAGAAAACGACGATATAGAAAACGACGATATAGAAAACGACGATACAGCAAACGACGACACAGCAAACGACGATATAGAAAACGACGATACAGCAAACGACGATATAGAAAACGACGATATAGAAAACGACGATACAGCAAACGACGATATAGAAAACGACGATATAGAAAACGACGATATAGAAAACGACGATACAGCAAACGACGACACAGCAAACGACGATATAGAAAACGACGATACAGCAAACGACGATATAGAAAACGACGATATAGAAAACGACGATATAGAAAACGACGATACAGCAAACGACGATATTGAAAACGACGATATAGAAAACGACGATATAGAAAACGACGATACAGCAAACGACGACACAGCAAACGACGATATAGAAAACGACGATACAGCAAACGACGATATAGAAAACGACGATATAGAAAACGACGATATAGAAAACGACGATACAGCAAACGACGATACAGCAAACGACGATATAGAAAACGACGATATAGAAAACGACGATATAGAAAACGACGATATAGAAAACGACGATACAGCAAACGACGATATAGAAAACGACGATATAGAAAACGACGATATAGAAAACGACGATATAGAAAACGACGATATAGAAAACGACGATACAGCAAACGACGATACAGCAAACGACGATACAGCAAACGACGATACAGCAAACGACGATACAGCAAACGACGATACAGCAAACGACGATACAGCAAACGACGATACAGCAAACGACGATATAGAAAACAACGATATAGAAAACGACGATATAGAAAACGACGATATTGAAAACGACGATATAGAAAACGACGACACAGCAAACGACGATATAGAAAACGACGATATAGAAAACGACGATATAGAAAACGACGATATAGAAAACGACGATATAGAAAACGACGATATAGAAAACGACGATATAGAAAACGACGATATAGAAAACGACGATATAGAAAACGACGATACAGCAAACGACGATATAGAAAACGACGATATAGAAAACGACGATATAGAAAACGACGATATAGAAAACGACGATATAGAAAACGACGATACAGCAAACGACGATACAGCAAACGACGATATAGAAAACGACGATATAGAAAACGACGATATAGAAAACGACGATATAGAAAACGACGATATAGAAAACGACGATATAGAAAACGACGATATAGAAAACGACGATATAGAAAACGACGATATAGAAAACGACGATATAGAAAACGACGATATAGAAAACGACGATATGGAAAACGACGATATAGAAAACGACGATATAGAAAACGACGATATGGAAAACGACGATATGGAAAACGACGATATAGAAAACGACGATATAGAAAACGACGATATAGAAAACGACGATATAGAAAACGACGATATAGAAAACGACGATATGGAAAACGACGATATGGAAAACGACGATATAGAAAACGACGATATGGAAAACGACGATATAGAAAACGACGATATAGAAAACGACGATATAGAAAACGACGATATGGAAAACGACGATATAGAAAACGACGATATAGAAAACGACGATATGGAAAACGACGATATGGAAAACGACGATATGGAAAACGACGATATAGAAAACGACGATATAGAAAACGACGATATAGAAAACGACGATATAGAAAACGACGATATAGAAAACGACGATATAGAAAACGACGATATAGAAAACGACGATATGGAAAACGACGATATGGAAAACGACGATATAGAAAACGACGATATAGAAAACGACGATATAGAAAACGACGATATAGAAAACGACGATATAGAAACGACGGTATAGAAAACGACGGTATAGAAAACGACGATATAGAAAACGACGATATAGAAAACGACGATATAGAAAACGACGATATAGAAAACGACGATATAGAAACGACGATATAGAAACGACGGTATAGAAAACGACGGTATAGAAAACGACGATATAGAAAACGACGATATAGAAAACGACGATATAGAAAAGGACGATATAGAAAACGACGATATAGAAAAGGACGATATAGAAAAGGACGATATAGAAAAGGACGATATAGAAAAGGACGATATAGAAAAGGACGATATAGAAAAGGACGCTATAGAAAAGGACGATATAGAAAAGGACGATATAGAAAACGACGATATAGAAAACGACGATATAGAAAACGACGATATAGAAAACGACGATATAGAAAACGACGATATAGAAAACGACGATATAGAAAACGACGATATAGAAAACGACGATATAGAAAACGACGATATAGAAAAAGACGATATAGAAAAGGACGATATAGAAAAGGACGATATAGAAAAGGACGATATAGAAAAGGACGATATAGAAAAGGACGATATAGAAAACGACGATATAGAAAACGACGATATAGAAAAGGACGATATAGAAAAGGACGATATAGAAAACGACGATATAGAAAACGACGATATAGAAAACGACGATATAGAAAACG
Organism: Morinoia aosen; assembly: GCA_030386875.1. Lineage (NCBI taxonomy): Eukaryota > Metazoa > Arthropoda > Malacostraca > Amphipoda > Talitridae > Morinoia > Morinoia aosen. Next base: position 38,612,394 of record CM059556.1, read on the forward strand.
ACGATATAGAAAAGGACGATATAGAAAACGACGATACAGAAAACGACGATATAGAAAACGACGATATAGAAAAGGACGATATAGAAAACGACGATATAGAAAACGACGATATAGAAAACGACGATATAGAAAACGACGATATAGAAAAGGACGATATAGAAAAGGACGATATAGAAAAGGACGATATAGAAAAGGACGATATAGAAAAGGACGATATAGAAAAGGACGATATAGAAAAGGACGATATAGAAAACGACGATATAGAAAACGACGATATAGAAAAGGACGATATAGAAAAGGACGATATAGAAAAGGACGATATAGAAAACGACGATATAGAAAACGACGATATAGAAAACGACGATATAGAAAACGACGATATAGAAAACGACGATATAGAAAACGACGATATAGAAACGACGGTATAGAAAACGACGGTATAGAAAACGACGATATAGAAAACGACGATATAGAAAACGACGATATAGAAAACGACGATACAGCAAACGACGACACAGCAAACGACGATATAGAAAACGACGATACAGCAAACGACGATATAGAAAACGACGATATAGAAAACGACGATACAGCAAACGACGATATAGAAAACGACGATATAGAAAACGACGATATAGAAAACGACGATACAGCAAACGACGACACAGCAAACGACGATATAGAAAACGACGATACAGCAAACGACGATATAGAAAACGACGATATAGAAAACGACGATATAGAAAACGACGATACAGCAAACGACGATATTGAAAACGACGATATAGAAAACGACGATATAGAAAACGACGATACAGCAAACGACGACACAGCAAACGACGATATAGAAAACGACGATACAGCAAACGACGATATAGAAAACGACGATATAGAAAACGACGATATAGAAAACGACGATACAGCAAACGACGATATAGAAAACGACGATATAGAAAACGACGATATAGAAAACGACGATATAGAAAACGACGATACAGCAAACGACGATATAGAAAACGACGATATAGAAAACGACGATATAGAAAACGACGATATAGAAAACGACGATATAGAAAACGACGATACAGCAAACGACGATACAGCAAACGACGATACAGCAAACGACGATACAGCAAACGACGATACAGCAAACGACGATACAGCAAACGACGATACAGCAAACGACGATACAGCAAACGACGATATAGAAAACAACGATATAGAAAACGACGATATAGAAAACGACGATATTGAAAACGACGATATAGAAAACGACGACACAGCAAACGACGATATAGAAAACGACGATATAGAAAACGACGATATAGAAAACGACGATATAGAAAACGACGATATAGAAAACGACGATATAGAAAACGACGATATAGAAAACGACGATATAGAAAACGACGATATAGAAAACGACGATACAGCAAACGACGATATAGAAAACGACGATATAGAAAACGACGATATAGAAAACGACGATATAGAAAACGACGATATAGAAAACGACGATACAGCAAACGACGATACAGCAAACGACGATATAGAAAACGACGATATAGAAAACGACGATATAGAAAACGACGATATAGAAAACGACGATATAGAAAACGACGATATAGAAAACGACGATATAGAAAACGACGATATAGAAAACGACGATATAGAAAACGACGATATAGAAAACGACGATATGGAAAACGACGATATAGAAAACGACGATATAGAAAACGACGATATGGAAAACGACGATATGGAAAACGACGATATAGAAAACGACGATATAGAAAACGACGATATAGAAAACGACGATATAGAAAACGACGATATAGAAAACGACGATATGGAAAACGACGATATGGAAAACGACGATATAGAAAACGACGATATGGAAAACGACGATATAGAAAACGACGATATAGAAAACGACGATATAGAAAACGACGATATGGAAAACGACGATATAGAAAACGACGATATAGAAAACGACGATATGGAAAACGACGATATGGAAAACGACGATATGGAAAACGACGATATAGAAAACGACGATATAGAAAACGACGATATAGAAAACGACGATATAGAAAACGACGATATAGAAAACGACGATATAGAAAACGACGATATAGAAAACGACGATATGGAAAACGACGATATGGAAAACGACGATATAGAAAACGACGATATAGAAAACGACGATATAGAAAACGACGATATAGAAAACGACGATATAGAAACGACGGTATAGAAAACGACGGTATAGAAAACGACGATATAGAAAACGACGATATAGAAAACGACGATATAGAAAACGACGATATAGAAAACGACGATATAGAAACGACGATATAGAAACGACGGTATAGAAAACGACGGTATAGAAAACGACGATATAGAAAACGACGATATAGAAAACGACGATATAGAAAAGGACGATATAGAAAACGACGATATAGAAAAGGACGATATAGAAAAGGACGATATAGAAAAGGACGATATAGAAAAGGACGATATAGAAAAGGACGATATAGAAAAGGACGCTATAGAAAAGGACGATATAGAAAAGGACGATATAGAAAACGACGATATAGAAAACGACGATATAGAAAACGACGATATAGAAAACGACGATATAGAAAACGACGATATAGAAAACGACGATATAGAAAACGACGATATAGAAAACGACGATATAGAAAACGACGATATAGAAAACGACGATATAGAAAAAGACGATATAGAAAAGGACGATATAGAAAAGGACGATATAGAAAAGGACGATATAGAAAAGGACGATATAGAAAAGGACGATATAGAAAACGACGATATAGAAAACGACGATATAGAAAAGGACGATATAGAAAAGGACGATATAGAAAACGACGATATAGAAAACGACGATATAGAAAACGACGATATAGAAAACGACGATATAGAAAAGGACGATATAGAAAACGACGATACAGAAAACGACGATATAGAAAACGACGATATAGAAAAGGACGATATAGAAAACGACGATATAGAAAACGACGATATAGAAAACGACGATATAGAAAACGACGATATAGAAAAGGACGATATAGAAAAGGACGATATAGAAAAGGACGATATAGAAAAGGACGATATAGAAAAGGACGATATAGAAAAGGACGATATAGAAAAGGACGATATAGAAAACGACGATATAGAAAACGACGATATAGAAAAGGACGATATAGAAAAGGACGATATAGAAAAGGACGATATAGAAAACGACGATATAGAAAACGACGATATAGAAAACGACGATATAGAAAAGGACGATATAGAAAAGGACGATATAGAAAAGGACGATATAGAAAAGGACGATATAGAAAAGGACGATATAGAAAAGGACGATATAGAAAACGACGATATAGAAAACGACGATATAGAAAACGACGATATAGAAAACGACGATATAGAAAAGGACGATATAGAAAAGGACGATATAGAAAAGGACGATATAGAAAAGGACGATATAGAAAAGGACGATATAGAAAAGGACGATATAGAAAAGGACGATATAGAAAACGACGATATAGAAAAGGACGATATAGAAAAGGACGATATAGAAAACGACGATATAGAAAACGACGATATAGAAAACGACGATATAGAAAACGACGATACAGCAAACGACGATATAGAAAACGACGATATAGAAAACGACGATATAGAAAACGACGATACAGCAAACGACGATACAGCAAACGACGATATAGAAAACGACGATATAGAAAACGACGATATAGAAAACGACGATATAGACAACGACGATATAGAAAACGACGATATAGAAAACGACGATATAGAAAACGACGATACAGCAAACGACGATACAGCAAACGACGATATAGAAAACGACGATATAGAAAACGACGATATAGAAAACGACGATACAGCAAACGACGATACAGCAAACGACGATATAGAAAACGACGATACAGCAAACGACGATATAGAAAACGACGATATAGAAAACGACGATATAGAAAACGACGACACAGCAAACGACGATACAGCAAACGACGATATAGAAAACGACGATATAGAAAACGACGATATGGAAAACGACGATACAGCAAACGACGATATAGAAAACGACGATATAGAAAACGACGATACAGCAAACGACGATACAGCAAACGACGATATAGAAAACGACGATATAGAAAACGACGATACAGCAAACGACGATATAGAAAACGACGATATAGAAAACGACGATATAGAAAACGACGATATGGAAAACGACGATACAGCAAACGACGATATAGAAAACGACGATACAGCAAACGACGATATAGAAAACGACGATATAGAAAACGACGATATGGAAAACGACGATACAGCAAACGACGATATGGAAAACGACGATACAGCAAACGACGGTATAGAAAACGACGATACAGCAAACGACGATACAGCAAACGACGATATAGAAAACGACGATATAGAAAACGACGATACAGCAAACGACGATACAGAAAACGACGATATAGAAAACGACGATATGGAAAACGACGATACAGCAAACGACGATATAGAAAACGACGATATAGAAAACGACGATACAGCAAACGACGATATAGAAAACGACGATATAGAAAACGACGATATAGAAAACGACGATATAGAAAACGACGATATAGAAAACGACGATATAGAAAACGACGATATAGAAAACGACGATACAGCAAACGACGATATAGAAAACGACGATATAGAAAACGACGATATAGAAAACGACGATATAGAAAACGACGATATAGAAAACGACGATATAGAAAACGACGATATAGAAAACGACGATACAGCAAACGACGATATAGAAAACGACGATATAGAAAACGACGATATAGAAAACGACGATATAGAAAACGACGATATAGAAAACGACGATATAGAAAACGACGATATAGAAAACGACGATATAGAAAACGACGATACAGCAAACGACGATATAGAAAACGACGATATAGAAAACGACGATATAGAAAACGACGATATAGAAAACGACGATATAGAAAACGACGATACAGCAAACGACGATATAGAAAACGACGATATAGAAAACGACGATATAGAAAACGACGATACAGCAAACGACGATATAGAAAACGACGATATAGAAAACGACGATATAGAAAACGACGATATAGAAAACGACGATATAGAAAACGACGATATAGAAAACGACGATATAGAAAACGACGATATAGAAAACGACGATATAGAAAACGACGATATAGAAAACGACGATATAGAAAACGACGATACAGCAAACGACGACACAGCAAACGACGATATAGAAAACGACGATACAGCAAACGACGATATAGAAAACGACGATATAGAAAACGACGATACAGCAAACGACGATATAGAAAACGACGATATAGAAAACGACGATATAGAAAACGACGATACAGCAAACGACGACACAGGAAACGACGATATAGAAAACGACGATACAGCAAACGACGATATAGAAAACGACGATATAGAAAACGACGATATAGAAAACGACGATACAGCAAACGACGATATTGAAAACGACGATATAGAAAACGACGATATAGAAAACGACGATACAGCAAACGACGACACAGCAAACGACGATATAGAAAACGACGATACAGCAAACGACGATATAGAAAACGACGATATAGAAAACGACGATATAGAAAACGACGATACAGCAAACGACGATACAGCAAACGACGATATAGAAAACGACGATATAGAAAACGACGATATAGAAAACGACGATATAGAAAACGACGATACAGCAAACGACGATATAGAAAACGACGATATAGAAAACGACGATATAGAAAACGACGATATAGAAAACGACGATACAGCAAACGACGATACAGCAAACGACGATACAGCAAACGACGATACAGCAAACGACGATACAGCAAACGACGATACAGCAAACGACGATACAGCAAACGACGATACAGCAAACGACGATACAGCAAACGACGATATAGAAAACGACGATATAGAAAACGACGATATAGAAAACGACGATATTGAAAACGACGATATAGAAAACGACGATACAGCAAACGACGACACAGCAAACGACGATATAGAAAACGACGATATAGAAAACGACGATATAGAAAACGACGATATAGAAAACGACGATATAGAAAACGACGATATAGAAAACGACGATATAGAAAACGACGATATAGAAAACGACGATATAGAAAACGACGATACAGCAAACGACGATATAGAAAACGACGATATAGAAAACGACGATATAGAAAACGACGATATAGAAAACGACGATACAGCAAACGACGATATAGAAAACGACGATATAGAAAACGACGATATAGAAAACGACGATATAGAAAACGACGATACAGCAAACGACGATATAGAAAACGACGATATAGAAAACGACGATATAGAAAACGACGATATAGAAAACGACGATACAGCAAACGACGATATAGAAAACGACGATATAGAAAACGACGATACAGCAAACGACGATATAGAAAACGACGATATAGAAAACGACGATATAGAAAACGACGATATAGAAAACGACGATATAGAAAACGACGATATAGAAAACGACGATATAGAAAACGACGATATAGAAAACGACGATATAGAAAACGACGATATAGAAAACGACGATATAGAAAACGACGATATGGAAAACGACGATATAGAAAACGACGATATAGAAAACGACGATATGGAAAACGACGATATGGAAAACGACGATATAGAAAACGACGATATAGAAAACGACGATATAGAAAACGACGATATAGAAAACGACGATATAGAAAACGACGATATGGAAAACGACGATATGGAAAACGACGATATAGAAAACGACGATATGGAAAACGACGATATAGAAAACGACGATATAGAAAACGACGATATAGAAAACGACGATATGGAAAACGACGATATAGAAAACGACGATATAGAAAACGACGATATGGAAAACGACGATATGGAAAACGACGATATGGAAAACGACGATATAGAAAACGACGATATAGAAAACGACGATATAGAAAACGACGATATAGAAAACGACGATATAGAAAACGACGATATAGAAAACGACGATATAGAAAACGACGATATGGAAAACGACGATATGGAAAACGACGATATAGAAAACGACGATATAGAAAACGACGATATAGAAAACGACGATATAGAAAACGACGATATAGAAACGACGGTATAGAAAACGACGGTATAGAAAACGACGATATAGAAAACGACGATATAGAAAACGACGATATAGAAAACGACGATATAGAAAACGACGATATAGAAACGACGATATAGAAACGACGGTATAGAAACGACGGTATAGAAAACGACGATATAGAAAACGACGATATAGAAAACGACGATATAGAAAAGGACGATATAGAAAACGACGATATAGAAAAGGACGATATAGAAAAGGACGATATAGAAAAGGACGATATAGAAAAGGACGATATAGAAAAGGACGATATAGAAAAGGACGATATAGAAAAGGACGATATAGAAAAGGACGATATAGAAAAGGACGATATAGAAAAGGACGATATAGAAAAGGACGATATAGAAAAGGACGATATAGAAAAGGACGATATAGAAAACGACGATATAGAAAACGACGATATAGAAAAGGACGATATAGAAAAGGACGATATAGAAAAGGACGATATAGAAAACGACGATATAGAAAAGGACGATATAGAAAAGGACGATATAGAAAAGGACGATATAGAAAAGGACGATATAGAAAAGGACGATATAGAAAAGGACGATATAGAAAAGGACGATATAGAAAAGGACGATATAGAAAAGGACGATATAGAAAAGGACGATATAGAAAAGGACGATATAGAAAAGGACGATATAGAAAAGGACGATATAGAAAAGGACGATATAGAAAAGGACGATATAGAAAAGGACGATATAGAAAAGGACGATATAGAAAAGGACGATATAGAAAAGGACGATATAGAAAAGGACGATATAGAAAAGGACGATATAGAAAACGACGATATAGAAAACGACGATATAGAAAACGACGATATAGAAAATGACGATATAGAAAAGGACGATATAGAAAAGGACGATATAGAAAACGACGATATAGAAAACGACGATATAGAAAACGACGATATAGAAAACGACGATATAGAAAACGACGATATAGAAAAGGACGATATAGAAAAGGACGATATAGAAAACGACGATATAGAAAACGACGATTTAGAAAACGACGATATAGAAAAGGACGATATAGAAAACGACGATATAGAAAAGGACGATATAGAAAAGGACGATATAGAAAACGACGATATAGAAAACGACGATATAGAAAACGACGATTTAGAAAACGACGATATAGAAAAGGACGATATAGAAAACGACGATATAGAAAACGACGATATAGAAAACGACGATATAGAAAACGACGATATAGAAAACGACGATATAGAAAACGACGATATAGAAAAGGACGATATAGAAAAGGACGATATAGAAAACGACGATATAGAAAACGACGATTTAGAAAACGACGATATAGAAAAGGACGATATAGAAAAGGACGATATAGAAAAGGACGATATAGAAAGGGACGATATAGAAAAGGACGATATAGAAAAGGACGATATAGAAACGACGATATAGAAAACGACGATATAGAAAACGACGATATAGAAAACGACGATATAGAAAACGACGATATAGAAAACGACGATATAGAAAACGACGATATAGAAATGGACGATATAGAAAACGACGATATAGAAAACGACGATATAGAAAACGACGATTTAGAAAACGACGATATAGAAAAGGACGATATAGAAAAGGACGATATAGAAAACGACGATATAGAAAACGACGATATAGAAAACGACGATATAGAAAACGACGATATAGAAAACGACGATATAGAAAACGACGATATAGAAAACGACGATTTAGAAAACGACGATATAGAAAAGGACGATATAGAAAACGACGATATAGAAAACGACGATATAGAAAACGACGATATAGAAAACGACGATATAGAAAACGACGATATAGAAAACGACGATATAGAAAACGACGATATAGAAAACGACGATATAGAAAACGACGATATAGAAAACGACGATATAGAAAACGACGATATAGAAAACGACGATTTAGAAAACGACGATATAGAAAAGGACGATATAGAAAAGGACGATATAGAAAAGGACGATATAGAAAAGGACGATATAGAAAAGGACGATATAGAAAAGGACGATATAGAAAAGGACGATATAGAAAAGGACGATATAGAAACGACGATATAGAAAACGACGATATAGAAAACGACGATATAGAAAACGACGATATAGAAAACGACGATATAGAAAACGACGATATAGAAAACGACGATATAGAAATGGACGATATAGAAAACGACGATATAGAAAACGACGATATAGAAAACGACGATTTAGAAAACGACGATATAGAAAACGACGATATAGAAAACGACGATATAGAAAACGACGATATAGAAAACGACGATATAGAAAACGACGATATAGAAAACGACGATATAGAAAACGACGATTTAGAAAACGACGATATAGAAAAGGACGATATAGAAAACGACGATATAGAAAACGACGATATAGAAAACGACGATATAGAAAACGACGATATAGAAAAGGACGATATAGAAAACGACGATATAGAAAACGACGATATAGAAAACGACGATATAGAAAACGACGATATAGAAAACGACGATATAGAAAACGACGATATAGAAAACGACGATTTAGAAAACGACGATATAGAAAAGGACGATATAGAAAACGACGATATAGAAAAGGACGATATAGAAAAGGACGATATAGAAAACGACGATATAGAAAACGACGATATAGAAAACGACGATATAGAAAACGACGATTTAGAAAACGACGATATAGAAAAGGACGATATAGAAAAGGACGATATAGAAAACGACGATATAGAAAACGACGATATAGAAAACGACGATATAGAAAACGACGATATAGAAAACGACGATATAGAAAAGGACGATATAGAAAAGGACGATATAGAAAACGACGATTTAGAAAACGACGATATAGAAAAGGACGATATAGAAAAGGACGATATAGAAAAGGACGATATAGAAAAGGACGATATAGAAAAGGACGATATAGAAAAGGACGATATAGAAAAGGACGATATAGAAACGACGATATAGAAAACGACGATATAGAAAACGACGATATAGAAAACGACGATATAGAAAACGACGATATAGAAAACGACGATATAGAAAACGACGATATAGAAATGGACGATATAGAAAACGACGATATAGAAATGGACGATATAGAAAAGGACGATATAGAAAACGACGATATAGAAAACGACGATATAGAAAACGACGATATAGAAAAGGACGATATAGAAAAGGACGATATAGAAAACGACGATATAGAAAACGACGATATAGAAAACGACGATATAGAAAACGACGATATAGAAAACGACGATATAGAAAACGACGATATAGAAAACGACGATATAGAAAACGACGATATAGAAAACGACGATATAGAAAAGGACGATATAGAAAAGGACGATATAGAAAAGGACGATATAGAAAACGACGATATAGAAAACGACGATATAGAAAACGACGATATAGAAAAGGACGATATAGAAAAGGACGATATAGAAAATGACGATATAGAAAAGGACGATATAGAAAACGACGATATAGAAAACGACGATATAGAAAACGACGATATAGAAAACGACGATATAGAAAACGACGATATAGAAAACGACGATATAGAAAACGACGATATAGAAAAGGACGATATAGAAAACGACGATATAGAAAACGACGATATAGAAAACGACGATATAGAAAACGACGATATAGAAAACGACGATATAGAAAACGACGATATAGAAAACGACGATATAGAAAAGGACGATATAGAAAATGACGATATAGAAAAGGACGATATAGAAAACGACGATATAGAAAACGACGATATAGAAAACGACGATATAGAAAACGACGATATAGAAAACGACGATATAGAAAACGACGATATAGAAAACGACGATATAGAAAACGACGATATAGAAAAGGACGATATAGAAAAGGACGATATAGAAAACGACGATATAGAAAAGGACGATATAGAAAAGGACGATATAGAAAACGACGATATAGAAAAGGACGATATAGAAAAGGACGATATAGAAAACGACGATATAGAAAACGACGATATAGAAAAGGACGATATAGAAAAGGACGATATAGAAAACGACGATATAGAAAACGACGATATAGAAAAGGACGATATAGAAAAGGACGATATAGAAAAGGACGATATAGAAAAGGACGATATAGAAAAAAACGATATAGAAAACGACGATATAGAAAACGACGATATAGAAAACGACGATATAGAAAAGGACGATATAGAAAAGGACGATATAGAAAAGGACGATATAGAAAAGGACGATATAGAAAAGGACGATATAGAAAAGGACGATATAGAAAACGACGATATAGAAAACGACGATATAGAAAACGACGATATAGAAAACGACGATATAGAAAAGGACGATATAGAAAAGGACGATATAGAAAAGGACGATATAGAAAAGGACGATATAGAAAAGGACGATATAGAAAAGGACGATATAGAAAAGGACGATATAGAAAACGACGATATAGAAAAGGACGATATAGAAAAGGACGATATAGAAAAGGACGATATAGAAAAGGACGATATAGAAAACGACGATATAGAAAAGGACGATATAGAAAACGACGATATAGAAAACGACGATATAGAAAAGGACGATATAGAAAAGGACGATATAGAAAAGGACGATATAGAAAAGGACGATATAGAAAAGGACGATATAGAAAAGGACGATATAGAAAAGGACGATATAGAAAAGGACGATATAGAAAAGGACGATATAGAAAAGGACGATATAGAAAACGACGATATAGAAAAGGACGATATAGAAAACGACGATATAGAAAACGACGATATAGAAAAGGACGATATAGAAAAGGACGATATAGAAAAGGACGATATAGAAAAGGACGATATAGAAAAGGACGATATAGAAAAGGACGATATAGAAAAGGACGATATAGAAAACGACGATATAGAAAACGACGATATAGAAAACGACGATATAGAAAACGACGATATAGAAAACGACGATATAGAAAACGACGATATAGAAAACGACGATATAGAAAAGGACGATATAGAAAAGGACGATATAGAAAAGGACGATATAGAAAAGGACGATATAGAAAAGGACGATATAGAAAACGACGATATAGAAAACGACGATATAGAAAAGGACGATATAGAAAACGACGATATAGAAAACGACAATATAGAAAACGACAATATAGAAAACGACAATATAGAAAACGACAATATAGAAAACGACAATATAGAAAACGACGATATAGAAAACGACGATATAGAAAACAACGATATAGAAAACAACGATATAGAAAACGACGATATAGAAAACGACGATATAAAAAATCAAAATGATATAGAAAACGACGATATAGAAAATCAAAATGATGTAGAAAACGACGATATAGAAAATCAAAATGATGTAGAAAACGACGATATAGAAAATCAAAATGATGTAGAAAACGACGATATAGAAAATGAAAATGATGTAGAAAACGTTGATACAGAAAATGAAAATGATGTAGAAAACGAAGATACAGAAAATCAAAATGATGTAGAAAACGACGATACAGAAAATCAAAATGATGTAGAAAACGACGATACAGAAAATCAAAGTGATGTAGAAAACGACGATACAGAAAATCAAAATGATGTAGAAAACGACCATATAGAAAATCAAAATGATGTAGAAAACGACGATACAGAAAATCAAAATGATGTAGAAAACGACGATACAGAAAATCAAAATGATGTAGAAAACGACGATATAGAAAATCAAAGTGATGTAGAAAACGACGATACAGAAAATCAAAATGATGTAGAAAACGACGATACAGAAAATCAAAATGATGTAGAAAACGACGATACAGAAAATCAAAATGATGTAGAAAACGACGATACAGAAAATCAAAATGATGTAGAAAACGACGATACAGAAAATCAAAATGATGTAGAAAACGACGATACAGAAAATCAAAATGATGTAGAAAACGACGATATAGAAAATCAAAATGATGTAGAAAACGACGATATAGAAAATCAAAATGATGTAGAAAACGACGATATAGAAAATCAAAATGATGTAGAAAACGACGATATAGAAAATCAAAATGATGTAGAAAACGACGATACAGAAAATCAAAATGATATAGAAAACGACGATACAGAAAATCAAAATGATGTAGAAAACGACGATACAGAAAATCAAAATGATGTAGAAAACGACGATACAGAAAATCAAAATGATGTAGAAAACGACGATACAGAAAATCAAAATGATGTAGAAAACGACGATACAGAAAATCAAAATGATGAAGAAAACGACGATATAGAAAATCAAAATGATGTAGAAAACGACGATACAGAAAATCAAAATGATGTAGAAAACGACGATACAGAAAATCAAAATGATGTAGAAAACGACGATACAGAAAATCAAAATGATGTAGAAAACGACGATACAGAAAATCAAAATGATGTAGAAAACGACGATACAGAAAATCAAAATGATGTAGAAAACGACGATACAGAAAATCAAAATGATGTAGAAAACGACGATACAGAAAATCAAAATGATGTAGACAACGACGATACAGAAAATCAAAATGATGTAGAAAACGACGATACAGAAAATCAAAATGATGTAGAAAACGACGATATAGAAAATCAAAATGATGTAGAAAACGACGATACAGAAAATCAAAATGATGTAGAAAACGACGATACAGAAAATCAAAATGATGTAGAAAACGACGATACAGAAAATCAAAATGATGTAGAAAACGACGATACAGAAAATCAAAATGATGTAGAAAACGACGATACAGAAAATCAAAATGATGTAGAAAACGACGATATAGAAAATCAAAATGATGTAGAAAACGACGATACAGAAAATCAAAATGATGTAGAAAACGACGATACAGAAAATCAAAATGATGTAGAAAACGACGATACAGAAAATCAAAATGATGTAGAAAACGACGATACAGAAAATCAAAATGATATAGAAAACGACGATACAGAAAATCAAAATGATGTAGAAAACGACGATACAGAAAATCAAAATGATGTAGAAAACGACGATATAGAAAATCAAAATGATGTAGAAAACGACGATATAGAAAATCAAAATGATGTAGAAAACGACGATACAGAAAATCAAAATGATATAGAAAACGTTGATACAGAAAATCAAAATGATGTAGAAAACGACGATACAGAAAATCAAAATGATGTAGAAAACGACGATACAGAAAATCAAAATGATGTAGAAAACGACGATATAGAAAATCAAAATGATGTAGAAAACGACGATATAGAAAATCAAAATGATGTAGAAAACGACGATACAGAAAATCAAAATGATGTAGAAAACGACGATACAGAAAATCAAAATGATGTAGAAAACGACGATACAGAAAATCAAAATGATGTAGAAAGCGACGATATAGAAAATCAAAATGATGTAGAAAACGACGATATAGAAAATCAAAATGATGTAGAAAACGACGATATAGAAAATCAAAATGATGTAGAAAACGACGATATAGAAAATCAAAATGATGTAGAAAACGACGATATAGAAAATCAAAATGATATAGAAAACGACGATATAGAAAATCAAAATGATTTAGAAAACGACGATGTAGAAAATCAAAATGATATAGAAAACGACGATATAGAAAATCAAAATGATATAGACAACGACAATATAGAAAATTTCGATATAGAAAATCAAAATATAGAAAACGACGATTTAGATAATCAAAATGATATAGAAAACGACGATATAGAAAACGACGTTATAGTAAATCAAAATGATATAGAAAACGACGATATAGATAATCAAAATGATATAGAAAACGACGATATAGTAAATCAAAATGATATAGAAAACGACGATATAGTAAATCAAAATGATATAGAAAACGACGATATAGTAAATCAAAATGATATAGAAAACGACGATGTAGTAAATCAAAATGATATAAAAAACGACAATTTAGAAAATCAAAATGATATAGAAAACGACTATTTAGAAAGTCACAATGATATAGAAAACGACTATATAGAAAACGACAATGAATAGAAAACGACGATATAGAAAGTCTAAAGACATAAAAAACGACAATATAGAAAATCAAAATGATTTAGATAATCAAAATAATATAGAAACTGATAATATAGAATATATAAAGACATAGAAAATGACAATGGTTGGAAAACGACATTATAGAAAATCAAAATGATATAGAAAACGACAATGAACAGAAAATCAATATGATATAGAAAACGATAATATAGGAAACTACAATATAGAAAATCAAAATAATATCGAAAACGATTATATAGAAAACGACAATAAAGAAAATAAAAATGATATAGAAAACGACAATATAGAAAATCAAAATGATTAGATTAGGTTATAAGTTAGTTTAAGTCTCCCTAACCGCTGCAAAAATAGAGCGTATCGAAGAGAGGAAGGAGGAAGGCACCATTTAGTATGGAAATAAGAAAATGAGGAATCTATGCAGAAAGGGCATAGAAACAGTAAGATGGGAAAGAAGTTCATGGAATAAGATAAAAGTTGAAGAAGAAAGTCAGAGGTGCTGAAAAACAGGACAGTAGTGAACCGAAAAAAGGTGGTCCTTAACATAACAAAAAACATTTTATTTCAACAAAAAGAAGGCCTACCTAACTCTCAGCTCGGGCCCTCACATTTTCCCCTGGGAGCGCTAATTCCCATAGATACAATAGTTGTATCTCCCTGAGGGGAAATCAAAATGATTTAGAAAACGACAATATAGAAAATCAAAATGATATAGAAACCGACTATTTAGAAAGTCACAATGATATAGAAAACGACTATATAGAAACCGACCATATAGAAAACTAGATTGCAAAATCGATTATGTAGAAAAAATCCCTCTAGTATGGAAAATCCTCCTTACCTTGCATTTTTGTTCCCGAGATCAGTACGTGGTCGGAGCAGAAAACAGAATTAACTTGATGTGCACAAAGAAAATGAGGAAAAATATATATAAGCATTAGGATCGACAGCACCCGTATACAAACGATCCCCAAGAACTTGAAGTTTAGTGCTATAAAACTACAAATTTACTAGAAGATGAATCAAACGTTGCTTTCTTGCTCCTGAGTTACATTTACTAGAGATCTACTTCAGCCAGCCACACAGCGTGATGTTTATGCCAGTTTCCTTCCTTCTCCCACACATGGCGTGGTGGTGACCGCCTGTCTTCTTTGGCTGGGTGGTGACCACCTGGCTGGTGGTGGTCTTCTTTGGTTGGGTGGTGACCGCCTGGCTGGTGGTGGTTTTCTTTGGTTGGGTAGTGACCGCCTGGCTGGTGGTGGTCTTTTTTGGTTGGGCGGTGACCGCCTGGCTGGTGGTGGTCTTCTTTGGTTGGGTGGTGACCGCTTGGCTGGTGGGGGTCTTCTTTGGTTGCGTGGTGACCGCCTAGCTGGTGGTGGTCTTCTTTGGTTGGGCGGTGACCGCCTGGCTGGTGGTGGTCTTCTTTAGTTGGGCGGTGACCGCCTGGCTGGTGGGGGTCTTCTTTGGTTGCGTGGTGACCGCCTAGCTGGTGGTGGTCTTCTTTGGTTGGGCGGTGACCGCCTGGCTGGTGGTGGTCTTCTTTGGTTGGGTGGTGACCGCTTGGCTGGTGGGGGTCTTCTTTGGTTGCGTGGTGACCGCCTAGCTGGTGGTGGTCTTCTTTGGTTGGGCGGTGACCGCCTGGCTGGTGGTGGTCTTCTTTAGTTGGGCGGTGACCGCCTGGCTGGTGGTGGTCTTCTTTAGTTGGGCGGTGACCGCCTGGCTGGTGGTGGTCTTCTTTAGTTGGGCGGTGACCGCCTGGCTGGTGGTGGTCTTCTTTAGTTGGGCGGTGACCGCCTGGCTGGTGGTGGTCTTCTTCGGTTGTGTGGTGACCGCCTGGCTGGTGGTGTTTTTTTCGGTTGTGTGGTGACCGCCTGGCTGGTGGTGGCCTTCTTCGGTAGTGTGGTGACCGCCTGGCTAGTGGTGGTCTTTTTCGGTTGTGTGGTGACCAACTGGCTGGTGGTGGTCTTCTTTGGTTGAGTGGTGACTGCCTGGCTGGTGGTGGTCTTCTTTGGTTGTGTGGTGACCGTCTGGCTGGTGGTGGTCTTCTATGGTTGGGTGGTAACCGCCTGGCTGGTGGTCTTCTCTGGTTGTGTGGTGACCGTCTGGCTTGTGGTGGTCTTTTTTGGTTGGGTGGTGACCGCCTGGCTGGTGGTGGTTTTCTTTGGTTGCTTGGTGACCGCCTGGGTGGTGGTGGTTTTCTTTGGTTGCGTGGTGACCGCCTGGCTGGTGGTGGTTTTCTTTAGTTGGGTGGTGACCGCCTGGCTGGTGGTGGTCTTCTTTGGTTGGGTGGTGACCGCCTGGCTGGTGGTGGTCTTCTTTGGTTGGGCGGTGACCGCCTAGCTGGTGGTGGTCTTCTTTGATTGGGCGGTGACCGCCTGGCTGGTGGTGGTCTTCTTTGGTTGGGTGGTGACCGCCTAGCTGGTGGTGGTCATCTTTGGTTGGGCGGTGACCGCCTGGCTGGTGGTGGTCTTCTTTGGTTGGGCGGTGACCGCCTGGCTGGTGGTGGTCTTCTTTGGTTGGGCGGTGACCGCCTGGCTGGTGGTGGTCTTCTTCGGTTGTGCGGTGACCACCTGGCTGGTGGTGGTCTTCTTTAGATGGGCGGTGACCGCCTGGCTGGTGGTGGTCTTCTTCGGTTGTGCGGTGACCACCTGGCTGGTGGTGTTTTTTTTTCGGTTGTGTGGTGACCGCCTGGCTGGTGGTGGTCTTCTTCGGTAGTGTGGTGACCGCCTGGCTGGTGGTGGTCTTCTTCGGGAGTGTGGTGACCGCCTGGCTGGTGGTGGTCTTCTCTGGTTGTGTGTTGACCGTCTGGCTTGTGGTAGTCTTCTTTGGTTGGGTGGTGACCGTCTGGCTGGTGGTGGTCTTCTATGGTTGGGTGGTGACCGCCTGGATGGTGGTCTTCTCTGGTTGTGTGTTGACCGTCTGGCTTGTGGTAGTCTTCTTTGGTTGGGTGGTGACCGCCTGGCTGGTGGTGGTCTTCTTTGGTTGGGTGGTGACCGCCTGGCTGGTGGTGGTCTTCTTTGGTTGGGTGGTGACCGCCTGGCTGGTGGTGGTCTTCTTTCGTTGGGTGGTGAACGCTTGGCTGGTGGTGGTCTTCTTTGGTTGGGTGGTGACCGCCTGGCTGGTGGTCATCTCGCGCTCCGCGTCCCTGAAAGGCAGGAGCTAGTCACCGCAAGCCTCATTTGTGCGACAATTTGGTGAGCTGGTGCTTGGTTCCCCCTAAATTTACCGGTCAGCAATCGCTGCAAGTGGCATGGCAGCAAGACACCGCCTCATCAAGGGAAATTCGCTTTCCATACTCGACTATAAGCCCCAACACAAAT
The DNA here is from genome assembly GCA_030386875.1 of Morinoia aosen. Taxonomy (NCBI): domain Eukaryota; kingdom Metazoa; phylum Arthropoda; class Malacostraca; order Amphipoda; family Talitridae; genus Morinoia; species Morinoia aosen. The sequence continues at coordinate 38,631,128 of CM059556.1, forward strand.
ATAAGATTTGGCTCCAGCAGACTATTGACGATTTGAACCTGACGCGTACTCTGTCAGCTACGCCTCAATGATGCCTTCCGTTCTGCATCACCTCAGAGTGGCAGTTATTTATTGACGAGGAGCCCAACACTGCAAAGGTAAGGGAGATGATCGACCAGCATTTGTTCCTCCTCTTTCTCCCAAAGTAGAATTATTCCCTTCCAAAGAATCGCGGACCAGTACTCCAAGTGTGCTCTGTTCCCACACGCGCGCGCTCACAACCACAATATGGATCTAGGCAAAGACAAATACCTACACAGTTGATTGCGTTTACATCAACATTCATAGGTAGATTTGCTTCACGGTCTCGTAGATGAAGCACAACTTGATTACATTTACGGAAATTCTTCGCAAAAGAATTACAGGTGTGGCCAATGATTTGTGAGGAAATGAGTCTTTCTATTTTCTGGTTAAACTTAGGCGTCCTTATCCTAGGACACCCTCCACACACACCTGTACTGGAATGTAACATCTACTCGCGCATTCCACACCTACACATCACATACCGGTATTTCTCAAGGAGATGTGACTAATTGATATTTGATGCTTGAATCATGGTAATTAAATCAAAATGAACAACTTTTCTTCTATGCACTTTCCGGGGGAAATGAGTATTTAACGAGTTGTAGCGGTAAGTTACTTCCCGCAATTCTAGTCTTTCAGGCGGGTAAAATCGTTTTGAGGGGAGAGACTCGGATAGAATCTGTTCCGACGCGCTCCAATGATCGTTTGGTTAGATCAGTTTAGTTTTGTTACTGTGCCGCTATAACTCGATAAATACTCATTTCCCCCGGGAAGTGTGTGGAATAAAAGTTGTTTATTTCGATCTAATTACCATGATACAAGCAACCAAAATTCGAACATCAATTAGTGACCTCCCCTTAACACATACCCACATAACACACCAACACATACCTGCATAACACGCCCAGCCCTCAACGCATGTGGAGGACGGTGGCCACCTTCACATGGCCACGGCGGACACCGGCGTATTTTTCTCTGCAGGAACTGGGCTCACAGAAGCGCTGAGAAAACTGCTCTATTTCAAAGAGGAAGTTTTCTGGCTTCTTCTTCTATCCCTCACGATGTTTACATTGATCAGTGATGCAACACGTTTTTGAAATATAGTTTTTCCCTCATTTTTTGGTGCAACATTGACGTGGCAGGGAAGATTAGATTTAGTTAGTTTGAGCCTCCCTATCCGCAACAAAGGCGATCCAAAGAGGAAGGAAGATTATTATTATATAAGTAAGTTTTGGCCTCCCTTAACCACGACAAAGATGTTCCAAGAGAGGAAAGAGGAAGGCACCATTTAGTATGGAGTTGAGGGAACGCGGAATCTATGCACAAAGTGCACAGAAACAGTAAGCTAGGAAAGAAGTTCATGAAACAAGAAAAAAGTTGAAGAAGAAAGTAGTAGGTGCTGAAAAACAGGATAGCAGTGAACCGAAAAAGATGGTCCGTAACAAAACAAAAACCTATTTTATTACAACAAAAAGGAAGCCTACCTAACCTTTAGCTCGGGCCCTCACATGGTTACCCTGGGAGCGCTAATTCCCATAGATACAATAGTTGTATCTCCCCTGAGGGGAGAGGAAGGAAGAAGGTTACATTTAGTATGGAGCTATGGGAACGCGAAATCTGAGCAAAAAAGGCACAGAAACAGTAAGATGAGGAAGAAGTTCAGGAAACAAGATCAAAGTTAAAGAAGAAAGTGGTAGGTGATGAAAAAACAGCACAGCAGTGAACCGAAAAAATATGGTTCTGAACATAAAAAAGCATTAAGCCTATCTGCTAGTACTCACCTACGTGATATTACTCACCCACGTGAAAGTACTCACCCACGTGATAGGACTCACCCACGTGATAGTACTCACCCACGTGATAGTACTCACCTACGTGATAGTACTCACCTACGTGATAGTACTCACCTACGTGATAGTACTCACCTACGTGATAGTACGCACCCATATGCCAGTGCACACCCATATGTCAGTACACACCCATATGTCAGTACACACCCACATGCTAGTACTCACCCATATGCTAGTACTCACCCACATGCTGGTACACACCCGCATGCCAGTACACACCCGCATGCCAGTACACACCTGCATGCCAGTACACACACGCATGCCAGTACATACCCATATGCCAGTACACACCCGCATGCTAGTACTCACCCATATGCCAGTACTCACCCATATGCCAGTACTCACCCATATGCCAGTACTCACCCATATGCCAGTACACACCCATATACCAAATGATCATGGATTTCAAACCAAAAAGAGTGCCCACTCAAACCATGAGGATCCAAGAGTAGATTTCATTTAACCAAAATCCAAAAAAATCAAACAAAAAGTGTTGTTAAGAATGATTAATTTTGCGAATTAAAACTGAAAATTTAGGACAAATTTCAATTATGTGTAAAAAAATCTTTTAATTGTGTGTAACAAATTTTGTGCTTACTTAAAAATTTGTTTGTTGAAATATCTTAGTAAATTCCAGCAGTACAGATGGGTCGCATCAACAAGTATGTTACGTGCCTGTATTTTTTGGGCTCAAGAAATGTTATGTGTAGCGATCAAATGTTATGGGTAGCGATAAGCGGTGTTGTTTCTTGCGAGGTCTGTTCACATTGAGTTTGCGAGAAGATTTGTGGTGTAGGAAATCTTCGAGAGGTCTCGGGCGAACCCTTGGGCCTAGAAATTTAATCACTCCCTCCACTTGAGACGTTCCAAAAGTGCCGATGCCGTGGGAAACAACTTGCCACAGGATTTGACATAGACATATGGCGCGACACTTGAGCTGCGAGGGTGAACGTAGCAACGGTTTCGCATGTTTGCAAATTAGATGGGGCGGGACTTCATGCGTTCTCGGCAAAAAAAAAGAGCTTAGGCCAATAAGAAACAAGTATACCAGGAAAGGAAATTTAGAGGGACTGAAGCCACGAATAATATATCAAAAGCAACGCACAGGCGGAGCTTCGAGCATTACGTGTGGACTTAGAAACTTTTGATTGGCGGTACAAAAAGTAGAAAATCGCTCTCGCCAGACATTTTGATAGAAGCTGATGAAATAATTTCTGTCTAGCGCCGAGCCTCTTCGGAGAAAGTACGTGCTATAAATAGGAGGTGGTGGAGATAAAGTCACTCTAAAAGAAAAATACCAATCTGAAATAATGTGACAGTGTATTCAAAATAAAGATAGTTGAACTTATAAAAAAAAAATTTCTCTTATTTTCAATAGAGTAAATATTCTCCTTTTTTGTGCAGAGGGGATATCACCAAACCCAACCAAATCGTAGGAATCATTTAATGGAACATTTAGATGCAACGTCTCTGGGAGGGTGAGAGATGCAGTTTCTTCAAAAAAAGATATTTTTCTTAGAAATAAATATTGTTGAAATTTATTGTCATTCAGTGATGTAAAAAATTGAGATATTTCTGAGGGAACATAATTGGCGCAATCATGAGTAACGAGTTATAAATTGATCTTGCAGGGGGGAGGCCTGTGGATAGAAGTTCACAAGGAAAGGAAAATGCTCGGGAGCTATGAAATTAGCAATTAGCAACAGACATTCTTAGAACTGTGCATAAGACAGTGATTTGAACTGAAGCTGTACTGGCTCCTGAATGTGTGGGTAGAAGCAATGACCACATCCTGTGCTGCTGGGAGCGCTAAGATATTGTAGACCTTATCTGTGTTATGTCTGTGTGTAAGCAACATAGGCCAGCCGAATCATTCAGTACAATTATGTGATGTAAGTCATTTAGCGTATGCAGTTTTTTTTTAAATTCCATCATCTAGTTTGCATCATTCCTAATACCATGCATTGTGCGTACGCTCATTGATGTTTGTATGACGTATAGCTGGAAATCATAAATGTTAAGCGAATTTTACCTGTGTATCATGCCCCAATATCAGAAGCAACAGCTCGTAACATCACGAAGGCGCTCAGAAAACGCGCTAAGTAAGTGGGGTCATCTGTCATCGGTGAGTACCGTTTTGTTTTTAGTATATGTACTGTAATGTTGATTATTGTCCATGCGTTTTTTTGTGTTGTCTATGTATCCCATGGAGGTGAGCCAATCCCTCAATTCCGAGAGCCTGATCTTCTTACTAATGTAAATTAGTAAGGAGGCGGGACCATTTCTCGTGACATCGTGATATTCCCTCAAAAAAGCACTCAACCCTTGCTTCTTTTTTTTGCGAGTGTCTCCCTTCTCACAAAATGGCGGGAAGAAGCCCAAGCAAGAACAACAGTGAGGGCACGCTGGAGCTTGATCCAGACGTACAAAAACTGTCAAAACAGAGCAAGCAAGTGGTCTCCATCATAATTGATCACTTCAACTGAGTAATGATAAAATTTTAAAGCGAAATTAGTGACTTGAAAACGATGATTGAAACACTAACGAAGAAAGAATCAAATCAAAAGGCAATGATAGAAGAGCAAAATAAGAAAATAGATAGCATAGTCTCTCGTCTAGATCGATTCGAAAGGAAAGAAGAACGTGAAGAGGTGGAAAACAAAAAATGCACTCTGTTTATCTCAGCAGAACTTCCGCAATCACGTTCTGGCGAAGATTGTAGAGAGACTGTGTGTGAGCTCCTGAAGGACCAAATCAACATCAACTTAACTTTGACATCACTACAGGGAATAGGTTGGAGAAAAAACCTGCACCTGGAAACGTCGATAGAAGAAACATTACTTTTGAGCTACGACAATACGAAAAGAAACATGAAGTTTAGACAGCCTGCCGTGTGACTACCAAAATTCTACGTCGATGAATATCTCATAACTTCGCGAGCAAATATAATGTTCACTCTAAGATCGGCCAAACGAAAATTTTCGGAACAAATAGAACTCGCAAGGATGGCAATATAAATGTCTATTCTCCGAAGATGCCTGGACAAGCAACTACGAGACCTTTGACCATCAATACACTTAAAGAACTAGTGTGGGGTATTTCCGTCCACACAATCTAACGAAAACTAAATGAAAGAAGGAACAAGGAAACTTAGTTTATTATTCGAGAATCCCATGCAGCAGCAGCTGGGGGAAAAGTTAACAGTTTAACAGCCAGCTCTAATTAGAAGCTGGCAACAAATTTTAGAAACTAAAAACTATTGAACGGGCGTCCAATAGTTACAGGTTTGACCGATCTCGATAAGAGTTTAATTTATTCATTTTAAAAGGTTTTAAGTTGTCCTTGTGCGTAAATTCCCTTTTCATATGGGCAAACTCCTCCGAGACGCACGTCGTCACCCAAATGCGATAGGGCTCCAAAAGCAGCTTATGCTGGGCAGTTGACACATTGAAGCTTACAATCTTGACTCGCAGGCGATCACCAATCTTGGGCCACCAAGCAGGCGGAAAGACGCAGACACGCAGGACATACGCACTTGGACTGCCTGCACGTCGTCGTATCGTACGTCTCCGCAGGATAACGCCTGTGCCACACGGCGCAATACGTCACAGCTGCAGTCGAGACGGCGGTTCCCCTAGGGCCGAAGACAAGCACGTGCTGACGGCGGAAAAGTTCAAGGGCCACGACAACACCGCAAACACCGCAGGGGCATCGACTCATCTGATAAAAAAACCTTAAATAAATACAAGACAAATTTATCAAACCACTAACCTCTCAAATTCAACAAGACAAATTGCAACGGTTTGCGAGATAAGTTCACATATTCCTATTTACCTAAGCAAGCGCAGCTGCGAGGAATACATAGACACCGGAGAATGCAGCACAGGCCCGCGCGTCACGCAGAATGTCAGTATACTGCGTGAAGACAAGGGTTCTGGTAAAACAAATCGTTGTAAGATGATTATTTAGTAGCGTTTGTCACATAATTACGAATATAACAATGAAAATTTCACATAATATACACACTTGGTTTTAAACGAAAGAATGAGCACACCTGAACTTTATGGTTCGTCCAGTGTTGAGACTTTGAGGCGAACGAGTACATAAGGTTAAGGTAAAGGTTAAGTTTAAGGTATATTACCGGGCTTTCAATCAAGAAGATAGTCAGAGGCAAAGAAGGAGCTCAAATTTAGAGGAGCTACAGACACCCCTATATTAGCTTGAGCTCTCAAACGAAAGTTAATTAGTTTAAGTGAGAAGTTAAAGTGGTCACCGAGGCAACCCTCAAGCAATTTTAAATAAGATAATTAAGCGAAAGCGGGCAATGGGAAAGATTCAATCGCACACACAGGCACACAATAATAATGAGAATGAAGGGTAGAAGCCTAATAATCAGACGAGACGGCGGCGACGTGCAAACGTGTGTCCCAAGAACGTTGAAGCTGGTGACGTGGGCCGATGAATGCACACGTGAGGGCACAAGCCGGTAAAATCGATTCACGAATTAGAAAGTACGTAAAAGGCTTGTAACGGAACGTTAAAAGGCACCAAGGACATTACACACCCGTGTGGGTTGAGGAGTGCGACTAACACAAATTACGGCAGTAAAACGTGGTAAAACGAACAGTGAAATTCAGAAGTATCAAATTCAAAAGTACCCAGGTTCGAAATGTATCAAGTTTAAAAGTATCAAAGTATCTGCATGTCTCCGCCCTGCTGCCTCCGACCTTACTGCCCATGGAGCTAGGATATATGGAGGGAGCATAGCCGATTCCAATCGGGTTCAAATTAGCTGCAAAAGTTGGGAGACTGGGGCATTGGCAAGGCCCCCACGTGAGCCAACCACAGACGCTTGGCTGAAGTTGACTCCTCCTCGCCTCCTCTACAACTCGTTCATTTGCCAAAGCAAGATTAGTACCGCTCCACAAATCGAAGGATGAGGTGCGCGTGCAAGTCGCTCTCTAATTTGTTATATTCAAGGGCCTGTAATCTTTACAGTTTTTAACTCTTAATGTATCTTTGCTAGTAATTTTGATATTATTAAGTGTCCTCGAGTGAGGAAACACAATTTATTATCTTTCGGAGTCTTAGAATCCCAAATTAATGATTACGATAAACTCAACAGCTGGAAGAGCAATCAGCGAGCATGTGCGCACCCTAGCGTAGTTAGTAGGTAACTGGCTTCCGTGCTGACGTCACACTTGCGAGACGGCTATTGGTTACCACAAACATGGGAGAAATCTCAAAAACTGGTTCCCTTCACAGACGGCTATGCTCCCTCCATATATACTCCCTCCACGTTACTGCCGGGCTGCGTCGCTGTAACTCCATAGGTGCTAAACTTGAAGCGCTTCTCAGGCTACCCTGGAGAGGTTTGTAAGGGAAATCCTCACACTAGACAAGTACTTGTTGCAACATGTCGGCAAGTCCTCAGAAGAAATTATCCGTAATTAGTACTTTTCGGGACCCACGCACTGGATTTAATATCCTTTTGATCTCTGTCCACATGATTTCTTGTTTTCTGATAGAATCGCCTTTGCCTCTTCAAGGCACCCACGCCGAACTTGCAACTTTGTTTTGCTGCTTACTAAATTGGTTTTAATTTCTTTCTTTACCTCATTTTTTCGAATGCTCATACCGATTTTGCTGTTCAGATTTAAATTATGTTACCACATATGTTTCTAAATCTGAAAATAACTGAGATATTCAAGATCTTTATATTCATTAAATAACTTTGCTGTCACTTCGATTCAAATGCATTTCGTCTTTTGTTACATCTTATGTGTTATATGCGGATACCACTGGTATGGCAGCCTTGTAACTACACTATTCGCAGTTTATGATTCCTAATGCTCCCACTCATGGACTGAGTTTGCGGTCTCCTTATGAAATCATAATGGATTTTAGACAATTTAGCATAATAATGTGTGTTTTAGTTTTTATTTACTTTTTAATTTTTTTTTAAGTAGGAAGGTCTTCATTTTTATCTCGACCTTGTAGTCTGTATCATCTTTTTATTTTTTACGTCACATTTTACTGTTTCTTAATTTTAATGACTGACAATGTTGATATATTCGATAATATTGATCCAGATCTCAATCAATTGAATAGACTGCATCCAAACCTAAATGAAACTGGGAATTGTAAATACCTAAATACTAAAAAGCTAAATGAATCGATGAGAAAAACGTGAAACAATTTTTCCATATTATGTTGGAACTGCAGGTCCATTTAACCGAAAATAGATGAAATATCTTGTACTATCACTGAGCTGAACAACAATTTTGATGTTTCACCGAAAGTTTGCTAGATGACTCAACCAAAGACCTGATTCACATTCAAAACTAAAATAGCCGTCAGTCACTCCGTAATAACACACGTGGGGGTGGCATCAGTACGTACATATCTAAACACATATCTTCGAAAATCAATATAAGTGTAACTATGAATCGTGAACATATTGAGGTATTTATAGAAATAACGAAAAATGGTAAACGTTTTATACTTGGAACTGTATATAGGCCCCCAACAGCTTGTAACGTCTCTTTCCTGAACGAGCTTCAAAGCATAATATCTCAGCTTAACAAATCTCTATACAATGACATAATGATCTGCGGGGATTTCAACAACAATCTTCTACAATATGAAAGCTGTGAGCAAACCTCAAACTTCATAAATGTTTTTCAGTCTAACTCCTTCCTTCCAATCATCACGAAACCTACGCGTATTACATCTGAATCTGCCACGCTGCTCGATAATATTTTTATGTTAGATCCAACTGATTTTCCTACAGGAATAATAATTTCTGACTTATCTGACCATTTCCCGGTGTTTCTCATCAAGAACAGTGTCTATAGTCCTTGTACCAGCCCACAGGCTGAGACTTTTATATATCATTGTGTAAACGATTACAACTTGGGAACAATGCGAACTGTTCCAAAAGAATTAATGCCATCATTTGACATATATGAACTGGACAATAATGCGACCAACATTGATGAAGCAATGCTAAATTTGACTGAAATTATAACGACTGCATACAACCAGTGTTGTCCAATAATCACCCGAACAATAACGCCGAAAAATAGACAAAAGCCTTGGATTACTGAAGATATCGTGATCAGTATAAAGAAACGTCAAGCGTACCTAGCCTTACTATACGAAGGGCGAATATCTAAAGTAACGTATAACAGATTCAGAAATCATGTGACAAATCAAATACAAACATCGAAACAAAACTACTATACGCGCAAATTTACTGAGTACAAAACTAATATTAAAAAACTTGGCGCCTGCTTAATTCATGCTATAAACCGAATAATAATGCTACAAAAACAATTCAGTCAATCGTTCACTACAATGTAAAATATCATGAGGAAAAAGATATTGCAACAGTGTTTAACAACTTTTTTGTGAACATACTAAATGGTGCCTTCTTCCTTCCTCTCTTTACATCTCATTGTTGAGGATAGGGAGGCTTAAACTAACTAATAAACTAACTAACTGATAGTGTCTTTAGTGAACCTACAGACCACTTGCAATACTTGGACCATGTCCGTGAACACAACTCTTTCTTCGCACCAGCTAATCACTCCGATGTTATTACGTGAATAAACAACTAGAAAAATAATTCAAATGGACTGAAAAAATTATCGGCTTAAGTTCTTAAGGCTATAGCTGATATAATAGCACCGTGCATATCTAACATTATCAACCAATCCCTTTCTCAAGGTATCTTCCCCAACTCTCTCCAAATAGCGAGAGTGACCCCTGTTTTTGAAAATGGTGATAAAAATTGCATTAATAATTACAGACCTATTTCTGTACCACTAATTATTAGCAAAATATTCGAAAACATGTGTATAAAAGTGTATTCTTATTTTGAACAAAAATCTTTTCTCTACGACAAACAATATGGTTTTCGTTCTAAAAAATCGACGACACAATCTGTATTAAATCATTTACAATACCTTTATTCTAATATAGATGAAGGAAAGCTCGTTTTCTCCGTATTTCTTGACTTTCGAAAAGCATTCGATGGTGTGGACCATAACATATTACTCTCGAAACTACACTGTTATAGCATTCAAGGGGTTGCCCATGATTGTTCAGATCATACTTAACAAATCGGATGCAATACGTTGTCATTGACGACGCAAAATCAGACCCACAGACAATTATCCATGGAGTTCCACAAGGATCTGTCCTTGGGCCTCTACTATTTCTGATTTTTATCAATGTTTTCGAATCTACATCATTTTTCTAATTCATACTTTTTGCCGGTGACAGCGCGCTTTCTGCGGTCCTTCCGAACCAAAATCTCGCTATGATTGCAGATAGTTGTGCTCTCCGTGGCACAGCGGTTAAGGGATCGGACTTGTATGCTGGAAGCCGCGGGTTCGTTCCCAGCGCTGGCGCGGAGATTTTCATCGTTGGGTATAAGGGAAAGCTCAAGCACAATACCCAACTCAACCCAGGTGTCGGAAATGGGTACCGGCTTTACGGGGGGAACCGTCATGGTGTCCTATATATAGGGTTAGTTATAAGACATTTGAAAAACCAATGCTAAGATCATATGTATCAGACTTGATTGGAAATAAAGCATCCCAAAGCATGGCACGGAACTGATAAAAATAAAACCAATATAATTTTTACTCTGCAAAAAAAAGCCTTAAGAGTGGTAAAGAATCTAGAATATTATGCTCACACAAATGATTCATCCAAAAATTTACAAATACTTAAACTTTCTGATCTCTACAAAATCTCCATTTGTAATTTCATTTGCAAAACATCAACAAATGATGGCGACAATAGCCTAAAACAATTACTAACTGCGCAAACTCGTCAACACGACCATTTAACCCGAAATAGAAGTAAATTCATGCTTCCTTATTATTCAAAGTCACGGTCACAACACATTATCCTCTTCTTTAGAACTAAAACTTCGAACTCAATACCAGCGGAGATCCGTGAAATTAATTCTTACAAGGTATGCAAAAGAAATCTTGAGTCTCACTTCATATCAGAATACTAGTCGTGTAAGATCACCAAGACAAATCTTGTCTCCTACATGACTGGTCCTAATAATTTAATTTGCCACGGGTAATACCGCCAACCATCAGACTGCTATTAAATCGATTATCAAACATACTATTGAATATAGCCGATTTGACCTATATTGTAAAATACAGCATAAAATATCGAGTTAATTATCTCAATGATCAGTCTAATGCGAAACTAGGTTAAGTGAACTAGGTTAAACATTTTGTACACCCTAGAATAACGTGATGGTAGGATGCCCTAGAAGTCGCTGAACTTGTTCGGGCCCACAGGTAGCTATACTCAAATTTGACCATTGTACTAGACTTAAGAAAAATTCTACCTCTGTATCACCTGTAGTAAATAAATTTTTTAAAATTGTTTACAATCTCGTACTTGGACAGCGTTTTAAACAATTTAAACAATTTATTTACCACAGGTGATACAGAGGTAGAATTTTTCTTAAGTCTAGTACAATGGTCAAATTTGAGTATAGCTACCTGTGGGCCCGATAAGTTCAGCGACTTCTAGGGCATCCTACCATCACGTTATTCTAGGGTGTACAAAATGTTTAACCTAGTTCACTTAACCTAGTTTCGCATTAGACTGATCATTGAGATAATTAACTCGATATTTTATGCTGTATTTTACAATATAGGTCAAATCGGCTATATTTAATAGTATGTTTGATAAAACGATTCAAGAGCAGACAGAATATTGGTTATGGTACCCAAGGCAAGTTACATTATGACATTATCATTAGTTACATGTAGGAGGCAAGATTTTGACACGGTGATCTTACACGACTAGTATTCTGATAGGAAGTGAGACTCAAGATGTCTTTTGAATACTTTGTACGAATTACATTCACGGATCTCTGCAGGTATAGAGTTCCAAGTTTTGGTTCCAACGAAGAGGATACTGTGTTGCGCCTTTGGTTTTATTCTTTGCTAGTGTACACGACCCGTCAAAAATGACGGGATTCGATAATTGTCTAGAATTAATTTTCCAGATATGGATGGCAAACAAATCTATCCATCCTAATTAAAACAAATTAAATGGATTCTGAAAAACGTCCTCCTATTTAAGAACTACAAATGCATATGAAATTACCATGCTAGGTGAATCAAGAGAATCAATTATCGCATGAAATATTCAAACTAGGAATCTTCGGTGACGCCCACGGCGGCGAGCTCCATGGTGACGTTGTCGAGGTAGTTGGGGTCAGGGTAGCCGTGGCCGCCGTAGTTCTCGAACTCCGTCTTGTGGTGGATGCCATTCCAAACCACGCAGTCCGACTGGCCGGTGGTGATTGTATGAAACGAACCACAAAGCTCTCTTTCATCCAAATAATAGAATTACGTGCCTTCTTGTCACTCTGAGACGTAACAAAATCAGGAAATTTTACCACTGATTAATTAGGATGTTAAAGAAGTGCTTTTCATTTCAACCAACTAAGAACTTCAAAGTTAAAACATTTTAAAATCCAACGATGGTTCTCGTAGCATCTTTATTGGAAGTAATTTTTTAGCAACAACAGATAGGTCACAGGATTTCAAAGGAGCTCAGGACTTTCCTGGGTAATATCCCTGTCTTACTTTTTCGCCGCCTGCATGCATGTTTTTCGCCACCCAAGTAATTAAATCGCTTAGGCTGTGAAAAATATGCATGCCTCGGCAAAAACGTTAGACTGGGATCTCGAGTCATTGCGATCCGTTTGCACTAATCGGGAATATTTTGAAGGCCCCAACACCGTATTTTTTTCTCCCAATGAAATTAATTTCTTATCTTGTGCAACTATTTCTCTCTTATTAAAATCCAAGCCACTACATTGCATTGATGACATCCGGTACATATTCTTCAAGGAGCTGTAATTAATTGTTTCAATTCAATAAATTTAAATGCTCTTCGTATGTCGTTTGCACATCGTAGTCAATATTTCTCGAGAAAAGCGACCTCAAAAAATGTACTTTTCGATTGAATTCTTTTAGTAGCGCACTAACAAGTCGAATGAGAAAGGGAACGAGAAATTATAAAAATAACGTTGGATGAGCGACACGCATAACGTGACACTCGCCGAGTTGAATATTATTTCGTAATTTAATTTCTGGCGCCAAAACGCCTCTATCACTCATATACTTTCATTCAGTATCTTAACTCTGAAACATTTAGTAAGGTTCCCTTTTTATCCCGAGTTATACTCGTCTTTTGCTACTTTTGCTTCTGCATATTATTAAATATAATACGACTTATATTTTGATAATCATTCTCGCATTTTGCAAAGTTATATTTGTATGCTGCTAAATAATCCATGTGTCATGCAACGCAATGCGTGTATTTTGCTAAACAATGTCCGTAGCATGCTAATTTACATATATATTTCATTAAGTTATACCATCATTTTATTGAGCAAAATTGGCATTTTACTAAGCTGAGCTACATTTGTATTTTTCTAACAAAGATTTGCATTTTCTAATCTTTACTCAAATTTTGTTAATCTATTTCAATATTTTGCTAAGCTATACCTATATTTTGCTAAACTACGGATGCATTTTACTATGCAGTACCAGTATTTTGCTAAGCTCTACTTGTATATTGTTAAGCTCTACGAGAATTAAACTGATCTATACTCGAATTTTGCTAAGCTGTAACCGTTCATTGAAAACTGAAATCTTTATTTTTCCAAGTTGTGCCTTTACTTTGCCAAGGTGTACCCTAATTTTGAAAAATTATGCCTTTATTTTGCCAAGTTGGCCTTCACTTTGGCAAGTTGTACCCTTATTCTGAAAAGTTATACCTTTATTTGCCAAGCTGTTCGTTCATTTTGCCATGCTGTACTTTAACTTTGCTGAGAAATACATTTAATTTGCAAAGTTATCCTGATTTTTATCACATTTGTCAATTCCTCTCTCTCGCAGCCAGACGCATTCCAATTCACAATTCCACTCCTTCTAACTATAACGCATCGCTGTCGCAGGTGGTGCGTCACAGCTTAGCCAAGGCTTCACTGCTTAGGAACAGTAGAATAGGCCTACGTGAGGGAAAAGCGAGTAGGCCAACCTGACGAAAGAATAGCCAAATAGGCCTACGTGATGAAAGAATAACCGAGTAAGCCTACGAGTTTTGGGCGGCACATTTGCATGACATCCGCGATTTGGGCGAGGCATATGCGGTGCTAAATCAAATAAGGCGTCTTCTCGCCGGCGCAGCGCGCTGCATTCTCTGCAAATGAAAAGCCGTCCTCCTTATGTGCTTATTTTATTGAAGCGCCTCGTGCATCTGCCACCCTACCTCACCGAGATGGATTAGCACCGTCCCAGCGTATGGAGCCAAATGTGTACCAGTCGGTAAATTGCTATTTTTTCACGTACCCGTAGAAATGAATAAGATTTAATCTGTTTTGCGACTTGAGAATAACTGTTAAGAAATAACTGTTATCATACTACGTGAAATGTTTCATGCAATTGTATTTTCCATATTTTTTAGGAATGATAGGAATGTATTCGAGCATTAAAGTCGATTTCCTTATTCCCTGTGTTGCTATGTACAACCTAACCAAACCAACCGTTTACAACCGCGGAAACGCAGTGAACGTCTCTAGCTTCAACCTACGAGGCGTTTGCGCAGGAGGCTTAGGTTATGTGGTCGCAGTGGCCAAGTGGCTGAACGTGGTCATGTAAAATGGCCGAGGGTTCTAGGCCTCGCAGAGAAATTTCAGTGCTTCTTCCCATTGGGAAAAGGAAAAATTAATCCCGAGTTCTCATTCGACCCATGTGTAGGATATGAGTGCCGGTTTAACTGGAGTGACTGCAATTGCTGCATGGAATTTATGGTGAGGTATATGAAAGCCGAACGTGAGACAACATGCGGCAACTTGATACCTGCGCCTCACAGTAATTAATGTTAAAATTTTCAAGATATGCAACGCAAGAATGCTTTTTAATTACTTATTGCCTATTTTGAATTGAATTATTAACATGTGTACATGTGTGCGTATTCAATGTAAATGAACTCATCGTGCAGTAAACTGATAAGTAGGTGTTTAATAAATGTGGATATAGCCTTATAATGTTATCCGTTGTCATTTTTAATGATCTTCTTGCGGGTATATTTGCTTGGAAGGAACTGTCCTCCACTTCAAAATTCAAAGCGAGATTGGTGATTATATTTTGGCTATTTCAATGTTTTTAAAAGAAAATTTTAATCGCAAAATACATGGTCGAGTAAATAAACTACTCATTTGACCTGGATTTGCCAGCACTACGCAATTATCAACTACTACTTAGTACTACTTACGTCCAATAATAGAGTTATTCATAAACTGCAATACACTGGAAATATACAAAATGTGCTGGAAACATGACTAAAAATCAACAGGGAAATCAAACAGTAAAAAGAACTCGTTTCTACATAGAACAAGTAACAATCAACACAGGAGTAACGAACATGGAAACCAAAGTTTCAAAAGAGGTATACAACGGAGGCAATTTTATGGAGAACACCGTATAGGGGAGCCGCCGACCCATGTTAACATGTCCTTGCAAGTAGCAGAATTGAAAGTATTCCGAGGTTGTAAGTAGCAGAATTGAAAGTAATCCAAGGCTGCAAGTAGCAGAGTTGGAAGTATTCCGAGGTTGCGAGCAGCAGAATTGGAAGTATTCCGAGGTTGCAAGTAGCAGAATTGAAAGTATTCCGAGGCTGCAAGTAGCAGAATTGAAAGTATTCCGAGGCTGCAAGTAGCAGAATTGGAAGTATTCTGAGGTTGCAAGTAGCAGAATTGAAAGTATTCCGAGGTTGCAAGTATCAGAATTGAAAGTATTCCGAGGTTGCAAGTAGCAGAATTGAAAGTACTCCGAGGTTGCAAGTAGCGGAATTGAAAGTACTCCGAGGTTGCAAGTAGCGGAATTGAAAATATTCCGAGGTTGCAAGTAGCAGAATTGAAAGTATTCCGAGGCTGCAAGTAGCAGAATTGAAAGTATTCCGAGGTTTCAAGTAGCAGAATTGAAAGTATTCCGAGGCTGCAAGTAGCAGAATTGGAAGTATTCTGAGGTTGCAAGTAGCAGAATTGAAAGTATTCCGAGGTTGCAAGTAGCAGAATTGAAAGTATTCCGAGGTTGCAAGTAGCAGAATTGAAAGTATTCCGAGGTTGCAAGTAGCAGAATTGAAAGTATTCCGAGGTTGCAAGTATCAGAATTAAAAATAATCCGAGCTTGCAGGTATCAAAATTGAAAGTATTCCGAGGTTGCAAGTATCAGAATTGGAAGTATTCTGAGGTTGCAAGTAGCAGAATTGAAAGTATTCCGAGGCTGCAAGTAGCAGAATTGGAAGTATTCTGAGGTTGCAAGTAGCAGAATTGAAAGTATTCCGAGGTTGCAAGTAGCAGAATTGAAAGTATTCCGAGGTTGCAAGTAGCAGAATTGAAAGTATTCCGAGGTTGCAAGTATCAAAATTGAAAGTATTCCGAGGTTGCAAGTATCAAAATTGAAAGTATTCCGAGGTTGCAATAGCAGAATTGAAAGTATTCCGAGGTTGCAAGTATCAAAATTGAAAGTATTCCGAGGTTGCAAGTAGCAGAATTGAAAGTATTCCGAGGTTGCAAGTAGCAGAATTGAAAGTATTCCGAAGTTTCAGGTATCAAAATTGAAAGTGTTCCGAGGTTGCAAGTATCAAAATTGAAAGTATTCCGAGGTTGCAAGTATCAAAATTGAAAGTATTCCGAGGTTGCAAGTAGCAGAATTGAAAGTATTCCGAGGCTGCAAGTAGCAGAATTGAAAGTATTCCGAGGCTGCAAGTAGCAGAATTGGAAGTATTCTAAGGTTGCAAGTAGCAGAATTGAAAGTATTCCGAGGTTGCAAGTAGCAGAATTGAAAGTATTCCGAGGTTGCAAGTAGCGGAATTGAAAGTATTCCGAGGTTGCAAGTATCAGAATTGAAAGTAATCCGAGGTTGCAAGTAGCGGAATTGAAAGTATTCCGAGGTTGCAAGTATCAGAATTGAAAGTATTCCGAGGTTGCAAGTAGCAGAATTGAAAGTACTCCGAGGTTGCGAGTAGCAGAATTGAAAGTATTCCGAGGTTGCGAGTAGCAGAATTGAAAGTATTCCAAGGTTGCAAGTAGCAGAATTGAAAGTATTCCGAAGTTGCAGGTATCAAAATTGAAAGTATTCCGAGGTTGCAAGTATCAAAATTGAAAGTATTCCGAGGTTGCAAGTATCAAAATTGAAAGTATTCCGAGGTTGCAATAGCAGAATTGAAAGTATTCCGAGGTTGCAAGTATCAAAATTGAAAGTATTCCGAGGTTGCAATAGCAGAATTGAAAGTATTCCGAGGTTGCAAGTATCAAAATTGAAAGTATTCCGAGGTTGCAAGTAGCAGAATTTAAAGTATTCCGAGGCTGCAAGTAGCAGAATTGAAAGTATTCCGATGCTGCAAGTAGCGGAACTGGAAATAGACTTACTACTGGAAAACATTTTTGATTCTCCCTAAGGAATAAAAAAATGCGATTGCACGATAACATTGCTCCTCGTATGATGACATTTATTTTTAGAAAAGATTGCGAAAAAGACGAAAATTCATTCATTGATAGCCTTGCGTGAATGAACAATTTACTGGGTGGTACACATATTGCCCAGTACGCAGAAAACGTATTAATTAAACATTCGTCGACGTATGCGAGACATGTGTCATTTCTTTCTACATATTGGAACAGAAACAACGAAAGCATTTTAGAGACCTAAAGATGACCTCCGTTGCTGATCAAAACGTTTCTTTCCCTTGTTGGTCCATGTTTCCACTCAAGTGGTGCTTTTTAATAAATGTTGAACGAAAATGTATATATCTGGAAAAGCGAAAAAACATGAAAACGCACTTTGAAATTACATGCTTATTTGAAGTTCCTGGAAGACGGGGACAACAACAGCGATAGAATCTGTTTTCGAACCCGTCTCGACTTCTTGCAACACTTTTAGGCCAAGAAAAGATAGCCGCCGGAAGCGTTGCTTCACTCTGAAAATATTTCTCCCCTGAGATCTTTAATTATGAATTGGTTTCGTCGTCCTTGGAAGTTTTTTTATAAGATTTTGTAAAGGTTCCTCATTGCGTTCGTGGAAGTTTCATTTCGGGATTTCCTTTGATGTTTTTTCGAGCTTTTGCTCGAAGTTTTTCTGATTTTTTCTGTAGAATTTTTTCTCCAAAAATCTGAAGAAATGCTTCAGACCGTCCTTTGCACACTGTAGCTCAAACAAATAACAATTTCTGTAGTGCGTCTGCATGTATTGTTTTGTATTGTGAAACGTTGTTTCACTAATGCTAACGTAAGTGCTCTGTGAAATGTAGTGCAACTTTTGATTCGCACAAACAGTTCACGTCTTTACGTCGCTATTGAATAACTTATATCCTCAGTTAGCTATTTTGTTCCATTACTTGATAGGATCTACATGTAATTTTGTCAATTTACGTTAACTATTTTTCTCAAATATCAATGTCAAGAATTCCCTGAAAATGTTTCCGCAGTTCGGAGTGAATGTTACGTTACTGGAGAAGTTGAGGATATGATAGAGTAGCGTTTTGGAATACGTGTAAAACCTCGAGCGGATCGATTTTGTCCACTGCAATCTAATTTAAAAAATCAGGGCGCTTAACAATTTTTTTCACTACTCATTTTTAAAACTAAAATTTCCTTGCAGAAGTGAGTGAGATAATATGACGGCAAATTCGACCTTTCGCATCGACGCAGGAACGGCAATAATCACCCCATTCTAAACTTTTGCGGGAAATTGCAGAGTTGAATGTCCCTTTCTAATTTTTACCGAGTAGCTTCTAATTTTTACCGAGTAGCTTCTAATTTTTACCGAGTAGCTTCTAATTTTTACCGAGTAGCTTCTAATTTTTCCCGAGTAGCTTCTAATTCTGACCGAGTAGCTTCTAATTCTGACCGAGTAGCTTCTAATTCTTACCGAGTAACTTCTAATTCTTACCGAGTAACTTCTAATTCTTACCGAGTAGCTTCTAATTCTGACCGAGTAGCTTCTAATTCTGACCGAGTAGCTTCTAATTCTTACCGAGTAACTTCTAATTTTTACCGAGTAGCTTCTAATTCTGACCGAGTAGCTTCTAATTCTGACCGAGTAGCTTCTAATTCTGACCGAGTAGCTTCTAATTCTGACCGAGTAGCTTCTAATTCTGACCGAGTAGCTTCTAATTCTGACCGAGTAGCTTCTAATTCTTACCGAGTACCTTCTAATTTTTACCGAGTAGCTTCTAATTCTGACCGAGTAGCTTCTAATTCTGACCGAGTAGCTTCTAATTCTGACCGAGTAGCTTCTAATTCTTACCGAGTAACTTCTAATTTTTACCGAGTAGCTTCTAATTCTGACCGAGTAGCTTCTAATTCTTACCGAGTAACTTCTTATTTTTACCGAGTAGCTTCTAATTCTGACCGAGTAGCTTCTAATTCTTACCGAGTAACTTCTAATTTTTACCGAGTAGCTTCTAATTCTGACCGAGTAGCTTCTAATTCTGACCGAGTAGCTTCTAATTCTTACCGAGTAACTTCTAATTTTTACCGAGTAGCTTCTAATTCTGACCGAGTAGCTTCTAATTCTGACCGAGTAGCTTCTAATTCTTACCGAGTAGCTTCTAATTCTGACCGAGTAGCTTCTAATTCTGACCGAGTAGCTTCTAATTCTTACCGAGTAACTTCTAATTTTTACCGAGTAGCTTCTAATTCTGACAGAGTAGCTTCTAATTCTGACCGAGTAGCTTCTAATTTTTACCGAGTAGCTTCTAGTTCTTACCGAGTAACTTCTAATTTTTACCGAGTAGCTTCTAATTTTTACCGAGTAGCTTCTAATTTTTACCGAGTAACTTCTAATTTTTACCGAGTAGGTTTTAATTTTTTTAATTTCCTTTTTTTTGCAACGCCTACCCCTGCTTGCGAGCATTTTATTGATACAACATGTTCATGTATATTTTACTTCCCTGTAATCAATGACTTGATAATAATTTAGCAGCGTCGAAGAAGGATAAAATATTTTGTTTTTTTAACTGAAATACCTGTTCATATTGAAACGGGAATTCCATTCTAATTGATATCGTATTTTATTTCTTTCAATCCCTGCTAACTTCGTAGAAAATAAACTAAATCACGACTGAAGATGAAAGCTTCATTCCCACAATAATACAAATAAATGAAGAAATAGAAACTGAACTGCAATTCTCTGAAGCAATTCTCTGAAGTTTGAAATGCCTCAAGATGAATGGAGACGTCACCCTCACCGGTTTGTTACAGCACATAATTGAGATACATCTACTAATGCACAAAATATAGTTTCGTCCATTTCACTCAAGTCTACGAAAAACGCTCAACCACCCGTTCGACCAAGTTCTGATTGAATATTTGGCGTTTTTGGTGCATAATTTGGCGTATATGGCGTATATGGTGTGCTTGGTGTGCTTGGTGTGCTTGGTGTGCTTGGTGTGCTTGGTGTGCTTGGTGTGCTTGGTGTGCTTGGTGTGTGCTTGGTGTGTGCTTGGTGTGTGCTTGGTGTGTGCTTGGTGTGTGCTTGGTGTGTGCTTGGTGTGTGCTTGGTGTGTGCTTGGTGTGTGCTTGGTGTGTGCTTGGTGTGTGCTTGGTGTGTGCTTGGTGTGTGCTTGGTGTGTGCTTGGTGTGTGCTTGGTGTGTGCTTGGTGTGTGCTTGGTGTGTGCTTGGTGTGTGCTTGGTGTGTGCTTGGTGTGTGCTTGGTGTGTGCTTGGTGTGTGCTTGGTGTGTGCTTGGTGTGTGCTTGGTGTGTGCTTGGTGTGTGCTTGGTGTGTGCTTGGTGTGTGCTTGGTGTGTGCTTGGTGTGTGCTTGGTGTGTGCTTGGGGTGTGCTTGGGGTGTGCTTGGGGTGTGCTTGGGGTGTGCTTGGGGTGTGCTTGGGGTGTGCTTGGGGTGTGCTTGGGGTGTGCTTGGGGTGTGCTTGGGGTGTGCTTGGGGTGTGCTTGGGGTGTGCTTGGGGTGTGCTTGGGGTGTGCTTGGGGTGTGCTTGGGGTGTGCTTGGGGTGTGCTTGGGGTGTGCTTGGGGTGTGCTTGGGGTGTGCTTGGGGTGTGCTTGGGGTGTGCTTGGGGTGTGCTTGGGGTGTGCTTGGGGTGTGCTTGGGGTGTGCTTGGGGTGTGCTTGGGGTGTGCTTGGGGTGTGCTTGGGGTGTGCTTGGGGTGTGCTTGGGGTGTGCTTGGTGTGTGCTTGGTGTGTGCTTGGGGTGTGCTTGGTGTGCTTGGTGTGTTTGGTGTGCTTGGTGTGCTTGGTGTGCTTGGTGTGCTTGGTGTGCTTGGTGTGCTTGGTGTGCTTGGTGTGCTTGGTGTGCTTGGTGTGCTTGGTGTGCTTAATGTGCTTGGTGTGCTTAATGTGCTTGGTGTGCTTGGTGTGCTTAGTGTACTTGGTGTGCTTGGTGTGCTTGGTGTATTTGGTGTGTTTGGTGTGGCTTGGTGTATTTGGTGTATTTTGTGTATATGGTGTATATGGTGTATATGGCGTATATGGCGAATATGGTGTATAAGGCGTATATGGTGTATATGGCGTATATGGTGTACATGGCGTTTTTGGCGTATGTGTTGTATTTGGCGTATTTGGCGTACTTGGCGTATGACAGCGGTGCACAAAATTTGCAGGCTTCAACTAATTGAAATAACAATTTCTTTGTTGTTAAGCTCCACCTTCTACTCCAAACTAGCCCCTCGTCCTAGATCATTATCGAAAGACCGACTCACGTGTGGTTGTTTCACTGACACTAAATTGCCTCACGCGTGGTTATTTCACGGGCATTTAATTGCCTCACGTGTGGTTATTTCACGGACATTTAATTGCCTCACTTATGGTTATTCGACATTTAAATGCCTCACGTGTTATATCACGGACACTAAATTGCCTCACGTGTGGTTATTTCAAGGACATTTAAATGCCTCACGTGTGGTTATTTGACGGACATTTAATTGCCTCACGTGTGGTTATTTCACGGGCATTAAATTGTTTCACGTGTGGTTATTTCACTGACACTTAATTGCCATATACGTAGTTTTTTCACTGTTCCACTCAATTGCCGTACATGTAGCGTATTCTACGGATCTTTTAATCACTTTACAAATTGCTTTTCCACTGTTTCATGAATAAATTGTGCCTCCCGAGAATTACTATCAAGAATAAATTTTTTCCACCATTCAGAGACAAGAAAAGTAGGATAATACCAGAACTTTACGAATTTCCATGCAAATGACATAAAAGAAAAATTCTCAGAAACGCATCGACGGCGACGATTTTTACGACGAGTGCGGGGCTAATTTTTCCAGTCGCGAGCACTGTTGTTTTTGTCGGTAAAAAGAAGCGCGAGCTCTAGGACTCTAAACTGGATATGTTTTTATGCCTTGTTTAAAAAAAACATTTGCATCGGCATCCCGCAGAGCAGCTCAGCGCGCTAGAGCATATAAAAACTTCAGCAACATAATATGAATTATCATACTTTGCCACGGATAATATGCCAGGACTCCTATTGAAATATCGCTGTTTTAAAAAAAATAATGCTATGCAGTGCCGGTAATGTGAAATATCGTAGCCTTATATCCTGTAGGTAAAGCGTTTTAATGATAGATATCGTGGTGCAGAGCTCAGTTATGGATACCGAATACCGTGCCGCCTGCTGACCTATTTAGATGATGTGATATAAGGCAGCAAGATGTGATGTAAATTAAAGCTTTAAAGCGTTATAATGGGAGTTATCATCAGGCAGAACTCAGTTCTGCGTTTTAAATGCGGTATCGCTCCTCAAAAATGGGAAAAGTTCCAGTTGTGTTATGCCCCGTGGAGTTGTTGGAGTTAGCTCTAGTTTTTTATTAATAAAACTTTGAAAATGATTTATTACTTGGTTTTCCGTTGATAAAAACGAACTCGACGTAATAAAATAGGACGCAACCGGACATAGAAAAAAGACCCCAACAAAACTGACATTGATTCAAGAGTGCATTCAAAATTTTATTGAAGCCTAGCATGATACAAAGTAAAGCTCAAGTATTCACTTAAAAAAATCGGTTGTTTGAACTACCTCCAATTCAAAATACAACGCCCACACTAACGATTCCTTTAAAAAGCTAAAAATTCTGAAACTGTACAACTGCAACCGATTTTTTCTCAGAAGTTTTATGAACAAACTTACTGCGATGTCTATTGGGTGAGAAATAGCATCAAGTTATAATGCAGTGTCTCAAATCAGCTTTCTTTTGCTGGCACCACATTGTGAACATCCATCCCAAGCGATGTTATCGACCTCCTACCCATTTAACATTCATAAAAAGCGTTAATTTTAATTCAAATTACCAGTTAAACGTATATCACATATTGAAAAAGTGCAAAATAAATTAAAAAAAACGAACAAAATATCGATATGTATTCTTCATTATGAATGATGTGCAGGAAGAAATTCTAATTGTAGATTTCTCAACATGAGTTCATTTCCATATGTATGTGTGGGTTCCTATAAATGTTTTTATGAACATCACAATTACTTCTATTGAAAAACAATGAAAATTCTCAGTCTTATATTAACGTACTCTTTTATACTTAACTAATTAGAAGTTAGATTCAAGAATACAAGTACTGCATGTTACTGCAGAATTCTTTCGACTACAAATAGGTTGCCTCGGTTCGAAATTGTCGACTATTACGTAGGTGTCGAGTTCAGTCTTATTTCTCGCTGTGAAAATCAATATGATTCCATAAAACAAATATTGAAAGTTTTTGTGATATTATAAGCATCGAGATACAAGTGTTCAGTTTAATTAAGTAAAAACTGTAATTTAAACTGTAAGCTGTAATAAACTGTAAACAATCAAGTAGAAACTGTATTCAGATCAGGTTTTGGCATAGTAAGAGAATATGAATTTACTTCAGGTTTACGGTTAAAAACGTCGCGTTCACCAGTCTGCTGAAGATTTCTATCACCATAATCATCTGAAGCTTCAAACATGATACTGCTACGGAAAAATCGACGGTGATCGGATAATTTGAGCATATTTTAAAAAGTCTTTGAACGAATCGATAGTGCCCCAAGTTTCTTATTCTTTTATTGGCTCACTTTTGCAGCATGAAGAGCACCTTCATTTTTTTGTGTTAGTCGGATACCATACTTGTACTGGGTTAGCCAAAAAGTTCGTTTGTTTTTGAGTGTCATCTTTCGACCTTTCAAAGATTATTTTCAAATTTTCATTCTCTAAATCCTGCATCGGTACCGCGATCATGTTTACGTCAGTGTGCAACATGCCTCCAAGTAGAGATGGTCCGACAGTTTTGCTTGCATTCGAGCCCTAGAAATGGAGGACCAAGCTGAACACTATTGACATAATAAAGGAATGCAAGTAACAGAAACGACTCATAAAAATTACACACATTTGTGTAAGTAACTGTTGCTTTCCTTCCCTTATGAAGTAAAAAGCATTAGACATCGGTAGTGCTCTACTTGGTCCACCATTTCAAGGGCTCGAATGCAAGCAAAACTGTCAGACCATCTCTACTTGCAGGCTTATTGCACGCTGACGTAAACATGATCGAGGTACCGGATACAGGATTTAGAGAATAAGAACATAAAACGATCTTTAGAAGGTCGAAAAGATGATATTAAAACAACGAACTTTTTGGCCAACCCAATCTTATGTATGGCTATTCTACCTAAGGCAGTGGCTTATAGTGTCGACTGGCCATGTACTGGTAAACATTCACTCCTAATTAAACATTATAATTAAGTTCTTATCATTCCTACAGAAATAAAAAGTAAATTTTATATTTTCTTGTCCAACGACTTTGTTCTTACTGTAAGGCTCTAAGCTTGAATTTCTACAAAAAATTGCGATATGTGTTTACCCAAGTTATTTTTCAGTGGGGTTGTAAGCTGTGATTAGTGTTAAGAGTGCGCTAAAGTCGCTGAGCACATTGTGCTGCGTCTGTGTCATTTGATATTTGATAACATTTAATTTGATGACGACGTTTGACAAATTTGATGACATATGACAAATTTCATGAAAAATTTAGTAACGACACAAATGTTATTTTGTGTGAGATTTGAGATTCACTCATCCCTTGAAATGCGTACTTTTAATACAAAGGGACACAGAGTCTGCTTTCGATGCTTAAACCTAGTTTCTTTCAGACTAACAAGCCGATGTTTATTTCTTGGTACTTCAAATGATTCTTTTCCGTTGAAACCAGTACTGACTAGTGCTCCTTTTAGGAACTAGAGACGTTCATCAGCTTCTTATCTCCGACTTCGGAAGACTGAAAATAATCGGGGCCGCTGTTGTGCCAAAAGTTGCGTACCGCCCAAAACTGTTCCACCTGAGATTGTGTCGCTCGAAACTGTGGCAGCTGAAACTGTCAAGCCAAGAACTGTTGAGCCTGAAACAGTGTTGCTTGAAACTGTTGCACCTGAAACTTGACCCCGAAGCCTGCAAGGTCTAAAACTGTGTTGGTTTGTTGGTTGAAACTGTGGCACGTAAAATTGTGTGGCCTGGAATAAGGGTGCCTAAACTGTGTCACTTGAAACTTAGTCGCCTGAAAGTATCATTTTTTTGCCTAAAACTGTACTGCTTGATCCTGTTTTACTTGCGACTGTGCCGCCTGAAACTGTGATGCCACCACATTTGCAGCAAAACTCTGTGCTTCCAAAATCTGTTTCAAAATCTGTGTCTCCGAATCAGTACCGTCCATAAAATCAGGGTTTAGGTAACCTGTTATTTTAGTGGTGTGTAGCTAGAGCCATCAAACTGGATGAACTTACGAATAGTTGGCTAGTTGCGCAACACACAGGAAAGAAGAGTAAGTTCTACAAATTTTCCAGTTGGGGTATGTTAGATCAAGACCAGACTCGTGCTCTTATTATTGCCCTGGCCAATCAAACGATGTTTTCGAGGTAAATTTAGCAATTAGCTAGATAAGATTTTTGTATCTCCGCATAGGTGTTCTTATACTGTTGCATGAGTAACCATGAACTGTTGTTGTTCCATGACCCTATGAAATTGATTTAAAAATCAACATGACAAAGCAGATTGAATTGCAAAAATCAAAATTGCTTGCGTTCATATCTGAGTATTTAGCAATATAAGACCAGGCTCGTTATGTGTAAGACCTGAAGCTTCATTCGGCTGGAAACGCGGTGGTTTACTCCTGCTGCAGTACAGTGAATAATAAATATGGCGCCCTTTCTTAGGTTAAGTTATAGCCAACCCTAGAAGCGAGAGAACTGAAAATCCTTGGCCTTTTATGATAATTCGCCGTTTGAATTGCGTGTTACGCTCTGTGGAATCATTCTTTTAAGTCTTAATCTTAACTCGCCTTCAATTATCGGGAAAATAATTCAAAGATTGAACACCTGTATGCTTCGCTCAATATGTTCACGTATGCATGCAGTATAAATGTGTAACTTGTGCGCGTAAAATGAGCACTTCAAACCTATTAGTCCGCGGAATGAGATATTATTTCTCCACTCTCAACATTAGAAAAAATGTAAAAGGTCCACGCGCAAAATAAATCGATTAACTAAATGACTGAAAATGGGTGCGCGTGTGACGTACGCTGCCTGAGTTATAGGTAGAAATTACTCAACAAAATTATTACAAGGGCAACGCACACTCGGCGAACTAACTTCACGAATAAATTGAAAGAACAATTGAACACCAATTCTCAGATATAAAACAAATTGTGACGTGCATTACACGCATTCAGTTATTAAAACGACAGAACAAATTTAATAAATACAATAAACGGATAGAGAACGATTAATAAAAGTTATATTGAAAGAAAAGTAAATAAAGAGCACCACTTGCAAAATTACTTCAAATAAATATACGAATAAATAATATAAATAAACGTACGCATGAATGACTTCACAATAAAAGTAAATGACGCACAAAGCTGAGAACTAAAGAACTGGCAAAGAAACAGGCAAATGAAATAAGATTAAGTAAATAAATGAATCGTCATACACTCTCAAATAAGATCAATGAACAGAAATAAAAAAACAACAAAGAAATACACCGATTCCTAAATAAAATCATATAATGAAAACGAATAAATAATTAAAATAAATTAGCTGACTGCCAAATAAATTCAAATAACAGATATAAACCAATACATATATTATTAAATAAGTAAATCAACGCATAAATAAAATAAAATAAAAGATATAAGGGAATAATAAATAAACTGACTCTCAAATAAAATCAAACAACAGAAACGAATAAATAAACTAACCCCCAAACGAAATCAAATGATGGAAACAAATGAATAATGCATAAACTGACTCCTAAATAAGATGAAATAACAGACAAACAAATGAACCGACTCATAAATAAGACCAATCAAAAACACAGAGAAATGAATCTACCCCCAAATAAGACCAAGTAAGAGAAATAGATAAATAAGCCGACTCCCAAAAAGTTCAACTAACAAAAATAAATGAATAAATAAATAAACAGAATCCAAAAAAATACCACAAACAAATAAATAAATAAACTGACTCCCAAATAAGATAAATTAAAAGATACATACAAATAAACCGACTCCTAAAAATATCAAACAAAAACACAAAGAAATGAATCGACTTCCAAACAAGACCAAATAACAGAAATAACGAACAAAAAAACTCCCATATAGTATCAAATAACAGAAATGAATAAATAAACCCATTAACAAAAAGATCAAATATAAGGACAAATAAATTGACAGACTCCCAAATAAGAGAAACAAATAAATAATACACATATAACGCGACTCCCGGCAGCCGTCACCAGACGCGAGCAGCTGGAGCGCTGCGGCTCCTCTGCATCAGAGTCAGCTACAATTAGTTATGCAAACCGGCAATTATTTCGCCGGAATGAGCGGCTTATTGTGCTTATTATGAGGCCCCGTGCGTGCTATACTAGTCGCAAATTATATCAGTCTCATGCAAACTAGTCACACATACAGTGCTAGTCGTTATCAACTCATGATGGTCATCATACATACAGATCCAGCCCCCACACAGTGACCATACAGACAGGGCCAGTCCCCACACAGACAGATCCAGTCCCCACTCAGTAACCATACAGACAGAGCCAGTCCCCACTCAGTAACCATACAGACAGAGCCAGTCCCCACTCAGTAACCATACAGACAGAGCCAGTCCCCACACAGACAGAGCCAGTCCCCACTCAGTAACCATACATACAGATCCAGTCCCCACTCAGTAACCATACATACAGATCCAGTCCCCACTCAGTAACCACACAGACAGAGCCAGTCCCCACACAGACAGAGCCAGTCCCCACACCGACAGAGCCAGTCCCCACACAGACAGAACCAGTCCCCACACAGTAACCATTCAGACAGAGCCAGTCCCCACACAGACAGATCCAGTCCCCACTCAGTAACCATACAGACAGAGCCAGTCCCCACACAGACAGAGCCAGTCCCCACACAGACACCACACAGACAGAGCCAGTCCCCACACAGACAGATCCAGTCCCCACTCAGTAACCATACAGACAGAGCCAGTCCCCACACAGACAGAGCCAGTCCCCACACAGACACCACACAGACAGAGCCAGTCCCCACACAGACAGAGCCAGTCCCCACACAGTAACCATTCAGACAGAGCCAGTCCCCACACAGACAGAGCCAGTCCCCACTCAGTAACCATACAGACAGAGCCAGTCCCCACACAGACAGAGCCAGTCCCCACACAGACATAGCCAGTCCCCACACAGACATAGCCAGTCCCCACACAGACATAGCCAGTCCCCACACAGACAGAACCAGTCCCCACACAGACAGAGCCAGTCCCCACACAGACATAGCCAGTCCCCACACAGACAGAGCCAGTCCCCACACAGACAGATCCAGTCCCCACTCAGTAACCATACAGACAGAGCCAGTCCCCACACAGACAGAGCCAGTCCCCACACAGACATAGCCAGTCCCCACACAGACAGAACCAGTCCCCACACAGACAGATCCAGTCCCCATACAGTAACCATACAGACAGAGCCTGTCCCCACACAGACAGAGCCAGTCCCCACACAGACAGATCCAGTCCCCACACAGACAGATCCAGTCCCCATACAGTAACCATACAGACAGAACCAGTCCCCACACAGACATAGCCAGTCCCCATACAGTAACCATACAGACAGAGCCTGTCCCCACACAGACAGAGCCAGTCCCCACACAGACAGATCCAGTCCCCATACAGTAACCATACAGACAGAACCAGTCCCCACACAGACATAGCCAGTCCCCACACAGACAGAACCAGTCCCCACACAGACAGAACCAGTCCCCACACAGACAGAACCAGTCCCCACACAGACAGATCCAGTCCCCATACAGTAACCATACAGACAGAGCCAGTCCCCACACAGACAGAGCCAGTCCCCACACAGACAGAGCCAGTCCCCACACAGACAGATCCAGTCCCCATACAGTAACCATACAGACAGAGCCAGTCCCCACACAGACAGAGCCAGTCCCCACACAGACAGAGCCAGTCCCCACACAGACAGAACCAGTCCCCATACAGTAACCATACAGACAGAGCCAGTCCCCACACAGACAGATCCAGTCCCCATACAGTAACCATACAGACAGAGCCAGTCCCCACACAGACAGAGCCAGTCCCCACACAGACAGAGCCAGTCCCCACACAGACAGAACCAGTCCCCACACAGACAGAACCAGTCCCCACACAGACAGAACCAGTCCCCACACAGACAGATCCAGTCTCCATACAGTAACCATACAGACAGAGCCTGTCCCCACATAGTAACCATACAGACAGAACCAGTCCCCACACAGACAGAGCCAGTCCCCACACAGACAGAACCAGTCCCCACACAGTAACCATACAGACAGAGCCAGTCCCCACACAGACAGAGCCAGTCCCCACACAGACAGAGCCAGTCCCCACACAGTAACCATACAGACAGAGCCAGTCCCCACACAGACAGAACCAGTCCCCACACAGTAACCATACAGACAGAGCCAGTCCCCACACAGACAGAGCCAGTCCCCACACAGACAGAGCCAGTCCCCACACAGTAACCATACAGACAGAGCCAGTCCCCACACAGACAGAACCAGTCCCCACACAGTAACCATACAGACAGAACCAGTCCCCAAACAGACAGAACCAGTCCCCACACAGTAACCATACAGACAGAGCCAGTCCCCACACAGACAGAACCAGTCCTCACACAGTAACCATACAGACAGAGCCAGTCCCCACACAGACAGAACCAGTCCTCACACAGTAACCATACAGACATAGCCAGTCCCCATACAGACAGAGCCAGTCCCCACACAGACAGAACCAGTCCTCACACAGTAACCATACAGACAGAGCCAGTCCCCACACAGACAGAACCAGTCCTCACACAGTAACCATACAGACAGAGCCAGTCCCCACACAGACAGAACCAGTCCTCACACAGTAACCATACAGACATAGCCAGTCCCCATACAGACAGAGCCAGTCCCCACACAGGCAGAACCAGTCACCACACAACACCCACAGACCAATCAGCGCCGTCACCATACAGTCCATAACGAAGTCCAACAAATTAAAAGCCACAGTTACGAGTGCCTGTCATGCGCCCGTAGTTGTGCGGTGTTCCACCGGTTCGCATCTTCCGTTTCTTCTCAGTTTCGCTGGAGTCTAGCTCAAAATAGAGTGCAAGAAACTTAACACGCCGAAAATAACCGACCTAACTGATTGAAATTAAAGTAATTAGATAACTTTTTCTCTATTTCAAAGGAGTTTCTATCAAAATATTGATCTTCATGGCAGACTGAGTTGACTCACTATAACTTCTCACAGCTTGGCTCATTTAAAGTGTATTTTCAAATACCGGGGTTATAGTGCAGCATCGTGGGATAAAATTAATATCACAGGACCGGGAGAAGTGTGTAATCTATGTTTGAGTGAAGAATGAATATCAGAATAGCGGGCGTGTTTCATCATGATTTCGTAGATCATTGGCTGTTTGTCAAAAATAATTATAATATAGCCTAAATATGGGAAAATGTTATGTTATCCAGTGTTTCAGAATACGTAGTAACTATGCTTATTATTATTATTATTTTTATTATTATATAAGAGAGTTAGTTTTAGCCCCCCTCTACCACGACAAAGATGTTCCAGGAGAGGAAGGATGAAGGCACCATTTAGTGTGGAGTTGAGGGAACGCGGAATCTATGCACAAGGTACATAGAAACAGGAAGATAAGAAAGAAGTTCATGAAACAAGACGAAGTTGAAGAAGAAAGTAGTTGGTGCTGAAAAACAGGACAGCAGTGAACCGAAAAAAGATCGTCTGTTACAAAAAAAAACCTATTCTATTTCAACAAAAAGAAAGCCTTCCTAACCTTTAGCTCGGGCCCTCACATAGTCCTCCTGGGAGTGCTAATTCCCATAGACACAATAGTTGTATCCCCCTGAGGGGATAGTAACTATGCTATGTATATTATTTGAATTTTTTTACTCAGTTTCATTGCCTAGTGCTTCAGTTGATTTGTCTGTATCTGTGTTTCATGCATTTTTATTTGTAGTAGTCACATCAATTGCGAATGACAGAATTCAGTGACTCGTAAACAATATTGTTTAGAATTCATCTTGCGCTTAAATGTGCTAGATTCTACATCCATTCTGCTAATCAATATGCTCTGAAGCAGCAGAACATTTTCGTCTTATAAATATCATATCAATTGGAAATTGATGATTCAATTGATCAATTGAATTAATAAATCAATCGGAAGTTAATGATTCAATTGATCAATTGAATTAAATAATCAATTGGAAATTGGTTCGGAGGAAATTTATTCAGTATCCAATTATTACAACACGTTACTGGTGGAACGCCCGTTGATGTTATAATACTAAATTATTACCACTAAAAATTTCCCAGCACCCCTGCACAAGAACCAAGCGCGAATATGTTCATAGTATTTTTCCACTAAAAGTTGATGTTCTTCCATTTCATTTGGCTACATACACTAATTGGCAAAAATAGTCGCGCGCTGCATTTTACCTACTCTATTTACGTTGCATTATTTAGTTTCCAAATGAAGTTGTTTCAGTGATGCTGCATAAAGAAACATTACAGAAGTTCTGAATAAGTATCACAGACCTGTTTTGAGTGTATTTAGAATTTTGAATTTTGATATTCATCTAAGAAATAGAGTCTTGTGGAAAGGACTCATCAGCATCTGATGAATAACAATAATGAGAGGTGTTGATACGATCAACATTAAAGCACGGATACGGGTCCTTTGCTCCCATCTGATGAAGGCTGCATCGATGGATTTCATCAAAGTTGACCATCTGCTCGGGGCATCTGTTCAGTAAATAAACAGTATAAAAGTCAAAACGATGTAGAGAACAATAGCACGCTGGAAACAAAATGGCGAGCCTGCTTCAACGCTTGGAAATTGAGGAAGACCTGAGATTCTCGATGACAAACACAGACACTCTCTAAAGAGATCGTGGAGAAACATCGGCGGTCATCAACGCAGACGACACCTAGCGAGTTTTGCGGTCTGAAAATAATTTCACATGCGTCGAGAATTGAATAAAATGAGTTCAGGCAAATACAAATTTGCCACAAATTAGTAGATGTCAGCTGCAAATTGAAAAAAAGTTTGTCAATTGTTGGAGGACACCGACTGTTGCGGATTGGAATCCTGTAATGTGGCCTTATAAATCCAGATTTACCATCTCACAACGATGGTCGAGTAAGGGAATGGTGACAACCACATGAAGCTGTGGATCCATTTTGCAGTGTCCCACTTGATCAGGTCTCTGGGTGCAGGGAAATACTTTCGGGCTGATTTTCCTGAGGTGGTTTAGATTTGTCACTCTTTACAATAACAGAATGAACTCCAATGACTATTTGCAAAGTATCATACTTTCTGACGCCGTTCATCCTTGATGCCAATTGAATTTTTCTGATCGGCAATGCTCGTATCTTCAAGTCTAGAGATGTTCAAGATTAGTTAATTGCGAATGAGGAAACGTTTGAACACATTAACTGGCCATCACAATCTCCTAATTTGCACGCAATTTAATTTCACGGGATGAGGTTCAAGGCACATTTGACACTGAGCTAGCAAAGCAGCATCGAACAAGCTCGCATGAGCTATCTAGCAGGTAGTCTGCGAGAGTGGTAGGTAGGAATAGCACTATTTCGAGCCGGTGCCTTCACACTGAACTCGCACGTTTTATCCAGCATCCAGCATGTGAGGTGACAGTGTTATTCCTACCTACCCGTCTCGCAGACCATCTGCTAGATAGCTCATGCGAGCTTGCTAGATGCTGCTTTGCTAGCTCAGTGTGAAATGCGCCTAAAGGAACCCACGTGACACCTCACCCCTTCAACATTGGGTGCTTTGGAAGACAGGTTACTTCAACTATGTTCAAGAATACAGCTGCAGGGGATCCAGAATCTTGTAGAAGAACAAATGTCAAGTGGAATGAATGTTTAATTCGAGCGAAAGGTAGCCCGTCGCTCACTAATAAATTTTTGATCCTTGAAAATTTTTTTACTACTTTGTTGTATCATTAAGGGAACATATTTTGTTCCCGTACAATTCTTCCTTCAAGCGATCGCTGATACCCCAATCTGAGTACCCAGTATACTCTGCATGGCAGTTCTAATAAACCACGCATTGCAGTACTAATAAACCCTGCATTGCAGTACTAATAAACCACGCATTGCAGTACTAATAAGCCACGCATTGCAGTGCTAATAAACTGCGCATTGCAGTACTAATAAACTGCGCATTGCAGTTCTAATAAACTGCGCATTGCAGTTCTTATAAACTGCGCATTGCAGTTCTTATAAACTGCGCATTGCAGTTCTAATAAACTGCGCATTGTAGTTCTAATAAACCACGCATTGCAGTTCTAATAAACCACGCATTGCAATTCTAATAAATCACGCATTGCAGTTCTAATAAACCACGCATTGTAGTTCTAATAAGCCACGCATTGCAATTCTAACAAACCACGCATTGCAGTTCTAACAAACTGCGCATTTCGTATTTCAGTTCCAAGCTGCGGAGAAATATCTCTGATAATAGAATTTATTTTTCGATCAGAGAATCGCAAAACAGATTTTCAAACCTGGCTACCAAAGAGTTGATAAAATTGAATCGTATTTTCAATTTGCAATAAAATTACCTCGCAGCTGCACGACCGAGCGCCGTCTCACACTCGCCGAAATCAAAAGCGAAACTCGATAAGCTTCGCACAATGTCGTTCAAATTAACAATTCTGACGCAATTAAGGGTAGGATGGAAAGCGACTAGTTCTACAGGCCATAGCAAACACCGTGTTTGGATCGAGTAATTGCGGAACGCTCGATCGTCACTGACGTCTCTTTGCTGTCGTTCGTATCACTTGTGCAGGTATTTGTTTATTATTGTGCTGTGAATCACAGACATCTGATCGTTAACTTTTAGAGTTTTTTGGATAAGTGGAATTTATGAATAAAAATGTGCATAATCTTGGCCAGATTAGATTATAATTAGTTAGTTTAAGCCTCCCTATCCTCAACAAATGAGATCCAAAGAGAGAATGGAAGGAGGCACCATTTAGTATGGAGTTAAGGAAACGTGGAATCTATGCAGAAAGGGCATAGAAACAGTAAGATGAGAAAGAAGTTCATGAAACAAGATCGAAATTGAAGAAGAAAGCAGTAGGTGCTGAAAACAGGACAGCAGTGAACCGACAAAAGATGTTCCGTAACAAAACAAAAACCTATTCTATTTCAACAAAAATAAAGCCTACCTAACCTTTAGCTCGGGCCCTTACAGAGTCCCCCTGGGAGCGCTAATTCCCATAGACACAATAGTTGTATCTCCCTGAGGGGATAATCTAGGCCAACCTATTTATCTAGACCTATTTGACCCCAATACATAGTCAACGTGCAAAACCGACTTCATTCGTTCAAGACTGGGACAATCGATTAAGACGATAAAATAATTAGGTTTTAAAATAATTTTTCAATTCACGATACGCGCGTGAAAATTTACGATCGGAAGCTTGGAATTTACTATCGGAAGCTTGAAATTTACTATCGGACGCTTGGAATTTACTATCGGAAGCTTGGAATTTACTATCGGAAGCTTGAAATTTACTATCGGAAGCTTGAAATTTACTATCGGAAGCTTGAAATTTACTATCGGAAGCTTGAAATTTACCATCGGAAGCTTGAAATTTACTATCGGAAGCTTGAAATTTACTATCGGAAGCTTGGAATTTACTATCGGAAGCTCATACCATAAATCAATTTTCCAATTTCAAGCGCAACGCAATTTTTCATTTTGTCTCCTTTTAAAGCTGAAGATTGGCAGGCTTTTGACGTATAGCACAGCACAATTTGTTCATTGATCGCTTCTAATTTTATGAGGATGAGAATTCCTGTTAATCAGCACAACGGAAGTCTTCTCGCTTTTCAGTCCAAGAAACACATGGTATGGCAGATCATCAAATTATTAACTGATCACAGAAAAAATAACTTTCTCGACTATCAATTCGACCTTCGAGTCAAAATATCGGTTTTCAACCCTATCATGCGGTGGCTTAGATTCTATTAGGCACGAATCCTATTTAATTTTCCTCCCCATAAAACGCAAGTTTAGATCCCATAAGGCCCCATATTGTACTTTTCACCGACATGACATGTAGTCTTAGATCCTGTCAAGCAAGTAGCGTATTTGTCACCTAATTTTCTCACCTATAAAATACACGTTTAATTTCTTTAAGACCCATATCGTATTTGTCCCCAACATGGTGCGCAGGCTTAGATCCTGTCAAGCAAGTAGCGTATTTGTCACCTAATTTTCTCACCTATAAAATACACGTTTAATTTCTTTAAGACCCATATCGTATATCGCATTTGCCACCAACATGGTGCGCAGGCTTAGATCCTGTCAAGCAAGTAGCGTATACGTCGCCTAATTTTCACGCCGACAAATTCGTTTCAGAATCAATGACAGGTTCGTAGGTCCGCCACGCTCGGGCTGATGGATG
The DNA here is from genome assembly GCA_030386875.1 of Morinoia aosen. Lineage (NCBI taxonomy): Eukaryota > Metazoa > Arthropoda > Malacostraca > Amphipoda > Talitridae > Morinoia > Morinoia aosen. Next base: position 38,667,159 of record CM059556.1, read on the forward strand.
GCAGGATCGAACGTCCTCGGGACGAGGCTGTTTATATGATAATGAGGCGCCTATGACGGAATTGACGGAACTTTCGAGGGGACTTTGCGCTTCCCCGTCCTTGCCTCCGAGGGCTGTGTATGAATCGCAGCCTCTCTTGACGAGCGTCGTTATAAGAGGGTAGCTTCAACTTCTCATCTCACTTGGGTGATGAATTATCCGCTGCTGAATCGAAAGGAGTTGAAGTTATAGAGTTCGATCTGATGGATGTTGAATTGATTGGGTGTTGAACTTTAGGGTGTTGAATTGATTGATGTCGAACTTACGGGTGGTTAACTGATTGATGTTGAACTTAGGGATAATGAACAGAAATGTAGGGAAATTAGGAAAGTTGAGTGGATGGAAGTTGAACTAACGGTCGTTGAACTTTTTTGTATTGCACTTATGGGTGTTGAACTGATGGGTTTTGAAATTATGAAGATTGAAATTATGAGAGATGAACTTACATGTGTTGATATGGAACCAAAGTCCCTGTTGCCCCAACAAAACAAAGTCCGCGTTGCGCTAACAAATATAAAGTCCGTGTTGTTCCAACAAAACAAAACCTGTGTTGCCCCAACAAAATAAAGTCCGCGTTACGCTAAGAAATACAATGTCATGTTTCTCTGAGTCTTCGCTGATTGTTCTTCCGTTGTAGTTGGAGCGAGGAAATGATTCCAAGAATGGCAGGTCGCCGTGACTCGACTCGCTCACTTGGCGCTGAGTTAACAAGAAAGCGAACCAAAAAAAATGTCATCAAAACTCGAGTCCTGAACACTTCTCTAATGAGTTACGGTGCTCCCGCTTGCCAAAATGTGTGTCAGGTCCGTGCGTTATCAGGAGCTAAATTTGGCAGGTTAATGAGAGTCGAACTTTGGCGCTGGGCTTAAAGTTCGCATCTACCAAAATGAGGCGCAACAAGTTTATGAGTGATGTTCGTTTGAAATTTGGTGTGCTTAAAATTCGCTTCTAAAAGAGGAGCAGGAATTTCACGTGAGATATCGAGGCACCGTACGGCATGCCAAACATTGTTACGGACCGAAAGAAGCGCAAATATTTACTCTAGATTTTAGTCAGGCGCTTTGACGTTGAGCCTCGTACTATCACACGCCAAAATTAGTTACTAAGTAACTGCACAAGCCGCCCGAACTCCAGAGATGCGCCTTAATCTACGTCTTGTTCGCTGAAGTTGCGCCCTGATATTTTTACAGGCGGTCCTGTGGTGCATTTGGTGTCATGCTTAATATGGTCTTGTAGTAGTTATTCCTAAGAATTCCTAGATTAATACCTGGGAGTGATACCTGGGAGTAATACCTGGGAGTAATACCTGGGAGTACTACCTGGGAGTAATACCTGGGAGTAATACCTGGGAGTAATACCTGGGAGTAATACCTGGGAGTAATACCTGGGAGTAATACCTGGGAGTAATACCTGGGAGTAATACCTGGGAGTAATACCTGGGAGTAATACCTGGGAGTAATACCTGGGAGTAATACCTGGGAGTAATACCTGGGAGTAATACCTGGGAGTAATACCTGGGAGTAATACCTGGGAGTAATACCTGGGAGTAATACCTGGGAGTAATACCTGGGAGTAATACCCAATAATATATGCAGCTATTATCTTAAAAAAAGATGCAAATATGGACCCAAGGGCGAGGAATGCCCATTCTCTCACCCGAGGTTATGCCGCAAATTTTTGAAACTAGGTGGAAAACTAAAGGGCGGCTGTAGCAAAGGCAAGCAGTGCGACTTCTATCACCCAGCGCTGTGTCGAAAAGCGTTGGAAGGGCAGCCCTGTGAGCGGAATAAATGCAAATACCACCACATATCAGGTCTCAAACCAAAGGAGGACACCGTGACCAAGGAGGAGACGGGATTGAGTACCACTGGACCAGTCCGCCGGGACGTACCTACGATCAGCCAGCGAGTGACGGGTATAGCAAAGGTGGATAGGCAGAGAGTGGACTCCTTTCCAAACCGTCAGCCGAACCGGACCCCAACACATGACGAGGGTGGATGTGGAGAAACCCTGGGCGAAGAGAACTCTGCTTTTTTAGAGCTGAGCCGCCAGGTCCTGAATATCCAGGTCCAGGTCCAGAGTCTCCTGAAACTACTCCTGATGGACAGAGAAGACAAGCCGACGCCACAGAAGGGACAAGCGTGCGCCTGTCGAACAAAGTGGGGAGCACTGGCTCCGACACTGCAATACTAAGCTGCAACATAGAGGGCCTGAGCACATCCCAAAAGAAATACAAAGTGGGCATGTTGCGGGAAAGAGCCATGGAAGAAGGTGCTCTCTTTGTTGTACTGGTGGAGACTCACCTCCACGAAGACGTGCTTGACGCGGAAGTGGCAATGGAAGGCTACACACTCCACAGATCGGATAGACGCCATGGCAGAAAAAAGGGAGGTGTTGCAGCATACATTAGAAATGACTTGGCACCCCAAACAGTAGTCTTGTCTGCAGACTCGGATGGTGTGGTTGAACACCTCGTTCTGTGGCTGGACCAGGTGAGACTAGCACTTGTGGTCGTGTATCGCCCTCCTGCCTGCGAATTGGAAAATTTCCTACCGGTAATGAGGCATGTTTCCACGAAGTTGGAGGAGTTGGGAACACCATTGCCCACCATCATAGTGGCGGGTGATTTCAATTTTCCCTCAATGTGCTGGTCGACGAACCATATCTATAGGGGCTCGCGGGAGTTGAGGGCTCAGGCGACTCAGCTTACCGAGTTTATGGAGAAATTCGCCCTGGAGCAATATGTAGTGCTCCCGACTCGGCAAGATAACCTCCTCGACCTCTTCCTGACGAATAATGACGAAGTGGCGAGGGAAATTCGGGTGGAGGACACTGCCATGTCGGACCATAGGCTGCTGATAATAACTGCGGATATAGGTTGCGATGGTTCTTGCCCACGAGGCAACGGAAGCAATGTTGGACTGGGATCGCTAAATTTTATGAGCGATGCGACAGATTGGGACAGCATACGTGAAGAACTGGCGGCCGTAGACTGGGCCCTCTTAACACTCAGTTTGACCGTACGGGAAATATATGAAGTGTTGTTGAAGACTATCACGGATATCTGCACGAGACACACACCAGCGAGGAGGATAAGGTCGAAGAGACTTGTCCCCAGAGATCGCAGGATCTTGATGAAGAAGCGAAAGCGACTACTGCAACAGCTGACGGGAGCATCCAGGCCGGCGGCGAGGCAGCAGATTACGGAAAGAGCTTTGGATTTAGAGAACCAACTAATGAGATCTCACGACGCCGAGACCGAAGCTGAGGAAGTAAGGGCGGTTGATGCGATAAGGACTAATACTAAATACTTCTACGCCTTTGCAAGGGCTAAAGCTGTAACCAAGTCACAAATAGGACCGTTCCGCTTGGAAGGCAACCTCATAGGCGATCCCAACCAAAAAAGTGAAGTGCTTAGGGAGCAGTATGAGTCTGTGTTCAGCGCGCCAACCTACACAAATCTGGAGGACCTACTGTCAGAGCCCCTTCAGTATCAAAACAACAACCACCTCAGCAGTGTGTCGTTCACTGAGGCGGAACTGGCTGAATGTATGGACGAGCTGTCGCCCACATCTGCACCGGGGCCAGACCAAGTACCGGCTGTTCTACTTAAGAAATGTCAGGACCAACTTAAGACACCCCTATGGATCATGTGGAAACTCTCGATGGACACCGGAGATATCCCAGATCAGTTGAAGTTGGGAATTGTCACACCCATATTCAAGGGTGGCGAAAAGCACCTACCAAAAAACTACAGACCGGTAACATTGACATCCCACATCATCAAAGTATTCGAGAAGGTGATCGTGAGGAAGATGGTGAGGTTTCTGGAGGATTCCGGCAGACTGAATAGATCACAGCATGGGTTCCGTAAGGGAAGGTCCTGCCTCTCGCAATTGCTGGAGCATCAAAGAACCATCACCGAGGCTTTGGGAAACGGCCGCGCAGTGGACGTTGTCTATCTCGATTTCGCAAAGGCCTTCGATAAGGTGGACCACGGCATACTGCTTGGTAAGCTCAAGGGCCAGCACATAGGAGGCCGGCTGCTGACGTGGTTGGCTCACTTCCTGACAGACAGAAGGCAGAGGATAGCTGTGGATGGATGCCTCTCGTCTGAGTCTCTGGTAGTGAGCGGCGTGCCACAGGGATCGGTGCTCGGACCACTGCTGTTTCTGGTCCATATATCGGACGTGGACGCCAACCTCCAATGTTCCCGTGCATCTTCTTTCGCAGACGACACGAGGTTGATGGTGGAGATAACTGATACGGAGGACTGCAGAGGGATGCAGAGTGACCTGGAGCGGATATACCGGTGGGCTCAGGTAAACAACATGCAGTTCAACGAAGCTAAATTTGAACTGATAAGGTATGGAAGTCACCCGAATGATGCCTTCTCCTACGTAACAGAGGGAGGACTGGACATAGAAAGAAAGCCCTCTCTTCGAGACCTGGGCGTCATCGTTGAGGATACTGGAGCCTTTCGTGAGCACATTGACCTGATTGTGAGCAGATGCAGGCGGCAGATGGGATGGGTGTGGAGAGTATTCCGCACAAGAGAGACCGTGCCCATGCTGACGCTTTACAAAGCACTCGTCCTTCCCCTGGCAGAGTATTGCTGCCAGCTCTGGAATCCGGGAGCCTGGGCTGACATTGTCAAGCTTGAGGGAGTCCAGAGATCCTTCACGGCAAGGATCTCGGAAGTAAGGCACCTGGACTATTGGCAACGTTTGAAACATCTTGCCCTTTACTCCCTCCAGAGAAGGCGAGAGAGATATACTATTATCTACACCTGGAAGATTGTGAGAGGGCTGGTCCCCAACTTTTTAGAGGATGGTTTGAAGCTGAAAACCAAACAGCACGTGCGTTTTGGGAGGCAATGTGTCGTGCCGGAGTTCAACAACAGAGCTGCGGCCAGCATTCGCACAAGGCATGAACGGTCGTTCTCCGTGATGGGCCCACGACTCTTTAACTGTCTCCCAGCCGAGCTGCGTGAGTTTGAGGGGTCAGCTGAAAGCTTCAAACAAAAATTGGACATGTTCTTGAGATTGATTCCGGATAAGCCACCTCTACCACATTACTACCAGACCGCCTCTGGCAACAGCATCTTGCAGCAGCTCGCCGACCGGAGAGCGCGAGCGCTGTAGGAGGCGTGGCGGCACCAGGGCGGGGCAACGCGTGGCCCGGGCGGACGACCCGAACTCATCCTCAGGAACCTCAGGAACCTCAAGGAGTAATACCTGGGAGTAATACCTGGGAGTAATACCTGGGAGTAATACCTGGGAGTAATACCTGGGAGTAATACCTGGGAGTAATACCTGGGAGTAATACCTGGGAGTAATACCTGGGAGTAATACCTGGGAGTAATACCTGGGAGTAATACCTGGGAGTAATACCTGGGAGTAATACCTGGGAGTAATACCTGGGAGTAATACCTGGGAGTAATACCTGGGAGTAATACCTGGGAGTAATACCTGGGAGTAATACCTGGGAGTAATACCTGGGAGTAATACCTGGGAGTAATACCTGGGAGTAATACCTGGGAGTAATACCTGGGAGTAATACCTGGGAGTAATACCTGGGAGTAATACCTGGCAGTAATACCTGGGAGTAATACCTGGCAGTAATACCTGGCAGTAATACCTGGCAGTAATACCTGGGAGTAATACCTGGGAGTAATACCTGGCAGTAATTCCTGGGAGTAATTCCTGGGAGTAATTCCTGGGAGTAATTCCTGGGAGTAATTCCTGGGAGTAATTCCTGGGAGTAATTCCCGGGAGTAATTCCCGGGAGTAATTCCCGGGACTAATTCCCGGGACTAATTCCCGGGACTAATTCCCGGGACTAATTCCCGGGACTAATTCCTGGGACTAATTCCTGGGACTAATTCCTGGGACTAATTCCTGGGACTAATTCCTGGGACTAATTCCTGGGACTAATTCCTGGGACTAATTCCTGGGACTAATTCCTGGGACTAATTCCTGGGACTAATTCCTGGGACTAATTCCTGGGACTAATTCCTGGGACTAATTCCTGGGACTAATTCCTGGGACTAATTCCTGGGACTAATTCCTGGGACTAATTCCTGGGACTAATTCCTGGGACTAATTCCTGGGACTAATTCCTGGGACTAATTCCTGGGACTAATTCCTGGGACTAATTCCTGGGACTAATTCCTGGGACTAATTCCTGGGACTAATTCCTGGGACTAATTCCTGGGACTAATTCCTGGGACTAATTCCTGGGACTAATTCCTGGGACTAATTCCTGGGACTAATTCCTGGGACTAATTCCTGGGACTAATTCCTGGGACTAATTCCTGGGACTAATTCCTGGGACTAATTCCTGGGACTAATTCCTGGGACTAATTCCTGGGACTAATTCCTGGGACTAATTCCTGGGACTAATTCCTGGGACTAATTCCTGGGAGTAATTCCTGGGAATAATTCCTGGGAATAATTCCTGGGAGTAATTCCTGGGAGTAATTCCTGGGAGTAATTCCTGGGAGTAATTCCTGGGAGTAATTCCTGGGAGTAATTCCTGGGAGTAATTCCTGGGAGTAATTCCTGGGAGTAATTCCTGGGAGTAATTCCTGGGAGTAATTCCTGGGAGTAATTCCTGGGAGTAATTCCTGGGAGTAATTCCTGGGAGTAATTCCTGGGAGTAATTCCTGGGAGTAATTCCTGCGTGTAATTCCTGGGAGTAATTACTGGGAGTAATTCCTGGGAGAATTTCTCTTCTCAGTATACCTCTAGTCCCATGGTACGGAGCTGGTGCACCAGTGTGCAACTACATGTTTAACGTAAATGTACCAGCATTAAAATTAACGTAAATGTACCAGTATTAAAATTAACGTAAATGTACCAGTATTAAAATTAACGTATGTACCAGTAAATTTTTTACTCGATACGCTGTCGAGGTACAATTACACTTGCGAACCATACTAGTACCTGCCCCTATGCAACGAAATTCAGATACTATCGTAAATGTAGCAGTAAATTTAGGACTTGGTTACGCTTGCCATTACGTTTGCATACCAAACTAGAACCAGCCCTTATGCAGCTCAATACAGATACTATCGAAAACGTACCAGGAAATTAAGGACTTGGTGCGTTGTCGAGCGAGGAACCATTACTCTTGCGTACCATACTAGTGTCTGCCCCTGTGCAACTAAATGCAGGAACTACCGTAAACGTACCAGTGAATTTAGGACTTGGTCCGCTGTCAAGGTACCATTACGCTTTCGCACTATGCTAGTACCTGCCCCAACCACAGCCTGCCTAGACTTACTGCCTTGAATTTACGGTAAATGTGTAGTGATGGTCAGTAACCGATTTTCCACTCTTCGGTGCCTAAACATAGTTAATTAGATCGAAATAAACAAGATTTTTTCTATGCACTTTCCGTCAGAAATGAGTATTTTACGAGTTATAGCGGTAAATGACTTACCGCAACTTTAGTGTTTGAAGCGGAAAGAAATTCATCGAGCGCGTCGTTTGGTAACACTGCAATAGACTCTCCCTTCCGACGCGCTAGAACGATCGATCGCATTTCCGCAATCTACGACAAAAATTAACTGACCGCTATAACTCGTTATTTTTGGGTGATAGTTTTTATTGTGTTATTAACTAAAAGATCCTAGAAGTGGGTTCAGGCTCCGCAGGCTCTGCGGGGCGAGCTAATAATAAATTACATAGCATTCAAACGTACTGTAATAGCTCAATCGCGCAAAAAATAAAACCTACCGCTCTAACTCGTAAAATACTCATTTGCCGAAAAATGTGTATAGATTAAAATTAGTTTATTTCAATGTTATTACCATGATTAACGCAAAAAAATCGGAAATCGATTATTAGCTGTTTATTCGATCGCATTCGCGATAAAAGACGAAAATTAACATACCGCTATAACTCTTAGAATACTCATTTCCGACGGAAAGTGCATGGATGAAAACTTGTTTATTTCGATCTAATTAACCATGTTTGAGCACCGAAAAGTGAAAAATCGATTACTGACTATCGCTACACATTTACCGAATCTACTCCCTTGTACCAGCTTTCAGCGCAGTTACTTCCTTAGCAATGACGGCCATGATTGTTTTGACATTCTGTCACGAGATTTGTGCTGCCTCGTCAATCTCAAACGGAGAATTGGTTCAATTTTACACGTAATAGAAGTAATGTAAACATAGATAATGTAAATAGAAATGTAAATAAAATGATGTTAATAGAAATAATGTATAGCAATGCAAGTTACAGCAATAATATTCACAATGACTAAAATGAGCTGTAAAATTAGCACGTTCTTTGCGTATTGGGCCATACTTTTACCATTCCGTAAATCGCTAAATCACGTATAGGTATAAATGGATGTCATTTCATGTTCCGCAATCTTTTTTGAAAAATAATTATTATCAAACGAGGGGAAATTATCGTGCAATTACATTTTCATATTCCTTAGGAAGGATAAAAATGCATTCGGAACGTAAAGTCGATATCTCAATTCTGATACTTATCAACCTAACCCGTTAGCAACCGCGGAAACGCAATGAACGTGTTGAAATGGAAAAATTATTTTATGTACTTACCCAGATTCGTCCCTAAATATTTTACAAGCCAAAACTGTAATTTCTTATGGATTCACTGGAGTCTACTTCGAAGGCCGGACCTGTTTGTTAGATAATATACAAGTTTGGTACAATATACGCACTGGGATTTTCCAAATGGGTTAAATTTAAGGAGATGCAACTAATTGGTTTTCAAAATTTTGTTGCCTGTATCATGGTAATAACATCAAAATAAACAACCTTTCTTCTATGCATTTTTTTGGGCAAATGAGTATTTAACAAGTTATAGCGGTAGGTGTAGTTTCGTCTTTGATGACGAATACGCTCGAATAAACAGCTATTCATCGATTTTCGAATTTTTGTTGCTTGAATCACGGTAATAACATCGAAATGAACTACTTTTCTCCTAAACACTTTTTGCGGCAAATGAGTATTTAACGAGGTATAACGGTAGGTTTAGTTTCGTGTTTGATGACGAGCGCGTCGAAGCGAGAGTCCATTATAGTGTTGCCATCCGACGCGGTCGATGAATTACTTGCCGCGTCAAACACTATAGAGTTGCGGTCAGTCATTTACCGCTATAACTCGTTATATACTCGTTTGAATCAAAAATTGCATTGGTGAAAAGTTGTTTATTTCGATGTAAGTACCATGATACAGGCAACAAAATTTCGAAAATCACTTCGTTGCATCTCCTTAAAATTAATCTCCAAATATGCCCAGAAATTACACTCTAAGGCACAATTGTTCCCACAACAACATCCTGTTGCAATTGATCTTCGTTAATCCGTAAATGACAGTCAGTCGAAACCCTAATATTGAACTGAACTCAATTGTTTTGGAAAAGATTGCAGATTGAATTTCTATCCCTTAAAAATCGAAGAGCATGAGTTCTTGAAATGTCGATCTGAAGGACACAATGATTACTCCCACATTAAAGCTCGCTAAACTCTACCGACAACGCGCCGCACAATGATTACATTCACTACACGGACAAACGCTCACGTTTTCTACAGCATTTATTTAAAATGCTCCTCCTTCCGGGATATCTTATTCCGACATCCGTTCTCAATTTAAACACTGGAAGCGGAATACAGAATTCGTTCACACTTTCCCAGGGGTGAAATATCCGGGAAAGACTTTTCCAGGATTACTACATATCTCCTGTATGTTTTAGATGGGGAAAACTTCACAAAACCCTCCACCTGCAAGTTAGAATTATTCACCCTTTAGTATTCTTATTTCGTTTGAATTCGGATCAGAATACTGAATATCTCCCCGTATTCTTATTTTATACAAATGTTTGAATATTTATAAATGTTTGTTTCTGCATTTGAATCATTACACAGAAATTTTTCGGTAATTGAAACTGTCACGAGAAATGGTCCCGCCTCCTTATTAATTTACATTAATAGGAAGATCAGGTTCTCGGAATAGAGGGATTGGCATACCTCCATAAAATGACATAATACACAAGAAATGCAAGGGAATATAAAAGAACACAGTCACTGAGGAAAAACAAATAACATGTACATATACTAAAATTAGGGCTGTACTCACCGATGAGTAGAGACACGACTTACGTCAGTGCGTTTCTGTGCGCACCTGCATTGGTGAGCTGCCTTTGCGTTGACGGGTATTTATATACTCCATATGAATTTAACATGAATTTATAATTACGGCAGAGATAATACAATACGAGAACGGAGACTTACACTCAATGAACATGTTATTAGGAAACAGTGCAATTTACAACCTGCCTCAAAGCCCTAACCTAATAACTTTCACAATAATTCATATCCCAGTAAATCTGGCTGGCCAGCCCTTTCCCTCACTTTTCCCACACATAAAATATGACAGAATACCCCTCAATTATTGTGGCGTTCAGCAGTACAAGATGTGGTCATAACGTGCGTTCACAAGCTCCTTCTCACAAGCCCAGCTTCTGTTCAGTTTTATGAGCTATTCACAGTTCAAAAGTTATGACGACCGCCTCCCAAATCTCCCCTTCCGACTTCTAGCACTTAACCTTCCCTTCACGTCAGACATCTGCGACGACCGCCCTGCCTGCAAATAATTTATCACCTCGTTACTTCTTTTAATTGCCGAAAATTGTTCTCAAAATATTTTAATCTTTACGTTAATGTGATATTATGCTTCCATGACATTTATTTAAAAAAACATCTTTTTCAAAAGGAAACTGCATATCTTATGATCCAAAAAACAATCCTTACCCTCCCAATTGACGTCGAGACTTAGTACTTCATTTACTGTGCAGTTTGGTTACGATGTTTTTCATTTCTGGAAAAATAGATGTGACATTTTTAATCTCATTTCTAATTTACGGGCTCAAAAAAAAAAAACTTATTCAACTTCCTCTATACTCACAATATATGTAATATTTTCTCCTATATTTTTCAGAAAGTGATTTTCAGTATCACACTTGGTTCCACGTACTTCTTTGCCCGTTGAAATACCGCGTTAGACTGCCCTCGGTTTATTAGATTTGCGTACTTGTTAAAGACGATCCTCCTTTTTTTTCCACCCATATCCAATCAGGGATCTTCAGCGATTTCGTAAGCGCTCTTTCGAGGACTCCCTCTTAGTTGAGATCGCTGTTCATTTGTTAGTTCTACCATTCGACTTTCTCTCCTGTGATCTTCTTGTCTTCCACTGGCAGTGCGCTTGAATAACCCCGCCCTCTCTCAAGACCTGTCGCTACTCCTTCGAGCACCAAGAATTGGTTGTCCGCTTGTCCTCATGGTTCCCAAGCTCACACATCGAAGCCCATAAATCTGTCAAACACTTGTGGCTGCGGTCCTCGACCGTTGTGACCAACGCTCACAAGGGTTTGTAATTAAATTTCTCCCTTTGTCGTCCGGCCGAAGCCTCTCAAGTTTCTCAACCCTCTTCTCCGCCTTGTTATTTTAACAGAACCCTATTTACAACACTTTTGTGCAAAGATTTTTCTGCCTATGTAAGAGATCTTTGTAGTCCAGGCAGTACGCTGCCCAGTTTTCCCATAAATTGCAGTGCGCTTGACATCGCCCCATAACACTGCCCATGGCTCTCAAGAATGGCCTTACCGCAAAATTCTTTCGACCAATCTTTGTACTGCTGAACGCGAATCTTACAATGTTTTACAAAACAACAATGTTTTACAAAATACGAAGCAAAACCCAATGAGTACACCATCAAAATCATGTAGTGAACAATTGCGTCGAATTCTCCAAAATACACAATTAAATTTTTTCCTAATCTTTTCAAAAAAATTCACACAATCAAATTTTCCTTAACAAAACTAACTGGAAGTTATATATATAATAAATATAAGTATTTATACGTATATACAAAAAATAATAATTACACGAACAATTATTATAGAACGTATAGAATACGAACCATCCACCCAGCCGAAACAAAAACCAAGTGAATTTCATCTTAATTCTTCCTTCGTCCAGGACGCTGTTTATTAAACATAATATATATTTCTCAGTGGGAAAAATGCAACCAAACACAGCCAAGAATTGAGATGCAAAATCAATCATCTAACAAAAATAACAGAAAGTAACAACAGTAAGTTATAGTCGCAATCGTGTGCGTCTAATTTCCCAAACTTGAATTGAATATTAAACTTTCTTGATTTACACTGAGTCATTCACTCTCATTTAATTCATAGTAAGATTTTGTTCATTATATCCCCCCACTCCTGTCTCATTTCCTTTTCCTCGTACTGCTACTAATTCCTGTACTCCTCTTCACTTACTCTATATAATGTTTGTGCACTTCTTTTCATTTATTTCTTTCACCTAATTCCTTCATTTATCAGCTCCATTCATGCCATTCAATTAATTTTTTTAACTCATTCTTTCCATTTTCTGTTCAGTTTCTTCCTTCACTGTTTTTCCCTTAGCGCATCATTTTGTCCTCCCAATCTTTTAACCCTTTCACTTAATCCCTTCACTCCCCTGCACTTGACCCCTTAACTACGCTCCACTTCACCTTTTCTCTCCCTCCCCCTGACTTTTTCATTTCTCTCTTCTTGACCCTTTCATCTATTTCCAATAGACCTCTTCATCTACAATAGACCTCTTAACCCCATCACCTATCTACAATGGACCCCTTAACCTTTCTCCACCCAACCCCTCAAATCCAACCTCCAATTGACTTTTTCACTACCGTCTACGTGACCCTTTCATTTCCCATTATTTGACCTCATCACTTTCCTTTACAAGACCCCTTCACTATCCTTCACTTTTCCCATTACCCTCACTTGAGGTTCTGACTTCTCTCACTTGACCAATCCACTCTCCTCCTCTTGACCCCTTCACTCCCCTTCCCTTTAGCCATTCATTACCCTCCACTTGACATTTTGACTTTCCTCTACTTGACCCCTCCACTCCCCCACTTGACTCCTCCACTCCCCCACTTGATCCCTCAACTCCCCTACTTGACCCCTCCACTCCCCCTTGGCCGCCTCCAATAGAGGGCCGGCAGCGCTCTCGAGAGGCGCACAATAAGAAGACGAGAGCTCCAATATCACCTGAACATTACTTTCGTAAACATCCTCAACGCGGCGCATCATCTGCGTGGGCTCGCTCAGTTTCATCCGTGCATCGAGATGATTGGGTTTTCTTTTACTTCTGAGCAGCCACTTGCGACATTTTTGGAGTCGACGTTTGTACGCTTTGGCAGAGCGCGTTGAGCTTTGCTGCTGTGAAATGGCTCTGGCATCGATGGAATTAGATTAGAGAAGTTAGTTTGAGCCTCTTTAACCGTGAAAAGTGCTTCTAAGAGGGGATGGAGTGAGGCACTGTTTAGGATAGAGTTTAGAACGTCGACAAAACTAAAGCCGTATTATGTTCGAGCTATTTAAATAATTTTAACAATTTATTAAGCAAAAGTGGAGCATCAAAGAGATTGTTTAACACTCTTTGAATCTACATGAACCTGACATTTTAAGTGTGCAGCCAATGATCGTTTACCGACTTGGCGTTCAGAACTAGTGTAGTGTCCTAACAGAATTTGAATTACTGTGAAGAAAAGTATACCTTTTTTCAAGTCTGGTATATGAGAATCATTTGAATATAAATAGTTCCTTGTGGGTTCAAAGAAGCTTAGCCGCTTTTAGGGCTGAACACAAAAACGCAGTTGTAGGGAGTACAATTATGTTCAACCTTGTACACGTAACCAAGTCAATTGATCAGTTATGGGTTCACGCAAAATTAGCAGCTCAAGTTAAAACGATATTTTAAATGAGCCCAAAAGAAAAGTGCATTTTAAAAAAGGAAGGATCAATTTCATTCCCCGGTAAATTACCTTATTAATGTGTATTATCTAGTAGAAAAGATTGCATTGGCTCCCACAAAGCCATTAATACTTTACAAAAATAGAAAATCATTTTGAAATCTTTGTGGGGCCTTTTTTCCACAGGATGCAATAGGAATAGAATACTGAGTGTTAGTTTTCATGAAAAGGAAACTAGGTATCGTGTTTTGGAAGAAAAAGGAAATATGAATTTACTTCCATTTCTAGGTAGATGATCATGCTCGTCAGTTTGAGCAGATAGTAATTGCTCAAAATACGTCACTTTCATCAGTCAAAGTTCTATTCATGAAATTATCAATTGAGAACATATTGTGGTCCAAAATCTCAAGTATTTTCAAACTCAAGAACGAAGCATTTGTGTGGGCATTGTATTCTAGTTTTCTTGCCGCTCTAAACTCCTCTTTTGAAATGTGCAGTGTACATTGGTTTTAGTTTTTACGTCAATACCATGGGTCCGTTCAACATTGTGAGTATGGAAAAATGTGTGCTCGGTGAAGTATTTTTAAAGCCTATTCAGGGAACATATTTTTAACTCTATTGACGATTCCCAGAGATTTCATTAGTCAGTTCTGATTTACGCAATATACTCTTTAGGAGCCGGATTTTTTATCTAACACAAGGCCTAGGAACTTAGAGGAGTTAGTTTTCACACAAATTTTAGTCCATGAACGGAAAGCATTCCGGTAATAGAAGGGCATAATACGTAATATTTTATCCATATTGAAGCATATTTTATTCGCTTCGAGCCCCACTGAAGCATATCGCGGTGCGCTGTTTATTATATCCATTCGCTGAAAAAGAAGCCGATTTGAAAAAGTTGTAGCTTGTAAAATATTGGTGCTGACAGGCTGGAATAGGTTTCATTGCAAAGAGTAGGATTCAATTTTTTTTTCATTTCGATATTTTTGAACATTTAGCATACCAGAAAGATAGAAACAATAATTAACGCGGTAAGAATTTTACTTAAAGATGATAAAACAAAATCAGTGAGAAAAGTGTCCGCTGGGAGACACAGGTAAAGAAAACTACTATTCATGGTATTCTCGAAAAAGAACTTTATTAAACAAATTAATTGCAGTGTCATCAAGAAATCTCGCAGCATTACAAATATTGGAGGTTTTATTCGCAGGAGTATGAAAAATGTAAGCCGTTCTAATAAAATATTGTTATATAATTTAATTTATATTGATGAATGTAACATTTATTTGAAAAGTGTGCTAAATAAACACAATTATTGAATTTTTTTAATTATTGCTCTTTTCAATGAAACCTATTTCAGCCTTCTACCACTAACATTTTACAAACTACAGCGTTTTTAAATTTAAAATTTTTTTAACGGACACCTTGTATTTGCCTTTATAATAGGATTTTAATTCAGGAGATATGAGTAAAGTGTGCTATCGTCAGTTTTAATTATAAATTTGAAAAATAAAGTAGATTTACCTACATCGTTGATGATGATTAAAAATAGAAGAGGTCTTAGGACAGACCCTTGAGGAACTCCAAGGCTAATTTACAGTATTTCCGATAGTACATTATCGAGGCTAACCGATGGTGTATTTTCTTATGAAGAAGATCCACTAAAAATCTAAAATCGAAAAAAATGCTTATAAAATTAGCCATTGAACAGAAAATAAAAATCGTTTCAGAGACCAGTTCCTCTAAAAATTCTGTAGCATGCAATTGTGATGAATTCTGCAAAAGAACGATGTCACACACGACAACAAATTTCAGACTCTCTACGCATCTAAATAAGAGCAAAGGAAAATAGAAACAAAGACAGGCATTTATTCTCTGAAGGGGTTAAACTTTAAGCGTAGCATTTAACATAGGTGTTGCCGTAAAACCGGGAAACGATTCTCAAATGTTAATGTCATATCCACTGAAAAACTGCCAATTACTCTGAAACCATCATGAAAGAAACAGGAAAATTAGAAAGTTTTTGTCAAAAAAATATTGTGAGTCCAACATTTCTATATAAATGTGACAATTACCTGTACTGCACTTTAATACACCTTCCGTTTTCTGTGTAAAAAACTAGTCCATAAACTGAGGACTTTCTTCTACAAATATTTTCCCAGAGTATTTAAGTTTACGTGTCATTCTGGTGAGCTAATTAGAAATCGCTTTTTTTCGGCAGAGGGACTCTATTCCCTGGATAATGTGCTCTTCTGTTGTGTAAAGATGTAGTTGTGCACTGTGCGCTTCGGCGTCCATTGGAATGACGCCACGCAATTTTAACGCATGAGTGAAGTAGCCACACGAAAGAAATATGAGCAGTAATTTCTTTTAGTAAAGTCACTAATTTTGTTACCATTTTCTTCTCTTTTACTTAAAAAATTGCAAAATTTTCAATCTGATGTATCAGTTATGATTTGTACCAATTACGTGCAACTGTTGCCTCCACCCGAAACGTAAAACCATATTTAATGTACAAGTCAGCGAAATATGAGTACTTCTGCCACAAGTTGAAGAATTGGAAGACTATTATTCAATTCATTGCATATGCTGATGACAAGTAGCGCCACAAGATGTTCAACCCGTTAATACTGTCTATTTGAAAATGACATATTCAACGAAATACATCGGTGCCAAGTTGAAGAATTGCATTATTCCATGACAAATGCTGAAGACAAGTACCACCACAGGACTTTCAAGCTCTAAACACTGTTCTCGACCCCTCGGACCATCACACACCGGATACCGCTGGCACAGCCCTTGAGAAATTTTAGCCAAAATAACAAATCTTGAAAATTACGCGCGTCGTTATTTTTGTTTGAGCTTGTCTTTTTCTTTCGCTATTCTTCTGAAGACAATAAAATAAACTGAGAGTAAAATGATTTAGATGATTTTATCTTAGGTTTTACGTAGAAACCTCAATGACAGATTTATTTATTTAATTGGAATATTCATTCATTTTAGTTTGTACAAATGAGTATCATGATTTGATGAATTTACGTGACCACAAATTTACTTTAAGAACCATACGCAATAAATTTGTGAAATATTAAAAAGAAAAAATCTTCGTTGTTCGCCATTAATGCTTGTCCGTCCTCAAAAAATAACCACGAAATCTCAGACTGTTGAACTACCGAAAAATAACGTTGGCGCTTAAAACAAGTATGTGTTCTTGAAAAAAATTGCCGGTATTATTTCACAATCATTTGTAAAACTCATATTCTGATTAGTTTCGACGAATAAGTTTCGAATTCAAAGAAAATAAAATTATCAAATACGATTTACAGACACTTTAACACCCTTCGTTGTTAAATGTAGACATATTTTTTTCGCTCATAAAATACTTTTTTGTTTGCTACTTTACGTCTGAAATATTGAAGTCGAGTGTTTAATCGTTTAAATTTTGCTGCATTTCCAATATTCTGGTTATCCTAAGACGTGAATAATCACATTGTACCGTGAATTCCCTACAGTGTTTTAACATTTCTGAGCTATGTACGCTATAATTCAATTAAACATTTCCAAACGTACGTTGCTAAATATATCCCGGTCATTTTAGGAACAAGTCCGTATTTACAGACGTAGGACATCAACAAACGTTCATCAGGTGTGTTAGTAAACGTCCGTATTTCCAAACGTTAAATATTAAATATTTAAATGTAAATATTAAATATTTAACAGTCATGTTAAGGAACAGGTCCGTATTTCCAGACGAAAACCATAAATATTTGTGAGTTATGTGGAGAAAAAAATTCGTATTTCCGGACTTACATCAAATATTCGGTAGTAATCTAGAGGACAAGTCTGTATTTCCAGACGGCGGACATAAATTCTTCTCCAGCCATCTAAAGCAAATGTTCGTATTTCCCTACCATCAACATAAAATATTTTCCAGTCATGTAAAGAACAAGTATGTATTTCCACACGTTCAACACTAAATATTTCCCAGCCACGCTAAGAACAAGCCCGTATTTCCAGACGTAAAACATCAAATGTTTCCTACCTACACTAAGTATCCCGAATTGCCGATCGACTTGTCTGAGTGCCAAATGGTTTTCTGACCTTGTCATCAGAGCGCCCGACGTCTTGCAATTCCTGGCCGAAGACCGGCCTGTAATTTTCCGTCCTAAAGCCCGGCCAGTAATTTTTTGCCGTGAGACTGGGGCAGTAATGGGAGGGCCCTCGCTGCCTGGTGCTGATGGGCCCGCAAAACTTGTCCTGCAGATGAATTGGCGTTCCGAGTGTGTGCTCTGAGCTCGGCCTGCGGGACGCAGGTCTCCAGTTTTTATTTCACCGACTACCGTCCCTGGAGAGGGAAAGAACGGGAGTCTTTCCTCGTCACCTGCGTTACTAATTTCGAGTAGGACGAGGAGCGTTTCCTTCGAACAGGAAAGCACTTGAGACATTCTCTGGATATGTTCGTGCTTCTGGTATTCACCTGGGAGTGCAAACATGCGTTCGACTCTTTTTTTGGTCAATCTATTTTGATATTTTTGGCACCGATGCGTAAATTCAGGATGAATGATACTTTGAATAGCTCGGTTTGAATCAGACGGTGTACAATTTTCTAAAAAAATATACTTGTACAATTTTTTCCTCTCGTAAAATCATGTGTATCCCGAAATAGTTCGCCCTTTAATATTTGTGAAAGTCCGCCTTCAAAGTTGACCTAATAGAAAAATTTCAGCAGTCGGCAGCTCTTTTTCTTCGTACACCTGCCGTGTCGCAACGTACCTTAGGTGTTTTCGGTCCATCCTGCCGTCACCGCAGTGCATTCGGTACGCACGCAATCAAGGATCTTTATTATTGTTTGTCATCATCATCGTCATTATCTAATATATTATCGGCATGACTCATCCATCGACGTGTCACTATTTGATACGAGCAACCATAGTCGTTATGCGTTGCTGCTAAAACTTTAGACCAGCATGCATGGGCCAGCGTGGAGCTTCGGCGCGGGAGTGACCTGGGCAGCAGAAGGATCTAATGCCAACGGCCTTACCTATTTGGTATGTCGACTGGCATTATGCAATTCATCGAAGTTGGTCCTCAGGACGCATTTTCAGTGTTCCTTATCTGGAGGGAAAAGATCCCTCTAACTTCTGTGTACTTCTCGGGACCGTAGGACTCTTGTCCCTTCCATATAACAAATCACTCATAGGAGTAATGTGGATAGTTAGCCCCATGTGTGCGTATTCCACTATTTTCATCGATTTGTTTCCTAGTGTCCTGAATGTATACTGTTTTCTTTTATCTTCCTATAGGTTTTTCAAAGTATGTGGCAGAAAGCGAGTTAAAGTATTTGTAATTTTTCATAATAAATGTAAACATCAACTTTACTAATTCTCTTTTCACTCCACGATTTCCACAAGCTATGCTGGAAAAACTATTGAGCTTAACTCACCCCTACCCTCCACTTAATAACTTATTCTTTCTATAACGGTACTCACAGGGACTAAATAATGATTCTTCATCACCCTTCTTCAACATCGAAATTTTTTAAATGAATATTTCTCTAAAACATTAAAACTCAGTTAAGTTTTT
The DNA here is from genome assembly GCA_030386875.1 of Morinoia aosen. Taxonomy (NCBI): domain Eukaryota; kingdom Metazoa; phylum Arthropoda; class Malacostraca; order Amphipoda; family Talitridae; genus Morinoia; species Morinoia aosen. The sequence goes on from CM059556.1 coordinate 38,686,591, forward strand.
AGCGCCTGCATTTGCTCGCTTGTGCCTTCGTCTTCCTACAACGTGTTAATTTATCCTGGTTGAAGTTAGGAAGTCAACTATATGTACTCTAGAATAAGAGCTTATCTAATTTTGAAATCAGTATACCTGTGCAAATTTAACAGGTATGAATGTCAAGACAAAGTCCGTTCAATAAGCCCTTCAAGGGAATTCATGGAAGGTGGGTACGGCTTAAACAATTTATCTAGCGCAAGTGATACAGCAGTAAATTGTTTCTCAAGCCTAGCACAATGTACGCATTTGAGTATAGCTACTTGTGGGCCCGAATAAGCTCAGCTACTTCTAGGGCATTCTATCATCAACGTTATTTTAAGGTGTACAAATATATTTAGCCTGATTCGGCCTTCAGAAGGAGTGGAAGGAGTGGTTCGGTCTTAAGAAGGACTACGTGGAAGCTTACAGATGCAAGCGTACTTGAACACTGCTGTGTGGCGGGTCCATCGTCTATATAACCTGATACGAAGAAGTGCGGCGATACATTTTCGAATAATTCAGCGGTACACTTGACATTGTAGGTTCTTCTTAATCAAGTTGGCTGTGCTAGGTCCACAGCACTTAGCGTAGCCAACTACTTTTCTAAGAACTCACGCTCATCTGTCATTTAATTTAAATTCAGCATCTCCATCCTTTACTTCTACGGGTGTGTGTGTATTAAACAGATGGAAGCCGACAGGCAGATGGAATAGATGTAAAATATATGTTTTTCGAAAAGAATGCATTAAAAATGAATGCACTAAAGGATAGAGATGCCCAATGCAGTAAGGAGGGATGCAGTAAGGATGGAGGTGCCCAATGCAGTAAAGGATGGATGCAGTAAGGGATGGAGGTGCTCAATGCAGTAAAGGATGGATGCACTGAAGGTAGGACTTGCCCAATGCAGTAAGGATGGATGCAGTTAAGGATGGAGGTTCCCAATGCAGTAAGGATGGATGCAGTAAAAGATGGAGGGGCCCTATGCAGTAAAGGTAGGAGGTGCTCGATGCAGTAAAGGAAGGAGGTGCTCGATGCAGTAAAGGGAGGAGGTGCTCGATGCAGTAAAGGTAGGAGGTGCTCGATGCAGTAAAGGTAGGAGGTGCTCGAAGCAGTAAAGGTAGGAGGTGCTCGATACAGTAAAGGGAGGAGGTGCTCGATGCAGTAAAGGTAGTAGGTGCTCGATGCAGTAAAGGTAGGAGGTGCTCCATGCAGTAAAGATAAGAGGTGCTCGATGCAGTAAAGGTAGGAGGTGTCGAGAATCTGTTAAGAAAAACCAATTTTGTGAATTAAAAAATGAGGATTTGGGGAAAATTTTAATTGTGTGTAATAAATTTTGTGCTGTCGAGAATCTGTTAAGAATAACCAATTTTGTGAATTAAAAAATGAGGATTTAGGGAAAATTTTAATTGTGTGAAATAAATTTTGTGCTTACTTAGAAATATCTCAGTAAATCCCAGCAGCACAGGAGGGTCGCTTCAACATGTATGTTTTTATGCCTGTATGTTTGGATTCAGCACATGTTAGGTGGAGCGATAAGATGTAAGGGCTCGAACGATGTCTGTTTACATTGTGTGTTGTTTCTGGAGGGGTCTATTTTGTGGTGTTAGCAATTTTTTCGTTCGGGCGAGCCCATGGAAACTTTAGACGTTTGGAAAAATGCCTACCCATGCGCAAACAAAAGTCGCCTTGTGGTCAAACATAAATCGAGACACTTAAGCCGAGAGAGGTGGCAAACCAACGGTCGGTTTCGAAGGGGCTTGAGCGTGAGAAACAATGAGGCTAAGAAAGAAATAAAGGCGAGCTACGGAACTACCAATTAGAAAAGAGGTAGGCGGTCGCGGTCGAGGTCCGAAGAAGCCTATAGGTCGAATAGGAGAGAGCGGACAACCCTCAAGAAAATGAGCTGGACATGCGATGAACAATAGACAGTTCGACAACCGACGCCGCGGCGCGAAGTATAAGAAATAAAACGCGGGTGTGTTCACAGTAACAAACGTGTTTAAAGAAATAATGAAAAAAGTGTATATATTAAAAATTATACTAAAGTTTACGCTGTAATGTAATCCAGAAATTCTTACATTTTCTCGTTTTACTTGCAGAGAGGAAATTTTATGTGTCCCCTTTACCACGTTCACTAAGGGGAGATGACCAAATCGACCAAATTGTATGAATCATTTGATGGAACGGAGATGCCACACTAGATGGGAGGGTAAGAGAAATATAGTTTCCTTTGGAAAAGATGTTTTTGAGATGAATATTGTGAATTTCAATGTCATTCGGTGAAGTAAAAAATTGAGATATTTAAGGGGACGTTAGTGACGCGATTAAGGGTAACAAGTCAAATTTTTGTCTTTAACAGGCGGGACGGATTCATGTAATTGAAGAATTGATCTGCTCGGAGGAGAGGGAACTAACGTGCGAAGATACCGAAGCAGGAGCTCCGAAGTTAGCGATTGGCAACAGACTTTCTTGAACTGTGCATAGGACAGTCATTTGAACTGAAGCTGTATGGGCTCATGAATGTGAAGGTCGAAGTAATGACCACATCCCGTGCTGCTGGGAGCGCTGAGACATTGTAGGCATTACTTGTGTTATGTTTGGGAGTGTAAGTAACATGCGGGAAAAGGCTGGCCAGCCGGAAAAATTCAGTGTAGTTATGTGAGGGAGGTCATTTGGCGTATGCTGTTTTTGGATTCCTTTATTTGATTTGCATCAGTTCGAATACCATTCATTGTGTGTACGCTCATTAATGTTTGTATGACGTATAGCTGGAAATTATAAATGTTAAGCATAGTTTATCCTGTGTATCATGCCCCACAATATTAGAAGCGATCAATCGTAATACCACGGAGGGCGCTCAGAAAATGCGTTGCGTAAGTGTGTCATCTACCATCGGTGAGTACAGCTCTAATTTTAGTATACAATCATTGTTTTTTTGTTCTTAGTGACTGTGTTCTTGATACATCCTCATATTTTTGTGTATTGTGTAATGTCATGGAGGTTTGCCATTCCCTCAACTCCGAGAACCTGATCTTCTTGTTAATGAAATGTTAACAAGAGGAGACGGGACCGTTTTCTCGTGACAGAGGTGCTCGATGCAGTAAAGGATGGATACATGAGCAGGTTGCAGGCCTCCATGCGTTACATTTTGCGTGTGGACAGCGTGCCTGCGTCCATTGGAGGACGAAGGCAACACTATTACTGGACGCAATGAATAGATGTCTCAAAAGACTCCCTTTTCAAAAGTTCTCGGAGACGACGCTGCCTGTCGGTCCTTTGAATGGCACACGGCGAGCGGGAGAGTGGGGGACGAGTTTGTCCAACGTGAGACGACCGAGATTCTGCTCTTTTTGGAAAGGAGGAGGTGGTAGATAGGTGATCGGAAATACATCCGTGTTTAAAAGGAGGTAATAGAAAGACGAGAAAGAGGGAATAAAAGGGGATCAAAGATATACCCTTGTCGAAAAGAAGGTGATAGAAAGGTGATCGAAAATGCATGCTTGTCGAAAAGAAGGAGGTTATAAAGTGGAGATCGAAAAAACACGCTTGTTGAAAAGGAGGATGTGATACAAAAGTGATCGAAAGTATAAGCTGGTTGAAAAAACAGAGGTGCTAGAAAGGTAATCGAGAATGCAGGAATGTCGTAAAGTATAAAATAATTATTTATTTTCAAAGCTCTGTATTGAAAATATGGAAAGTAGAGGGTTACATAAGACACTAGAGAATGCTCCGTTTTCAAAAAGTGAGAGAGAACGCAGTTTTCAGGAAGAGAGATATAACTTGTCCATAAGATATGGTATAAGTATTGTTTTTAAAACAACTGAGATAATGTATTAAATAAAGAAATGAAGAAAGCAAGGTCTCGGAGAAGTAGGCGTTCTGCTGTGGAATTAAATGGAGAAGCTATGTTCTTGTTGTTTCTTATGTGAAAAGTTTTCTGATCCAACGATTTTGAGAAAAAACTTTTGCATTTCAGGGTTTTGTTTCAGAACATACTCATGCCTAATAGTTAACAGTTTCGTTTACGAGGAATATTTTCATCGTGGGTGCTATTAGGATGGAGATATTTGTTTGTTCGTCATTGACATCTGAAAGGAAATTTTAAGGAAAATATAGAATTCCGTCATTTTAGACGGACGTGTACAATAGTATATACAATATATACAGTATATATATATATATATATATATATATATATATATATATATATATAAATTAAATAATTTATTACTTATTAATAAATTGTTAAATAATAAATAATTAATTAATAAATAATTAATTAATTATTCATTAATTATTAATAAATAATCAATTTATATATATATATACATAAATTAAGTAAATTATTATGGTGTGCATTTCATTGCTTCCTAAAATGAAGCAATCCCCTTCGTCTCTTTTACGTAAATACATAATTCTGATAGTCTTGCTGGTCAATGTTGTGGCTTGTCAGTTGTCGGCGTCTACAGTCTGCTGTCCGTTATAACGACGCGAAGTTTACAACTCCACACACTGTATTGTCACCAGGATCTTTTCCAAACCTCGTTTACGAAGCAAATTTTTCAACATGTAGTGAAGAACCAATGTGACGCAACGAATCACGCCTGGTACATTTCCTCTAAAGCTTGGCGAAATTGGAATTTACGCGGCACGAAAGAAGCTTTGACCAAATACCTCGTCTCGCTGCGTCCTGTTTGCTTGTCAAAACCTTCTGAACTATGAGTCTTGACCAAAATTTTTCTGGGGTCTCCAAACTTTAAATTACCCTCTTACTCCAGATGTAAACGCGGACGATTTTTGTACTTATCCGCAAACCTAATTAGTCGCAGTATATAATGACTTGAATCAAATATCACAATAGTTGAATTACTGGGACTAATTTTCGCCCATATAAATTGAAGTTTGCGTACGATGATGGCGTATAACTCGAGGATCGATTCTACAAGATGGCTTGCAAAAAACAAAACCTAAAACCATAATTCCATATATTAATGTATTGAAGAAAAGTTTTGGAAATTTTTTGAATGATGTCAAGTTTTTGGTTCTTGGAATGAGGTTAAGTTTTGGTATCACTGATACACTATTGTTGAAAAGAAACATCTCAAAGCAATTCTTCAATTTCAACTGGCAATGAGAGCAGTGGTCCACTGCGTACAAGACTCATTTATTCACTCAGGTTTGTTAAGGATTGACTTTTTAAGAGAAATGTGTAGGAATTTTGGCTGGGACTGGAGTGGAGGTACGCGGCTGCGGTGCCTTAATTCCCTGAGGCGTCGTCCGGACGCTTTACAAATTCAGACCGCCCCCTGGCCGCCGATCTCGCTAAAATATCACCCGTCTTGAACCAGCGAGAGTGACTGTTTTTTTTTTGGTAAAACTTAAAACCGTTTTTTGAATGATTTGAAAACGATGAAAAATGTCGCCGTCATGATGCAGGGAGAGTTTCATTGTTTTTAAATGGAATTTAATTTTGTTTTGTGTTTGAATCTCAGAAAATTATCAGTGTGCACTTATAACACACGAATTTTTTATTCAGCCAGGAAGAGAGAGCGAGACTCGGATTACTCCCGCCGTATTTGGTTAAAACACAAAATTTGGATTGGCTCTGCTGCGTAAAGAGAACTAAAAAATACTTCGAGCGTCATTTGGTAACTTTTTAAAGTTTTTTTGCAATAGCTTGAAAGTTGAAAATATTTGCTCGTATGAGTAATTTTTAAAAATTTACTTAACACAACTATGGCAATGGAAGCTTTACTCCCTCCTCATTTTTGACAATTGAAAAGAGATGTGCTGTATGGGCCACTAGAAAAATCTTAGGTATTGTAGCTCAAAAATACCAGCAAGATAACATCAGTGAAAAAAAACCTGGTCCAATGGGATTGCCAAAACTGGTTCCGATTCGTCAAAAACCAATACATGTCATGGCTTTTAAAGTCATTTTATACTTCATGAGGCACTCAAAACCTCCAGAAACCCTAATTCAAACATATCTCAATTTTCTAAACAAAAAAATCCATTCACACGAATGAAAAATAGCGCATGTCCTCGCCATCTTAAAAAACAAACAATATCCACTCAATTAGCCCATAATCGGTCATCAGAAAGCAAACTAGGGACATCTAAATTATAAAATAAATCATAAAATAAAAACCGTAAAATTTGATTCCAAAAATCTGACTCCATAGCCCTTGGAAATACTATTTCGTTCGACAAAAAGCTGAAAACTTGTTAGCAAAAACAAAATACAAGGCAACAGCTATCCCTCAACTCCTTGCATCATTTTTTAAAGATGGTAGTCGTTTCGGCTCTCCAAGCAGAATATTGTGCTTATCAGGATTGTCTAACAGCCTCTACTCAAGCATCTTTGGAACACTTGTCGCCAGAACGAAAGCTCGAGCATGGATGGTAACAGCTAATGATTGATTCGGAACTTAACACTTCTGGTCTAACTCACTAAACAAAGAAAAAAAAACAGTTATTTTCAATCGAGTTAAAAAAATATCATTGGTTTTTAAAATATTTTAGCGTAAAGATCCTTATACACAACAACTATCCTCGAGCTATCCAGCAATCTATCAGACTGTATAACAGAGCAATCTAACAGCCCTGCAATCTACTAATTTATGAGACCGACAACCAAGTAATTTAGCAAATCATCAATCTTTCAGACCTGCAATCCAACAATCCATCAATTTAGCAATCCAACAAACCATCAACTCAGCAATCCAACAACCCATCAACTCAGCAATCCAACAAACCATCAACTCAGCAATCCAACAAACCATCAACTCAGCAATCCAACAAACCATCAACTCAGCAAACCAACAAACCATCAATTCAGCAATCCAACAATTCAGCTCGTTCCAGCAGATCTCCCGCACCTGTTCAATATCTTCATCACGCCAGATGACCCATAAATAAAAGAAGTTTCCTCATGACGAGATGCTACGCCACAGAACCAGTGAATAGGTAAAATAAAAAGTTCCCTCTACGCCATAGAACGCAGCCCTCAATGATCAACGAAGTGTCCCCAAACAAGACGGAGCGTAATCGAGTTGCCTGTGAACTGAAACCTGGAGCTTCAACTTCGTGGCGTTGTACAGTGCTCGGGATGGGGAGAGCAAGCTTCGTTACCAACGTCGAGCAAGCTGTGCCGGTGTCGCAGAAATTCAGGTAAGGTTGTCGTAAAAATTCAGGTAAGGTTGTCGTAAAAATTCAGGTAAGGTTGTGGTAAAAATTTTGGTAAGGTTGCCTGCCGCAAAAATTCAGGTAAGGCTGCCTGCCGCAAAAATTCAGGTAAGGTTGCCACAAAAATTCAGGTAAGGTTGCTGCAAAATTCAGGTAAGGCTGTCGCAAAAATTCAGGTAAGGTTGCCGCAAAAATTCAGGTAAGGTTGCCGCAAAAATTCAGGTAAGGTTGCCGCAAAACAAGTAAAATACTACAGCAAACAAATGCAACAAAATTGAACTGCGCAGGGGATTTTGTTTTACTTGTATTTTTTTCACACTAATTTTTATTGAAAAAGTGTGACTTAATCCTGTGAATTAGTCATGATTTGGGAACGCTTTGAATGCGACGAACAAAATAAAAATTTGAACACGGCGTTATTCAAATTGTCGTTTCCATTAATCGGATGCGTTGATTTGCATGAAAAAAAATAATTTTTGGCTAAAGAAACCTTCTCTTGACACACATCACACGAAGAACTTTCAACTGCTGTGAAATTAAACAGAGTAAAGTTAAATTATTACGCAAAAAGAACTATTTTAGAGTTAACACACCGGTATTCTGTCAAGCACTGCTCACAAATAATTTACGGAGAACGTGAGGCACTGCAGTAAAAATTTCAACTACTGCAGCAAAAATTTTTACTACTGTGAGGTTGAGCAGAGTGAAGAAAAATTCTTTGATATGAAGAACTGTTTCAGTCAAGATTTTATATTTTTGGCAAATGTTGAGCGTTGGGTGGTCATCGATTTGGTAAATCTGAAGGATATTTCAGTTGTCGATTTTCCACTTTTTGATGCCTGAACCTAATTAATTGAATCAAAATATACAAGTTTTCTTCCATGCACTTTCCGTCTCAAATGAGTATTTTACGATTTATAGCGGTAAGTTTAGTTTCGTCTTTGATGACGAATGCGCTCGAATAAACAGCTAACCTTACTCATCGATTTTCGAATTTTTGTTGCTTGAATCATGGTAATAACATCGAAATAAACAACTTTTCTTCTATACACTTTTTTCGACAAATGAGTATTTAACGAGGTATAGCGGTAGGTTTGGTTTCGTCTTTGATGACGATCGCGCTGGAAGCGAGTGCGCATTGCAGTGTTGCTGTCCGACGTGCTCCTTGAATAACTTGCCGCTTCAAACACTGGAGTTGCGGTAAGTCATTTACCGCTATAACTAATAAAATACTCATTTGAGACGGAAAGTACATAGAAGAAAACTTGTTTATTTTGATCTAATTAACTATGCTATGGCATCGAAATTTACAAAATCGATAACTGACATATCCTTCAGATTTACCTTTATTAGTTATAGCAGTAAATGACTTACCGCAACTCCAGTCTTTGAAGCGGAAAGAAATTCTTTGATCGAGTTGTATGGTAATACTGCAATGGCGTCTCGCTTCCAGCGCTCTGTCTTGAAAGACGAAACCAAACCTACCGCTATACCTCGTTAAATACTCATTTGACGAAAAAAGTGTATGGAATAAAAGTTGTTTATTTCGATGTTATTACCATGTTTCAAGCAACAAAAATTCGAAAATCGATGAGTAGCTGTTTATTCGAGCGCATTCGTCATCAATGACGAAACTAAACTTACCGCTATAAATCGTAAAATACTCATTTGAGACGAAAAAAGAATAGAAGAAAACTTGTTTATTTTGATTCAAATAATTAGGTTCAGGCACCAAAAAGTGGAAAATCGACAACTGTCATCTCCTTCAGATTTACCCTAATAAAATACTCATTTGAGACGGAAAGTGCATAGAAGAAAACTTGTTTATTTCGATCTAATTAACTATGCTAAGGCATCGAAATTTACAAAATCGATAACTGTCATCTCCTTCAGATTTACCCTAATTTCCGACGGAAAGTGCATAGGAGAAAACTTATTTATTTCGGTCTAATTAACTATGTTTCAGCACCGAAAAATCGAAAATCGATGACCACTCAACGCTCAACATTTACCATATTTGAAAGAAATGGAGAAGAAGTACTTTAAAAACATTTACTCAGAACGTTTCGAGCCTAAGCTCATTCTCAACAAAAAGTCTGCAAATAATATAATAAACAAGTTAGTACACCCAAAAATTACAGAAGCGCAGAATATAATCACAATAAAAACAAACAAACAAAAATAATAATAATTTATCGGTTGACTATTTTCAGAGGGTATGCACTCTGCATTTCGTTGAGGGAAGGTTTAAGTTTATGAATGAATAATGACTCTAAAATACGTAGGTCTAAGCTGGCGGTACAAGTATCTAATATTTTAAATTTGCTAATGTCAATTATCTGTTCACAGGAATTATTACTACAATGTTGTCTGATGCTAGAATGACTAGGAGAGGTAAGCAAGCGACCTGTTCGATGACTCCGACCTGCATGTTCAGCAACCCTGACGTAAAGTGCTCGGTGGGTGGAACCCACATACTGCGATGCGCAATGCGCACAACTGAAATTATAGACGAGGGAAGATCGCATGCCGGTCGGGAGCACATCTTTAAATCTAAAAAATGATCCAATGGTACGCTTGTTCACTAAAATAACACGAAAAGAAATGTCTGGGAAAAATTTAGTCACTAGCATTAAAAGATCTTTTCTCAACTTTTCCGATTGATATCCAAAATATGGCAACACACAATAACTATAGTTTAGAGCTTGAAGACGAGATTTCGGAATAAATTTACTGTTCAGGAATTTATTAACGGCACGAAAAATAACAGAACGTGGATAACCATTAGCTGTAAAATAAGACTGCAAAAAAGTAAATTCCTTATGGAGGTCAGTGTAATTTGAACAAATATTATAGGCACGAGTAATAAGGGTGGAGATGCTATTCAGTTTGAATCTCTTGCAACAGAAACTAAAGTAACTTAGACCTAACCCGGAGAATGTTTGTTTTCTGTAGACCGAGGATATGAATTTATTACCCGATCGGTGAACATTGACATCAAGATAATTTAATTGGCCATTATTTTCCAGATCTAAAGTGAATTTGATATTGGGATGCCTGGAATTGAAATATTGAAGAAAGGAATGGGCATCACATTTGTTTTTGAAAAGAACAAAAGTATCATCAATATAGCGCCTATAGAAAACTGGTTTGAATGAAGTTGGACATTGATTTAACCATTTCTGTTCGTGGTGACACATGAAAATGTTGGCGAAAGTAGGGCCTAATGGGAGACCCATACCCAACCCTTCTATTTGTTTATATATACGACCATTGAAAATAAAGAAAGAATTTCGCACACATAGTTCTAAGAGAGACCTAAAATAATTGTTTGTTAAACCTATAACTGAAGATGACGGAACAGAAAACAGAGAATTTATGCAAATATCAATGGTTTCGTCAAGAGGTACATTGGTAAAAAGATTCTCAACGTCAAGGGAAGCCATAAAATACTTATCAGCGTCAGGTTGACTAGATATAGTTTGTACAAAGTCATGAGAATTTTGAACAGTGAAATCATTTAGAGTTAAATGGCTAAGCAACGGAACTAAAAATTTTGACACATTGTAGGTAGCACAATTATAAGCGGCGAAAATCGGTCTGAATGGTAACGCAGTTGCGAAGTTAGGTTTATGAATTTTTGGTAATCCATAGAGAATACCTGGGCCAGTGCCTGAACAAATTAGTTTCTTATAAATGTCTTCTTGCAATAAATTTAAATTTTTGAGTTTGCGCAAAAAGTTGTTCACCTTATCTTCTATTTTCAAAGAGTATTTTTGCATTGGCTCAGCAATTGGGAGGAATTTACTCGTATCAGAAATAATTGATTGCATGCGCTCAATATAACTAGTTTTGTTCAGAATTACGACGGCACGGCCTTTGTCAGGTTTTGTTACAATTACATTCGGATTGGATGATAGTTGTTTCAGCTCTGAAATGTCGGTCTTCAAAAATATTGGCGAGAAAATTTTGAAAGGTTTGAAGCCATAAAAGTATTTGAATGAGAGCGATTGCAATTGTTCAGTGAAGTCAATAATTTTAGTCTGGTTAGGAAATTTGTGCTGCATTGCTAACGCCAATTTTTCAAAATTAAGGAAGTACTTATAAAAATTGATCTTGTAAACGGGTAGGCAAAAATCTAGACCAAATGCCAATAAGAATTTGAGACGATTGCTTAACGGAAAAGAACTATAATTATGCACAACTTTGTTTGGTCGCTTGCTTACCTCTCCTAGTCATTCTAGCATCAGACAACATTGTAGTAATAATTCCTGTGAACAGATAATTGACATTAGCAAATTTAAAATATTAGATACTTGTACCGCCAGCTTAGACCTACGTATTTTAGAGTCATTATTCATTCATAAACTTAAACCTTCCCTCAACGAAATGCAGAGTGCATACCCTCTGAAAATAGTCAACCGATAAATTATTATTATTTTTGTTTGTTTGTTTTTATTGTGATTATATTCTGCGCTTCTGTAATTTTTGGGTGTACTAACTTGTTTATTATATTATTTGCAGACTTTTTGTTGAGAATGAGCTTAGGCTCGAAACGTTCTGAGTAAATGTTTTTAAAGTACTTCTTCTCCATTTCTTTCATTGTGAATTTGCTTCGCAAAATCGATTTTCCTTTACCATATTTTTTTTGTACTATACACAAATGATACCTAGAGACCGTGAACCACACAAAATATAAAGTTTAAAATTCTTTTATAAGTGAAGCTATTTCCGAGTCAAGGTAATGATGTTTTCTTGAACATTACCTACAAAGAACACACAGAGAACATGAAGCGCTGAAATAAAAATGTTTTCAGAACTCCACAACCCTTCAGAGTCAAGATATTTATATTCTATTAAGCACTACACACAAACAACGCATAGAAAACATGAAGCACTGCCATAGAAATCTCCTCGGAACTCTGCAGCCTTTCAGAGTCAAGATACTTATATTCTATGCAGCACTACACACCCAAACAGCGCACAGAAAACATGAAGCGCTGCAATAGAAATCTCCTCGGAGCGCCCCAGAGAGAGATGGCTCCCATCCCCTGGCGATCCCATCTCCCTCGGACAAAAGAATCAAGAGGTCAGCTGATCGAGTCCTTTATTTATCTTCAGGGCTTTAACGACGTTAGCCCGGAAAGTCGCTTCGATAGAGACGAAATCGACCTTTAACAGAAGTAGTTCAACATTGATAGAAACCGAACAACACTGAATTTATACCCATAAAACTTCAAGGATTTTCAATCAGCTCATCGAATGTACTGTATTTTTGAACTGGACTTGTTCTTTGGATAATGGTTTCGCTCACATTGTGTTTCAGCTTTCATTGCTTCTCAAAGCTCCCCTAAATTTTCTGTTCTTGAAACTAAACACGTCGAACAACGTTTTAGAAATATTGAGTTAAAAGATCCGATTGCAGTGCAGTAATGTGAAGGTCATCGAAGAGATTTGTCATTATCTCCAGATAAGAAATTAGATTATAAGTGTGACCATCTCCTGCGAATTTTATATTTTCAAAAATAGATATTTTTACTTTTTGATTATCTTTTCTACAAAATGGCACGATCACCAGGAATGTAGTACGAGCATTCACAAGTGAACTTTAGAAGTATCATGAAGGACATAAAAAAAGTTCAAGAGTGAACATTTTATTATAAACAGCGAGCATTAGTAGGAACCATCTCTACCCGCTCCGCATGTAGCGCATCTGCTAAAGAGACATAGCCTCTCTGCAGTTTCTGGCCTTCTGCTCAGCATTATGCAGAGGCAGTCATTTTATATTGGCTTGTTTTTCATGAGACGTCTAATGTGCTGCAGCATTGTATGTTTTCTCACCCCAAACGTTAAGAAATCTCGTCCATTTCACGTTTCATTTTGCTGTACTTTGCCTAGTTTGTTTATTGTCCGTTTTGAATGAACTTTTCGTTATTATTTCTATATTTTTCAGGCCATGTAAAGTTTGTTACATTGCTGTAACCGCATATCGTTTGGCACATGATTTTTTTTATCAACAAATAGCGTGATTGCAGCAAGGTCATAAAATCATCTTTATAATCTAGAGATAATTTGCCGAAGCCATGTTAATATCAGTCAACGTACTGTCACCATTACTCTGTCAGTAAGCATCACGGTAGAGGTAACAAGGTAGGGTCATTTCTATGGGAAAAAATACACCTCTTGTTCGGCTAGCCAATAGGATGGCTTTATTTCACACAAACTTTATGACGTCACCAAAACGCAATGTCGTTAGGCCAATAGCGGAGCCAGATTTGGGGGTAGCAGTGATGCCAGATGCTATATGAGCGCTGCTATTTGTTCGTTGCCGTGACGTCAGCAAAACCACACCGTCAACGAAAAAAAGACTGGTTTGAACCTACCTTATTTCCTTACCGTGGTAAGCATCTCTACGCGTTGAATAGTTGCCCGTCTATGAATGAAGGCTTCCGGAGCTCCCTTGGATTTCCGTGCCTGTGCTTTACTTTCTGAGTATTGTGCTCATAATGCTGCTGAGCTTGCATAGTTCAACATGTGGGTTAGTAAAGGGCGTCTAGCTTTCTTATCGTCGCTTCAAGCAGCGTGTGTAGATGTTTTACAACTGATGCTCGCAGATCGAGGCAACCTAATATTCACTTATTAACTTCTTTGGTGACCTCCATAGTGAAGTTTAATTTTGAATAAAAATTTTACTCAGGCACTGCTCAACAGCTCCAGGGTTAGAAAAACGCAGTTTTGTTGCGTGTGCGTTAATGGGCTTCATGTGGTGAATGAGCATTCGTTCATGGTCTACATTTCAACTTTCTACCTGAATGCAAAAGGTTGTAGTACTATTGATTCAAATAGATACAAATAGACCATTGGCCGACAGAAGATACCATTGGTTCATTGATCAATGTAAAATACCATAGGAATATTATCGACACAAGATACCATTGGATCATTAGTCGGTATAAGAGACCATTGCACCGTTGATCGATATAGAATACCATTGAACAACTGACCGAAATGAGATATCATTGGACCATTGATCGAATATCTCTGTCAAGCCCATACTAATAATACGAGTAATGTCAGGATTTTGAACACGTGTTTTCCCGCAGAGTTCTCTGAGGAACATAGAACCGAAATTTCCCAATCTTAAGGTCTGAACACCCAGCTCCTTGTAACTTTCTGCGTTATCTTGGTAGAAAATATCCAAAATAAGCTTATCCTCTGAACACTTTGACTTCGTCGTGACTCATATTTGGTCACTATAAGGGAGTTTTCAGTTTTGCTGCTGACCAACTAGTAGTTGCTAACTAAATTTCGAAAATAGTTGAGCAAAACGAAATGAAAACACGATCCACTTAGTGGTTGACATTGCCAACGTTGCTTACTACAGTTGACTTTAAATTTTATTGGAATATTAAACTTAATTTTTACATGCCGAGGTCAAAATGCAAAACCTTTAAACATCAAACGGACCAGATAGCCAATTTCCCCGTATACTTGAAGAAACAGCTGAAACCATCAATGAACTCTAAACTATAGAACATCTTCAATCGGTTGATCGCCATTGGGCTAACTCCACAGACCTGGAAGTTAACGAATGTAACTCAAATTTCAAAAAATAGCGAACAGGTACCCAATAACGAAGTCTTACCAGCCTGGTATCAGTCGTTAGTGAAGCGATGGGTAGGGTGCTCTCAGTCCGAATAGCAGACGATCTCGAAATTTGATTACAAACACTCAGAACGGGCTTCTGGAAAAACGCAAATGTCTCGCAAATCTACTTAAATAAAAATTTAAAAACGAAGAAAAAGTTAATAAAATTAGCTATTTGCATATTGTTCGCTCTTAAATTTTCGGTGAATCTGCGATGTAAGCAGAGCGAACATCTGTTGAGAGGTCTACTTCACTCCCATTGAGAAATTAAACGAATCCTCGACTGTGCGAAATCGGTAGACTTTGTATGCCTTGATTTTAAGGAAGGCTTCGGTAAAGTTCCTCTGGAAAAGATTATGGCTTATGGAGAAGCCCATGGTATTCATAGGAACTTCTCTCGATGGATACGAAAAGGCCATAAAAGACCGTGGAAAAGGCTCACTGGTCCCACTAAAAAAGTAACTAATGATTTAGGGGCTGGACCTCTGGTTACTTCAGATATTCCTCAAGGGTTTTAGACCCGCTACTTTTCACAATGTGCAGCAACAACCTAGCCATCGAAATCAACAGACCATTACCGAATTCGCGGATGATGCGAAGCTTTGACGTGAGCCGTTCACCGAGAGAGACAGAACTACGATTTGATTATAATTAAGATTTAGTCTCCCTGACCACAATGAAGATGCTCAAAGAGAGGGAAGATAATTCAACTTTATTACGGAATTGAGGGAACGCGGAATCTATGCACAAGGCGTTTTCCCCACACAGGAACCCGTGCGCATAGATTCAATAAGTTAAGAAGGAAGGTTATGAAACAAGATTAAAGTTGAAGAAAAAAGTCAGATGTGCTGAAAAACAGGACAGCAGTGAACCGAAAAAAGATGGTCCTTAACAAAACAAATAAAATTTATATCAACATAATGAAGGCCTGCCTAACTCTCACCTCAGGACCTCACATTTTCCCCTCGGGAGCGCTAATTCGCACATATACAATAATTGTATCCTCTTAGGGAAGATAGAACTACAATTCAAGCAGACCTGAACTGTCTCTTCTAATGACGGAAACCAGACAAACGAGCTTAGACATCGATAGATGCTCAGTTATGCACATTGGAAGCAATAATCAGCCCTTTCTGCATATCATGAATGAAACTCAAATTGCTACACAGACCTCAGCAATACTATCACCAAAGATCTCATGCATGACAAGTGGTTATAAGCGTTAGGAATGCGAAATGAATTTTTGGTTTCATTGTAAGAAGCTTCAGATCAAAGGAAATTATTTTACTCTTCGATGAAGTATTAGTCCGACCACATCTAGAATATTCAACGCAGCGCGGATCTCCTCACATAAGTCACCTACAAAATGGATCAAATTAGCGTTAACTCTTTGACTGCGACGTGAGCCACATTGATCACTAAGGGAGTATTCATTATGCTGCTGACCAACCAGTAGTCATTAACTCAATTTAAAGAAATGCTCAATCAAAAGTAAATGAAGATACGATACATCGTTTGGTATTTTCAACATTGCGTACTGCTAATGACTTTTAGGAAATCGAACGTTTTTTTGGGCTAACAAATAAAAAATGAGATTACTGCGGAAAAAGGCTAATAAACCTTCTTTCACCTCGTAGAAACGTCATTCACCTCAAGTTTAAATTGAATATTAAAATTCAGTTTTACCAGCCACAGTCAAGGCGTTGAGTAACGAAAACAATTCCAGGACTACGGAACCTCAGTTACGAGCTACGTCTTAAACTGGTCAAATTCATTTCCCTAAACCAAGAAATTTCGAGATTAATCAATATGATGTACTGACCCTCTAATGGCTTTATCAGTGCTCACCAGAAACGCATTTCGACATTGAGGATATTGTCCGAGCTAGAAATAATAGGCGGCTGTTACTAAGAATAATCGCAAGACACCTTCAGTCCTACATTTTTTCTTCTAAAATTGTTAGAATCTGGAATCAGCTCACAAAAAATGTTATCGGTTGATTCCAAAAGACAACATTGCGTTCAATAATGTCTATTGTTGTCTAATTCTGATTTTTCTAGGGCAGTAAATGTGTTCAGAAATAATTTTGACCATTGCCGGGAATTTCCAGAATTCCAGAAGATTTCAAGAGAAAATATACACGCGAAATTCAGCAGGCCTCATGTGAGACTCCATTTCTTTATGCGATATTCTTCTGATTTCTTTGGTAATACCTTATGAGATAGTAGCGTCAGTATAGCGTGAAAAAAAGAGGGGATCTTGGCTCCAATATTACGAATAAAACAAAGAAACCGTCTAATAATGGCACCACTCTTTGCGTAACGGCCGCGTTTAGAGATATTGTGTTAGATTACACTGGCTCTTAACTTGGCGCCCATGGAGGGGTGCGAGCCTCCGCAGTGAAGCCTGATTTTTCCAAGTAATGTTTTCGACAAAGAGTGAACTTTCACTGCTGAATATGTTTGAGGACCTATTTACGATATTTTTTGTTGTGAGCTCTTATTTACCGGTCCATCTGCACACAATTTTCCCTGACAATTCTAAGGGGGACATTGGAGTAAAAAGGTTAACCCTTTAACACCCAAGTGGACTGTACGGTCCTCTTTCAAAAATAGCCTCAATACATTGAATTTCTCGTAAAATTAGTTCCCTGATGTGTTTTGGACTGCACTGTCGAGTGGGAGTTCCTTCCTCATCGTTAAATCGATAAATATCTGATGCCGGTGCCAGTTTAATGATGGTGGTTGTGATAACGATAACTTAAGAACCACTGCGTTAGAAGGGATGTACTGGTGCTTGTGCTTGATGCGTGTTGCTGATCTTCTTAGGTGCCTCTGCGTAATTGATGGCTGTTGGCACGGTGGAGCATTCGAGCATAAGCTTCTTGATTCGATCTTGTAACTGAATTATATTCTATTCCACTCACTTTCATTCCATTCAGTTTAATTCTCTTCTATCCTTTTCCATTCCATTCTGTCATGTTCAAATCAATTTCATTCTATTGTAATGATAAAAAAAACAGGAGATGTAGCTATTAACAGCTTTTGACATACCAAATTTTTTCCTTCACCGCAAGGGTGCAGAGTGCTATTTTATTTTTACAGTAATAACTTGTATGTGACTAGCATAATTAGTAGCCTATGTAAATAGCATTATCTGGCCGTAAATACTAACGACTATTATTTTTTATCAAATCAGTACTACCTCCTTGGTGAAATCACCAGTATATCTTTAACGTAACCTATTACTTTCACTCTCTTTTTTAAACATGCTTATTTACTGGTAGCACCTATCAGTAGATGTTTCGTGTAACCTACACTTCCACTATCTCTCTACCTAAAATATCTACTTGTTGGTAGCAATTACGAGAAGATCTCCCACTTCTTCTAACAGTAGACGAAGGTCTTCCAAAATTCCTCTGATTACCATAAGAACGTTCTTGCAACTTACCTTCCCGTTTTCCTACCAAAAATACCTACTAACTTGTCTCATGTACATGAAAATCTTTCATTTAACTTACTTTCCCACTTTCCTACTCAAAATACTGACTCACTGGTAACAATTTCTTGTATATCTTTTTGGTAGCCTACCTTCCCACTTTCTCAACTTTAAATACCCACGTACTTGTCCCAATTACTTGCAGATCTTTCACGCGACCTAAAATACAGACTCACTTGTCGCAATTACTTGTAGATCTTTCACAAAACCTAAAATACAGGCTCACTTGTCGCAATTACTTGTAGATCTTTTACGCAAGCTATACCTAAAATACCTACTTACTCGCCTCAATTACATGTAGATCATTCATTTAACCTACCTTCCCACTTTGCTGCCCAAAACCCACGACGTGTGCATTTTTGCGACCTGCTTGCGACTGTCCCCTGAACCGGCCTGCCCATTTGAGGCGCGTGACAGCGTGGCTCAACGGACGGCGGGTCATTTGGTCCATTCCTTCTGCATCATTTTGCTCCACTCTATCATGAGGGAAGAAATGCTTCCCGTGGCCCCTAATGGAAAAGCCTGGCATCCATTACCGATAGCTCGTAGCTAGGCCGAAGGTTTACAATAAAGGGACCGGATCAAACAACTCACGTCGTCGAAGTGGTGCAGCTAGCAGCGTAAGTTCTGTCAACTTGGCTATGCTACGTGCTATTTTTTCGGCGAGTAGATATTAAGTGTTGAGCTTCTCAAATAAAATGTAAGATCTTAGCATTAGAGTGTCCATCGGAAGTTTCAAGATGTTGAGTGCTCAAATTTTCCTGAAAAGACTCGAACTTTGGAATTCTTGTCAGGAAAAAACGTATGTTAAATAGTCACGTCGACAGAAAAATATGAGCCGATGACTGTACCGTTATTATGTCGGAAAGATAAGGTTAGATTAGATTATTTTGTTAGTTTAAGCCTCCCTATCCTCAACGAATGAGATCCAAAGAGAGGAAGGAAGACAGCACCATAGTATGGAGTTAAGGGAACGCTGAATCCATGCAGAAAGGGCATAGAAACAGTAAGATGAGAAAGAAGTTCATGCAACAAGATCAAAGTTGAAGAAGGCAGTAGTAGGTGCTGAAAAAACAGGACAGCAGTGAACCGAAAAAGTTGGTACTTAACATAACAAAAACACTTCATTTCAACAAAAAGAAGGCCTACCTAACTCTCAGCTTGGGCCCTCACATCGTTTCCCCTGGGAGCGCTGATTCCCATAGATACAATATTTGTATCCCCCTGAGGGGTATGATGTCGAAAACAATTGTTGGAAAATTTGATTACAGCAATCAGAAATCCGGGAAAAACAGATGCCAAGCATGCACACGTGGCTCTTACGGCCTACATCTTTTATGGCGAACTAGTGTTTTCTGAACATTTCCAGACTTGAGCTCATCAACAAGTTCCATTTGCTGTGTACTTCTTTAGAAACTATGAATTAATTAATAGACCAAGATTTAATTAGGGAACCATGATCTAATTAGGGAACCACGATCTAATTAGGGAATCACGATCTAATTAGGGAACCATGATCTAGTTGAGTAACGTTATGGTTTCACGATCCTGCTCCAGTATCTCGCTCCAGTATCCCGCTCCAGCATCCCGCTCCAGTATCCCACTCCAGTATCCCGCTCCAGTATCCCGCCCCAGTATCCCGCTCCAGTATCCCGCTCCACTATCCCGCTCCACTATCCCGCTCCACTATCCCGCTCCACTATCCCGCTCCACTATCCCGCTCCACTATCCCGCTCCAGTATCCCGTTCCAGTTTTTCGCTCCAGTATCCCGCAATTGGCAAAACGCTGCGTGTAGGCGGGAGAGTTCGCTGGAAATGATCACATCGTAGATGTTGCGGCAGTCGTTAGAGCGACTTACAACCACCAGTGCACCCGAGAATCTCTGTAAAGCGTTTTTGCCCGTGTTCTGTGGTGGAAGAAAACCGAATGCGAAGAAACGCCCGCAAATAAAAAGTTTTTTTTGGTGTGAAATTGGCGATAGTGTAGAGGAAAGAACGTTTCCTGCTGGAGATATCAGTGGCTGTGTCTGAGAGAATTGGCTTTACAAAGGTGCGCTGATTTTTTTGGAGATCAGCACGCTACCATGCTGATCTCCTACAATCATCATGCTGCCATCCTGATCTATTACAACCATCATGCTGACATCTTGATCTCCTCCAATTATCACGCTACCATCCAGATCTCTTACAATCATCACGCTACAATCATCTACCATCCTGGTCTCCAATCACCACGCTATCTTCCTGATCTCCTCCAATTAACAATCTACCATGCTGATCTCCTACAATCATCACCCTACAATCATCACGCTACTGCCCTGATCTCCAATCACCACACAACAACCATCACGCTACCATTCTGATCCCCAATCACCACACAACAATCATCTACCATCTTGATCCCCAATCACCACGCAACAATCATCACGCTACCATTCTGATCCCCAATCACCTCACAGCAATCATCTACCATCTTGATCCCCAATCACCACACATCAATCATCACGCTACCATTCTGATCCCAATCACCACGCAACAATCCTCTATCACCCTAGTCTACAGATCTAGGCTCAAAGCGCGCAGCTAACAACTCGCGCCTTCTATGATGCATTTCCCAGCCGTGCAGACCATCGCTGCGCGCCGTACAGCAGGCAGCGGCGCGGAAGCCATCGCAGCTGATCATGAAACCACATCGACAAATTTACGGGGCAAAAAGTTCGATAAGAGCAGAAGTAAATTCGTGCGATAACATTGAAGGTGACCTCAGCCTGCAACACGGCCTAAAGCTCGATGGGAAACCGGCCTATCAAAATTGCCCCGAGAAATCCCATTGCTGGAGGCCTAGATCGAACCAATACTGTATTGAACTTCTATAAATTGCCAAGGTCGGGCCGAAATTTCTCTGGGTCATGCGATGGAATGTTTCAGGGCGCCAAAATGTGTGGTGGACCAAAATTGGTTTCCCGCAGAATCAGTCACGATGTTTTTTTGTTGAAATATTGCCATGTTTATTCAGATATTGTCATGTTTATTTCTATCAATTTACAAAAAGGGACAATTAAATGATAGAAATATTGAGCATCATGATACTCCTAATATGTTTTTAAAGCTTTTTTTGAGCTGACAAAAGCTCACCTATTTTTTTGTTTGCTGATTTAGATCTTAGCATTTTTGATAAAATTGTTGTTTTCAGATTTTATTCGTCTTGGTATCTTAACTCATTGACGTGTTAGTTACCTGATATGTTAAAAAATAAAGTTATTGGTGCTGTCACTGGAACGGTCGAGCTATCCCAGTATGTGAAGAAATGACAGCGTGAAAAAGAAAAAACATGGAATATTTTACCGAACTTCGATGTCACTTCTAAAAATAAGTCGTAGGGATGAACTTTACATAAAATAGATAAATAAATTAAGGGTGATGCAGTTCCAATTCTTTTCTTAACGTCCTGTACGTATTTCTAGGTGCGCATACACATACGTACATGTGCACACGTACATGTGTACATTAACATCGTTCTGGGATATGGATCTATAAATACACTTATATTTTTCAGTGATTGCTGATGGTGGTTACAGAACTATCTCACAAGATAGGTTCTTTGTGTCAAATACTTTTTGTGAAATGATGATACTCATATTGAAAGTAAATAAAAACCAATTCCGGTCAATAGCCTTAACGCTTAAAAAACTGTTACACAGATGCTAGCATAGCAGTTTCCATATTTATGGAACTACAAATATTATGAGAATTACACAAACCATGAAAATTACTAAGTTATGATAATCATAAAAATTTAAACAATTTTTTGAACAATTTGTTTACCACAGGTGATACAGAGGTAAAATGTTTCTTAAGTCTAGTACAATGGTCAAACTAGAGTATAGCTACCTGTGGGCCCAAATAAGTTCAGCGACTTCTAGGGCATCCTACCATCACGTTATTCTAAGGTGTACAATAATGTTTAACCTAGTTCACTTAACCTAGTTTCGCATTAGACAGATCATTGAGATAATTAACTCGATATTTTATGCTGTATTTTACAATATAGGTCGAATCGGCTATAGTTAACAGTATGTTCGATAAAACGCTTTAAGAGCAGACTGAAGATCGGTTATGTTACCCATGGCAAGTTACAATATTAGGCCCAGACATGTAGGAGGCAAGATTTGACATGGTGATCTTACACGACTAGTATTCTGATGGGAAATGAGACTCAAGATGTCTTTTGAATACTTTGTACGAATTACTTTCACGGATCTCCGCAGGTATTGAGTTCAGGTATTGAGTTCAAATACAGCAAGGTATAAAAATTATAAATATAAAATTAATAAAAATTATAATGATTATGAAAATAATAAAAAGCGTGAAAATTATAGAAGTTATTTAAATATTTGAAATTTGATATATAACAGTAGCGTGGCACACCTCAGCTCCCCCCAGTCAATTCCGCTCGACACAATTCAGCCCGACACAATTCAGCTCGACACAATTCAGCTTGACACAATTATTCAGCTCGACACAATTCAGCTCGACAAAATTCAGCTCGACACAATTCAGCTCGACACAATTCAGCTTGACACAATTCAACTCGACACAATTCAGCTCGACACAATTCAGCTCGACACAATTCAGCTCGACACAATCAGTTTAACTTTCGTTGTCGATCTGCAGCGCAATTTGTATCAGTCTCTGCGACGGACGCGACCGCTGCTGGGAATCTCGTGCGGTGACGCCTGGACTTTCCAGCTGCAGCCAACACCTCTAAGCTGTGGCAGCCCACACCTCTCAGCTGTGGCAGCCCACACCTCTCAGCTGTGGCAGCCCACACCTCTCAGCTGTGGCAGCCCACACCTCTCAGCTGTGGCAGCCCACACATCTCAGCTGTGGCAGCCCACACCTCTCAGCTGTGGCAGCCCACACCTCTCAGCTGTGGCAGCTCACACCTCTCAGCTGTGGCAGCCCACACCTCTCAGCTGTGGCAGCCCACACCTCTCAGCTGTGGCAGCCCACACCTCTCAGCTGTGGCAGCCCACACCTCTCAGCTGTGGCAGCCCACACCTCTCAGCTGTGGCAGCTCACACCTCTCAGCTGTGGCAGCCCACACCTCTCAGCTGTGGCAGCCCACACCTCTCAGCTGTGGCAGCCCACACCTCTCAGCTGTGGCAGCCCACACCTCTCAGCTGTGGCAGCCCACACCTCTCAGCTGTGGCAGCTCACACCTCTCAGCTGTGGCAGCCCACACCTCTCAGCTGTGGCAGCCCACACCTCTCAGCTGTGGCAGCCCACACCTCTCAGCTGTGGCAGCCCACACCTCTCAGCTGTGGCAGCCCACACCGCTCAGCTGTGGCAGCCCACACCTCTCAGCTGTGGCAGCCCACACCTCTCAGCTGTGGCAGCCCACACCTCTCAGCTGTGGCAGCTCACACCTCTCAGCTGTGGCAGCTCACACCTCTCAGCTGTGGCAGCTCACACTTCTCAGCTGTGGCAGCTCACACCTCTCAGCTATGGCAGCCCACACCTCTAAGCTGTGGCAGCCCACACCTCTCAGCTGTGGCAGCTCACACCTCTCAGCTGTGGCAGCCCACACCTCTCAGCTGTGGCAGCTCACACTTCTCAGCTGTGGCAGCTCACACCTCTCAGCTGTGGCAGCTCACACCTCTCAGCTGTGGCAGCTCACACCTCTCAGCTGTGGTAGCTCACACCTCTCAGCTGTGGCAGCTCACACCTCTCAGCTGTGGCAGCTCACACCTCTCAGCTATGGCAGCCCACACCTCTCAGCTGTGGCAGCCCACACCTCTCAGCTGTGGCAGCTCACACCTCTCAGCTGTGGTAGCTCACACCTCTCAGCTGTGGCAGCTCACACCTCTCAGCTGTGGTAGCTCACACCTCTCAGCTGTGGCAGCTCACACTTCTCAGCTGTGGCAGCTCAAACCTCTCAGCTGTGGCAACTCACACCTCTCAGCTGTGGCAGCTCACACCTCTCAGCTGTGGCAGCTCACACCTCTCAGCTGTGGCAGCTCACACCTCTCAGCTGTGGCAGCTCACACCTCTCAGCTGTGGCAACTCACACCTCTCAGCTGTGGCAGCTCAAACCTCTCAGCTGTGGCAACTCACACCTCTCAGCTGTGGCAGCTCACACCTCTCAGCTGTGGCAACTCACACCTCTCAGCTGTGGCAGCCCACACCTCTCAGCTGTGGCAGCCCACACCTTTCAGCTGTGACAGCTCTCACCTCTCAGCTGTGGCAGCCCACACCTCTCAGCTGTGGCAGCTCTCATCTCTCAGCTGTGGCAGCCCACACCTCTCAGCTGTGGCAGCCCTCACCTCTCAGCTGTTGCAGCCCACACCTCTCAGCTGCGGCAGCTCACACCTCTCAGCTGTGGCAGCCCACACCTCTCAGCTGTGGCAGCTCACACCTCTCAGCTGTGGCAGCCCACACCTCTCAGCTGTGGCAGCCCCCACCTCTCAGCTGTGGCAGCTCACACCTTTCAGCTGTGGCAGCCCACATCTCTCAGTTGTAGCAGCCCACACCTCTCAGCTGTGGCAGCTCACACCTCTCAGCTGTGGCAGCCTACACCTCTCAGCTGTGGCAGCCCACACCTCTCAGCTGTGGCAGCTCACACCTCTCGCTGTGGCAGCCCACACCTCTCAGCTGTGGCCGCCCACACCTCTCATCAGTGGCAGCCCACACCTCTCAGCTGTTCCAGCTCACACCTCTCAGCAGTGGCAGCCCACATCTCACAGCTGTGGCAGCTCACCCCTCTTAGCAGTGGCAGCCCACATCTCACAGCTGTGGGAGCTCACACCCCTCAGCAGTGGCAGCCCACACCTCTCAGCTGTGGCAGCTCACACCTCTCAGCTGTGGCAGCTCTCACCTCTCAGCTGAGTTTCGGTCCAGGAACTAAGGAATTTAACACTTGGCCTGCAGTTGGTCAAACTGAAATTAAATATTCAACTCAAATTTAAAGTCAATCGTAGTCAGTAATTTTGGAAAATAGCAAACATTAACTGGATCGAGCTTTCACTTAGCTTTTATCAAGTATTTATTAAACAGAGTTTGTGACTGCTGGTCGGTCTGCAGCATTATGAAAATCCTTTCCGTGTCCACCGGTGGCGCACGTTGTGGTCAAAGTGCTAAGCTCATGAGGGAATGTCCCGATGCTGGTAACATGATTCAAAGTTTGTTAGGGGGAGAGGGGGCAGAGTTAGTTCCCCTCCTCACCCCCACAATCCCCCGCCACTCCCTCCTCCCTCCACCTTTAACGCAAACATTTAACGCAACCTCCCTCCACCTTTACCGCAAACCCCCCACACACACAATTCAACCAACCGAATTGTGCCGAGTTGCATCGTAGGCAGCATCTCAATTAACTCTGTATTAAGGATTGCACTTATAATAATTAGTGCAGATTATCATAATTCAGCGCTAATGAGTGCAAATTAAGTGAGGATAAAAATATTAACAGGAATTATCAGTAATGAAGTAGTTCCTGTCGACGTACATGGGCGTAGGTCTGCGTGAGTTGTGATTACATTTTATGTAAATTAAGGTAGTAGATTTTAAGTCGACATGAATGAGTAAAATACAATATCTTTCCTTGCTGTAATTCTAAAGTACACATACGGAATTTACAATTTATGTAATTTTACAGTGAAGCCACTAAATTTGTAATTTCTGTAATTTTAAACTGAAATCGAGGAACTGATAATTTCTGCAACTTCTAAGTAAAGTCCCGGTAGTTAACGGAAGACAAAATAATGAAGGAGTGATGAAAATTGGAATAAGTCAAGTAGCCTCAAAAAAAAAGTCCTGAAGGTCTATCATAGATGAGGTAACCTAACAGTATCTCCCCTGGGATTTCTAGTCCCCATATTTTAGGATAGACAAGCCTGACTAATCTAAGCTGTTGCCTATCCTATGCCTCCTGAGGAGGTGAAGTGAGCAAAACTGCATATCATTTGGCGTTGAAACATGGCGTGTTTCCCAAAGTGGACGTAATATGAAATACCAGGTAAGTTTCTCTTAACGAGTACATAAATTTGAGCTTTAAACTCTGCCATGACCAGCTGTTCCAGTTCTCTATAAAAGATCCAAAATTTCGAAAGCTTTATGTATTGATGATGAAGTAAATTCGTACTTTTCAATTCTACAGCAGAATTAATTCCATACATGTTAGCTCTAAATCATACTGGGACGATTTCTCAGCACTCGGCTCGTTTTCAGCTGGAGGACATCCTGACAAATAATTTCCAGTATTACCGGAAGACCACTCTAATTAAGTTGATCTTGCCGTTCAGTCCTGTTTCCATCGTTGAAAAAAGGAATTGCAGTACAGGAGAGATATATGAAGTTTGCATGTTTGAAGTGTGCTAGGTTTGTCTTCGGTTCTGTTGTCGCTTTTTGGATCTCGCCCTAAGTTGTCTGAAAAACCTGAGATTTAAACAAGTCTTCAAGATTAAGCGAAAATGCACAAAGGGACCTCAGGAGTTACACTGGAAAATACTGTAAAGCGCAAAACTTCTTCAAATTTCCCAAAGCGACTTAAGAGTTTGATTCTTCTCTGCCACGAAAACGAAAGGAACTCACGATTCTACTCTCAGAGGGAAACGAAATCAACGGTACTTTTTGGAATTACACGCCCCTCACTGGAGAGGATATCTATATCGATTCTAGGATCCCTTAGAGCCGGATGGTGGATTGAAGGCAAACATTGCAATATCGGACGTCGGCGGACTTCTTCATTTGCTTGCAAGAAAAAGAGCAAACATGACGGACACGCTGGTCTTCTTCAGGGAGGTATCAGTGATGGCGAGTGAGGGGAATTCCGGACCAAGATGGCAGGGGAAAGGAAAATTTGGTCCAAGATGGCGAGTGAGAGGAATTGCTGGTCCAAGACGGCAAGCGAGAGAAATTCTGGTCCAAGATCGCAAGCGAGAAAATTTCTGTTGAAAGATTTCGAGCGAAAGGAATATTTGGTCCAAGATGGCGAGCGAGAGAAATTCTGGTCCAAGATTGCGAGTGAGAGAAATTCTGGTCGAAGAAATCGAGCGAAAAGTTTATTCGGTTCAAGATGGCGATTAAGAGGAATTTCTGGTCCAAGGTGGCGAGCGAGTGGAATATTTAGTCTAAGATGGCGAGCAAAAGGAATTTCTAGTCCAAAACGAAGTGCGAAAGGAATATTTGGTCCAATATGGCAAGCGAGAAGAATTTCCGTAAGGAATTTCTGGCCGATTAAAGCTAGCAAGAAGGATTTCTGATACAAGAAACAGCCAACCAGGCACAAAATGAAAGATGGACTTGTATGAATGAAATGACGCACGAGACAATGACATGAAAATTTGAATGATCTTTTCATCCATGAATAAAGGTGACTGAATTACTTGGCAGGAAAATTATTGTCTCCCACTAATAGCTTGGAATGAAAAGAATTTGCTACTTGAGTGAATGGTTAACGGCATTTGTTATTTGATACGGTTATGTATTAACTTTTTACGAAATAAAATGAAACCAATTTCAATTGGAACATTATAATTTAGGTATGAACAATGGACAATCGCTCACGCAGTTTTCATATGTCTACTACTTAAATGTCTTGTGTTTTCGCGAATTTCAGCAGCACGCGCAATAAAACAGTACGGTCAGTGTATCTGGTAAACAGGTTAATGCAGACAATGTCAACACCCGTATAAATTCAGTTTGAATTCCGTAGTAGAGATTCGGCTAAACTTTTTGAACGCTATGATGGTTGGTTATCGATACGCTTTTTTTCGCCTGAGTGATTATTATTTCTGATATTATTAATATTTCTTTACGAGAAATACTGTAATTTCTACTTGATTTCTAGCAAAAAAAATCCTATTACATGTTGATACGTCGCAGCAATTACCATTAAACACTTCTAAAAACTGCTGAGAAATGTTCCGTTAATTAACGAACATTAGAGTACGTCTTCAAATTGCACTGCAGCTTCAATTGTCATCTTCATCAAACTTCACAGTGAAGCGATCCCAACGCAAGACTTTACGCTGAGATAGACACAGTCACAAGTCATGTTGAGCAGCTCATAAATTGAGTCACGCCGTAAATGTTTGCAGCTTCAATGCACTCACAATACGCTCCGTTTTGATTACTTAAAAGTTCGACGGCAGTTTTCAAGACTGAGATTATCTCGCCGCGAACAACAGGCGCGTTGGGGAGTTTCTTTTTGTGCCGGTGCGACCGAGACGCCGAGCTGCTCGTGTTGTTCAGACCACGCTGGTATTGTCATAACGGTCTTAGTGTAGACATCGGGGTGCTGGTGGAGTCTGGAGTAGGTGGTGACTAGTTGTGTGTCTTGCCTATACCCTATACCAACTACAAAGTACAGGTATAATGTACATGTGTCTATAGTTGTACCTATACGTATACCTTTACCTAGACCTATAACTTTACCATATACCTATACATATACCCACACTACTCCTCTAGGCAGCACTTGCCTTAGTATTGTATATACCTGGGATTTGCCGAGCAGTGAGCGCATCTAAGTGTAAGCGTTACCTAAATGGGAAAACTGCATTGATATGGGAGCTACCTACGGTAGAGGAAACAAGGTAGGGTCATTTCTATGGGAGAAAATACACCTCCTCTTATTCGGCAAGCCAATAGAACGGCTTTATTTCAAACAAATTTTATGACGTCACCAAAACGCCGTGTCGTTGGGACAATAGTGGAGCCAGATTTGGGGGTAGCAGTGCTGCCAGATTTGGGGGTAGCAATGTTACCAGATACAATATGAGCGCTGCTATTGGTTCGTTACCGTGACGTCAGCTAAACCATACCGTCCATGAATAAAAGACTGGCTCGAACCTACCTTGTTTCTTCTACCGTGTTCAAGTTGATGAGATATACGATTTACATACCTGAAATACTTTGCGGCTGTCAAACACAGAGCGTCAGGAGGAAAATGTATCGTATTCATCTCCGAGAGTGAAGCGTTTGAATCAGGTGACTTGAGATTTCACGAAAAATATTTTCATAAGAAAAATAAAAGGCTTATTGCCTGGTTTTTCACAGCATAAGCGTTCTAACTTGAAAATCGTCTAACACTCTCCCTATTTACCCCCAATGACGCTTCCTCCCGATGGTACCCCACGCTTCAGCAACCTCGTAGGTACCTGCGCTTTTCGCATGGCTATATTTCTGTACAAATTACGAGTATGCTTCCTCAGAGCGGCAGCTTATGCCCTCACTGATGATTCTAAAACAATTGAGGGTATTTTTGAAATAATTTGTGACGGGCACGCCATTAATTGTGACGGCGAGGCGCTGCTCGCACGCTCACAGTCACCACATTTGGTGGTGACTTGTTGGGCCGGTCGGGCTGAGAGGGGTGGTGCGGCAAGTGGTGAAGTTTGGGATGTTGGGTTGGGGGGCTGGTACCGAGGGAATTGGGGCTGAGGGGATCGGGGTTGGGTTGGGGTTGGGGGGTTGGAGTTGGGGGGTTGGGTTTGAGGAAATTGGGGTTGATGGGATTGGGGTTGAAGGCATTGGGGTTGATAGGATTTGGGTTGAGGGGTTGGGGGTTGAGGATTGGGTTTGAGTAATTGGGGTTGAGGGGATTGGGGTTGAAGGGATTGGGGTTGAAGGGATTGGGGTTGAAGGGATTGGGGTTGAAGGGATTGGGGTTGAAGGGATTGGGGTTGAAGGGATTGGGGTTGAAGGGATTGGGGTTGAAGAGATTGGGGTTGAGGGGGTGGGGGTTGAGGATTGGGTTTGAGTAATTGGGGTTGAGAGGATTGGGCTTGAAGGGATTGGGATTGAGGGGATTGGGACGCAGTGTGCAAAAGTTCGAGCCGTAATACAGCATATTTTTGTGAGCACACCTAGAGCTGCAATTGCTTCAGCCGCAATATGTAGACTGCAGGCAATGGTACAAGTGTGTGAGAGGCACACCATATCAGGAGCATTAAGTTTACAGTGACGAAAGCTCACACTGAAAATGAGCGCGAGAAAGCACGTTCTTTCAATCGTACATCCCTAGTCGACACAGGCGGTGGTTAGCCAAATAATATCATGCAAAATACCTGCACAAGTGAGGGTGTTTAATAGGCTAACACAAAGCCAGTGTTCACGTTCAGCACCTAAACACTGCACTGGAGTTCTCCCTCTGTTATGGTGAGGGATTACAGCGCTGAGTCGCAATCACAACACGTGCTGGTGAGCTGGCTGTCTCTCCCCTCACGCTGTGGCATTTCAGCGAACTGCAGTGCTGCACTGTACTGCACTGTACCGCAGTGCTGCACTGTACCGCAGTGCTGCACTGTACTACAGTGCTGTTCTGTGCTGCAGTGATGCACTGTACTGCGGTGCTGCACTGTAGTGCAGTGTGGTACGAAACTCGTACGTCTCTTTGGTTTGCATTATGGTACGCAGCTATACACCATGCAAGTCTGTGGCTTGCTTCATTTCTCTTTAAAAAGTCAACTAGCATATATATCCGAAAAGAACATTTTACAGCGCGATTGTCATTTGACCGGCTAACATAGTTGCTCCTGATAATAAAGAAAAAAGAACCACCGAAGAAATGAGCTCATTTTACGTGTAGGGGGCAAACATATTGCACTCAGTGAAGAGACCTCCGTGTTTTCACGAATTAGGCAGACATATATTTTACCAGACTATTGCATTTGCGCAACTAGGGTAAGACTTGCGCATGGCTTGAAATGTGTATTGCACAGTATCACAATAATTTTCCAGCATTCTAGCGATGATTTTCATAGCTAAAAATCTCAAAATAATAATGATGATGGTTGAGACTATCTGCATTACTCTCTTGCGTCAGATTTGTGAAGTTGAACACTTTTATTCATTCAATTTCAACCAGTGTTAAAATTAGTGTCTCCTAAAATTTTGTGGGTTCATTTTGCTCAATCCAAGTCACTTATATTATAAATTTTCACCGTATGATTCAATTAATTTATGGCATTTGAAGACTTTGTTTTGTTTTTGTCTTGATGCAGATGAGCAGAGTGCCTTATAGGTTCCATTACACGATGTATTGTGGCATGTACTACCAAGCAGACCTATTTATTATTTTCCAGTGTTTATTGGTGGCTTGGTGTGACCTGTTGTGTTGCTGGGTGTATTGGGTGGCTTGGTGTGACCTGTTGTGTTGCTGGGTGTATTGGGTGGCTTGGTGTGACCTGTTGTGTTGCTGGGTGTATTGGGTGGCTTGGTGTGACCTGTTGTGTTGCTGGGTGTATTGGGTGGCTTGGTGTGACCTGTTGTGTTGCTGGGTGTATTGGGTGGCTTGGTGTGACCTGTTGTGTTGTTGGGTGTATTGGGTGGCTTGGTGTGACCTGTTGTGTTGCTGGGTGTATTGGGTGGCTTGGTGTGACCTTTTGTGTTGCTGGGTGTATTGGGTGGCTTGGTGTGACCTGTTGTGTTGCTGGATGCATTGGGTGGCTTGGTGTGACCTGTTGTGTTGTTGTGTGTATTGGGTGGCTTGGTGTGACCTGTTGTGTTGCTGGGTGTATAGGGTGGCTTTGTGTAACCTGTTGTGTTGTTGGGTGAATTGGGTGGCTTGGTGTGATCTGTTGTGTTGCTGGGTGTATTGGGTGGCTTTGTGTGACCTGTTGTGTTGCTGGGTGTGTTGGGTGGCTTGGTGTGACCTGTTGTGTTGTTGGGTGTATTGGGTGGCTCGGTGTGACCTGTTGTGTTGCTGGGTGTATTGGGTGGCTTGGTGTGACCTGTTGTGTTGCTGGGTGTATTGGGTGGCTTGGTGTGACCTGTTGTGTTGCTGGGTGTATTGGGTGGTTTGGTGTGACCTGTTGTGTTGTTGGGTGTATTGGGTGGCTTGGTGTGACCTGTTGTGTTGCTGGGTGAATTGGGTGGCTTTGTGTGACTTGTTGTGTTGTTGGGTGTATTGGGTGGCTTGGTGTGACCTGTTGTGTTGCTGGGTGAATTGGGGGGCTTTGTGTGACCTGTGGTGTTGTTGGGTGTATTGGGTGGCTTGGTGTGACCTGTTGTGTTGCTGGGTGTATAGGGTGGCTTTGTGTAACCTGTTGTGTTGTTGGGTGAATTGGGTGGCTTGGTGTGACCTGTTGTGTTGCTGGGTGTATTGGGTGGCTTTGTGTGACCTGTTGTGTTGCTGGGTGTGTTGGGTGGCTTGGTGTGACCTGTTGTGTTGTTGGGTGTATTGGGTGGCTTGGTGTGACCTGTTGTGTGGCTGGGTGTATTGGGTGGCTTGGTGTGACCTGTTGTGCTGCTGGGTGTATTGGGTGGCTTGGTGTGACCTGTTGTGTTGCTGGGTGTATTGGGTGGCTTGGTGTGACCTGTTGTGTTGCTGGGTGTATTGGGTGGTTTGGTGTGACCTGTTGTGTTGTTGGGTGTATTGGGTGGCTTGGTGTGACCTGTTTTGTCACTGGGTGTATTGGGTGGCTTGGTGTGACCTGTTGTGTCACTGGGTGTATTGGGTGGCTTGGTGTGACCTGTTGTGTCACTGGGTGTATTGGGTGGTTTGGTGTGACCTGTTTTGTCACTGGGTGTATTGGGTGGCTTGGTGTGACCTGTTGTGTCACTGGGTGTATTGGGTGGCTTGGTGTGACCTGTTGTGTTGCTGGGTGTATTGGGTGGCTTGGTGTGACCTGTTGTGTTGCTGGGTGTATTGGGTGGTTTGGTGTGACCTGTTGTGTTGTTGGGTGTATTGGGTGGCTTGGTGTGACCTGTTTTGTCACTGGGTGTATTGGGTGGCTTGGTGTGACCTGTTGTGTCACTGGGTGTATTGGGTGGTTTGGTGTGACCTGTTTTGTCACTGGGTGTATTGGGTGGCTTGGTGTGACCTGTTGTGTCACTGGGTGTATTGGGTGGCTTGGTGTGACCTGTTGTGTTGCTGGGTGTGTAAGTAGAATATTATTAGGGTATTAGTATTAGTATATTAGTTATAACAGATATATTAGTCGAATTTCAACTCAGATTGATTTCTATAATCCACAGTGCCTAGTCCGGATAGTATCTTTGTTACTCGAGAAATTTTAAATGGTCAGGGGTGGTGTTGTTTAATCGTTAAAACTCCGGTGAATATGAAATGAAAAACTAATTATCAGAGTTTTGTGTTATTTTTTATTACTCTGATACAAAAGGATGATCATAATTCACTTTTTTTTTAGATATTTACACAATATTTAATTACCATTCAATTATATATTTCACAGTATATTAGAATGGACTATTAGTCTACGGTGTTTACACCTAACATTTAAGTTCCCCTGCCATGAAAGATTGCCAATAGTCTACGGTGTTTACACCTAACATTTAAGTATCTCTGTCATGAAAAGTTGTCAATAGGCCTAACACCTAAGGAATTATCACACAAAACGATTTCAATAAATAAATGACGAGAGAATGACAAGGGTTGGGTATTCCACGATTTTATTAACCTCTAACTCATCTAATACATTACACTGCTATTAAAATCCGGCGTTACCATTACTCCAGTCATTTGAAAATTAAGATAAATATGATACATGAAAATCAAAACTATTATTAAAACGAAACAGTGACATATACGCTATTAAAATGAGAAAAAACTGTTTTATGAGCGGAAATTTGAGGGCGTTGAAATTTTTTAGAGGCAAAGGAGGCATTAATAAGGCTAATATTAGCATAAACAATGCAGTGCCATCGTTCTTGTATAAGCATGTACAGGGTAAATTTGAGCGCATCGCGAATTTTCATTCTCTAAGCTTTCTGTACCTAATTACTTGCACAAGACGTATACTTCCACTAAATTCATTGCTCGTACCCAATATGCCACATCGCTGAAAAATATTCATGAAATTTTGGACATGTGCATGAAAGTTAATTTAAAAATCTGTAACTGGTGATATTTTCACCAATTCCAGCTTTTCAAAATGTCCCAAGATTACGACCGATGTTTGTGTGTTATTATCGGTGGGAAAGTTTTTCTTCTTCCTTTTAATGACGAACCTTTAAATTAGACATCCTGAGAGAAGTAATGATCACCAAAATCTCCGTCTTATGCGGTTTTGTGTGTTATGCATTTTGCACTACAGAGCGAGGATTTAGAAGCAGTTAAAGAACAGAATGAATACTATTATGCAAAGATAGACATTACAAGTTTTATAAGATAACTCAATGGTAGCGATAAATGATGATTTGTGCAGGTAATTTTTATCACATAAATTTAATTGGTAAGTTATATTTTAGGCGACTTAGCTGCTTTCCAGCTGATCAAAAATTGAAGACCAGGTAACCAAAGAAAAGTTTTTACAAAGAAGTTGAAGTGTACAAAATGAGGACCAAGTAATATGCTATTTCTAAATTGATGTTGATAACCTTACCAGTGTTTTTTCTTATTCGTGGAATTGTGATTCCCAATAGAGCTAGAGGAAATTTACGTCATGCGTCATAGAGGGAGTCACGAAGATCATTCACTCTTTCAAAGTTATGTCATTTCTCATGGCATTCCTTACCTTCCGTCCTCTAACTGTCTGGATCGTTTACAAGTTTCGAGACAGATATAAATTAATGTTTCCACATTCTGTAGCCCCCAAAATTCGTCATAATCAATACGGTCGTAATCAAGATCTAATTACAAAAGTATTGTCTATCAGTGGATGTTACATAGCTGTATATCGGAAGCTTTTTCAAACATAATTACGTCAAAACCGCAGGTTTTTTATTACGCGAAAAATTGTATAATACATATATCCCATACGAATAAATTTAGAACAACCGAATTATCAGTTCGTTTAACTAATTACAAGTTTTTTTAATGTCCAGTAACTTTTATGAAACTCACAGTATTTAGGAAAATATATTAAGTACTCATGCTCTTGGAGAAGTAGCATTGAAATATACAAACACTTGAAAATTTTCGAGTTTTTTTTTTAAATTGCTAATGTTCTTCGCTATCAGCATTCCCCCGTCCGTAGACTTGGCAAAGAGTTATGTGTAAAATAAGGTCACTAGTAAGGCATGGAGAATATAAATGCATGTAACCGTGTTTGCATTAAACATTATTGAAACTGGAGGGGTTGACACGGGCGTTTATTTTATGTAGGAGGTAATAGAAAATGGGAGATTCTTAATGTACAGAATCCATAAAACGTTGAATGTACCTGCATTCTCAAAGAGGGTTAACTGTGCTTACTATATATTTTCAGTTTGAGTCAAGGTCCATTTCTCAAACGGGAATATTAATCAAGCTCTCTAAGCTTTGAAATTGCGACAGTGAACGTTGAACGAAAATCCCAAGGCCAACTACTTCCATTAAAACGCGTTCGCTACAAACCCCTGTGCCATAATCATCGCCACAATTTTCGAAACCTTGTTTTTCTGAAAAATAACTACAAGATGTTACAAAGGTTTTTCAAGACATTTTAAATTTTATTAAAGCTTATTTTCAATTTACGGAACTCTTCATGGCAAATTTAAAAATGACGTTACTTTCGCAGCTGTGGGGCATCGCTTATTCCCGTCATCAGCTCTATTATGGTTGCAGGGGACTGGAAAACTGACGGAACATGTCAGTGAGGCCTTTGATCACCGGCAAGGAAGACCCAACAAGACGGACTCCGGCACCTGCAAGTCTCACACAGCTGGCGAGAGTTTGTAACTCGCCCAATAAGCGAGAGGACAAGCGGCTGCTGACGCGGCAGTTTTGTACGGCGCCATTTCCATAAAATATGAAAAAAATGAACGACATAATTCGAAAGGAGTCGCGTAAAAAGCACTTTTTCAGAGATCTAGGGACGATTGCAAACTTCGCAGAACTCAAGTTCGCCAAACTTGATCGTGTTGGAGGTCCGTGTTGAGGACGTGAGATCACCGAATATAAACGTTAGATAAATGTTCTTTAACGCTGAAATTTAGCTCAAAATTCTGCGCTCGACGCCTCCGAGTACTGTTTTTAGAATTGCGCCCGACCTTTCCACTGTCACATACACACTTTAATTCATCTCCAACAATGTCCACACGCGTTTAAATTATGCAAATGTTTTCGTTAAAAATAATTTCCACTCTACGACTCATCGTCGTAGTTGAATTATCTTGCCCAGAATGGTTAATTGATTTAGATGCTCTCGAGCTGTTCTCGTCTGCTGCTGCAATAATGGACTACCGGGATTACAGTGTCACAAATTGAACTGAATTGAAAATTGGTCTCGGCGTTCAGATTCCGAAAACGAGAATACATTTTGAGCCCTAAATTCGTTTGCAGGAAAAGCGCTTTGCTGAAAATAATGAACAAGTCGACTTAACTTGTACGGCTGTTGGTTCTATAATACGTTCAACAATACATGCACAATTGCTTGTTACGTTGAATAGTACACAAGTGCAATACAATAAAACTCTAGTCAGTAGTGGCATGCGTATGAAGTACTCAGGTTTATCTAGAAAATAAGCATATTTTCAAAAAACTTTCATAAATTTGGGCTATTGTTGTGCCTTTGAATTGCGTGATCTAAGTTTAAATTATATAATTGCTGATCGAAAAAAAGAGCTTGAAATATGTAGTCTAAAATCAAAGGTTGAAAATTTCTAGAAGTAATTCAAAGCAGACATCGAAATGAAACGTTAAAATATGATCAGAACATTTCCTATATGAACGTTGAAATCGTTAAGCTGCACTAGCTTTATTTGGATCTGCACATAGATGGAACCAGAGTTTTTAAGTTATATTTTTATAAAAACTATGATTGTTTTGATTAGCACTCGGTCTGGATGGATAAATTATCTTTAATGAAGCGACTGTCCTGATGTATGTATTGTTTTGTTGAATGGGCTGTCTTGGTGAGTGAACTGTTTTGATGAGTGAATTACATGCGTGAGTAAACTGCAAAGAGAAGGGAACTTCTTTCATGAGTAACTGCATTTATGATTAATTAGCGCACTCATAAATTAGCGTACTCGTGAATTAGTGTACTCGTGAATTAACGTACTCGTGAATTAACGTACTCGTGAATTAGTGTACCCGTGAATTAGTGTACCCGTGAATTAGTGTACCCGTGAATTAGTGTACTCGTGAATTAGTGTACTCGTGAATTAGTGTTCTCGTGAATTAGTGTACTCGTGAATTAGTGTACTTGTAAATCAGTGTACTCGTGAATTAGTGTACTAGTGAATCAGCGTATTCGTGAATTAACGTACTCGTGAATCAGTGTGCTCGTGAATCAGTGTACTCGTGAATTAACGTACTCGTGAATTAGTGTACTCGTGAATCAGTGTACTCGTGAATTAACGTACTCGTGAATCAGTGTACTCGTGAATTAACGTACTCGTGAATCAGTGTACTCGTGAATCAACGTACTCGTGAATCAGTGTACTCGTGAATTAACGTACTCGTGAATTAACGTACTCGTGAATTAGTGTACTTGTGAATCAGTGTACTCGTGAATTAACGAACTCGTGAATCAGTGTACTCGTGAATCAGTGTACTCGTGAATTAACGTACCCGTGAATCAGTGTACTCGTGAATTAACGTACTCGTGAATCAGTGTACTCGTGAATCAATGTACTCGTGAATTAACGTACTCGTGAATCAGTGTACTCGTGAATCAGTGTACTCGTGAATTAACGTACTCGTGAATCAGTGTACTCGTGAATCAATGTACTCGTGAATTAACGTACTCGTGAATTAGTGTACTCGTGAATTAGTGTACTTGTGAATTAGTGTACTCGTGAATTAGTGTACTCGTGAATTAGTGTACTCGTGAGTTAGTGTACTCGTGAGTTAGTGTACTCGTGAATTAGCTTATTCATCAATGCAGTTCGCTCACCATGGCAGTTTATAAACTGCAATTGTCAGCGAACCAGTTTGATGAGTGCAGTGCTAATCCGTCTAGTGCTAACTCGTTTACTTACAGTATACTGCTAACTCGTCCAAATTCGTCTTCTGCTAACTCGTCTACTGCTAACTCGTCTACTGCTAACTCGTCTACTGCTAACTCGTCTACTGCTAACTCGTCTACTGCTAACTCGTCTACTGCTAACTCGTCTACTGCTAACTCGTCTACTGCTAACTCGTCTACTGCTAACTCGTCTACTGCCAACTCGTCTGCTTCTAACTCGTCTTCTGCCAACTCATCTATTGCTAACTCGTCTTCTGCTAACTCGTCTACTGCCAACTCGTCTTCTGCCAACTCGTCTTCTGCCAACTCGTCTTCTGCTAACTCGTCTACTGCCAACTCGTCTACTGCCAACTCGTCTTCTGCCAACTCGTCTTCTGCCAACTCGTCTTCTGCCAACTCGTCTTCTGCCAACTCGTCTTCTGCTAACTCGTCTACTGCCAACTCGTCTTCTGCCAACTCGTCTACTGCCAACTCGTCTTCTGCCAACTCGTCTACTGCCAACTCGTCTACTGCCAACTCGTCTTCTGCCAACTCGTCTTCTGCCAACTCGTCTTCTGCTAACTCGTCTACTGCCAACTCGTCTACTGCTAACTCGTCTTCTGCCAACTCGTCTACTGCCAACTCATCTATTGCTAACTCGTCTACTGCCAACTCGTCTTCTGCCAACTCGTCTTCTGCCAACTCGTCTTCTGCTAACTCGTCTACTGCCAACTCATCTATTGCTAACTCGTCTACTGCCAACTCGTCTTCTGCCAACTCGTCTTCTGCCAACTCGTCTACTGCCAACTCATCTATTGCTAACTCGTCTACTGCCAACTCATCTATTGCTAACTCGTCTACTGCCAACTCGTCTACTGCCAACTCGTCTTCTGCCAACTCGTCTTCTGCCAACTCGTCTACTGCCAACTCATCTATTGCTAACTCGTCTACTGCCAACTCGTCTACTGCCAACTCGTCTATTGCTAACTCGTCTACTGCCAACTCGCCTACTGCCAACTCGTCTTCTGCCAACTCGTCTACTGCCAACTCGTCTACTGCCAACTCGTCTTCTGCTAACTCGTCTACTGCCAACTCGTCTTCTGCCAACTCGTCTACTGCCAACTCGTCTATTGCTAACTCGTCTACTGCCAACTCGTCTTCTGCCAACTCGTCTTCTGCCAACTCGTCTTCTGCTAACTCGTCTACTGCCAACTCGTCTACTGCCAACTCGTCTACTGCCAACTCGTCTACTGCCAACTCGTCTTCTGCCAACTCGTCTACTGCCAACTCGCCCACTGCCAACTCGCCCACTGCCAACTCGCCCACTTCCAACTCGTCTACTGCCAACTCGCCCACTGTCAACTCGCCCACTGCCAACTCGCCTACTGCCAACTCGTCTTCTGCCAACTCGCCTACTGCCAACTCGCCCACTGCCAACTCGCCTACTGCCAACTCGCCCACTGCCAACTCGTCTACTGCCAACTCGCCCACTTCCAACTCGTCTACTGCCAACTCGCCCACTGTCAACTCGCCCACTGCCAACTCGCCTACTGCAAACTCGTCTACTGCCAACTCGCCCACTGCCAACTCGCCCACTACCAACTCGCCTACTGCCAACTCGCCCACTGCCAACTCGCCTACTGCCAACTCGCCCACTGCCAACTCGTCTACTGCCAACTCGC
Organism: Morinoia aosen; assembly: GCA_030386875.1. Taxonomy (NCBI): domain Eukaryota; kingdom Metazoa; phylum Arthropoda; class Malacostraca; order Amphipoda; family Talitridae; genus Morinoia; species Morinoia aosen. The sequence continues at coordinate 38,726,453 of CM059556.1, forward strand.
CCACTGTCAACTCGCCCACTGCCAACTCGCCCACTGCCAACTCTCCCACTGCCAACTCGCCCACTGCCAACTCGCCCACTGCCAACTCGCCCACTGCCAACTCGCCCACTGCCAACTCGTCTACTGCCAACTCGCCCACTTCCAACTCGTCTACTGCCAACTCGCCCACTGTCAACTCGCCCACTGCCAACTCGCCTACTGCCAACTCGCCCACTTCCAACTCGTCTACTGCCAACTCGCCCACTGTCAACTCGCCCACTGCCAACTCGCCCACTGCCAACTCGCCCACTACCAACTCGCCTACTGCCAACTCGCCCACTGCCAACTCGCCTACTGCCAACTCGCCCACTTCCAACTCGTCTACTGCCAACTCGCCCACTGTCAACTCGCCCACTGCCAACTCGCCCACTGCCAACTCTCCCACTGCCAACTCGCCCACTGCCAACTCGCCCGCTGCCAACTCGTCTACTGCCAACTCGCCCACTGCCAACTCGCCTACTGCCAACTCGCCTACTGCCAACTCGCCGACTGCCAACTCGAGCATCGCATTTACCGCTAAATTCTTGGTAGCTCGGTAAGTATTTGGTTCTGTTTGACATTTACCGGCAAGCCCGCCAATCAAAAACTTTCCACGGCCTGAAGTTGGCAATTGCTCACCTTCTATTGCAACCCCACTCCAAAGTTGACAAACTTGCGCCCGGACTGCGCTGTGGCGGCGTGCTGCGTGCGGTGCGCTCCGCCGGGGGTGTTGCTGCTGTTGGTTGGTCGCTTGGTCGGCGCAGTTGCGGTCACTGCATGGGTTACAGGAGTGTTAGGTGAATCTACAGTAAAAGTGATAAAATGCAATTCTTTTCAGTGATAAAATGCAACCCCTTTTTTAATGATAAAATGCACTCCTTTTGATGATGAAATGTTTTCCTTTTTAGTGATAAAATGTACTCCTTTTTAGTGATAAAATGCACCCCTTTTTTAATGATAAAATGCACTCATTTTAGTGATAAAACGCACTCCTTTTTAATGATAAAATGCACTCCTTTTGATGATGAAATGTTTTCCTTTTTAGTGATAAAATACATTCCTTTTTAATGATAAAATGAACGCCTTTTTAATGATAAAATATAATTATTTTCAATGATGTACTGCAGTGTGGTACGAAACTCGTACGTCAAATTGTACTTCATTTTAGAGAGAAAATGTAACCATGGATAAAAACGTACTCCTTTTTGACAACTCAGTATGTTTGTAAATTTTTATTATGTAGGTGCTTATTAGTGTAGGTAGAAATCTAATAGGTGGAATCAAATAAAAAATCTTTGAATTAAAAAACTGAGCTTGAAAAATCAAATCTTGGTTGAAACTAAAAAACACTATAAAATCTGCGAGCAATCGTTAGTTAAAAGATGAAAACCGTTTTTTATGATATCTTCTGTATGTATTTTAGTATTTAATTATCATCAACAACTAGTTACTATAATTTTTACGTAGAGGTGGAATAATTCGTAAGGTGAACTACATTGATCCATAAAAAAACAAGAAACTGGCGTATTTCAATGTCATTTACAGTAACCTTGAAAAAAGAGGTATTTAAGCGTAATAAAATCCAAAGGCTCACGTCTTTCCCAACACGGGTGAACATCGTAGTTTTTTCCAGCAATCAGTTACCGTTTTGTAGCAGGCAAATTTACAGGGAAAAGTACACGTCTTTGGGTAGATTATTTCAGGGCTTCTCAATCGGGGTACATTTCCCAGGGGTATATTTAAGTCACTTCATATTTTAAAATGTACAATATATATTTTCATACAACCACCATGATGAAGATACACCATTAAGCTAAATGGGAACACGACAATAGAAAGGTTGAGTAGCCCTGGGTTAGACGAACAGATCGTATGCGTCTTAGTGCTTAGTTTCATTCAAAAGTACACGTTTTGCCCCAGAAAATTACTCCGAACAAGTTAGAAATGTTTATTTTTGATTCAAAACTACATGTCTTGGCACAGAAAAACACTCAATACGAGTTCAGAAAAGTCTAGTTTTGGTACAAAACTACATGTATTGGCACAGAGAAAACTTTGTTCCGGTCAAAAGTGCAAAGTTTTCATTAAACAGTACATGTTTTGGCCCAGATAAAGTCCGATCTAGTCAAAGGTGCCAAATTTTTATCAAACAGGGCATGTTTTGGTCCAGAAAAAACGTCCGTTCAAGTCAAAAGTGCCAACGCTTCAACGGTTGCCTGGCGCGTGTGCCACATCACCGCCAGGATTTAATTGAATTAAACCTCGGATTAAAGCCTTGAGCAGCTCGAAGCATAACCTCAACTTATGAAATCCAGGCATAAATTTGAAGCTTTGCAAGTTACATTCTTAGCAGTTGGGAGAGAGGGAGGATGGTGGAACGTGTGGTGGTCTGCGTTCCTGGGCAACAGATTGGGCCTTTCTGGCTCATGATTGATTAAGTATTTCTGATCTGTGTTAGATTGGACGTTTTTGGTCTATGTTAGATTGGAACTTTCTGGTCTATTTTAGATTTGGCCTTTCTTGTCTATATTAGATTGGGCGTTTCTGGTCTATGTTAGATTGGGCCTTTCTTGTCTGTGTTAGATTGGGCCTTTCTGGCCCATGTTAGATTGGGCTTTTAATGCCAATAATAGGTAGGGCTTTTCTCGTCAATATTTGGTTGGATTTTTCTAATAACATTAGGTTGTAGTATTCGGACAAATATTAGATTGGATTTTTCTGGCCAATGTTAGGTTTGGTATTTTTGACCAATATTATCAAAAACATTAATATTAATTCAAGGGATTTATTATACGTTATTAAAATCTCCAAACAACGACCTTACAAGGTAGCAAGATAATGAAGTGTTTTCATCCCCGAATTCGATGTTAAAGGAAAAAACTTTGATATTTTTTACTACTGTGCTGGAAATTTCTGCGCTAAGACTTGCTTCCGAAGCATTTCTAGCGCATCTTAAGCCACCTGCTATTTTAGTAATCTTTGCTTCATATTAAACAGAAAATGGATGAGTGGAATGGCTTTTTCATCACTTTAAAAATTTCAGGCGTCTACTCTTCTCAGCTAAAGTATTTAGTTCCAGAAATAATTCTGTATGTTTTAATATTAAATTATCCGCACAAGCGGGATATGAACTCCTATGTAGAAAAGGGGAGAATGACATTACAAGAAACTATGGTGCGACTGAGTGACATTTAAAAACCATGGACCACTACAAAATTAATTGTAAAAAGTCTCGATATTGTATTGAGTAACGTTTGTTTACTTTTAACAAATTTCTTTACTTTGTATGTCATCACGAGGATTTCTGCGGTGACTTTTTACTGTAAATATTATTATATATAATCATATAATATAAAACCATCTTTAATTATACATAATGAAGCGAATTCTTGATAGCTGGCAGTAATAATTTTAATTATTATTGTCCGCTACCGAGAATTTTCTTCACTTGGTTTCCTTCGTTATAAAATATTTACCGATATTTCTTCAGGGTGTTACGTTTTATTTTTAAATCGTTAAGAGTTATAAAAATTTTCTCCCCTCCAGATGCTCAAAATTATAATCCAATTAATTAACAATGGTAGCAAACACTTTATTTTCAACTCTTCTATCCCATTTGCGAGGCTTGACCACAGCTTCTTTTTGTAATTCAGGACGCTGAAATGGTGAGACTATTTCTGAAGGCTCGAGATCTGCTCAGCATGCGGAGTGAGACTGCTTTAACTGCGGGTTAGCAAAATTATGAGCGGTGAAAATTTAAGGGGTAGGAGAAATTTAGAAGTGGTAGGGAATTTTATGGGCGGCGAAAATTTAAGGGGTAGGAGAAATTTAGAAGTGGTAGGGAATTTTATGGGCGGCGAAAATTTAAGGGGTAGGAGAAATTTAGAAATGGTTGGAAATTTTATGGGCGGCAAAAATTTGAAGGGTAGGGGAAATTCAGAAGTGGGTGGACAAATTTATGGGCGGCAAAAATTTGAGACGTAGGGGAAATTTAGATGCGAGTGAATAAATGCATGGATTCTGAAAATTTAAGGAGTACGGGAAATTTCAAATTTCAAATTTCAAATTTATGGGCAGCAAAAATTTGAATCGTTGTAGTCGCGATACACAATGACTCTTTGAATGATTTGATACCCATGCTTCTGAAGGGAACACCACCGACACAGTAGCAATACGCCACAGAGTGACATAACCAACAGATCTTATGACGAAAAGAGTGAAGCGATCGATAGACTCATCAGATTAAAAGACTACTACAACCAACAAACTAGCATGATCGACTACACACACTACCTGGTGCTACTGACTAACGAAACCAACAGACTGACATGACCAACAGACTGATATGACCAACAGACTGACATGACCAACAGACTGACATGATCAACAGACTGACATGAGCAACAGACTGACAGGAGCAACAGACTGACAGGAGCAACAGACTGACATGACCAACAGACTGGCATGACCAACAGATTCACATGACCAACAGACTGACATGTCCAACAGACTGACATGACCAACAGACTGACATGACCAACAGGCTGACATGATCAACAGACTGACATGCTCAACAGACTGTCATGACCAACAGACTGACATGACCAATAGACTGACATAAAAGACTAACAAGACCCCCAACTACACACTAAACAAGACCCGCACCCACACAACACACTAACAATACCCCCGCAGCACACGAACAAGATCCCCACAATACACCAACAAGACCCCCAAACACACCAACAACACCCACACAACACACCAACAAGACCCCCAAACACACCAACAAGACACCCACAACACACCAACAAGACCCCCACAACACACCAACAACACCCACACAACACACCAACAAGACCCCACAATACACCTACAAGACCCCCACACCACACCAACAAGACCCCCAAACACACCAACAACACCCACACAACACACCAACAAGACCCCCAAACACACCAACAAGACACCCACAACACACCAACAAGACCCCCACAATACACCAACAAGACCCCCAAACACACCAACAACACCCACACAACACACCAACAAGACCCCCAAACACACCAACAAGACACCCACAACACACCAACAAGACCCCCACAACACACCAACAACACCCACACAACACACCAACAAGACCCCACAATACACCTACAAGACCCCCACACCACACCAACAAGATCCCCACAGCACGCCAACAAGACCCCCCCAACACACCAACAACACCCACACAACACACCAACAAGACCCCACAACACACCAACAAGACCCCACAATACACCTACAAGACCCCCACACCACACCAACAAGATCCCCACAGCACGCCAACAAGACCCCCTCAACACACCAACAAGACCCCCACACCACACCAACAAGACCTCACAACACACCAATAAGACCCCCAACACACCAACAACATCCACACAACACACCAACAAGACCCCACAACACACCAAAAAGACCCCCACAACACACCAACAACACCCACACAACACACCAACAAGACCCAACAACACACCAACAAGACCCCCCAACACACCAACAACACCCACACAACACACCAACAACACCCACACAACACACCAACAAGACCCCCAACACACCAACAAAACCCCTACATTACACCAACAAGACACCCACAACACACCAACAAGACCCCCTAACACACCAACAAGACACCCCCAACACACCAACAACACCCACACAACACACCAACAAGACCCCACAACACACCAACAAGACCCCCCAACACACCAACAACACCCACACAACACACCAACAACACCCACACAACACACCATCAAGACCCCCAACACACCAACAAGACCCCCCAACACACCAACAAGACACCCACATCACACCAACAACACCCACACAACACACCAAACAACACCCACACAACACACCAACAAGACCCCCACATCACACCAACAACACCCACACAACACACCAAACAACACCCACACAACACACCAACAAGACCCCACAACACACCAACAAGACCCCCAAAACACGCCATCAAGACACCCACACAACACACCAACAAGACCCCCACAACACACCAATAACACCCACACAACACACCAACAAGACCCCCACAACACACCAATAACACCCACACAACACACCAACAACACCCACACAACACACCAACAAGACCCCCACAACACACTAACAAGACCCCCACAACACACTAACAAGACCCCCACAACACACCAACAAGACCCCCACAACACACCAACAACACCCACACAACACACCAACAAGACCCCCACAACACACCAACAAGACCCCCACAACACACCAACAAGACCCCCACAACACACTAACAAGACCCCCACAACACACTAACAAGACCCCCACAACACACCAACAAGACCCCCACAACACACCAACAAGACCCCCACAACACACCAACAAGACCCCCACAACACACTAACAAGACCCCCACAACACACTAACAAGACCCCCACAACACACCAACAAGACCCCCACAACACACCAACAAGACCCCCACAACACACCAACAAGACCCCCACAACACACTAACAAGACCCCCACAACACACCAACAAGACCCCCACAACACACTAACAAGACCCCCACAACACACCAACAAGACCCCCACAACACACCAACAACACCGACATGACACCCACACAACACACCAACAACACCCACACAACACCAACAAGACCCCCACAACACACTAACAAGACCCCCACAACACACCAACAAGACCCCCACAACACACCAACAACACCGACATGACACCCACACAACACACCAACAACACCCACACAACACCAACAAGACCCCCACAACACACCAACAAGACCCCCACAACACACCAACAAGACCCCCACAACACACCAACAACACCCACACAACACACCAACAACACCCACACAACACACCAACAAGACCCCCACAACACACTAACAAGACCCCCACAACACACCAACAAGACCCACACAACACACTAACAATACCCCCACAACACACCAACAAGACCCCCACAACACACTAACAAGACCCCCACAACACACCAACAAGACCCCCACAACACACCAACAACACCGACATGACACCCACACAACACACCAACAACACCCACACAACACCAACAAGACCCCCACAACACACTAACAAGACCCCCACAACACACCAACAAGACCCCCACAACACACTAACAAGACCCCCACAACACACCAACAAGACCCCCACAACACACTAACAAGACCCCCACAACACACCAACAAGACCCCACAACACACTAACAAGACCCCCACAACACACCAACAAGACCCCCACAACACACCAACAAGACCCCCACAACACACCAACAAGACCCCCACAACACACCAACAAGACCCCCACAACACACTAACAAGACCCCCACAACACACCAACAAGACCCCCACAACACACCAACAAGACCCCCACAACACACCAACAAGACCCCCACAACACACCAACAAGACCCCCACAACACACCAACAAGACCCCCACAACACACCAACAAGACCCCCACAACACACCAACAAGACCCCCACAACACACCAACAAGACCCCCACAACACACCAACAAGACCCCCACAACACACCAACAAGACCCCCACAACACACCAACAAGACCCCCACAACACACCAACAAGACCCCCACAACACACCAACAAGACCCCACAACACACCAACAAGAGCCCCCAACACACCAACAAGACACCCACACAACACCAACAAGACCCCCACAACACACCAACAAGACCCCCACAACACACCAACAAGACCCCCACAACACACCAACAAGACCCCCACAACACACCAACAACACCGACAAGACCTATGCGAGCGACTGATTAAACTTCCAGCTCGTGTCAGTTCTGATGCACGGCAGAGTTCCGCTCGCTACAAAACGAAACCTCAAACCAAAAGCGAAAAATTCAGTTAACTTCAAGGCGGTTTTGTTGAAATGGCTTGTCAAGAAACGTGTATTCAATTTATTGCAGCGAGGGCGCATTGATTTGTTTGAGATAAACAAGAACAGTTCACAACGACTCTGTTTTTTGGAAATTCACGAACGGTTACTCGTATGAACATTTATATGCGCTTTCGCATGGGATTTCTGATTCGCTGTCCGGTGATGACGACGTTCACGCCTCAAAATTCTTCTTGAAGTATGATTTCTACCTAGTTATTCTTTAAAGATGAAAACCTTCACACATATGTATATTCAACCGTTATAAGGATATTATAGTTAAAAAACTGCGACGGTAATCAAGAAACGTTCAATCCTCCGCAATGAATTTGAAAAAAAATATTCTAACGACAGGTAATGCCAAAATATTTACACCTCACCTAGTACAGGCGAAACTTACTACAGATCTTTTTAAAATGTTCGTTATTATTAGATGGTAAATAAATTGATCAAAAACTTCGGTAATTCTGTACCTACCTGAAATGAAAAAGTAAAGCGGAAATACAGTACAACAATACACTTCGATTCCTTTGTAAATGTTCATTCTTATTTCATATAATTAAAATTGCTCTGAAATTCCCGAGATAAATTCCCAAAAATGAACAAAAAGCTGTGCAGTCAGAACACACGGCAATTCCTTTTAAAACAGTCATTCTTGTTTGATACAAAATGACTGCATCAAAATTCCCGGTATAAATTCGCAAAACTAAATGTAAAATACTGTACCATTCCTTTTGAAACAACCACTCCTATTCTATACAAAACGGTTGCGACATAATTCCCGTGATAAATTCCCATAAATAACCGTGAAATACTGTACAATTCTTCTTAAAACAACCATTCTCATTCGATAAAAAATGGCTACGTCAAATTTTCCGTGAAGCTGTCTCTGCAAAAATGTAATAAAATACTCTACAGATAATGCATGCTACAATTCCTCTTAAAACAGCCATTCTTGTTCGATACAAAATGGCTGCAATAAAATTCCCCCAATAAATTCCCAAAAATAATTGTGAAATACTACACAATTCCTTTTAAAATAGCCATTCTTGTTCGATACAAAATGGGTGCGTCAAATTTCCCATGAAGCTGTCACTGCCAGCATGTGATGTGTGTCCAGCGCTCGAGACTGCAACGAGAGCCGCCCCCTTATCTCGGCCTGGAAGAAGACTTCATCTGTCTGTGTGGCAGCTGCCCTGCAGTTCCCTTCAGAAATGAGGACATGGCATTTTTCCTCGCTAAAATACTGCGTACTTTCCTCAGCGAGAGATGGCCCTTGTAACCGATGCAATGATCGAGCAAATTTTGGGGCGGTGAAAATGTGGAGGGCGGGGGAAATCCCGCCGTGAGTGAGCAAATTTATGGGTGGCAAAAATTTGAGGGGTGGAGGAAGTTTAGAAGTGGGTGAATAAATTTATGGGCTGCGAAAATCTAAGGGCTGGAGGAAGCTTAGAAGTGGGCGAATAAATTTATGGGCTACGAAAATTTAAGGGGTGGGGATAGTTTAGAAGTGGGAGAGCAAATTTATAGACGGCGAAAATCTAAGGGCTGGAGGAAGCTTAGAAGTGGGCGAATAAATTTATTGGCTACGAAAATTTAAGGGGTTGGGATAGTTTAGAAGTGGGTGAGAAAATTTATAGACGGCGAAAATCTAAGGGCTGGAGGAAGCTTAGAAGTGGGTGAACAAATTTATAGGCTGTGAAAATTTAGGAGGTGGGAGAAGTTTAGAAGTGGGTGAGCAAATTCAAGGGAGGGTATACAGTATATAGGGTGAGAGGGAAAGTTAGAGGCTGGTTAGAAAATTCAGGGGTGAGGGATATTTAGGGGCGTAGAAAATTTGAAAAATGGTGAGTTAATTTAAATATGGGGGATATTTTGGAGAGAGGGAATAAATTTAGGGGTGGTGAATATATATGGGTGGGGGATAAACAGAAATAGGTGAACGAATTTGTTAGTGAGGGACATTTAAGAGCGAGGGAAATTTAGAAGGGATTAATTTTATGGACTGCAAAAACCTAAGGTGCGCAGGACACCTAGAAATGGGTGAGCAAATTTATGGGGGGAACATTTAGGTGGGAGAACATTCAGAAGTAGGTGAATAAGTTTATGGATGGAAGATGTTTAGGGTTGGGGAATTTTAGGAGAGAGTGAGTAAGCTTGCGGGTTGGGGATATTTAGGTGTACGGGATGTTTAGGGTGGGAAGTATATTTCAATTTGAGGGATTAAATAAATTCACTGGAGGGAAAATTTAAAGGGTGGAGAGTGGTGAAATTTAGAATGGGGGGTGGGGAATTTACGCGGAGTTAGAGTATATTTAGTTGAAGGTAATCTTTTTAAATTACTGAGTAAATTTAGGAATAAAAGAGTTAACTGAGAATTTGTGCTTGAACTCCTTATCCGCAGTTGAAAACCGGCACATTAATTTTCAGAATTTGAAAAAAATTTCAGCAAAGATTCCAAGCCTCAGAACAGAAATAGACGACAACAGGAATTCAAATCTATTCATGTTGACAACCACTGGAATTGAAATTCGTTCATGTTGACAACCACTGAAATTGAAATTCGTTCGTTGATGTTGCCAATAACTCGCATTCAAATCCTTTGATGTTGTAAACCACTGAAATTAAAATTCATTCGTTGGTTTGGCCAACAACTAAATTTCAAATTCGTTCGTTGATGTTGCTAACATCTCGAATTCAAATCCTTTGATGTTGGCAACCGCATGAATTCGAGTGCGGTACCTAAGATACAGGCTGTCCCGTGGCCAGACCTCACGAGGAATTCGGCGTCCGTTGTGTGGTGACTTTGTGCTAATTAGCGGAGTGGTGCCGGCCACAGCCAACACGGCCAGGCTCTGGCACAGCGCTATTTGAGCCGAGCTGTTCTATTCTCCCGCCCGAAGCTGAGCTCTTTGTTGGACGTGTGTATTGGTGGCGCACGAGGTGTGTTGAAGGTGCTAACGAGGTGGGTGTTGAAGATATTAACCACGAGGTGTAATGAAGGTGTATTCGGTGGTGAAACACCGTATCTAATAATGATAAAATAAAAATGATGTTAATATTCATCATCATTATTACAAGGGTTCACTACAAATATAATAGCCTCCATAGCAAACGGTGTAGCTCCAGGGTGCAGAGCAGTAATCTTAGCATTTTAGCTTCAGCCAGCCATCAGAGTGATTTAAGAATTTAAGAATCCTTATACATTTTTAAACTTAAGCCGCCTCTTAATGAAATTAATAGTGCCCACCCTTTGTACATAGTTTCCTCTTGATTTTAATAGTAGTATTTCTTTATTTTGTGTTTATTTCCCGTATATTTTTATGAATTTATCTCGGTTTTGTTCATTTCAGACAACTTGTACTGATGATGAGCCTGGTGCTCGAAACGTTTACCTTTTAAAGCAATAAATAATTTTAACAATGTTGACTTCGAGAGTAGCAACCTTGGTATTTTTATTTACGATTCGTCTGTGTAAGAAAGCTGTTCATGATGCTCTACAAATATAATCATTATTAATATAAAGATTCATTATAATTATAATCATTACTATAAGGATTCTTCGTAATATTAATCATTATTACCATCAGGATTCTTTATACGATGACCATTATAATAATAGCGAATCATTATTACATAAAAGAATCATTATCTCCAAGTCTGCTGTGAAAGTTCCTGGTCATCGTGAGCAACGATTTTGTGTGTGTATTTTGAGCGTATTACAGTGATATAGTTGTCCTCTATGTCTGCTACTAGATCCCACCCCCAACTGCTAAACCGGACTTCAATTGCGTTGAAATCTGGTTCTGTTAATTGTTATATTTAGCTTAGACTCAATATCTAGCTCTATCAATTGTTAAATTTAGCTCAGACTCAATATCCAGCTTTATCAATTGTTAAATTTAGCTCAGACTCAATATCCAGCTTTATCAATTGTTAAATTTAGCTCAGACTCAATTTCAAACTTTATCAATTGTTAAATTTAGCTCAGACTCAATATACAGTTTTATCAATTGTTAAATTTAGCTCAGACTCAATATCCAGCTTTATCAATTGGTAAATTTAGCTCAGACTCAATTTCAAACTTTATCAATTGTTAAATTTAGCTCAGACTCAATATACAGTTTTATCAATTGTTAAATTTAGCTCAGACTCAATATCCAGCTTTATCAATTGTTAAATTTAGCTCAGACTCAATTTCAAACTTTATCAATTGTTAAATTTAGCTCAGACTCAATATACAGTTTTATCAATTGTTAAATTTAGCTCAGACTCAATATACAGCTTTGTCAATTGGTAAATTTAGCTCAGACTCAATATCCAGGTCTGTCAATTGTTAAATTTAGCTCAGACTCAATATCCAGGTCTGTCAATTGTTAAATTTAGCTCAGACTCAATATCCAGGTCTGTCAATTGTTAAATTTAGCTCAGACTCAATATCCAGGTCTATCAATTGTTAAATTTAGCTCAGACTCAATATCCAGGTCTGTTAATTGTTAAATTTAGCTCGGACTCAATATCCAGGTCTGTTAATTGTTAAATTTAGCTCGGACTCAATATCCAGGTCTGTTAATTGTTAAATTTAGCTCGGACTCAATATCCAGGTCTGTTAATTGTTAAATTTAGCTCGGACTCAATATCCAGGTCTGTTAATTGTTAAATTTAGCTCGGACTCAATATCCAGGTCTGTTAATTGTTAAATTTAGCTCGGACTCAATATCTAGGTCTGTTAATTGTTAAATTTAGCTCGGACTCAATATCCAGGTCTGTTAATTGTTAAATTTAGCTCGGACTCAATATCCAGGTCTGTTAATTGTTAAATTTAGCTCGGACTCTATATACAGGTCTGTTAATTGTTAAATTTAGCTCGGACTCAATATCCAGGTCTGTCAATTGTTAAATTTTGCTCAGACACCGAAATCTGACTATTTAATTATTGTTATATATAGCTCAGACTCAAGATCCAGCTCCATTATCTTGAAAATATGTCTTTATCTGTTCCTAAATCTGACCCGAACACATTCGAAATCTGAATCCATAACCTTTTATCTGGCGTTATCGCTACGTTAATTTACCTGAGCCTACAAATCTGACTTCATCTTCTTGTACATCTGATACCATCGCCTTGCTGATAGGACTCCCCAGTTCATTAATTAAGGTAAGCCTTGAAATCTGGTTCCATCAGCCATAAAATTTGCCTTCATCTTGCTCTAAATTTGACCCTACATCTCTGTATATCGGACTCCAGTATCCTTTCAATTACTACATCTCCCTCAAGATCTAAATCAATTGTTTTGTAGTGTATGTCTACGGTGCAACACCACTCTCTTAACGTGACTCCCCACCTTTTAACTCTTACTCCATCACTCCACTCATCTCCCTTCAGCTTGAGCTCCATCACTTTTCAGCTTGAGTGCCATCACCCTCCAGCTCGCGCACCACCACACGCGGTGCAATAGCAGGCCGTGGACCATCACCCTCCAGCTCGCGCGCCACCACACGCAGCGCAATAGCAGGTCCGGGAGCCACCTCATCGCTCGCAGCACCGGCGGACTGCCGGCGAGTCACTCCGTAATTGGCAGGTCAAATGACCGAGATCACGCCCGGCGACAGTTTCATTTGCCGCCACATGCTCCATCTCTCCAGGCCTCTTCTTCTTCTTCTTTGTGTTCATCTCTTGGGGAAAGTAAAATAATTAATACAATGAATACTGGAAATAAAATAAATTCTTTTTTTTAGTGAGTGATGAAATAATGAATAACGAAATGAAATATATTTTCAATTTCTTTTTTTTTGACTTCTTCGTATTTTTCGTCTCCTTTTTCTTCCTCTCTTTCTTCGCCTTCTTCGACTTCCTTTTTTTGCCTAAGATTTGTTCAATGCGACGCAGTCTCGTCTGATGAATTTTTGGTCTGATCATCCTCGTGCATTGGAGGTGTGTGCGTGTGTTTGCGTACTTGGTGTGTGTATGTGTGTTTGCGCACTTGGTGTGTGTGCGTGTGACTTGAGTGTGTCCGTGGTAGTGTGTGTGTTCAGTGTGCGATGTGACAAAATGAATGGTGTGGGGATAGTATGGAATCACAGCAGCTGATGTTACTGAAAGCAAAATGAAATCCGCTCTCCGCAACGCACTGCTGCAGAGAGAAAACACCAGCTGCCACCGTCAGACCCACCAATGTCAGCCGTGCAAAGACAGCACACAAGCCGTCAGCAGGCAACACCGGCCGTCAGCAGGCAACACCGGCCGTCAGCAGGCAACACCAGCCGTCAGCAGGCAACACCGGCAGTCAGCAGGCAACACCAGCCGTCAGCAGGCAACACCAGCCGTCAGCAGGCAACACCAGCCGTCAGCAGGCAACGCCAGCCTTCAGCAGGCAACACCAGCCGTCAGCAGGCAACACCAGCCGTCAGCAGGCAACACCAGCCGTCAGCAGGCAACACCAGCCGTTAGCAGGCAACACCAGCCGTCAGCACGCAACACCAGCCGTCAGCAGGCAACACCAGCCGTCAGCAGGCAACACCAGCCGTCAGCAGGCAACACCAGTCGTCAGCACGCAACACCAGCCGTAAGCAGGCAACACCAGCCGTCAGCAGGCAACACCAGCCGTCAGCAGGCAACACCAGCCGTCAGCAGGCAACACGACCCGCTGCTATGACGTCAGCTGCGCGAGCTCTCCTGTGCTCTGGTGCGCCCCTCACACCTGCTGTGGTGTGGTGGTGTGGTGAGTGGTGATAGTGAGTGGTGGTGTGGTGTTGTGGTAAGTGGTGACGGTGAGTGGTGGTGTGGTGAGTGGTGGTGTGGTGTTGTGGTAAGTGGTGATAGTGAGTGGTGGTGTGGTGGGGTGTTAGTAGTGGTGGTGTGGTGAGAGGTGGTTAGGTGACAGTGATGGTGGTGTGGTGTTAGTGGTGGTGTGGTGTTAGTGGTAATGTGGTGCTGGTGAAGGGATGGCGAAGGTGATGTTAGTAGTGGTGGGGTGGGTGGTGAGGTACTGGGGTAGGTGCAGAGATGATGGTGCTGGTCACAGTTGATGCAAATACATCGCTAATTGTGATGGTTGTGGTTGGTAATGAGACGTTTACTCCTTGACCACAATTGGTAGAACTGAAGTTCAATATTTAAATTAAATTTAAAGTCAATTATTGTAGTAAGCAATTTTAAAAATAGCAATCATTAACTAAATCATGCAATCATTTAGCTTCAAATAAGTATTTATTAAAATTGAGTTTGTGACTACTGATCGGTCAGCAACATTATAAAAATACCTTCCGTGACCACCGGTGGCTTAAGTTGCGGTCAAAGTGTAAATGGAGGTCTTCGTACAAATACACAACTTGTAACAACGCCATCAGCCGTTTATCGGTCACAAATTTTAAGTTTTTAGCGGCATATTTCAAGTCTCAAGATTTTAGATCGTATATTTTAAATCTCTTAGCGCCATTTTTCAAGTCTCTCAGTTGCCGAAGGAGTTAAGCTGCGTTCAAATTTAAAATGAATGGACGGAAATAGGATGTTCAGACGTTTACCAAACTGGTGCGAAATCAATAATGCTATGCAACTGGATTGTTATTTCATACTTCATCATATAGAAATAATTCATGAAACTGCGTCCGTAGTTCAGGAAGCAATAAAAAAAGCAAGTAAAAATTGTGTACGGGATGTTTACGTTAAATGAGATCAGTTTTTACGACTCGAAATGAAATTCTGAGCCGGCTGAAAATTTTGCAACAAAATCACACACATCATGTTTAGCAAGTGCAATTCTATCTCACTCTTCACTAGATTCCAAAACATTTAGCTCTGCCATTGCAATTCAAAGTGAGAGAAAGCACAGCTATCTGGATACTATCGTAAACTGCGCTTTCGCCTCTCACACTAAATAACACTCATCGAAGTCGAACGAAGTCATCCCATTCTGTCTCGGAACCTTTGAAGTGAAACGAAACAAGTCACACGGAGTTATGGATCCGCGTTCACGGTAAAGAAGAACAAACTACTCTGCCAGCATATTCTAACTCGTGAATGCGAGCTTCCGGAGCCAGAGGGCTATCTTTGACCTTCTGGAAAGCCAATACTTCAAATGCAGGGTTCCAGAGCGTGAGCATGGGTTTTTCAGGGCCTAAAGACTATCTTTGCATCGCCCCCTGGGAAACCCATGAGCTCAAGTGAGGAATGTCAGTGTACGAGCATGAGCCTTTTAGTTCCTAAAGGCTATCTTGGACCTGAAAGGTCCAAAAGATCAAATTCAAAATCCAGTATGAGAATGTGATTTTTACGAAAATATAAAAGCGTCCGTCGTGAACCATGTTCTGGAAAACAAAAGTAAAATGAATACAGCGAACAAAAGAAAGTGAGCTATCTTTGACCTGGAAAACCCGAAAATCCCATGACCTCAAATGCAAAATTTTAGCATCTGAACGCGAGCTTTTCGGAGCTAGAAGACCGTCTTAGACCGCTCCTGGAAAGCCAAGAGCTTCAATGCGGAAAAATTGCTCAGCTGACCGGAGGCAATCCGAGATCTGAGGCCCTGGAAGGCTGGCTAGACCTCACTCTTCCAGGGGAGGCTGGCTAGACCTCACTCTTCCAGGGAAGGCTAACTCGCAAGCCTTCGATCAGACCACGATCGATGTTGATAAGGCTTGGAGTGTGTGCCTCTTGAGGGGATACAACCTTGTTCTTATGGATATTTACAATCCCAGGGGAAAGATTTGAGGTCTCAAGCTAAAGATTATGCAGGCCTTCCAGTTACTGCAATAAGATTGCTCTTTTGTTTCGTTGGTGACCATTTTTCTTACCTCGTTGCTTTTTTCAATCGTGGTGTTTCTATGAGTAGGGTGTGGGGGCACATTCTGTGTATAGATTCCCAGTCCCCTTAATTCCATCCTAAAGTGTGCCTTCATCCTTTTTTCTTAGAAATACTTTTTTTGGGGGGTTAGGGAGACATAGTATTTCATTTTTCAATCATGCAGTGTGTAGTATCAGTGTGAATATATTGGCATTACTTACAGTGTGAGAATTGGCAGTGCTTAGATTGAATGAATTGGAAGTTCTTAGAAACGAATGCTAGAGAATCATTTATGCGGCAAAAACTCAAACTTGGATCCTTAGTTATATTTAGATGCAATAAATCCTTAGTTATAGACAGGTACAATAGCAGTAATGACAATGGTTTTCAAGAAGTAGAGGAAAATATCTCAGTGTATTAATTTGGTTAAGTTTCCTGAGAATGAGAACGCAAAAAAATACCGTTAATACTGATGAAAATAGCATTGGAGTGCAGTCCCCTCTTACATTCGCACTTGAGCTTAGGTTTCTGCGATAGCCGTTATTATAGGGGAAATTTTAGTGGGTAGCAGGAAGTGATTCCGCATCTAAATCTATATGGTTGATATGTCAGAGGCTTGAAACTAATTCTTCGGGGATTTTGAACCCGGATCTAGTAATTAGCTCGTGGAACTTGCTCTATCTCGCAACAACTTTTTTAAAATTTCTTAGCGAAATGATACACACTTCAGCTGCAGTTTCTCGTGATAACATACATTATTATAAAAGGCTAAAAAACAATTTTTGAACTCGAACAAAATAACATTCACCCTGATAAACCAACATCACAATTATATTTACGTACACTGATGGCGTTGATTTGCAATCTAATACGCGTTAATTGCCTACCGTGCGGTGGTTGTAGTGGTCAACGTGTGCAAAAATATTCTAAAATTAATCAGAGATTGAATTTAAATTTATAAACCTTTGATCGCTGGCGCATTTGAGCGACAGAGATTGTGAACTTAAAGCTGAGTAAGTCTCCAAAGATTGAGAAATTGGCCGTTCATGTAGAATTCTCTGCGAACCCTTTGTAGAAAGGTACGCTTTTACATCTATTTCTGAAATATTTACCGGCAATGATGCTTATGCTTGACGCTAACAATGTATCAGTATGGTGTTTACGGTGATGTAACAAGTTTATTGTTGATAAAAAATTTCGGCTTTCAGAGCAAAAATTAAAGTCACTGGCTGGCAATTCCGTTCTAACTGCTGAACAATTACACATAGCACAAACTTGCATTCAAGAGATCATACCATGCAGGCACACCAACAAAACTTTTTATCGGAATTTAGCCACGTGGAACGATAAGAAAAAGTATTTCGTAACTAGTTTTCTAATATGTATTGCGTCGTAGTTATTTCTGACACGTGCTGCTTTGGCCTTGACTTCTTCCATTGATTGAGGGATTTTTATACCCTGGGGAAGTTTGTTCCGCAGACGGACACCTGATTTTGACAGGGCTTTTTGCTCAATGCCAGACAAACGGTAGCTCACAAAGACATCTTTCCTTCGAATTTCTTTTGATTCGTAGCAGTGGGAGGAAGGAATTGAATAATATTAGCATCGTTCTGAAGGTGGGATACAGAAGAAAATATATCTATTTTATTTTTTGAAAGAGGAACGTTTCTTGAATTGAATGTGTGGGGTTTATTTGAGAGGGGGGTTTCATGATCGCTGTCTTTGAATTTGCCTTTGCTCACAACCTTGCCCGTAAAATCAATGTATTTTTATAATTTTCTTTGAATATATTGATGAAGGTATTGGATGTATTGAAACGCGATACCACTAAAGATTGAATAGCTAATAATCTAGAATTTTTGAACATACTACGATGGAAAGACATTTAATTTCAGTCCATTCTGTAGCAAAAATTCTCAATGAAAGATTTGAAGAACATATTTTGAGCGAAACAAATGCCCACATTTAACAGTTACAGTTTTCCTGATAAATTCATTTTATAATTTCTGACTGTTAGATTCAGGTATGGTAATTTTTGAAGTGCGTATATTTGTACAGAAAAATAATGCCCTGTGTTTTGTTTGCGTTAAGTTCGAGACCGTTTTGGTCATACTTTGATATCACGCTGCTTAAGAGGCTTTAGCTCTCATTTGCGTCATCAGTAATTTTACCATAAGACTCATCATTGCAATTTAAGCATCCCCTGCATACATAGAAATGCGTGTGCTAGAAGACATTGCAGGTAAATCATTAAAAAGATAGAGAAAAGGAGTGGGCCTAGAATAGATCCTTGAGGAGCGCTAAATTGTTTTGAATGACTGGGGGTAATTTGTTCATCAATACGGACAGTATGAAATTGATTTTATGATTAATTCCCAAACTACTGTCTACAGTACCTAAGTAATCAAATTAATTAAATATTGCCAGTAGTTGTGTCAATAAATTTCATCCTTTAAAACAATAAGAAGCTAATTTCTCAAAAAAAAAAACATTTTTTGTAGGAAAATTTCATGAAAGAAAAACGGTTTATTTGGCCATTTTTCACTTGGTGTGTAGTTTTGTACCTCCTGTTCTGAAATACCCTGTTTAGCTGACAGAATGGTACAGCTACCCGCAAAAGTTTTTCGGTCGGCTTAGCCAATTCACACACTGTTATCCGGACTAAAGTTCTCACGTTCAGGCTGTATTATTATACTAGTGTACACGACCCGTCAAAAATGACGGGATTCGATAGTTTTCTTAAATTAAGTCTCAAGTGATGGATGAAAAGCAACTTAATCTATCCTTAAAGTACCCGCGATTAAAATATTCTTGCACTTGTGCACTGAAGGAATTCGTATCTCATATACGGTTATTAAGCATCCTTTAAGAACGTCACAGACACACGCACCACGGTAGAGGAAACTAGGTAGATTCAAACCAGTCTTTTTTCTTGATGACGGTGTGGGTTTGCTAACGTCACGGCAACGAACCAATCAATAGCAGCGCTCATATTGCATCTAGTATCATCCCCAAATCTGGCTCCACTATTGGCCTAACGACATGGCGTTTTGGTGACGTCGTAAAGTTTGTTTGCCTTTCTATTGGCTAGCCGAAGAAGAGGGGGTGTATTTTCTTCCATAGAAATGACCCTACCTTGTTTGCTCTCCCGTGACACGCACCAACCAAGCAAGCCACAACTGTGTATTGTTATTTAACTATTATTAGCCAAGAGAACTGGTCGCATTTTCTCCTCTCCTTCTCACTCAGTAATTCGAGAACATTGCTGGCATTTCAATCATCCTTCCAAGAAATCTAATTCCTCTACTCGTTGTACTGCAAATGATGAACAAGGTGTTCGGGTTTTGGAGTCTTTGCTCATATCCCCATAAGCCGAACCTAAATAAAGACTTAATTCAACCTACTGACATATTCTTGTGTGTGTATGTAAGTGTGTGTGCACGCGCGTTTCTATGTATATATGGGAGGTTTCTGTGAGTAAAAAATTAGTTATGTGTGCTTGTGTGTGTGTGTGTGGTCGTGTAAGTAAGCTAACAAGGGTATGTGTCTGTTCTACTTGTGTTGGAATGAGGGTGAGGATCTAGGTTTCTATAGATGTACAGGGTGCGGCAGTCAACCTTGAATTTTTAGGCATCCATAGCCTTCTTTAAAATGTAGGATTGACTGTCGCATCCTGTTTGTCTATTAATTTTGATATCTTTTCTGCGTGTTTTAAGTTGGAATTTTTTCTTTTGCAAGTTCCATCACTGAAAATTGAATTTTAATGCTCCGAAACGATTGAATTAACAATTTACAGTCCAACACGGTTCTCTATTTCATTTGACAGCTTGGAATATCATTATAAGAAACTCAGTATCAGCATTGGCAAGGTTGCATTAAATAAATTCAACAAACTGCGCGTACGTGTGTCGGTTTGACTTGGACGTACATCCCAGGTTGTCGACGTCCTTTTGTATAGCAAGTTTCAATTTGACTTTAGGTGCACACAACCTGCTCTCCTCTCGCTCTCAATGCATCTTTGGGCGCCGGCAAAATAGTCTTGAAGTTGTACTTCTGCTCAATGTTTCTATTTGGCCGGATTTCGCTCTAACACGTTTAACTTTAACACCGGCAAAAGAACTGTGATGTATATTTCTGTTCAGTGTTCTCGTATTTGGCTGGATTTTGCTAACCACGTTTAACTTAAACACCGGTAAACTGGCCTTGATGTTGTATTTATGCTCAAAGTTCTCGTATTCGGCCGGATTTTACTCTAACACGTTGACCGCGTTTCCGCGGTGGTAAACTGTGGGTTTGGTTAGGTTATAAGTGGCAGAATATGGATATCGACTTTACTGCTCGAATGCTTTATCGTTCCTAAGGAAGTTTGAAAAATACAAATGCACGAAACATTTCATCTCAAGAGGTCGTAACACTGATGAAATGTCATCCATTTATACTGGTACGTGAATTAGCAATTTACTGACTGGTACTAATAAGCGGGACTGGTACTAATAAGCGTGACTGGTACTAATAAGCGGGACTGGTACTAATAAGCGTGACTGGTACTAATAAGCGTGACTGGTACTAATAAGCGTGACTGGTACTAATAAGCGTGCCTGGTACGTGACTGGTACTAATAAGCGGGACTGGTACTAATAAGCGTGACTGGTACTAATAAGCGTGACTGGTACTACTAAGCGTGACTGGTACTACTAAGCGTGACTGGTACTAATAAGCGTGACTGGTACTAATAAGCGTGACTGGTACGTGACTGGTACTAATAAGCGGGACTGGTAATAATAAGCGTGACTGGTTCGTGACTGGTACTAATAAGCGGAACTGGTACGTGACTGGTACTAATAAGCGTGACTGGTACGTGACTGGTACTAATAAGCGTGACTGGTACGTGACTGGTACTAATAAGCGGGACTGGTACTAATAAGCGTGACTGGTACTAATAAGCGTGACTGGTACTAATAAGCCCAATACGCAGGAAACGTGATGAAATGTTAAATTTTATAATCTTCTCCACAAAAACACACAGCCTTAAATATCGCTGCAGGACATTTAGATCAAACATCTAAAGTGATTAATAAAAACATTGTAGATGTAAAAATAGAGTAAAATACTTCAATTAATTGTAGATGCAACAATAAAGTAAAATATTTCAATTAATTGTAGATGTAACAATACAGCAAAATAATTTAATTGTAGATGTAACAATACAGTAAAATAATTCAATTAATTGTAGATGTAACATTACTGTAAAATAATTCAGTTACAAGGCCTAGGCCTATTTCATAAATAACATCTGATTACTACACTTCTGCGCTTCAAGGTTGACACAGCGCTCTACTTCGAATTCAGGTGAACTTATTTGTTAACGTGCTTCTGTTTGTTGTAAAAAAGGATACAACTAATTAACGTAGGTTACTTCAGTAAAGTCCCAACGCCGCACTGATCTAAATTCAGGCAGACCTATTTTTTTCAGCACGTTTATTCTTTATTGAAAACATAAAGCAAATCTAACACTTGGCCTCGTGCGGCCACGGTCAAAATTCAATTCAATACTCAATATTAAAGTTCAATTTCAATATTCAATTCAATATTCAAACGCTGCTGACTGTGGAGAAGTCAAAAACTTAATTTCCATAAATACTCAATACAAGGTAAATAATGGTGTGATTTAGTTAATGTTTGCAATTTTCAAAATTTCTCCTACAATTGCCTTCAAATTTGAGTTTAATATTTGACTTCAGTTTAACCAATTACGGTTAAAGTGTTAATAATGTTTGTTACTTCTTCTGCACGCGGGCACCAACGCCACACTGCTGCAAACTCAGACATGGTAATTTTTTGTGAGTGCTTCTTCCTTGATAAATAGAGCAGGTAACTTACCAAGTCTGCGACGCCTGGGGAACACCAAGTCATCTCCGGGAAAGCTGAACTTGCACTCGAGAGTAAGCGAAGACGGCAGTATTTTGGTTACTGCCCTCAAGTTCCTCTCATAGAAACACAGAGTAGAATAACACCTTACACTTTGACTGCGACAACTAAAAATTAAGCTCAACAGCAAACTAAAATTTAAAGTCAATTGTAGTACACTATTTTTAAAATATAAAACAAGAACTGGATCTTGTATTTAGCTAAGTATTTATGGATGTTGAGTTTGCGACTACTGGTCGGCCAGTAGCATTGTAAAAATTATCTCCGTGTACCACCGGTGGCGCACATCCCAGTCAAAAAGTTAACGCATTGACTGCGTATTGGGACATACGTGTACCATTATGTAAATGGCTTATTCACGTACGGAGATAAATGCACAACATTTCATATATTTTGCGACTTTTTCAAAAAATACATGTTATCACAAGAGATAAAACGTGATCTTACAGTTATATTTGCCCTATTTCTTACAAAACACAGAAACGTACTCGAGCAGTAAAGTCGATTTCCCAGTTCAGTTTCTTATACGTAACCAAACCAACGGTAACAACTGTGAAAACGCAGTCGACGTGTTGAGTTTTTTGCCAGTGCACCAGCCTCGAGTGAAGAATTATTCAGGGATCCCTGCGGGTCATTTCATGAACAAATGAACCGAGGCAGGACGTGACAAAAAGGGACTTAGCTTCTCGAGGAGCTCATGCATTGTGAGGCAGCGTCCTCTGCTGCAGGTGTATGGCGTATGGTGACTTGATGGGTGGTGTGTGGTGTGTGGTGACTTGATGGGTGGTGTGTATGACGTGTGGTGACTTGATGGGTGGTGTGTGGTGACTTGATGGGTGGTGTGTATGGCGTGTGGTGATTTGATGGGTGGTGTGTGGTGACTTGATGGGTGGTGTGAAAGCGTGTGGTGACTTGATGGGTGGTGTGAAAGCGTGTGGTGACTTGATGGGTGGTGTGTGGTGTGTGGTGACTTGATGGGTGGAGTGTATGGCGTGTGGTGACTTGATGGGTAGTGAGTGGTGTGTGGTGACTTGATGGGTGGTGTGTATGGTGTGTGGGGACCTGATGGGTGGTGTGCATGGCGTGTGGTGACTTGATGGGTGGTGTGTGTGGTGTGTGGTGTGGTGACTTGATGGGTGGTGTGTGGTGACTTGATGGGTGGTGTGTATGGCGTGTGGTGACTTGATGGGTGGTGTGTATGGTGTGTGGTGACTTAATGGGTGGTGTGTATGGCGTGTGGTGACTTGATGGGTGGTGTGTGGTGTGCAGTGACTTGATGGGTGGTGTGTATGGCGTGTGGTGACTTGACGGGTGGTGTGTATGGCGTGTGGTGACTTTATGGGTGGTGTGTATAGCGTGTGGTGACTTGATGGGTGGTGTGTATAGCGTGTGGGGACTTTATGGGTGGTGTATGGCGTGTGCGATTTGATGGGTGGTGTGTATAGCGTGTGGTGACTTGATGGGTGGTGTGTATGACGTGTGGTGACTCGATGGGTGGTGTGTGGTGTGTGGTAACTTGATGGGTGGTGTGTATTGCGTGTGGTGACTTTATGGGTGGAGTGTATGGCGTGTGTGATTTGATGGGTGGTGTGTATAGCGTGTGGTGACTTGATGGGTGGTGTGTCTGGCGTATGGTGACTTGATGGGTGGTGTGTATGGCGTGTGTGATTTGATGGGTAGTGTGTATAGTGTGTGGTGACTTGATGGGTGGTGTGTATGGCGTATGGTGACTTTATGGGTGGTGTGTATGGCGTGTGTGATTTGATGGGTGGTGTGTATAGCGTGTGGTGACTTGATGGGCGGTGTGTATGGCGTATGGTGACTTTATTGGTGGTGTGTATAGCGTGTGTGATTTGATGGGTGGTGTGAATAGCGTGTGGTGACTTGATGAGTGTTGTGTATAGCGTGTGGGGACTTGAAGTGTGATGTTACTTCATAGTGTTGTGAGAGCCACTAATGTTCCTTAGTATTTAAGTCACTAGTTTTGCGAGAGTTAAGATCAGGTGTTAGTTTGCGCCTCCCTAGACGCCCAAAAAAAGGGTGCCGTAGAGAGTAAGGAGGCAGGCACCATTTAGTATGGAGATGAAAGAACGCGGAATCTATGAGGAATGGGCGTAGAAATAGTAAGTTGATAAAAAGT
Source organism: Morinoia aosen (assembly GCA_030386875.1). NCBI lineage: Eukaryota > Metazoa > Arthropoda > Malacostraca > Amphipoda > Talitridae > Morinoia > Morinoia aosen. The sequence goes on from CM059556.1 coordinate 38,751,302, forward strand.
TTATGAAAAAAGGTATAAAAGTCGTAGAAGAAAGTAGCAGGTGCTGAAAAACAGGACAACGGTGAACCGAAAAAGGTGGCCCTTAACACAGCAAAAAAAAAAACATTTTATTTCAACAAAAAGAAGGCCTACCTAACTTTTAGCTATGGCCTTAACAAATTTTCCTCTGGGAGTGCCAATTCCCATAGATACAATAGTTGTATCCCCCTTAGGGGAACGTTACTAGGGTTACCATCGTTACCATCGTTGCTATCATGTTATCAAACTTTGTATTTCCATCAGTGTTACTAGTCAAAAAGCGTAACAAGCCATGTTGACACAACAAGCGATACAACTGACGTTACAAGCAACGCTAGCGGTACGAACTTTACTAACGAAACACGCGTTAAAAGCAATGTTGGTGTAACTTTTATAAATGCGTTATAAGTGTTACATTAGATAAATGTTAGAAGGGATGGATTTACTAGCGTCACTACCCAGCATTGCTGGATCAACTAGCGTCACTACCTAGTATTGCTGGATTAATTAGCGTCCCTACCCAGCATTGCTGGATTAATTAGCGTCCCTACCCAGCATTGCTGGATTAACTAGCGTCACTACCTAGTATTGAGGAACACTAACGTTTTTCATGCAGAATGGTGGTAGAGTTGAAGATGTTTACGGTGTACCGAGCTTTCTGTGATGCGTGCAGGACCACCTTCATTTGCTCTTAAAATACTCAATTACGAAAGGTATTTTTGAAATAAATGAATAAAAATGACCAACCATCCATTTTAAACGCGGTAATGTTGTATTATGATATGCGACCAACGTAAGATATTTGATAACTATTATCCGTCCAATAAAATATTTCTCCCATAATTATACATGGGTAATACACCATGATTCACGTCCAGGACATTAGCAGCAAGCGCATCAATTCACTTCGTGAAATTTGCCCGCAAGCCTCAAAGTGTTCACCATAAGAAATACGGCAAAAGATTACTCGGCGATCCAAAATCAAAATGAAGATCCAAAGTTACACCGAAACCAGTCCATCCAACGAGAGAGCGCAGCCGAGGATCTAATTAAGGACTAATGACAGCATTAATTGGAGTAAATTCAATAAGAATGGGTCCGAGATCAAATCGCTCGATAAATCAGGCAGCGATGAGCGCCAGCAGCAGCCGCAGATGATCGGCAGCTGCGCCTCAGCTTTAAAACGCGCCCGTTAAAGTTGCCCGTTGGAGGCCCGTTTATTGGCGGCGCATTTGTTACTACTCGTGTGTATTGGCAGCGCATTTGTTACTACTCGTGTGTATTGGCAGCGCATTTGTTGCTACTCGTGTGTATTGGCAGCGCATTTGTTGTTACTCGTGTGTATTATCGGCGCATTTGTTGCTACTCGTGTGTATTGGCAGCGCATTTGTTGCTACTCGTGTGTATTGGCAGCGCATTTGTTGCTACTCGTGTGTATTGGCGGCGCATTTATTGCTACTCGTGTGTATTGGCAACGCATTTGTTGTTACTCGTGTGTATTGGCAGCGCATTTGTTGCTACTCGTGTGTATTGGCAGCGCATTTGTTGCTACTCGTGTGTATTATCGGCGCATTTGTTGCTACTCGTGTGTATTGGCGGCGCATTTATTGCTACTCGTGTGTATTGGCAACGCATTTGTTGTTACTCGTGTGCATTGGCAGCGCATTTGTTGCTACTCCTGTGTATTGGCAGCGCATTTGTTGCTACTCGTGTGTATTGGCAGAGCATTTGTTGCTACTCGTGTGTATTGGCAGCGCATTTGTTGCTACTCGTGTGTATTGGCAGCGCATTTGTTGCTACTCGTGTGTATTGGCGGCGCATTTGTTGCTACTCGTGTGTATTGGCGGCGCATTTGTTGCTACTCGTGTGTATTGGCAGCGCATTTGTTGCTACTCGTGTGTATTGGCGGCGCATTTGTTGCTACTCGTGTGTATTGGCAGCGCATTTGTTGCTACTCGTGTGTATTGGCAGCGCATTTGTTGCTACTCGTGTGCATTGGCAGCGCATTTGTTGCTACTCGTGTGTATTGGCAGCGCATTTGTTGCTACTCGTGTGTATTGGCAGCGCATTTGTTGCTACTCGTGTGTATTGGCAGCGCATTTGTTGCTACTCGTGTGTATTGGCAGCGCATTTGTTGCTACTCGTGTGTATTGGCAGCGCATTTGTTGCTACTCGTGTGTATTGGCAGCGCATTTGTTGCTACTCGTGTGTATTGGCTGCGCATTTGTTGCTACTCGTATGTATTGGCTGCGCATTTGTTGCTACTCGTATGTATTGGCTGCGCATTTGATGCTACTCGTGTGTATTGGCGGCGCATTTGTTGCTACTCGTGTGTATTGGCGGCGCATTTGTTGCTACTCGTGTGTATTGGCGGCGCATTTGATGCTACTCGTGTGTATTGGCAGCGCATTTGTTGCTACTCGTGTGTATTGGCGGCGCATTTGTTGCTACTCGTGTGTATTGGTGGCGCATTTGATGCTACTCGTGTGTATTGGCGGCGCATTTGATGCTACTCGTGTGTATTGGCAGCGCATTTGTTGCTACTCGTGTGTATTGGCGGCGCATTTGATGCTACTCGTGTGTATTGGCGGCGCATTTGATGCTACTCGTGTGTATTGGCAGCGCATTTGTTGCTACTCGTGTGTATTGGCAGCGCATTAGTTACTTCTGGTTATATATTGAACTCCATTTGCGGCTTCCGGTGTGTATTGGCTGTCATTTGTTGTTACTGGTGTATATTGACTGCAATTTGTTGCTGCTAGTGTTCATCGGCTGCAGTCACTGACGCTACAATGTATAGCTGATGCAGGACTTACTTTGCTGCCGACTTCTGTTAACACGCCCCGTTTTCGTAGTAGTTAAAATATGGTTATTTAATTTTTATTTATTATTATTATTATTGTTATTATATACGTTTTAGCCTCCCTTAATATTTTTATTTATTAAGAAGTAAAGAAGTGATTAGTAAGAATACTTTGCAGAACTCATTAATGGGCTTTCGTGCACGTGAAAAATTTTAGCAGAAAGAAAAAAAATGGTTAGCCGTATGATGCTGAAGAAATATGTCGGAATAAAACGGTTGTGCAGTATCGTTGATAGATAAAATCATTAACATATAAATTTAGTTCTTTTGCTGTGCTTTTTCTGGAAAGTAGCGCAAATCTCTCGTAATTTGAATAAAGCTTATTTGCCATGTTCTTAATCAATTATGAGTGAGATTCATCTTTCTTCCGTCCGAGGGAATTTTGGGGAACGGGCGGGAGTACAAATTGGAACACACAGATTGTGCTCCTATGAAAACAATTAAACAACTTAGTGCATTCTTCAGAGATAAAATAATCTATTGATTAAAAAATTGAAATTAAAAACTGAAGCGTTCTTCAAACCATCCACTCAGTGGCAGCGAAGGCTTGTCGCCACGGCGGGAAACAGATCTCTCAATACGTGGCTACCGCAGAAAAACTCTCGCTCTCCAAACCTCGCGGGTGGCGGGGAAATTTACGGCAGTGATTTTAACTCAGCGACACCGGCCTGCGTATCCAGTTTACTGCCTATAAAGCAACCGCATAACCTGGAGGAGCTTACACGGTTTATTCGATTTTTAGACGTGCCCTGAGAAGGGCAAGTCCTATATCAAATTGACTCATCGCTTTGCGACGCCGCTCCGCGGTTTATGGACGGATTCTTCGGCCATAAACAGGACATAATATCTCATTTTGGCGGCTCATAAATGGCAGCTGCAGCAAAGATTTTCAAAATAACTTTGTTGCGGTTCATTTACGGGCCATAGTGAAGTTATTGTGTTTGAGGCTCCGTGTGTGACCCAGTCAAACATGACCCAGTCAAACTTTTTCGCCGCCTGAATGCATGTTTTTCGCCACCCAAGTAATTAAAACCTTAGACGGCGGAAAACATGCATGCTCCGGCGAAAAAGTTAGACTGGGGATTGCGTACACGTGATTGCATGCATCATGAACATGATTGCATACCTCATGCCCAAGATTGCAGACATCATGCGCATGATTGCAGACATCATGCGCATGATTGCAGACATCATGCGCATGATTGCAGACATCATGCGCGTGATTGCATACACCATGCACAAGATTGCATACATCATGCACAAGATTGCATACATCATGCAAAAGATTGCATACATCATGCACATGATTGCATACATCATGCACAAGATTGCATACATCATGCACAAGATTGCATACATCATGCACAAGATTGCATACACCATGCACAAGATTGCATACATCATGCAAAAGATTGCATACATCATGCAAAAGATTGCATACATCATGCATAAGATTGCATACATCATGCACAAGATTGCATACACCATGCACAAGATTGCATACATCATGCAAAAGATTGCATACATCATGCAAAAGATTGCATACATCATGCACAAGATTGCATACATCATGCACAAGATTGCATACACCATGCACAAGATTGCATACATCATGCACAAGATTGCATACATCATGCAAAAGGTTGCATACATCATGCACAAGATTGCATACACCATGCACAAGATTGCATACATCATGCAAAAGGTTGCATACATCATGCACAAGATTGCATACACCATGCACAAGATTGCATACATCATGCAAAAGGTTGCATACATCATGCACAAGATTGCATCGCTGTACAGTGCATAATATGATAATTAGAATGCACAGAATGCACAGGCCAATTCATTTCAATTATTTAGAAACTTTATAATAAAAATGACCGAAATGCTCACCCTGATGCACGTAAATAATATTATTTTAGCGTATGTAGTCGAAGGGCCGACGTTAAGGGTTCATTTTTATCCACATATTGCTGTTATTTAGAGATGAATGTGTCACCTAGTTGAATTCTTTGAGACACGGTACCAGTAGCCGAATAATCCATACTTCTTTACCGGGTCATTGTAACTTGAGGCCAAAAAGGTATATTCTTTGAGACACGTTACCAGTAACTGAATAATCCATACTTCTTCAACGGGTTATTGTAACTTGATCATCTCTCAACGTTTTCTTTCAAACTCCTATACTTTTGCTGCCATGAGTGACCGATATAAATCCCATTGATGTTTGTAAAGCATTGCTCCGAGCATCTAGTCGATGCAAGCCCTCGTTCTGAGGGCTTGCATCGAGAACAGTTTTGCACTGTTCTCAACTGCCTTTTGTTCAAATGGTTCATGAGCGATGCTTCACGCTACAAAAATGTTCATTATATGTTCAAATTTTTCATTAAATGTTCTTGACATTGCAGTGCAAAGAATTGTACCTTTGCAGAATAACCTTCTTGTTACAAAATGCTTGACAAGAAAAAAAAACTTTTTAATTTATCAACGACCATGGAAACAGGTGTACTTTTTCAAGTATAACCTTAAGACACTTCATTTCTGGTTAAATTTGTAACTTAAAGTAAATATTTGAAGTTCACTGCCGAGTGGCAGTTCCTTCCTCATTCTGACGTCGGTGACAACCTGATGCCAGTGCCAGTCTAATGACGGTGGTTGTGATGACGGTAATATGAGTACAAAAATTCTGACGTTTAAGGGTTAATTATGACGGTGGTTGTGATGACGGTGGTTGTGATGGTAATATGAGTACAAAAATTCTGACGTTTAAGGGTTAATTATGACGGTGGTTGTGATGACGGTGGTTGTGATGGTAATATGAGTACAAAAATTCTGACGTTTAAGGGTTAATTATGACGGTGGTTGTGATGACGGTGGTTGTGATGGTAATATGAGTACAAAAATTCTGACGTTTAAGGGTTAATTATGACGGTGGTTGTGATGACGGTAACATGGGCATAACATTCGGACTAAGCAAAATTATAACGATTTCTTTTGGCACTTATAAAATTGGTAATCATGAGCCTGCTGAATTGCTTCTTTAAAATATCAAGAGTGAAGGCTAAATAGAGCCAGTAATACAAATGGCGTTATAACATGCTTAAAAATATCAGAGTGAAGGCTAAATAGAGCCAGTAATACAAATGCCGTTATAACATGCGTAAAAATATCACAGTGAAGGCTGAATGGGGTCAAAAATTCAAATGGCTCTGTAAAATATTCTGAGAATAATGGTAATTATGGGCCCTGTTAATTTGCCATTTGACAATATCACTGTGTAGATAAGATGAAGCAAGAAACTCAAATCACGCTAGGTACAGTATGAGAAGTAAGCGTTGAGATCAGTGAGAGCGCTCCACAGTTTGCTTGTAATGGGAACTACAGAAACTCTTATTCAAATGACATGAACAGAAGAAGCAGTATTGAAACCCTCGTGTGGGGATTTTTTAGCTTTCGCGCCAAATTTATAGTTTTAATCGAACATCATTACCTAAAAGTTTGTGCATTTACAACAAATCCTTGCTTACCAATAGTATAGGATATCAATGCAGAGTGGTTCTACACAATGGAGAGGCTATACTATTACAATGATATACTCATAAATTAATTACTCTCATTCATCACGTACTCATCATTTAAATTTCATTAAATATCATCACCTGCACCATCTGCCCACCACCACCTGCACCACCTGCCCACCATCACCTGCACCACCTGCCCACCATCACCCCACATCAGCTGAGAAGAGTACTCTGGCATAGGGCTATCGGGCTTCCATTATCGAACAATCGAGTCTAAATGCTAATAATTGACGGGATGGGAATTATTAATTGCATGATAATTGTATTATATTACAAGGTCATAATGTAAAAAGAATGGTAATATTTTAATATGGCAAAGAGCATTATGCTTAGTAGATATTATTGTAAAAAGCATTATAATATCTAGATATACTTATAAAAAGCACGGTAATATCCAGCAACGAGCATTATAATCTTTAGCAAAAAGCCTCATAATATCCGCCAAAGTGCTTTATGATATCTAAATGTCATTATAATATCATACGGATATTTAAAACACCGTAAACATCTCCGGTGACGTGCGGAACTGATATTTTTCCTTAGAATGATGTCTATTTAAAGAACTCATGAACAAGTTGAGAGTAGCAAGGAATACCCGAATAAATCCAGCTTAAATCTTGCTCCATGAATACATTTTGTGGTGTCCTTCATGAAAAGACCGAAATAGACTCCTCAAGACGTCCTTATATTTCCATGCTGAGATAAGTTAGAGATTAAGAAGTTATTTTCACTCTTTTCCTTAGAGTTATTTCTTACAGTAATGTTCAGAGATCTGTTTGCTTGAAGCGTTCATTTGAGTTTATTTTTTTTGTGTAGTTCACGTATGTGCAATTATGTGCTCGCGGAGGTCAATTTATATATTCTGACAGTCATAATAATTGTCATAATAATATAAACTGACAGTCATAATAACTAATTAGAAGGATGCTCATACATCGCAGCAATAAAACTGAATCTAAAAATGTCATTTTCATAGAATATTGGCATTGTGACTAGTGCTATCATTAATTCATTCACTTGCGTGAAATCGTAATAACTGAGACTGCAGTGAGAGGGCAATTTGCCATATAAAAAATAAGTACTCAGAACTGCTATAATAATAATGCCTTATCGTTATACAACTAAGTTTTATTGGTGAAATCTTTGCGTTATAGAAACTTGTGTATTCCCAGTCTGACTTTTTCGCCGGAGCATGCATGTTTTTCGCCGCCCAAGCGATGTAATTACTTGGGCGGTGAAAAACATGCATGCAGGCGGCGAAAAAGATAAGACAGGTAAGGTAAGCGTCTGCGTTCCCTAAAGTTTGATCCTCGTAAGTGAAGTTCGGGGAACTGATATCCTTTGGTCCTTTGGTGAAGTTCGGACGCTCTGGTCCAGGTCACGCCGAAGGCGCCGCCTCACAGCGCTGTCGCGCCGCTACAGTTGTTGCGCCCTTCGATGGGCGAGCTGCTGCAGCAAACTGTTGCCTGCAGCAGGCTGATAGTAGTGAGGCAGCGGTGGCTTGTCCGGAACCGTCCTCAAAAATTCATCCAGTGCCCTCTTAAATGCCTCCAGCGACCCGACATGCTCTCTCAGGGTGCGGGGAAGACAGTTAAAAAGTTTTGGGCCCATGACTGAAAACGACTGCTCATGCCTGCTCCTCACACTTGCTGGGGCTCTGTTATTCAAGGTCGGGACCACACACAATGTACCGAACCGAATGTGCTGTTTCGTCCGAAGCCCAATTTTGCTGTCCGTGAAGTTCGGAACAAGCCCCGTCAGCATCTTCCATGTATATATTACTATATACCTCTCCCTACGCCGTTGGAGGGAGTACATCCGATAATGCTCAAGTCGACTCCAATAATCCAGTCGACGAGCACCTGCAATCCTGGCAGTAAAGGACCGCTGAATACTCTCCAGCCGCACTATATCTCCCCGCCCACTTGGGCTCCAAAGTTGGCAGCAATACTCTGCCAGGGGGAGAATTAGTGCTCTGTACAGGGTCAACATTGGGGTCGGCTCTCTGGTCCTAAAGGTCCTCCACACCCACCCCATCTGCCGCCTGCATCTCTTCACCACACCACTGATGTGCTCGCCGAAGCCTCCTCCCTCCTCCACAACAACCCCCAAGTCTCGAAGAGAAAGCTTTCTCTCGATCGTGAGGTTACCCGCTGTCGTGTAGGAGATTGCTTCGTCTGGATGCCGGCCGTACCTAATGAGCTCAAATTTAGCCTCATTGAATTTCATGTTATTTTCCTCCGCCCAGACATAGATCCTCTCCAAATCCTCCTGTAAGTCGATGCAATCCTCTGAGCCGGCCATCTCCTTAATTATCCTGGTGTCATCAGCAAAAGAGGACGCCCGCGCATGTTGCAGGTTTAGATCAATGTCTGCGATGTGGATCAAAAACAGTAGCGGGCCCAGCACTGAGCCTTGCGGGACCCCGCTTGCAACCACCGACTCAGACGAGAGGCACCCATCCACGACCACCATCTGCCTCCGATCCGTCAAGAAACTGGCCAACCATCTCAGCAACGTTCCTCCAATGTGGCAAGCCCGCAGCTTTCGCAGAAGGACACCGTGGTCCACCTTATCAAAGGCTTTGGCAAAGTCCAAGTACACGACATCGACTGCCCGTCCACTGCCCAGCTCTTCGGTTATTAAGCGGTGATGCTCTAGGAGCTGCGAGAGGCATGACCTTCCTCTTCTGAAGCCATGTTGATGCTCGTTGAAGAGGTCCACACTCTGCAAAAGACGCACCAATCTCCTGGCTACCACCCTCTCAAAGATCTTAATAACATGTGACGTCAGTACTACTGGTCGATAATTCATTGGGGCGTGTTTTTCTCCGCCCTTAAATATAATCGGCGTCACATATAGTCATCAAGTTGCTCAGTTTTGGCCACCGTGTAAGGTACCTAGAAGCTAAATGACATTCATGCATAAATTGAACGTGAAGAAACCTCGTAGTTTATTGACCGATTACACACCCATTAAATTTCCCAGCTATTGACCACAGTGTAAGTTACGGAGAAGTTGAATGACATTCACTGATAAATTGAGCGCGAAAAAGATATAATGTGATGGTTTTAAACGAGGTAGAAGCAAAGAAGGCATCTCTAGTTCAGAGTAGCAGCCTGCGGTTCTTTTTTTTTCCCCACTAGTGGTCACAGCCAGCGCTTTAGGCCACTAAGATTATCAATTAATCAAAGAGTACTTAACATCATAATTTTTATGAGTACTAAGAAAAAAATAATGGAAAAGTTCACCCTCTTATGTTATGCTTGATGTTTTCAGTAAGGCATAACCTAACAAAATGCGATGCTGAATGTATGAAATCAGATTTCATCCCCTATTCCATGTTGCCGATGTACGATGGAGAGAACAAGCCTCTCGTCCGTCGTTTGATGACGTAAATATTTCACGCCGGCTATAAAAACCTGGCCGGCATGGGAATACTGAGCATAAGACGGCTCCATTTACGACAGTGTCATAAAAGAATTTAGTCGGGGAGCATAGAGACGCTGGGCTTATCAGCACCGGCCTTATTAATTGGACAAGGATTGTAAAATCTCAAGACATTAATAGAAAGTCGATCGCGGCTCGCTCTCCTGGGCCGAAAACGCGAGCGTGGGACTGAACGATTTGAGTTGGTCACGGATACGTCATGGTCAGAGAAAGCGGGGCTTCCCCAAAACCTACTCCTCCCCCCCTTGTTGGCCCCAAACCCCCCCCCCCCTCGGGTAAGCACTATTCACGACTGAATTAAGATGATTAGGGCATTGTGTGCGGAGTGACGAGAGAGGGCAGTCAGGGACTCGGAACTAGGACTCGGAGGCGAGGGGTCAGAGATTGCTTAAAAGCGGAGTTAAACAATAACGTCGATCGGGATTGATAGTTGAGGAGTCCTTCATTTCAGTTCAAGACTTGAGAAATTGACGGGCTCAATATCCGATTCATCGTTCAGGGCTTAAACTTTTGAGCGTATGCAAAACGGTTTCCCGGGCTCGGTTTTCCTTGGCTAGAGGTTTGGCTGTATGTTACACAGTCTGTTGTTGTTGTCATCCGGGGCGATCCATTAAGGATAATTGTGAGCTGAATTGTTGTGTTCGAACGGTGTGGTCGTGAAGTCCTTTGCCTCGCGTGCTCTCGCCGTCCGTACATTGCCTTCCCAATAAATAATTAAACCGTCGCGAGTCATAATTTCTCCTATCCCTCTCGCTTTAGTGCCACCCAGAGAACCACGAGCCTATTCCCTACGGCCAGTGCTGGTGGTGGCAGCGGACTATCCGTATTAAATTCAACTATTGACATTTAACGTTTTACTACTGCAGAAAAGAGATCAATAGAAATCAGATGCACGATATATAGAGTGTTCAGAAAATACACTTTATTCATGAAATATTCAAGACGGATTTACAAAAATTATATTGAATTATGCACGGTGTCATCAACATTCATCATGGACGGTTAACATAACAAAATGCGATGCAGAAATACTCAAGACAGGTTAATAAAAATTTCGATGGAACAATGCACTAGGTTACCAACATTCATCTCAGACGGTCAACATAACAAAATGCGATGCCGATATACTCAATACAGGTCAACAAAAATTTTGATACTCACCTGTAATCATCGCGGACACTCACCACTCGGTATATTCTCGCTCGAGCAGATCGAGATCCCGACCAGTGTAGCCCTCTCGCTAGCGCTGGTGACGTCAGGGGATCGTGTTCAGGTGCTGCTGTTGGCTGCTGGTCTGCTTCTGAAGGGCACTAAAGACGAGCCGGAATGAGGGCGAGCAAACAGCACAGAATCAAGTATTTTAAGCGCGAGCAAGCAGCACAGAAATAAGTAGCAGACAGAATTAAGTATTTTAAGTGCAGATAGAATTAAGTATTTCAAGGGCAGACCGAATTAAACATTTGTTGATTCACAACTGAGTTCAAGTGCGAGTTCTTGATGGGATTATCGCTTGCAGAACTTTGTGTATTTTAGTTTTGTCAACATTGCGAGCTGTTAAGCAGGCTGCAGAGGGCAGACGGAGACTTTAAATTCATATTGATACACTTCATTAATTTAGCAATATGGCATGATTATGAGAATTTTTCAATGTAGGATTTTATAACTGCTGAGAATAAAAACAAAACTTTCTTATCTTCCGCGTGGATTTCATTTTATACAAGGGCTGTAGTGGATTTTATCTGACATACAACACGTCATGAGAAGATGATTGGTACCTTCAATAAACTGATACTTTGCTCTCAAGCAAATGGAACCTGATAGTTTCAACTGGAATGCTACTGACGCTTGCGTTAATTTGAAAAGTTTTGTTCATTCCCCGCCATCTTGGATGTACTGCTGGCAGCACGGAGCTGGTTACGGGCTTCTTCAAGTTGACGAACTTTTAGAAATCAACGTAGATTTTAGAGAAATTGAGAATGTCTGCGCGAATGACTTAGAGAATATCACAGATTCTTGCGCACCAATTTTCTCTCAACAAAGAGTTTTAAAAAATCGAGAACGTCTGCGTAAATGCCTTTGAAATCATCATAGAATATCACAGATTCTTGCGCACCAATTTTCTCTCAACAAAGAGTTTTAAAAAATTGAGAACGTCTGCGTAAATACCTTTGGAATCATCACAGAATATCACAGATTCGTGCGCGCCGATTTTCTTTCAAACAAGATTTTAGAGAACTTGAGAATCTCTGGATAAATGACTATGAGAATTTCAGAGATTCTTGTACACGATTTTTTTTGCGTAGGATTATAAGGTTCATAGACTACACACGCCTGCGAACACAGCGCGAGTACACAGGTGTGTTCATGCATAGGAAGATTGGTACACACGCCTAAAGAGGTGCCTGGCCAAACAATTAATTAGCAAAATTCAGTGTCTGAGTACGTTAAAAAATGTTCAATTAAAAATAATGTGCACTGGCTGTAATTGAAATTACTGAGTTAATAATACACAATAGATGGAGATATGCAGATACTTTTGTAGCAAGATATCCAGCTTTTGTTTAGACTCTTTCTCTACTCTCTTCATGTGTTCTACCCTAAGCTCTTCTTTACTCTTTTCGGGTACTCAACCCCAAGCTCTTCTCTACTCTCTTCGGGTACTTAACCCCAAGCTCTTCTCTACTTTCTTTAGGTACTTAACCCCAAGCGATTCTTTACTCTCTTCAAGTACTTTACCCCAAGCTCTTCTCTACTCTCTTCAGGTACTTAGCCCCAAGCTCTTCTTTACTCTCTTCAGGTACTTAACCCCAAGCTCTTCTCTACTCTCTTCAGGTACTTAACCCCAAGCTCTTCTTTACTCTCTTCGGGTACTTAACCCCAAGCTCTTCTTTACTCTCTTCAGGTACTTAACCCCAAGCTCTTCTCTACTCTCTTCAGGTACTTAGCCCCAAGCTCTTCTTTACTCTCTTCAGGTACTTAACCCCAAGCTCTTCTCTACTCTCTTCAAGTACTTTACCCCAAGCTCTTCTCTACTCTCTTCAGGTACTTAGCCCCAAGCTCTTCTTTACTCTCTTCAGGTACTTAACCCCAAGCTCTTCTCTACTCTCTTCAGGTACTTAACCCCAAGCTCTTCTTTACTCTCTTCGGGTACTTAACCCCAAGCTCTTCTTTACTCTCTTCAGGTACTTAACCCCAAGCTCTTCTCTACTCTCTTCAGGTACTTAACCCCAAGCTCTTCTCTACACTCTTCAGGTACTTAACCCCAAGCTCTTCTTTACTCTCTTCACTACCTTCCCCCAAAGAGACGAGTCAGAACTAATCACTAAAATAAAGCAAGTCTGCCGCTGCCGAAGCTCAAGTAACGCAGGCTGAATTCCTCTCGATTTCGATTTTCAAAAGCGCATCGTGACGGCGCCACAGCAGCGCATGTAAATACGGGCTCAACTCGGAACTTTTGTGGGGCGCAACTTGGGTGGCGGCGTCTGGCTGTGAAGTTGTATGTCGAACTTGGAAACTTGCGTCGGTCTGTGTTTTGGTCCCGTGTGTCATGCCGGTGTCCTGGCCGGCGTGCGTCTTGCCGGTATCCTGGTCTTGGCCGGCGTGTGAATGCAGAAGTTGCAGGTTCCGGCACGACGTATCTCGGAGTGCGTTTATGCGATGATTGCTTTTATTTGTGACTACGCTTCCAAATGCTGAATGCAGTTTTTGAAGCTTATCTGGGTGTGAATTTTCGCTATATTTTATGTTAGTTATGACTACGTTTCGAAATGCTGAATACCGTTTTTTGCAGCGTCCATTGATGCGTACCATGGCGTAGCATAGTGCAGTGATTGCTGTTATCTGTGGCCACGTTTCAAAATATTGGATAATGGCGTTGCAGGTCCCGTCACGGCGTGTGCGGGTGAGCATTTGCGCTAGATTTTTTGTTGTTTATGGCTTGATTGACTGATTATAAAAAATTCTTAGCCTCACTTTACCCCAACAAAGATGTTCAAAGAGAGAAAGGATTAAGGCATCATTTAATATGGAGCTAAGGGAACGTGGAATCCACGCATAAGGTGCATAAAAACAGTAAGCAAAGAAAAAAGTTCATGAAATAAGATAAAAGTTGAAGAAGAAAGTAGTAGGTGCTGCAAAACAGGACATCAGCGAATCGAAAAAAGATGGTCCGTTACAAAACAAGAAATCTATTTATTTCAACAAAAAGTAAGCCTACCTTACCTTTTGCTCGGAAGTTCATTTAATCGGAATGCTAATTCACATAGATACAATCGGAATGCTTATGTACATAGATATAATCGGAATGCTAATTCCCATACATACAATCGGATTGCTTATGCCCATAGATACACTAGTTGTATCCCCCTGAAGGGGTTGTTTATGGATTCGCTTCAAAACAATGAATGCTACCGTCCACAATATTTGCTCTAGCAAATTAATGGATGGTGATTTTTTTCATTTTTTTGATGGGTAATGACCTGCGACATGAATATCCGATTGTACCGACTTAAATGGTGCAGTCCCGTGTTGTTGGGAGACAACTGCAGACTTTGTTGGAATAACATAATAAAAACATACCCCATGGAAAATGAAAAGAGCTGATTCTCGCAATGAGGGGATTGAAAAATCTTTCCCATCTGCATAGGAACTTTAATGATGCATTGTTCAAAAAACAGGCAGAACTTTTAAAATTACTTTTATGTGAGAAGCACGAAAAAATGTCAACCATGTCAGAAATTAAAATTCTCGTAATTACACAACCCAAATATACGGTCACTACTGTTCATAGTCAAATATACTTTTTTATTTAAACTTATTTGAAGACTTTGGATTATTGGAACAGCTTTTGATGTTCGGTGTTCAGATGTGAATAGAAAAACAAAAAAAAATTTTTGTTCAAATAGAAATTCTTGTTCATGCTGTGCACCGCATAGTGCAGCACACTACCATAACACAGCACTCGGCCAAAGCACAGCACTCTGCCAAAGCACAGCACTCTGACAAAGCACAGCACTCTGCCAAAGCACAGCACTCTACCAAAACACAGCACTCTACCAAAGCACAGCACTCTACCAAAACACAGCACTCTACCAAAACACAGCACTCTATACCAAAACACAGCACTCTACCAAAACACAACACACTACCACAACACAGCACGCTGCCATATCACAGCACACTGCTCACAGCCTCCATCTCTCATCACCCCATCTCGGGGCCGCGTTGTCTCGAATAGGAATGTCCGCAAAACATGCGTCTGGAATCGTAATATCCGGAATGAGGATCTCCAGGAATAAAATATTTCAAAGCCCATGCGCTGCGAACAGAAGGCTGAGCGATTGCATTCTCAATAGGAAAAGCGCAGTTGTGTAACATTTGTACCCTAAAGTGTGACGTGTTTGGCAGTTCTCTTGAATACAGGAATTTTAAGGTTTCGAGTGTTTTAAGGTTGTTCATTTTTAAGTTGTTTATTAGCGCGCATATATGAACTGGGTTTTTATAGCCTGAGAAGAAGTGTGCTTGTTGTATTCATATTAAAGAAAACAATTCTTAGATTGCTTGTAGGAATGTGTTGAATTTCCATGTGTCCAGGGAAGGGGAGACTTTATCAATCAAACTACACACAATGATTATTTTACTGCTTACCTGTGTGTAGAACTATTTTATAAATGAATTCTTTATAGCGGGCGCTGCAATGGTGTTATGTTAAAAACAAAAATAAGTAAAATAAAAGTATTTTTAATTTAATCTTCCCAAATAATACTCATGGTGTGTTTATTTATTTATTTCTATATTTTTTTGGTGTCCGCTTCTTCCGTCTGTCTGTGACGCTCATAAGGATGCCTAATGACCGTATCTGCGACAAGAGTTTCACCAGTGCACAAGTACGAGAGCATTTTAATCGCTATTAAACTATTAGGATGGATATATTTGTTTGTCATCCACATGTGGAGAATTATTTCAAGGAAAATAGTGAATCCCGTCATTCATTTTTGACGGACCGTGAATACTAGTACTTCAATGCTCTTAATTTCCTACTATTAATATTAATTACGAGAACGAGAAGTCCTCAACTGTGCAGTCAAAAGTGAATGCAGTAAAGGAAATTCTAAATATTTTATTCGCATGAAAGTTGTGCTTAAAATCACTGCATATGTAATCATTCCAAAAAATGTTATACTGTTGATCTGAGTGTAGGAATAAAATAAAAATTTACGTTCCTTCTAAAACATTAGGATTTATCGTTTGGAAAGTGAATATTTTGTACATATCAAATTTTAGAAAAATGTGACAGCAACGATATTTCTATATCGTGTGTGAGCTTAACATGAAACAACATGTGGCAACATTTTGCTCGCATCTTTCTGTGAAACGTGTGTTGACCTACAAAAATGCTTCATTTTGTTTTTTGAGCCTAAATTTAAGTCCATAATGTCCCTAATTTTTGCGTTGAACCACAAAGTTCCTTTTCTATGATAAGAAAATTCGGAGAAATATCAAGCCATAATAACTATTATGAATGAACTGACATGCAATAACACTGACCGTCTTTACAGTATATGTGATAAACGCGGGAATCTATCAGCGCCTCTGAGGCGTGAGCTGCGGAACTCTTCACGCCATGGCACCTGAATCATGAAGTTCAGCGCAAGAATCAGCTCAATGGTCATCGCAAAGCAAGAATTAACAAAATATTCATCGCAATTCAAGAATCAAGAATCAGCTGATTGATCATCGCAACTCAAGAATATGCAAAATTATCGCAATTCAAGAAACAGAAAAATTGATCATCGCGATTCAAGAAACAGCAAAATTGATTATCGCAATTTAAGAAACAGCAAAATTGATTATCGCAATTTAAGAAACAGCAAAATTGATTATCGCAATTCAAGAAACAGCAAAATTGATTATCGCAATTCAAGAAACAGCAAAATTGATTATCGCAATTCAAGAAACAGCAAAATTGATCATCGCGATTCAAGAAACAGCAAAATTGATTATCGCAATTTAAGAAACAGCAAAATTGATTATCGCAATTCAAGAAACAGCAAAATTGATTATCGCAATTTAAGAAACAGCAAAATTAATTATCGCAATTCAAGAAACAGCAAAATTGATTATCGCAATTCAAGAAACAGCAAAATTGATTATCGCAATTCAAGAAACAGCAAAATTGATTATCGCAATTCAAGAAACAGCAAAATTGATCATCGCAATTCAAGAAACAGAAAAATTGATCATCGCAATTCAAGAAACAGCAAAATTGATTATCGCAATTTAAGAAACAGTAAAATTGATTATCGCAATTCAAGAAACAGCAAAATTGATTATCGCAATTCAAGAAACAGCAAAATTGATTATCGCAATTCAAGAAACAGCAAAATTGATTATCGCAATTTAAGAAACAGCAAAATTGATTATCGCAATTCAAGAAACAGCAAAATTGTTCATCACAAATCAAGAAACAGCAAAATTGATTATCACAAATCAAGAAACAGCAAAATTGATCATCGCAATTCAAGAAACAGCAAAATTGATTATCGCAATTCAAGAAACAGCAAAATTGATTATCGCAATTCAAGAAACAGCAAAATTGATTATCGCAATTCAAGAAACAGCAAAATTGATTATCGCAATTGAAGAAACAGCAAAATTGATTATCGCAATTCAAGAAACAGCAAAATTGATTATCACAAATCAAGAAACAGCAAAATTGAACATCGCAATTCAAGAAACAGCAAAATTGATTATCGCAATTCAAGAAACAGCAAAATTGATTATCGCAATTCAAGAAACAGCAAAATTGATTATCGCAATTCAAGAAACAGCAAAATTGATTATCGCAATTTAAGAAACAGCAAAATTGATTGTCGCAATTCAAGAAACAGCAAAATTGATTATCACAAATCAAGAAACAGCAAAATTGATCATCGCAATTCAAGAAATAGCAAAATGATCATCGCAATTCAAGAGTTAGCCGAATGATCATCGCAATTCACGAATCAGCAAAACGATCATCGCAATTCAAGAAACAGCAAAATTGATTATCACAAATCAAGAAACAGCAAAATTGATCATCGCAATTCAAGAAACAGCAAAATGATCATCGCAATTCAAGAATTAGCCGAATGATCATCGCAATTCACGAATCAGCAAAACGATCATCGCAATTCAAGAAACAACTGAACCATTCTTGAGGCTTTGCTTCCGTTTGTCTCTTGCGTTGGTGCAGCACAAAACCCGCTTATGCAATGAAGAAACAAATGAATATTCAGACCATTGCTTGCATACTGCATCCCTGAAGAGAGAACCAACTCGTTAACGCCAGTATTTTCCTACTTGTGTTATCGTCATGACAACCACCGTCGTTCGGTTGCCACTGGCATCAGGTTGTCACCCACGTCAGGGGGAGGATGAAACTGCCACTTGGTAGAGAACTTATAGAAAAGATGAGGGAGAAATTGAACAAGAATTACAGGATATTAAGGCTATGTTCGAAAAAAGACTGCAATAGATGGAGAAGAAATTTAACAATAAATGTTGTATATTGAGGCCATATTCGAAAAAAGACTGCAATAGATGTGAGAGAAATTTAACAATAAATGCTGTATATTGAGGCCATTTTCGAAAAAAGACTGTAATAGATGGGGGAGAAATCTAAAAAGAAATACAGGATACTTGGTGTCTCATTAAAGCATTTTATGTTGTTTTCTTGGTACCTCAGTAGAGCATCTTCTTCGAGCTTCTCTCGGTACCTCAGGGGATCATTTTGGTACTCATCTTTGTACTTCAACGGAGCATTTCTGTACTTTTCTACGCACCTGAGCAAAGCAGTTTGATCAGTCACATGGAATCTCAGCGGAGCCCGTTGATATTGTTTTTTGAACCTCTAAAATTAACTTTTAAAATTTAATCTGAACCGGAAATTGTCCTGAGTCCATTAGCTCTACCATTTGTCATTATTGTGTAAAGGCATTTGTTCACTGGAATAAAACTGATATGTCTTTTATTATCATTCGTCATCAGCATGCATTCCCTGATAATTTTTAATAGCCCGGCCTCTCGATAAGCGTCCCTGATGTTTTCATAATTGTTTGTATATTTCTAATGAGGGCTACAAAATTGTTACCGGATTTGAGTAGGTTCAGCAAAACTTGTTAATGGTAACCAAAACTCAATCTCAATGAAAGCACCTAACTAATCCATATAAATATAAAAGCAGCTTGTCAATTCAGTGGAAAACGAAGTTTAATCAGTTTTTTTGGGGGGGGGGGGGAAGTTTTAATTGTCGCCCAAGCCTCAAGTCAACAGCTACTTCGTTATTCAAAATCAGGTATTACGTTAATAGATTAACGTTGTCCCCATACAAGTTCTAAATCTATGCTCACCTCAATTGAAATGTCGCAGGCCTTTTGTAAATTGTTTATGATTAAATTCTTTATTAGCTCTTAAACAAGCAACGATACTCCAAGACCAGTAACTGGCGGTCTCAAGAAGAGTGTTTAAATGCATGAAGTAAACGTAAAATTGGAATTTCTAGAGGAACTCAAAAATCACGCGAAAAATTAAACGGTAGATTAACATGATATTCTTTGACTATACAGCTACTACAATATAGGGTGTACACAATTTTTTTATGAAATCGTCAAGTAAAATAGTTACTCTAAAAAGTTGGTGAAAATCACGTTTACAATAATTTTAGCTTCTCTTCCGATGTAGATACTGAAATGTTAGATATGAATACCGTAGACTTTCACGATTTTCTTCAAGGGTTACGAAAATGTCAGTGTCGGGGCCAAGTTCAACGAAAGATCTGTCAAGAATTCTAATAGTGGGGATACGCAACCTAAACCCCCAACTGAACGAAACCCTCGGGAAATGATACACGGCGGAACATTTTTTTATTGATAACACGAAAAAATAAACTTATCTAAATGTAATTAGGACGGTAACCAAGTGGCTGCAGCATTGGCCGGGAAGACAAATGCAGAAGTACGGCAACCGCAAGACGGGTGAGATAGCCGGAAGCTCGGCAAGCGACCAGGCCGTGACAGTAGCAGGAACGACGGGTGTATAACAGCAGGCGAGCTATAGCAGCGAGCTATAGCAACGTGCTATAAAAGGGAGCAACAACAGGCTCAAGCGTAGCTCCACCGTGGCCAGGAGGACGTCCAGCCTACGGATACACCGTCAATGTAACATTGTTAACGAGACCCTATCGAACACGTAGATGAGAAGAGAGAGTGAGAGGAAATTCGAACGGGTATGATTCGTTATTGGTGCTATCGGAAAGCGCATACTATCAGAAAACACATACTATCAGAGAACACATACTATCAGAGAACACATACTATCAGAGAACACATACTATCAGAGAACACATACTATCAGAGAACACATACTATCAGAGAACACATACTATCAGAGAACACATACTATCAGAGAACACATACTATCAGAGAACACATACTATCAGAGAACACATACTATCAGAGAACACATACTATCAGAGAACACATACTATCAGAGAACACATACTATCAGAGAACACATACTCTCAGAGAACACATACTATCAGAGAACACATACTATCAGAGAACACATACTATCAGAGAACACATACTATCAGAGAACACATACTATCAGAGAACACATACTATCAGAGAACACATACTATCAGAGAACACATACTATCAGAGAACACATACTATCAGAGAACACATACTATCAGAGAACACATACTCTCAGAGAACACATACTATCAGAGAACACATACTATCAGAGAACACATACTATCAGAGAACACATACTATCAGAGAACACATACTATCAGAGAACACATACTATCAGAGAACACATACTATCAGAGAACACATACTATCAGAGAACACATACTATCAGAGAACACATACTATCAGAGAACACATACTATCAGAGAACACATACTATCAGAGAACACATACTATCAGAGAACACATACTATCAGAGAACACATTCTCTCAGAGAACACATACTCTCAGAGAACACATACTATCAGAGAACACATACTATCAGAGAATACATACTATCAGAGAACACATACTATCAGAGAACACATACTATCAGAGAACACATACTATCAGAGAACACATACTATCAGAGAACACATACTATCAGAGAACACATACTATCAGAGAACACATACTATCAGAGAACACATACTATCAGAGAACACATACTATCAGAGAACACATACCATCAGAGAACACATACCATCAGAGAACACATACTATCAGAGAACACATACTATCAGAGAACACAGACTATCAGGGAACACAGACTATCAGGGAACACAGACTATCAGGGAACACAGACTATCAGGGAACACAGACTATCAGGGAACACAGACTATCAGGGAACACAGGATTACTCACTTGCTAGAAATAGAGACCCTATCAAATGTACAGTATAATTATCTAGTTCTCTAGGGTTCTAGGGTGCGGCACTGTAAAGAAGAAAATACAATTAAACTTTCTGAAAAAAACTAAGATACGGTTATCGAAACTAAACATTAGATCAAGGAGGGAGCCTGGAAATGGCTCCATCCCCGCTCGTAGCACGTGAAATAGATGGTTCGAAAACCGTCTTGTCTTTACGAAACATACAAGTCAAGCTGAAGAACACAGGACACGGGAGAAATATTTTCGCCCCTACACGACTCCCCCTTTTAAGATTCTAATAAAACTAGAATCAAAGAAACAATTCACCTTAATTTTTACACCTTCGTCGCGTCAACGTTCACATCTTAAATCCACGAACGATAGTATCGAAAATACATTCTCTGTTCGAGTTAGGGTTTGCATCCTGAAACTCGTGCCACGGCACAGAATTAGAAGTTGGAGTTCACTTCAAGGAACTAGCAGTTTATTCAATCATGAACCAAGAGACGGCTAAGCAAATCTGCTCCAATGTTATTCGTACCTGGAATATGAACTATTCGAAACCTGTACGATTGCAGGCTGAGCGCCCATCTCATGAGGCGAGAATTGTCGCCCTCTAACTTTTGTAATGACATTAGAGGTTTATGGTCAACCTCTAGCAAAAATTCGCAGCCCAACAAGTAAAACTTAAACTTATTCACCCCCCACACGATTGCGAGACATTCTCTCTCTATCGTCGAGTACCGAGTTTCACGGTCTACTAACTTACGGCTGGCGTAAGCTACAGGGTGCGGCAGGTCGTCTTTGTACTGAATCAACACCGCTCCTAAGCCAATACTCGAAGCATCAGTACGCAGCACGAAAGGTAGGTTAACATCAGGTAGCTGCAAAACAGGTTCTGATGAGAGGGATTTCTTCAATGCCTCAAAATTATTGATCCCTTCCGCTGTCCACACGATCGGTTCTCTGGTTTCCTTTTTCAGCAATTGCGTCATTGGTGCCATGAGACTAGCGGCATTGGGGATGAAGCGTCGGTAGAATGACACCAACCCGATAAATGACCGCAGTAGTTTTTTATTTGCAGGGATGGGCAACTTAAGAATGGTCTCCACTTTCTCCGTCTGAGGTGCAAGAGTATCTTTTCCCACGATAAAATCCAAATATTTCATAGTTGGAAAACCAAACCTACATTTAGAAGGACGAGCAGTCAGGCCATGCTTCTTGAGCCGAACAAATACAGACCTGAGTGCATCGCAGTGCTCCTGCCACGTTCTCCCATACACATAAATGTTATCAAAATAAAAGGTTACGTTTCTCAAGCCATGCAAAACTATCCTCATCAAGTGAGCATATTGAGAGCACGCATTTACCAACCCAAATGGTAGCTTAACAAATTCCATCAGGCCACGACTAGTGGGGAAAGCCGTAAGAGGTCGAGCTTCTTTTGAGAGCGGTATTTGGTAATAGGCTCGGGTTAAATCTACCTCAGAAAAATACTTTGCTCCAGTGAAGTGGTGTAGTTCGGCATCAATTAAACACGGAGGTTCGGCTTGGAACATTGTTATGGAGTTTAGTGCCCTATAGTCTATTGTTAGCCGATAGGAACCATCTGGTTTCTTAACCATGACGACTGGCGAGCAATAGGAAGAAGTGGAAGGCTGGATTATTCCCAGTTTTAACAAGTTCTCTACTTCTTGGTCAAAGCTTTGCTTCAAATGAACCGGCACGGGATAGAACCTTGCACGAACTGGTTCGGAAGTCATTAACTCTATCTTATAGGTTAAACTATTAGTACAGCCTGGGATAGGATCAAAAACTACGCTATGCTGGAGAAGTAACTTTTCGAGATCCTTCAACTCATGATTAGGCAAATCTGCGTTTAAGGACAGGACGCTCGGTCTCGTCAGAAGAGGGATCCCATGCAACCATCTCAGACCAACCGGTTTCAGAAGGATCGGATGGCACCTCGTCAATAACGCAGTTCTGACAGACTGCCAAAGGTCCTGCCTGCATGGGTACAACGAAAGAAGCAGTTTCGTCCGCTTCATTACTGTTACTCAAGGATCTGCGATAGTATCGCTTGAGTAAATTAGCATGATACAACTTGGGCGTGTCCGCCTCGTCAATCAAATAGGTCACTCTACTTTTTCGTTCGAGAACTTTGAACGGACCCTTCCAGGCCATAAGTAGCTTATTGACAGAATCTGGCAACAACACAAGAACTTCGTTACCAGGGGAGAATTGCCTGTCCTGGGATTTTGCGTCATAGTAGTCTTTATAGCGCTTAACGCTAATATTTGCGTTCTGCGCAGCTAACTTAGCACACTCTTGCAATTTCTCTTGCAATTCAATAACATACTGAAAAGCGGATCGCTGCTCCTCGACCAGGGAGTTGTCTTCCCATAGATCTCGCAAGACTGACAGGGGGCCGCGTACCTGACGCCCATACAACAGCTCGAACGCGGAATACCCTGATCGATCACTGGGGAGTTCTCGCAACGCAAAGAGCGTAGGAATCAAGTAGCGGTGCCACTCCTTGGGCTTGTCTTCGCACAGTTTCCGGAGACAAGCTTTCAAGGGCCCGTGAACACGCTCAATTCTACCATTTCCCATTGGATGATAGGGAGTAGTGAACCTAGGTTTTACGCCAAGAAGCTTGTGCAGTTCCCCCATCAACTGTGAAGTGAATTGCGCTCCTTGGTCGGAGAGAATTTCACGAGCTATACCGACACGAGAAAATATTGACAACAGGGCTTCGGCTACAGACACCGAATCAATGTCTTTCATTGGCACGGCATCCGGAAACCCAGTGGCAAAATCAATTAAGGTTAAAATGTACTTGTGGCCGCCAGAAGAACAAGGGGTTAAGGGGCCAACCAAGTCAATTGCAACTCTGCTGAATGGCTCTGTGACCACAGGCATAGGTTCCAACGGAACACGTCTAGTTTGTCCTTTGAGACCCAATCTCTTACATTTGTCGCAAGAGCGGCAAAAGTTACGAATGTTCATGGTCACAGACGGCCAGAAAAATAATTCTCTCACTCCTAATTCGGTTTTTCTATGGCCAAAATGACCAGCAAGAGGAGACTCGTGCGCCATGGATAAGATGCTCTTCCGGCAAGCTACTGGGACAACAAGAGACATTTTGTCAACAAGTCTAGCAGATTTCGAAAATACACATCTGCGGTAAATCAGGCCACCGTGCTGCTCAAATTTGAACACGGACTTATCCCTCATAGTTACTCGGTTGCCCGATTTCGCTAGACCCCTAATTATCTTCAGACTAGGACAAGTCTGCTGCAATTCTTTGAACTCTGTATGATTTACGTTAATGGGATCAACATCGGGAAGAATTAAGGGGTGAATAGGCTTAACGATTTTAGAGCTGGCGCGTGTGCTGACGGCACCCACGACCTCTGCTTCCAATTGCTTCCTTGGGAGATTAGAAGCGCCTTTCAAGTTTCCTATCATAACGGAGCAGAACTTTATGGGAGCTCGGATGGCATTGACCCAACCAGAATAGTAGGGACAACGGATATAACACTTTACCAAGGGGAAAGTGTCATTCCGGCCTAGATAGTCAGAGACTTCAACAGTCTCGCACTTCGACACATCTGTGTCTGGAAATAATTCGCTCGAAACAATGACCGCTACAACCGGAATCTCTCAAAATCGTGGAGACATAAGTCCCATTCACGGTACCGCTAGTATAATACTCACGTTTAGTGCAGTCATCGAGGCAAAATTGAACATTCTGCGGTTTATGGGTGCTAGTTTTAGCATACAAGAAAGGATTTTTGGGGCAGTTGCGCTTCACATGCCCTGGATCACCACACACGAAACACTTAACATGCTGGTTCCTTATACTATTTGGTTGAGAGGAGGCTGGAGGCGAGACTCTATTTACGCTTGACGGAGGATCGAACCCAAGGACCTCTCCTGACGGACCGGTCGTTCTCCCTTGGGTAAGCTTTATGAGCTACGCACCAGTTGTCCGCAATACGAACAACATCGTCAATTTTATGAGCATCTTGCTCTTTAATGAAAACTCTTAATTGGGGTGGGACGCAACTCAGCAATTGATCTACCAACATAAAGTTCTTTAAGCTTTCGAAATCTTTTGAAACTGCTCGGGACTCTAACCAGAAATCGAGAACCCTATCCAATTGAGTGGCAAATTGTTGGTAGGTCTCATTAGGGCCAATACGCATAGAGCGAAATTCCTCACGGTAGGTTTCGGGCGTTTTATTAAATCCGTCAAGAAGGGCTTTTTTCAGCCTCTGGTAGTCACCAGTTACGTCAGGGGACAAAGCCGCGTAGATTTTCAAGGCCTTGGATTCTAAGAGAGAACCTAATCTGACTGCGTAAGTCCTTTCCTGAATACCGAGCAAAGAAGCCACGCGTTCAAATCTAATTAGATATGCGGTGATATCTTCACCATCTTTAAGAACCGGCAACTTCGGCCGTAGAGCAGCATCGGAGCAATCTACGTCAGGAGCTGGTCGATTTTCTAACTCTAATAACCTAATTTCATGAGCTCTCTCTCTATCCTTTTCCTCAGCAATAGCAACTTGAGCAGCTCGTTCAGAAGCTCTCTCATCCCTATAAAAAGCTTGTTGCTTGTACACAAAGTCTACTACAGCGTCACCTCTCAATCCTAACTCTGCCGCTTCAGCGCGGAGCTCGGCGATTGTTGGAACCAGTGACATCATAGACAAAATGAAATGAGAATGAAGATACAAACATCGGAAAGAGCTTGATCAAGCTTCACACACACGTGACTTGAACAGTCAATACAGGGTTGGTCGAACGACGCCCAGATTTGCTACGTAATCTTACGAAAGAACGTACAAATGGAATTTTCCAGAATGTTCGCAAGTAACAAAGTATCGCAGTGCCTGCTGCCAATACGTGAACATCCAACTTTACCAGCTACTCGTGCTCGTACCAGCCATTAAGAATTTCCACTCACCTCCCACTGCTGTCTCGCAAACAATGAACATTGGGGTACCAAGTGAATCAAAACCCGACGTTAGATCGGACAGCATGGAAAATTCAAGGTGCGCATCCCCCTGGCAAGGTCGCCAAAATGTCGGGGCCAAGTTCAACGAAAGATCCCTCGAGATTTCTAATAGTGGGGATACGCAACCTAGACCCCCAACTGAACGAAATCCTCGGGAAATGAGACACGGCGGAACATTTAATTTATTGATAACACGAAAAAATAAACTTATCTAAATGTAATTAGGACGGTAACCAAGTGGCTGCAGCATTGGCCGGAAAGACAAATGCAGAAGTACGGCAACCGCAAGACGGGTGAGATAGCCGGAAGCTCGGCAAGCGACCAGGCCGTGACAGTAGCAGGAACGACGGGTGTATAACAGCAGGCGAGCTATAGCAGCGAGCTATAGCAACGTGCTATAAAAGGGAGCAACAACTGTCTCAAGCGTAGCTCCACCGTGGCCAGGAGGACGTCCAGCCTACGGATACACCGTCAATGTAACATTGTTAACGAGACCCTATCGAACACGTAGATGAGAAGAGAGAGTGAGAGGAAATTCGAACGGGTATGATTCGTTATTGGTGCTATCGGAAAGCGCATACTATCAGAGAACACATACTATCAGAGAACACATACTATCAGAGAACACATACTATCAGAGAACACATACTATCAGAGAATACATACTATCAGAGAATACATACTATCAGAGAACACATACTATCAGAGAACACATACTATCAGAGAACACATACTATCAGAGAACACATACTATCAGAGAATACATACTATCAGAGAACACATACTATCAGAGAACACATACTATCAGAGAACACAGACTATCAGGGAACACAGACTATCAGGGAACACAGACTATCAGGGAACACAGACTATCAGGGAACACAGACTATCAGGGAACACAGACTATCAGGGAACACAGACTATCAGGGAACACAGACTATCAGGGAACACAGACTATCAGGGAACACAGACTATCAGGGAACACAGACTATCAGGGAACACAGACTATCAGGGAACACATACTATCAGAGAACACATACTATCAGAGAACACATACTATCAGAGAACACATACTATCAGAGAACACAGACTATCAGGGAACACAGACTATCAGGGAACACAGACTATCAGGGAACACAGACTATCAGGGAACACAGACTATCAGGGAACACATACTATCAGGGAACACAGACTATCAGGGAACACAGACTATCAGGGAACACAGACTATCAGGGAACACAGACTATCAGGGAACACAGGATTACTCACTTGCTAGAAATAGAGACCCTATCAAATGTACAGTATAATTATCTAGTTCTCTAGGGTTCTAGGGTGCGGCACTGTAAAGAAGAAAATACAATTAAACTTTCTGAACAAACTAGGCTACGATTATCGAAACTAAACATTAGATCAAGGAGGGAGCCTGGAATGGCTCCATCCCCGCTCGCAGCACGTGAAATAGACGGTTCGAAAACCGTCTTGTCTTTACGAAACATACAAGTCAAGCTGAAGAACACAGGACACGGGAGAAATATTTTCGCCCCTACAGTCAGCTTAAATATCGTAGACTATTTTGAGTGGTAATTTCCCATTTGGGACTAATTGAGAAATGAATGAATCAAACCCAGCACCTCAGCTGAAGCAAGTACGCTGCATTAGTTATTTTTTCCCCATATTATTCATGCTCGGGACTATTTTCCAGCTAAATTCGAGTATAGAGATAATATACAATATTAGAAAAAGGCTCAAATGGCATCCCTGGGCCGAATGATCCTTGCCTCCGAGCACATTTAATTAAATTTTTGATCTAATAGCACTCACCGTCAAAATTCGTTAGCCGCCACTACATTAGAGGCTTATTAGTGCTGTAACATATAAGTGCGATCGAACCGTGATATGAAGGACATCGAAATGAGCATGTTCACTTCGCCTGATTATTTGATACGAGTTTTTTCATTAAAAATTTAACGCTATCAATATATATCAGTGAGTGATACTCTTTCTTTTGGGACAATTGGGAATATAATACTATGTATTAAATATATATATATATATATACAGCTCTAAGCGTACCCATAAAATACTGTATAACAGCTCCAGCGTTTGCACACTGCGTCCCAATCCCTTCAGCCCCCCAACCCCAACCCGCAGTGGGGATGTGGGGGGGACACACGGCCAAGGGGGGGGCGTGCGGGGCTGGGGGACGCAGTGGGGATGTGTGAGGGGACACACGGCCAGGGGGGGGGACGTGCGGGGCTGGGAGACGTGCGGGGCTGGGGGACGCAGTGGGGATGTGTGGGGGACACACGGCCAGGAGAGGGACGTTAGGGGCTGGGGGACGCAGTGGGGATGTGGGGGGGACACACGGCCAGGGGGGGGGGTCGTGCTGGGCTGGGGGACGCAGTGGGGATGTGTAGGGGACACACGGCCAGGTGGGGGAGTTAGGGAACACATCACACGGTCGTCCAGTGATGGGTGACCGCCATACTGGGTACAGGAAGAACACTTGAGAGCGAACACTAGCGACTCAAACCACGCCTGGACCGACTGCTGTGGTGTCAATGTTAAGGATGGAGAAAAAAGCGAATAGGGAGTGACAATGCGGTGGTATTAATGGTAAGTTATTGATCACTAATAAACATAAACTTAAAAAATCCGTTATTCAGGGTGAAAATGGTTCCAGTTGCTGGAGTTAGCGCAAAGTGGGGTGGAAAGAAATTCAAGCTATAGACAGACAGTTAATACAATAAATTCAAACTTAACGCACATGATTGTTTGGTAAATCCTATACATCGTAACTGAAGACAAGTTAAAAATGTAACTCTATTGATATATAGGTACACATACATTTGTATTTTGTTCACTTCTCCGGGCAATATATCATCTAAATTCAACATTTCGGAGCATCATCCACAGCTTTGTTTTACACCATCTGACGCCTCTCTTTCAAGACTGCACATATATGCTAAAGCCTATTAACAATTAAACATAATCCAAGATTGAACATGCATCACAAGTCTTGTATTGAAACAGGCACCTAAAAATCGCAAGAGCAACGTTTGAGAACCGGCCTTTAAGGGAAATTTGTGCCAATCCTCCACCATTTAACGTTTTGTCTGCGACGTGAGCTACCGGTGGTCACTGAGATGGTTTTCATAATGCTGCCGACCGACCAGTAAGCACAAACTCAATTTTTATAATTACTAAATCAAAACTAAACGGTTTAGATTTGCTATTTTGAACATTGAAATCCGATTAAGATTTGCTATTTTCAACACTGAAATCTGGTTAAGATTTGCTATTTTCAACATTGAAATCCGATTAAGATTTACTATCTCCAACATTGCTTACTGCAATTGACTGAAAATTTGAGTAAATATTAAACTTCAGTTTTACTAGCCGCAGTCAAAGTGTCAAACATGTGCCACAAAGCTCGTAACGAAACAACTACCCAACAAAACGGGCCAAGCTTGAGAATTGGTACAAACTGAAATGTTGGGCCCAGCACCGCGCTAAAAAGAAAGGTCCGCACAGTAAAGAAAATTACCTGTGACAGCTCCATTGCTGCAGCTGATGAAGGCAACGCTGTCTTTTGGAGAAATTTTGTTTCTTTTGAAATGCCCTCCCTTCTCTACATCTTATCTCTGGAAATTGAATGAAGCTGCTTCTTGCATTGCGAGTATTGGAATATCAAGGGCATCACGCCATGCATGAGAAAAGATGCCTCACTGATGGTGCACTACTGATTAGAACTGTCTTTTGCGCAGTGAGTTTCAGAATATCAAACACATCACTTAAAGGGCGTCAACGATCGTGCATTACTAATATTGCACTACTGTATAGCGCAGCTTTTTGCGCAGTGAGCTTCAGAATATCAAAAGCATCACGTAAATGACGTCAACTAGAATGCATTACTGAAATTGTGTAACTGAAAAGAGCTGTTGTCTGGGGGAGGTGAGCATTGGGATATAAAGGGCAGCAGCAGTTCACTGAAGCTGATAGTGCATTACTCGAGCACTGCTGGTCTGCATTACTGAGTAGAGCTGAGTGGTGACATTACAACATGTACGACATTCCGCAGTTCACGACAGCTGATAGTAAAGTCCTCGCAAGCCCATCGTAAAATGCTACGAGTAGAGATTTGTCCCAAATGTTGCTATTTGACAAAATTGCGATATTTGTGGACAAAATATATTATTCTAGTATTGCAATAAGCATCATGAGTAACTCTTTTCATTGAAATCAATTGTTTAGAGCCTAATATGTATTCATTTTTGTTCGATTTTATGCGATGGATTTGGCTCAGAACTCCGAACACGTTCTGCGCTTGGAACTCCAATAACTTTACAAAGTGAAATGGGCAAATTGTGCAGTACAATGCAAGCTTTAAGTTGGAATCAATATCCTTCTCTGTTGTATTGATACCTCATTCAACATTGAATTTCGAATTTGCAATTTTTTATACCCTATTCAATGTTTCCAGGTGCTAGAGTAATCATCAATATCACTGAATTGTTATGAACGAATGAAAAAATACCTCATCGATTATATTGTTGATATATTAAGCAAATTTCAAATTGTGAAAATGATTATAATCATACGTTAGTAAAATATAGCAGCGCCAAAATATTAAGCAGATCAGCTAGACCTTATAGGTTACGACATGCAGTACCTATACGTTCTGAGGAGAAAATATGACCTTGTTTGAAAACTGCGGGCACCTTATATTCTAAACATAAGCTCGCATTACATGCAAAAGATCGGAGTTGGTGCTCAACGTATCGCATTGCAAGACGAAACAAGTCCCCTTCACAGGCACTACAACATCATCAATTACAAATCCATCAAATACCAATCCATCAAAATTACAAATACCACTTCACACTCACCTCCATGTACGTCAGAGCTGCCGTTCACAGCGACAATCTTACCCCAGCACCTCTAGACCTGCACCACGGAAATTCCGTTTGTCTTCAAAGGGCGGACCTTCATTCAAGTTGATAGCGTCTCGATGGGTTCTTCACAGGGTCCCACGTTGGGGAGTTTTGTACCCTGAAAGTTTAGTTCTCACTACCGATTTATAGTCAGATTTTGTGTTAAATTAAGAACCGGTGACAACATTTTTACTGTTTCCTAATTCAAATTTTATACGCTTAACTTCGAAAGTTTAGTTCTCACAGCCGAATTATAGTCAAATTTGGTGTTAACGTAAGAAACGGTGAAAATGTTTTGCTTATCCCAAATTCACGGGCCGAATTTGTTATTTTATGGACGCGCTTTGAGAAACTCCGTCTTCGATTTTACAAATGATAAAATGGATAGTAAATGTTTTGATTTCTGGATGTCGAACTACGCACATACTCAGAATTTCGAGTACAAACAGTGTCTATGCCTATGCAACCAATCCTGCCTTTTGAATCTCTTGTTCCATTGGTGCATAAATTTCAGCACTGAAAACTGTGCTTGATTTTAGGACCATAAATTATTGCCCTGATTGGGATCCGACTTATTCTGATTCGTAAACACACAAGCAGATCGTTCTAAATATAAAATACCTCAAGAAGATCGTAGAAAATGTAAATAATAATTCACCCACTGAATCCCTTAATTAAACCAAATTCTCCCTATAGGTTTTAAAATATTGGGTTCTGCATACAGTTGTCTAATCTCTCCTATTGTCTAAGACAGTGAGCTTTTAAAATTCACCTTAAAGCAAATATTTGAGCCTGAACGAATATAAAAATCCATTTGATCGTTCTTTAATTCGTTGAAGTCATGCTCGGATTTTTCAACTCGAAACAAAAAGACCGGAAATCTTGAGCTGAAAAGCTGTGTTTTACTTCAATAGCACAGGTGTTGTAGTTTTGGTACCTGTGTGTCTCTAGCCCTTTGTGCCCTCAATTCCCCGCACAGCCAGTAGCAATGTTGCAAACTATACGTGGCACACACACATGAAATTAGTTTAATGAACTTTGAACAATTAAATTTAATGGACAGTGAACTTTAATGGACAATGAACTTTGATGAACAATGAACTTTGATGAACAATGAACTTTAATGAACAATGAATATTAATGAACAATGAACTTTAATGAACAATGAACTTTAATGAAAAATGAGCTGTAATGAACAATGATCTTCAATGAACAATGAACTTCAATGAACAATAAAGATTAATGAACAATGAACTTTGTTTGAAGATAACATGAACCTAAGTCGTCTCATTCTTTTGCTAAAAGCTCTGTGCGTAATTTATCACATTAAGAAGCTTGTGATTATTTGTGAGACGAATTCGGCACACTGGGCGTAAAGGGCTAGAGCTTCCTGCTTTGCTTCCGTTGCGAACACTCTCAGAACAAGGTCTGAGGACATATATTTTATTCAAGTAGTATCTATTAGCATTACAGCATTTAACTATAGCATGAACATCCAGCTAAGAAATCTTAAAACAAATTACAGTCATCTATTCCCTGAAAACCGTACTCGGCCTTCGCACTGTTGAGGCTATAAAGATTAGGTTACGGAACCCTGTGATAAACTTGAAAAACAACGAAAGCTTTTGTTTGCTCTTCTTGTTTTAATCTAAGAGAAGCCAGTTTTATCTTTCTTTACTGTTGTGCATTGTTTTGGTTTCTTTTTCCCTTGGAATGATGGCATAGCTTGCTGTGTCGTACAGAAAATATGTTCCCCAACAATCAAATATTTTATAGTTATGATCTACATGCATAGAACCTTGTAAAAATTTTTTCCCCAGAGCTGAAGTTTGTAACCGAAAGCTTGCAGAGTATGAATATTTATTCAGGAGCGTGTTCACTTTTTATTCAGAAATGGTACCCAGAAAATTAGCGATGACTTGTTCATAAGTCAACTCTAAAAGCAATGAAACTTCAATAGTACTCTAATCACATGTGTAGATGTGCCGATATGTGCGGTCCGGGTTAAATTCGAAGTTATGTTCCATTTTGTCTCATGCTACTTAGAAATGGAACATGTCTTCCAGTCAGACTTCACATTACTCCTCATGCATATTCTCAAATTCTGCAGCACCCGACCTCTCAGTAGAACTGTTCTGTTGACGTTTTGAAATGCGTTACAGATATATATGATAAAGATGTATCTGTTGAGAAACGATGCATTTCTGAGAAAAGGTACATCTGTCAAGAGAAGACATAATTGTCATGAAAAGATACTTATGACAAAAAATGCGCTTCTATCGAGAAAAGATGCAGATGTCATAAAAAGACATCTGTCAGGATAGGACTCGTCTGTCAAAAAAGACACATCTGTCAAAAAAAGACACATCTGTCAAAAAAGACATCTGTCAAAAAAGACACATCTGTCAAAAAAAGACACATCTGTCAAAAAAGACATCTGTCAAAAAAGACATCTGTCAAAAAAGACATCTGTCAAAAAAAGACACATCTGTCAAAAAAAGACACATCTGTCAAAAAAAGACACATCTGTCAAAAAAAGACACATATGTCAAAAAAGATACATCGGTCAAAAAAGAAAAATCGGTCAAAAAAGACACATCTGTCAAAAAATTATCTGGCAAAAAAGCATCCGATAAAAAAAGATTCATCAGTCGAACGCAGGTAACAGCATGAACATCATACGCATCAACGAACGTACGGACCGCATAACAACCGCGAAGTATTCCTACACAGATACAAATCATTGTCCTCTATGTTCGGAGCGCTGAACAGCTGCAACAAGATACGCTTTCTTCAGAGCAAGGATTTTCCAGCACCAGTGCCATAATTTCGTTCAAATCCTGGGCCTGGCATAAATTGCTTCACACTGGAACAAGTTTTGCTCGCAGTTCAGAAGTCTGAGGAGCGTTAATGCGAGCAGAAATTCAGGCGTACTTGCATGGCCCTTGGCAGCTCACCTCGCTGCAGTTACTCGCTTCTCAAGTGCGGGTAAAACTTGCGACTTGGCCGAACTTGGGCAATATGCGTGCGAGCCGACGCTCCTCAGCAGCTTCTCGGGCGCGCCAAGTTAGGCGGCTGGTGCTGTGACGTGTGATGCTGTGACGTGTGGTGCTGTGACGTGTGGTGCTGTGACGTGTGGTGCTGTGACGTGTGGTGCTGTGACGTGTGGTGCTGTGACGTGTGTTGCTGTGACGTGTGGTGCTGTGACGTGTGGTGCTGTGACGTGTGGTGCTGTGACGTGTGGTGCTGTGACGTGTGGTGCTGTGACGTGTGGTGCTGTGACGTGTGGTGCTGTGACGTGTGGTGCTGTGACGTGTGTTGCTGTGACGTGTGGTGCTGTGACGTGTGGTGCTGTGACGTGTGGTGCTGTGACGTGTGGTGCTGTGACGTGTGGTGCTGTGACGTGTGGTGCTGTGACGTGTGGTGCTGTGACGTGTGGTGCTGTGACGTGTGGTGCTGTGACGTGTGGTGCTGTGACGTGTGGTGCTGTGACGTGTGGTGCTGTGACGTGTGGTGCTGTGACGTGTGGTGCTGTGACGTGTGGTGCTGTGACGTGTGGTGCTGTGACGTGTGGTGCTGTGACGTGCGGTGCTGTGACGTGGGGTGCTGTGACGTGTGGTGCTGTGACGTGTGGTACTGTGACGTGTGGTGCTGTGACGTGTGGTGCTGTGATGTGTGGTGCTGTGACGTGTGGTGCTGTGACTTGTGGTGCTGTGATGTGTGGTGCTGTGACGTGTGGTGCTGTGATGTGCTGTGCTGTGACGTGTGGTGCTGTGATGTGTGGTGCTGTGACGTGTTGTGCTGTGACGTGTGGTGCTGTGACGTGTGGTGCTGTGACGTGTGGTGCTGTGATGTGGGGTGCTGTGACGTGTGGTGCTGTGACGTGTGGTGCTGTGACGTGTGGTGCTGTGACGTGTGGTGCTGTGACGTGTGGTGCTGTGAAAGAGTACAGTGGGGCAGCGCAGGCAATGTGGTGGAGCAGTGGTGGCAGTGTGCACGTGCAGTGATAGCAATATGGGGCTTCAGTGGCGGCAATGTGAAGGGGCAGTGAAAGAGTGTGGTGCAGTATGTTGTAGTGAAGGAGTGTGGTGCAGTATGTTGTAGTGAAGGAGTGTGGTGCAGTATGTTGTAGTGAAGGAGTGTGGTGCAGTATGTTGTAGTGAAGGAGTGTGGTGCAGTGACGGCAGTGTGGTGGTGCAATGAAGGAGTGTGGTGCAGTGACGGCAGTGTGGTGGTGCAGTGGCGGCAGTGTGGTGGTGCAGTGACGGCAGTGTGGTGCAGTGACAGTTATACGCTGTGAGTGTGCAGGGCGGGACATCGACATAAAGAACTTTCAAATCCATGGATTATTTTCTGGGCGTACGTCAGGAAGTACAACTGTACAGCGTGCGGTATTGAGCGTTAATAGCATAAATTCACAAAAATCTTTTAATTATACTGATCACATATCATCCTTTCGTCATATAATGAGTTACCAGTTTCCACAGCTGATGAATATAGAGAGAGCGAACATGCACAGCTAGTGAAAAATTTTCTTATTGCCTCTTCCTCCCACTTACTCCGTATTATATGATCACCAGAGTAGCTGCTTTCTCTGGCGGAAATACTGCGTTGCAGGATTGGATTCTAACCAAGGCCTCTCTAGCTCAAAGTAGGATGTTTCACTTTGACTTCAGGCAGGAAACAACACGCACTGAGCGGTGCGACGGCTTCATTGAGGGGCTGAACTTTGACACGTTGACTGAGATGGGTTAAACTGAAGTGCAATTGGATTATTGGACTTACATCTGGCAATTATCCAAATGATCGTGTTGAATGGGTGTTTTTGTGATAACTAGTGCACACGGCCCCTCGAAAATGACGGGATGCAATATTTTGCTTGAATAAATTATCCAGATGTGGATGACAAATATATTCATCCCAATAGTACCCGCTATTAAAATATTCTTGTACTTGTGCACTGGTGAAACTCGTATCACAGATACGGTCATCGAGCATTCTTATGAGCGTCACAGAGAAACGAACGAGGCGGACACCAAACAAATATATAAATAAATAAACACACTAAGGGTATTATAAGGTACGATAAGTCGAGATTTAGGGCTATACATTTTGACCATGTATGCTTCAAACTTGAACCACAAGTTTTGATTGATTTCATTGGGCAGTATCCCAATAATATATCGATATTATTTTCATGTAAATTGTTAGTGGGCTGAATAATTTATTCTTGTTTTTATGCGTTATTTATTGCTATGCCGTATAATTCTTCAGTGTCATTTCCATGTAATTTCCCGGCGCAGTTTCAGTGTAATTTCCGTGAAATTTCAGCGTAATTTCTCGGTGTAACTTCCGCATAATTTCCGTGTAATTTCTCGGTGTAATTTCCGTGTAATTTCTCGGTGTAATTTCCGAGTGATTCCTCGGTGTAATTTCCGTGTAATTTCTTGGTGTAATTTCCGTGTAATTTCACGGAGTAATTTCCGAGTAATTCCTCGGTGTAATTTCCGTGTAATTTCTTGGAGTCATTTCCGTGTAATTTCTCGGTGTAATTTCCGAGTAATTCCTCGGTGTAACTTCCGTGTAATTTTTTGGTGTAATTTCCGAGTAATTTCTCGGAGTAATTTCCGAGTAATTCCTCGGTGTAATTTCCGTGTAATTTCTTGGTGTAATTTCCGTGTAATTTCTCGGTGTAATTTCCGAGTAATTTCTCGGTGTAATTTCCGTGTAATTTCCGTGTAATTTCTCGGTGTAATTTCCATGAATGAGGACGACGGAGCCTCAATAAATCAATTCCGGTCGGTAAATGCAATCTAATTTTGTCCTATTCAGCCCCGCACTGCTGTCTACAGCCTCTCTGTTCTGCCGGTCTGGCGTGTGCGCTGTTTGTGTTGAGCTGTTTGTACAGAGGTGGTTACCTGGCGCTGTTTGTGTTGCGCTGTTTATACTGAGATGGTTACCTTGAGCAGTTTGCATCGTACGGTTTGCACAGCGCTGTTTACACTGAGATGGTTACCTGGTGCTGTTAACATTGAGCTGTTTACTTGGCGCTATTTAAAGTTTAATAGTTACCTTGCGCTGTTTACAATTAGGTAGTTACCTTGAGCTGTTTACCTTCCTCTGTTTACAATTAGGTAGTTACCTTGAGCTGTTTACCTTGCGCTGTTTACAATTAGGTAGTTATCTTGAGCTGTTTACATTCAGGTAGTTACCTTGACCTGTTTACCTTGTGCTGTTTACATTTAGGTAGTTACCTTCAGCTGTTTACCTAGCGCTGTTTACCTAGCGCTGTTCACATTGAGTTGTTTACCTGGAGCAGTTAACATTGACCGGCTTATAGTGAACTGCTGATCCTGAACTGTTTACCACAAGTTGTTTACATTGAGTTAATTGCATAAGTAGTTTACTCTGAGCTGTTTACATTGATCTGTTTTCTTTGAACGGTTAACCTTCAGATGTTTACAGTGAGCTTTTCATTGGTTGCTCTGTACCACGGTAGAGGAAACAAGGTAGGTTCAAACCAGTTTTTTTTTCGTTGACGGTGTGGTTTTGCTGACGTTACGGCAACGAACCAATAGCAGCGCTCATGTTGCATCTGGTAGCACTTCTATTCCAAATCTGGCTCCACTATTGGCCTAACGACATGGCGTTTTAGTGACGTCATAAAGTTCGAGTGATATGAAGGTTTTCTATTGGCTAGCCGAACAAGAGGAGGTGTATTTCCCCCATAGAAATAACCCTACCGTGTTTCCTCAATCGTGCTTGTACACATCTTTCCCAGTTCACCTGCTAACCACTCCGTCTTATGTGACCAACAGTGAACCTACAGCTTTCACCTCGATCTGTTTACGTGGAGCATTTACCTTGAGCTGCTACCTTCAGCTATTTACGTAGGGCTGTTCACCTTAAACTAATAACATGGCGCCGTTTCCAAGTCAACTATTCACCTACCGCTGGATTTATCCCGCATAGCTAGGTGTTTCTTCTCTATTGGAAAAAGAAGCTATAATTCCCCATCCTACTCATTAGTTTGGAATGGGTACCGAGGCTACGTCATAGCATCCTTTCGTTAAATATAAGGAATATAAGTATTAATAGAGAAGTGAAATTGTAACATATGAATTCAATGGAATAAAGCAGGGGTCTCCAAAATATGGCCCGCGGGCCACATCCGGCCCGCCACATAATTTCATCCGGCCTGCCGAACAAATCCCTGTGTGGTGGCCGTGAAAAAATAATCATAGTACGACTGGCACCAATTAAGTTTTTTTCATTTTTTATTCCTTCGGCCAGCATGCATGAGGGCAATATATTATGTGGCCCTTACATTGAAAAATTTGGAGACCCCTGGAATTAAGCCTAATTTTGATCAGCATTCACAGTTCACAGGTCTATTTGCTACAGAGAAAATGTGTACTACTACTACTGCACGTCACACTGCACTATTAAGTGTATTGATATTGTATAACATATTACACTATATAATAATATTGTATAATATATTACAATATATAATAATATTGTATAACAAATATTTATATCTATAATATTATTAAATAGGGTAATTTATACAAAAATAACCGATAATGCGACATATTTATTTCAAATATCAATTAGTGGAAAACTCTTGTGAATTCAACCGACTCGAAGAACAAAAGAAAGAACATTTGCTATGTATAAATATTATTACCGCATCATAATGAAAAAATTATTAACGTGTCACCTTTGCAAAATATTTACAGGCTTGAAACGCTGCCGTTGCTATGTGTTACGTCACCATGACCATAAAACATCCGATACGTACGTAAATAACTTATCAGAAAAACATAAATGGGCCAAACATAGCCCTAAAGTATTTCTCTGGACGAATAATGCCTCGCTTCATGAATGTATGATAAAGTAATAATAAAATGATAATGAATATCAGGAATTTTTTACAAAACAACATTGCAACTCCAAAATGCGGCACTACTCACCTGTACAACGGCTTGTTGTCACCCACGTGTTGTCACCCACACTCTCCTTGTTCCCTCGAGCAGCCAGCACCCCTCAGGCCCGTGTTGTTGCCATCTGCTTGGTTGTTGCCATTCAACTGTTTCCGCTCTGTCCCGCAGTCTTGGCTGACATTCGTTTTATTGTCACTGATTCCACCTCAAAAGAATTAACAATAATTTTTTAATCCGTAAATTTATGACCTGGGTTTTCATCGTCAGCGTTATCATGGTAAAAAAAGTAGGTCAATGTTCAGCGTGATGCAATCAAAGGAAATGGGAATTTTATTCCCAAGAATCACTAAAGGAACCCATTTAAGAACGTTTTACATGAATGACATTCTGCTCTCTGATGCGTTATTTTTGAATTATTCAACTTTGAAATTGGCTTCAAAGGAAGCGAGCGCGCCTACCAGAATTTCATTAATAACGGAAGTTAACCCCCTATTACAAACGTAAAGAGGTTGAGTCGCGCCAAAGGAAGCGAGCGTGCCTACCAGAATTTCATTAATAACGGAAGTTAACCCCCTATTACAAACGTAAAGAGGTTGAGTCGTGAGGGGAAGCCACAGTTCTTCTAGTGAGAATTATAAATAAAGGTTGAAAGCAACCCATTAAGGTCTATTAACAATTGTGTTTACATCTGCTCCATGATGGCGGCGGCAGTACCGGCTGGCGCCATCTATGAGCTGACTGTAAAGGTGAAGGTACCGGGTGGCGCCATCTATGAGCTGACTGTAAAGGTGACGACGTATTAATGACGACTAAAAAAAACGTCAAAAGCACCAAATACGAGAAATAGTACGTTAACTTTTTTGTGTTATTAACTGATAATATTTATTATTATATTAACAATTTCTATCATTATTTCATATCTACGAAGTTCTGGCGAAAACTTTAGGTAAATCTGAAGGAGATGACAGTTGTCGATTTTGCAAATTGTAATGGCTAAACATGGTTAATGATACCGAAATAAACAAGTTTTCTTCTATGCTCTTTTCGTCTCAAGTGAGTATTTTATAAGTTATAGCGGTAAATGACTTACCGCAACTCCAGTCTTTGAAGCGGAAAGAAATTCCTTGATCGAGTTGTATGGCAATACTGCAATGGCGTCTCGCTTCCAGCGCTCTGTCTTGAAAGACGAAACCAAACCTACCGCTATACCTCGTTAAATACTCATTTGACGAAAAAAGTGTATAGAAGAAAAGTTGTTTATTTCGATGTTATTACCATGTTTCAAGCAACAAAAATTCGAAAATCGATGAGTAGCTGTTTATTCGAGCGCATTCGTCATCAATGACGAAACTAAACTTACCGCTATAAATCGTAAAATACTCATTTGAGACGAAAAGTGCATAGAAGAAAACTTGTTTATTTTGATTCAATTAATTAGATTCAGGCACCAAAAAGTGGAAAATCGACAACTGTCATCTCCTTCAGATTTACCAAACTTTATCACCTCATGATCCGAACTTTGCCTTTCCCGACCCAACCTGGTCGTACTCTGTGTTCCACATTTTGCGCGGGAAAGCGGTTATACGTATAACTTCAAAGCTGAATAATTTAAAAATAACGCATCAGAGAGCAGAATGTCATACATGTAAAACGTTCTTAAATGGGTTCCTCTAGGGATTCTTGGGAATAAATTCCCATTTCCTTTCATTGCATCACGCTGAACATTGACCAAAAAGTATCGGCAATGATTTAATCGTAAACGATTTTAGGTCAATATGGATTTCACTGTTGTCAACGGTTTTGAAAATTTCGTTGTAACAATTAGGCAATTGGAAACATTTTAAAACGTTTTACACGAATGACTTTGTGCTCGCAAATACTTAGTTTTTGAGATATAACATAAATAACGTTCAGGTAAGAATAGCATTAACGGCAGTGTCGATATGGCTCTTCCGGCGCTTCGCGGATGCGGAACACGTAAAGTTTCTTCGCGGGAGACATAGACCTCCGTATGGCAATCAAATTAAGTTATTTTAGGTTTACTTTGGTTAGTTTAGGTTAGGTTATTTAACTAGCCTAACTTTACCAAACTTAACCTCGCCTATCGTTATGTCAATACCGTATTTCAGCTTATTTACGTGTCCGTTTGTGCAATTTTATATACGACGATCCTATAACTTCAAAGTTAAATATCTCGAAAACTAAGCATTTGCGAGCACAATGTCATTCGTGTAAAACGTCTTCAAATGTACCATATTATCTAATTGTGGCAACGAAAGAATTAAAATCGTTGACAACATTAAATGCAATATTGACCCGATTTATCGCTACCAATTCTCAGAGCAACGAATTTATCGTTAGAAATTCTATTGCAACCGATGCCGAAATTATCGTTTGAAAAGATTACCGAGAATTGAAAGATCACACTGCTATTTGTATTAAACTTTTTAATAATTAAATATCATAAGATGTGAATTTAAACTAATTTTTTTTGATGCACAATAAATTCACGACACAAAAAATACGGCTGTACACAACTGGAAAAAACACATGCATGTAACTTAGAATAACCTCTTGCATTTTTATTTC
The DNA here is from genome assembly GCA_030386875.1 of Morinoia aosen. Taxonomy (NCBI): domain Eukaryota; kingdom Metazoa; phylum Arthropoda; class Malacostraca; order Amphipoda; family Talitridae; genus Morinoia; species Morinoia aosen. Next base: position 38,793,132 of record CM059556.1, read on the forward strand.
TCTTTTTTCTGTTTAATAGAGTTTTCGTTGCCAGCTTCACGTTCCGCGTATACCTTCACTAAGATGAATTGTCTTTGCACTCCATTTACTTTCTAAACAATTCTAAATATTGCATATTTTGGTAACCGATTTCAAGTTTGAATTGAATCATTTTATCGAAAATTTCGCTGAATTAGATAGTAGGAATTTATACGCTTTGAACAACACTCGCGGCAACACCGGCACACTTCGTTCACCAATCGCAACTGAGGGCAAACGCGAAAAATGTTAGCCGTAGCGTTCCAGCATCATTCCGTGAAGTTAACTATGTTAAACTAATTGAATTTAATACATGAAATTTAGTTCCAAATTCGGTGCTTGACGTAAAATTTTTAAAACTTAATCCGTGTTGAAAATATATTCAATTTCAACCAAATTATTGTTCAGTTATAAAGTTTTTGTTCACAAATATACACAACCGGGAAATTCCTTTTTCTGCGAAAAGTTTTACCCCACGATGTAAATTCTCCAATTACTGACCAATGTAAATTATATAATTTAGGGTAAAAATTTATCATGGTAGAAGTGCACGAACCTAAATATTCAAATTGCAAACATTTCAACTGACTTGATCGTGTGAGGGTTTCCTCACAAAATTGGTGCACGTCTGCTAATCACATAAAGTAGCAACCTATAGTGACCTATTCGCAAGCTAGTCCGAGAGCGGTGGAGCTGAGAGGTCAGAATTGCCTTAGACTTGCTACCGTGCAGTCCTTCATTGCGCTCTACTACCGGTCGTAAGCCGCAGTTTCCGGTCAACGCTACCCTTGACGAAGGCGGAGCTGGACGTCGTTGCGTGGAGACAAACCGTGCTGGCTCAATTTTTCGGCGCTTAGCTCACCTAAGTTCTTCTCCTTATGCTTATCTTAAATTTTCATGAATGAATGGTTGAATGTGTGTGCTTAATGAATTCTTAAACCAGTCTCTACTAAACTTTGAGCTGGTCTTTCCATTTTCTTTGAAACCTTTAAATTAACCTTGAATTAACCTTAAAAAAATTGCATGCTTCTAACTTAACCTGGAAAAGGGGCCTTCTACTAGTGGGTTGAATTCCTCCCCACGTAGCCTTCCTTTTCACTTACTTTTCTTGCGTTTACCGGTTCTTCCGGTGCCTCTCTTAATTAACTTCGCGCCTTAAAGTGAGAAGCACACTGGACGACCTAATAAGTTCAGGTGCGCTAATTTTTGCTATTTTGCCGCTTTATTACTGCTGTGATACCCACTTGAAACTTAACACCAGTCGTTGTGAAGAATTATGCTCATGTTCAATATTTTGTCCCCTCTACAGTATTCGCCGAGCCAGCGCGCGCCTTCTTGTCTTCCTTGTCTATAACTGCGGTTCTTCCCAGCAATGTCTAACGGCGTCTTTTTATTGAAGGTGAATGATGAATTTCTCTGTAGTCAACTTATTAATACCGTGAAACAATTGCCTCATTGCCACCTTGTCGCATACTTATTTTTATATTAATTATTATCTGGTTTCCATCTTGATCGTTCAACGTCGCTCTTTTTAACACGAACAGTAGCCTGGCGACGTCGGTTCTTGCCTTACCTGGAGCCTGGCGACGTCTGTTGTTGCCTTACCTGGAGCCTGGCGACGTCTGTTGTTGCCTTACCTGGAGCCTGGCGACGTCTGTTGTTGCCTTACCTGGAGCCTGGCGACGTCTGTTGTTGCCTTACCTGGAGCCTGGCGACGTCTGTTGTTGCCTTACCTGGAGCCTGGCGACGTCTGTTATTGCCTTACCTGGAGCCTGGCGACGTCTATTGTTGCCTTACCTGGAGCCTGGCGACGTCTGTTGTTGCCTTACCTGGAGCCTGGCGACGTCTGTTGTTGCTTTACCTGGAGCCTGGCGACGTCTGTTATTGCCTTACCTGGAGCCTGGCGACGTCTGTTGTTGCCTTTCCTCGAACCGGGCGACCGTTCGTCAATTTATTTGAAGCAGTCGCTTATGCTGCTCCTTAACTTTCATGTATATTCCTAATTATGCGTAATCATTCTAGTTCGTCAAGATAAATTTATTCGTTGATGTTTTAGTCGTTCGTGTGTTCGCGTTGCTTGTCGTTCGTGTGTTCGCGTTGTAGTTCTTTGTTGCTCGTATCGAGAACCTTTATTCTTATACGTTAAGATTAAATAAAATTTTGACTTGAGCCTGACTATAAGTCACCTTAAAAGATTGTGTCGCGGACAAATTCTCGACAATCGCTATGATGACCCAAATTTGACCTTAATACAACAACGGAGATTTGAATTTATCCCAAATTTTAGTGCAAGCTAGCAAAACATACTAACTTCAGCGAGCGCTCAAAACAAAAATTACTGGGAAAAGATCCTCTCGTATGTGTCGCATAATTGTCATAGATACTCTGCAGAAGTTTTCGTTACTACTGGGTAATTTACACCGAAAATATTGCAGAAATATACAAAATATTGGATAACGGAATCGTACATTTTCGGAATGAACGACAATCATTTGAATCAATATCGTCAGAAATGTTATGCAAATAACGCTAAATATTTTGCATTAGTAGTTACGTGCATATTGCTCGAGTAAATATTTCGCAAACATCTGAGTAAATATAGCGTAAATATCGCGCTTAACATGCGGTAAATAACGCAATCAATATTGGGAGTTTGAATAACCCCTCTGAATTTTTTTACCCTCAACATTTCACATACACATTCGGGAATTTATGTCTACATATTACATTCATGTCCAGCATGTTTTATTACAATATAGAATTACATTTCCGTTCAACAAATCAACCCTTTACAACATTTACGATTTTATTTTACTTTTTTGTTTCATTCATATACGCCATTTTACAGCTACATTTCACACTTACATTCAGTATTTTACAATCACATTTATCATTCCAGGTTTGCATTCAGTAATTTACATCAAACTTTTTAATCTATTTTCATCATTCGCCATTCATACGCAGCATTTTACGTCTATGTTCAGGACTTCACATTTACCATTTGCATCCGAATTCGGCGTTCCACTTCTACATTCAGCATTTTACACTCACATTCAGCATTTCACGCTCACATTCAGCATTTTACACTCACATTCAGCATTTCACGCTCACATTCAGCATTTCACGCTCACATTCAGCATTTCACGCTCACATTCAGCATTTCACGCTCACATTCAGCATTTCACGCTCACATTCAGCATTTCACGCTCACATTCAGCATTTCACGCTCACATTCAGCACTTCACGCTCACATTCAGCATTTCACGCACACATTCAGCATTTCACGCTCACATTCAGCATTTTACGCTCACATTCAGCATTTCACGCTCACATTCAGCATTTCACGCTCACATTCAGCATTTCACGCACACATTCAGAATTTCACGCTCACATTCAGCATTTCACGCTCACATTCAGCATTTCACGCTCACATTCAGCATTTTACGCTCACATTCAGCATTTCACGCACACATTCAGCATTTCACGCTCACATTCAGCATTTCACGCTCACATTCAGCATTTCACGCTCACATTCAGCATTTCACGCTCACATTCAGCATTTCACGCTCACATTCAGCATTTCACGCTCACATTCAGCATTTCACGCTCACATTCAGCATTTCACGCTCACATTCAGCATTTCACGCTCACATTCAGGATTTCTCTTGCACATACCACAAATTTTTAATCAGCATTACGCTTTTCAACATTTTACATTCAACATTTTACATTTTCGTTGACAAACCTGCTTGGCAGGTTCTTGCCAAGGACAATAATTAATACGAGAACAAAGGCAAAACCAAGGACAATTCCCTGCCAAGGACGCAAAAAATGCATTTGCAAGATCATCAAAAGGCGCTCGAGACTAAAATGAAACTAGCCCCGGACGAGGTTGCGTTGTCTCGACATTGAAGAAACATGTTTAGTTCAAAACTGTTCAATGTAGCTGCGATATTGGAGAAGGATTTCTAGTTCGAAATTGTTCGATATCCTTTTCAGTCTAGTTTTCTTGCAGTTGGTTTTTTTGTCAACATTGAACAAGCCTTGTAGTTCAAAAATGTTTGGTTTAGGAGTTTATGATCTTGTTTTCAAGTTTTTTCGTTTAAATTTCAACATTTCAAGAGAAGGATGATTTTGAAATTTTTTTAAGAGAATTTACGCGCCCGTGAGTTCCGCTTTGTAGACGTGAATTGCTGGAAGATCTTCTGATTTTCCTCGGATCCTTGAATTTTTAATTCGAGTTGTACGAATGACGACGAGTAAACAGCAGCACGTGACCAAAAAAATGTAGTCGACATATTTTTCAATATTTTGAAATATTCACAAATATTGATATATTTAAAATATTTTCTTTCTTGCCCTAACATAGAAATCAAATTATAATAATGATAATTTAGCGGCTCGTGTCGTAGGCCTAAGGCTTAGTTTTCATGTTTTTCTTCCAAAAATACCAAAGATTTTTTCCTGTCATTAATAAATAACTTTGACCTACAAAAAATCCAACCCGGCCTAAGTCCACACTAAAAATTATTAAACTTTAATCTTTAATACAATATTTAATAAACTTGAATCTTAATTTTTATTATGACCTCAGCTACAGTTATTAAAATATTCGTTATTTGTTTTCATTTTTCCTAAACTTATTCCTATATACAGTTATTAATTATTTGTAGGTTCAAATAAAACCTGGACACCTTGAATTTAGTATGTTAAAATTTTTTAAAATACATTTTCACATTTATTATAACATTTTCATCTTCCAAAAAAGAGTATAATATTCTCATGGTTAGCGTTAGCGTTGCACGTAATATCGCTTAGCATTTTAGGGTTAATCTTTGGATCCCATATTTATTCTTTAATAATTTTGGTTTTAAATTTTATTACGACATTATCATATGAAATACAAATCTACTTTATTTACCTGAACTAAAGATGAGCTAACCTAATTCAGTCCATGCTATCTCGGCCTCGTTCCATCCGCTTCATTTCAAAACTATAAAACATAGAAACAACTTTCAAACGGCTGGATGGCCTACGACATTTATGCTTTACCCAATCCTTTCAGGTCATCCTATGCCTGACGCACGTAGGGTGTCCCAACTTACAGCGAGAAAACTCTCATCACGGATATCCTGAAGTGTGAGGACGGGATTTTAGTAGAAAATTTATCAAACCGAATAGCCTGAAGGTGCAAAAAATTGTTTTCAAAGAAAAATATTTCTAAACGGAAAGTCTGGAGGCGTGAGGAAGGGATTTTTACACTGAAATATATCATAGAAGAATACCTAAAAGTGTGAAGAAGATATTTTCAACGTGAAATTCGTCACCACGGATATCCTGTATGTATGAGAAAGGGATTTTCTGTGCGATATTTGCCTAAGCGGATAGCATAAGGGTGTAAAAATTGCTTTCAAAGGAAGATTTGTCTTAACAGATAACCTAATGGTGGCATACGAAAATATTTTCTAGAAGAAATTTGTTATAACAGATAGGCTGAAGGTTTGAAGAAGTGATTTCCGATGAGAAATTTGTCACAGCAGATGGACCTGAAGGTAGGGAAAATTTTTTTTCATGAAGTAATTTATCATAACAAATAGTCTGAAGGTGAAAAGAAAGGTTTTTAAAAGAGAAATTCGTCAAAGCATATGACCTGAAGACATGATTAAATGACTTTTAGAGACAAAACTGTCTCAGGAAATATTCCACAGATACAGAGAATCGATTTTCAGAGAGAAATTGTTCACAGCGGATATCCTAACGACGAAAAGAAAGGATTAATATCTTTGAAATGAGCTCCATGTTTAAATAAAGTTATGTTTTGTAAAATATTATTTATGCTCATAAAAAATCATCAAGGTCTCAAAAATTTAACTACTATTTTTAAATAGCTCGGCTTTTATCTTCAAATATCTGTGTTATTGTCCATAAAATGTTAGGCTATTTCTTTTGTTAGCTGAGCTACAACCATTAAAAAGCTAGGCTATTATCTTTGATAGCTGATCTATTATCTTTCAATAACGGGGCAATCATCTTGAAATAGCTGGGCTATTATCTTCAAATCACTTGACTATAATATTTGAATCACTGGGCTATTATCTTTAAATAGCTGGATTATAATTTTTGAAAAGTCGTGCTATTATCTTCAAGTAGCGTTGATCACTATAGAATAAGATTCTTGAGGCTGAAACATTGCTCACGACTCAGAAGTGGTGTCAACCCAGTCTAACTTTTTCGCCGCCTGCACGCATGTTTTTCGCCGCCTGAGTAATTAAATCGCTTAGGCGGCGAAAACCATGCATACTCCGGCGAGAAAGTTAGACTGGGAATGATCGACACCGATGGATTAGAATGTGAATAATTACTATCTACTCTGTGCCAATTTGTGAGAACTTGACTCATTTAAGTATCATTCAATTTCAATCTACACGACAGCACAAACTTCTATTTTGCAAATTTCTTTTTACTGTCTTTGATTATTAGTTTTTGGTGTATATATTTAATCGATGCAGCACAAATTTTATTTTGTACCACAGCCAGTAATTTTTATCCCCAAAATATATTTCCAGTTCATGAAGGTTCATTCTATGTTCCAGAAAATTCATTTTCTTCTCCAAAAGTTCTTTTCAAGTCCCAGAAAAATTCCCTTTATGTACCGAAAAGTTTTTTTTACGCCTCACAAAGTTACTATATGCGGCAAGAATTTCACTTTACACCTCACAAAGTTAATTTTATGTACCGAGAAATTCTCTTGACGCCTCACAAAGTTTATTTTCAATTGTAAAAAACACTACTCTGACGAAAAAAAAAAAAAAAAAATTATTCTCACTCTCCAGAAAATTTGTTTTACGTCCCAGAGAGTGTGCCAAAAATCGATTATTTCTACCACAAAATACATTTGCGAATCTCAGACATTTTACGAAGTGACCACAAAAAATATCTAAATTTTTTGCTGCTAGTGAGGATGATACGATATTTTGCTGTTTGAATGTCCAACGTGCAATTTGAAGTTTGGCCGAATTTTTGATTGGCTGAACGAGGCCTCGGACATCTAAAGCTACATTTTCTGATTGACTGAACTGTCCAATGAACATTCAAAGCCTCAAATTCCGATGGGCAGCGCCAAGTTGATGACATTACCAATGACCAAATCCATACAATTTTCAAAAAAGCGATATTTCGACAATAAAAAACAACGTTCATTGGATTAAGATAAATTTTCTTATAATAGTAGTTACGATAATTCCTTGATAACATTGCACATCAAGCCTTGTTCACAACACTCAGCAATTAATCAGCAGGATTTGAAAAGCGTGCTTTGTAACATTCTCCGGAATATTGGGCGCCGCATGGAATGCAACTTCCCTCATCAAAATCCCTAATTTTGGCGATTTTTTGCGTCACTGCGCAGAATTTCCAGCCTTCAGTCATCAAAGCCAGCACTCAGAGTTGATCTGAACTATATCACCGAGGCTAACGAAGGCCGTTCGTGTTGTGAATCACAAAAAAAAACATAAAAAATTATTTCATCTGATGCCGAAAAAGCACCAAAAGATTTAGGTGATCCATTGCCTCTGATCCCCCAATTAAGTTCACAACCTGCGTTTTCAAACAGAACCTTTGAACTTTTTGCGAGTAAATTTTCAGAGTCGAAATGCCTACATTTGTTCATGCGGCATTGCTTGTCTCCATGTGGATCTACACATGACTTTTGCCACTTTTTTTTAACGTGTGTGATATTTGTACTGCAGGTATTATCTCCGAATTCTCTTATCTTTATTTTAGTGCTACAGAATCCAACCTAATAATATCCGTTGAGTGTTCATTTATATACTTATTTATACATTGTTTGGTGTCCTTCCAGTTCTCTGTCATGCTCATAAGGATAGTTATAATGACCGTATCTGTGATACGAGTTTCACCAGTGCACAAATACAAGAATATTTTTATCACGAGTACTGTTAGGATGGATATACTGTATATGTTTGTCATCCACATCTGGAAAATTTGTTCAAGAACGGTATTGAATCCCGTCATTTTTGATGGGACATGCACACTAGTTAGAAATGATTCTCGCTATCAAAGGCCCAAACTAACAGTGGTAGAAGTAACTAAAATAAACGAAGTCTGCAACAACTGAACAAACTCTAATGTAGTCCAGCCAGTCAATGAGCGAGTGTGTGTTTTTTCGTAAATATCGACGTATTCTTCGCCAGTGTTTCATCCCATAAGAGATTGCTGGATTCGACAAAGTCAAAGAGATTCGTTAAAAGATTGTTCAAGTTAGGCAGAGCTGTCAATCTGTATCTCGTCCCGTGCAATCCTAACTTGTGTTACAAAGTTCAAGGTCCATCGAAGTTGTCCGTAAAAGTTGCGCTCTTCAAATGGGGTTGCCGTCAACGTCTCGGAGATCCGCAGATTTAAATCACCGGCGGAACAGGTGCGGTGGCCAAAATTCGGATTTAACTTCGTGGTGGAGGAGCCTCGGATGACGAAATTTCAGGGAATGGAAGTTCAGAATTGCTAGCAAAAATTTTGTTGAGGTGAACAGAATGAATTGGAAGAGAGAGGAGAGGCGTATGCTGTGCAGGCTGTGCATGAGCAAAGTGTCGTACAAGAAAGCGAATCACATTTCATCAAAGCTTAGGGCATGTGTTCATATTAACGATGGTGATTGAGATAATGATGATTATTATCACGGTTTTAATGAAAATAATAGTGATGATAGTGGTAATGATGATGATGAAGATGATGATGAAGAAACTGATGATGGTGATTATGACGAACATTTTATTGAATAAGTTGTTTTCCTTCACTAAGTTTGGTAAAATCTAACATCTGCATTCCATCCACGCATCCTCTTACGTCAATTTCAACTTTTTCGAATGAAAATATGCCCGAGTTTTTCTGATTGTTGGGGTTTCGTCGCTTGATAAAGCCAACGGCTGACCTAATTTTTGAGTTAAGTTCCAGCCACCCCTTAAACTTCCAAACGATATGGGATTTCACACGAGTTCATTATAAGACTTTAATTTTACAGACAAGTTTTCACACTTTTACAAATAATAAGTAAACTGAATTACTAGCATTAAAGTCACATCCAATTAATTTAGATCCCGTCCCCAGAATAAATAGTATTAGATTATACACTCCATTGGGTAGCACGACCGAAGCCCGAAGATGAAGCAAGTAGGACAAACAGCGATCAGGCATCAGCTACGGAACAGGCTCCTTGAGGTGTCGACCACAGTGCCGCCTACAAAGAACGGACTAATTAGGACTCTAAACAGTAACTAAGTTGAATATGCGACAACGAGAACTGAATCTTATCTCACAATATTCAAAAGAGATTAATAAGGCAGAACGAACTTTCTATTTACCTGGGTCGGAAGACACCTATGAGAGAGTGAAGGTAATAAGAACCGATACCAAGAGGTCACGTCGCAAGAATAGAAAGAAGTAGGATTCTATTGTCAGTAATCCGGACTGTTTATTTGTGAATCACTGACACTGATATTTTAATTTAAGCCCCGAATGCGCTGAATGCGAAGATTTTCATTTAGAACTGGATCGGATAACTGTGCAACTAATTTTGAACTACATTAGTTGAGGTTCAAATAATATCATAATTCGAGAATTGATTGTAGGCCTATCTGTCATATAAGACCAACAGTTGAGAATTGAGACGCATCATGTCCCAAAGTGAAATTTTCATAAGCTGGCTATACTCCAAAAGCATATATAAACAGTTAATAAATAAGACTCATCAAGCACGAAAGAAAGATATTCATGAACTGATCGTGCTTAAAAGGCAAAGGCAAAGATCAACGGTTGAGAAATAAGGCGCATCCAGCCCGAAAGAGAAATTTCCGAACGCTGATTGTGCCTCAAGGGCGTAGATAAATGATTTATAAATATGGCTCATGTAGCTCGAAAGAGAAATAAGGCGCATCTTTCCCGAAAAAGAAATAAGGCGCATCTATCCCGAAAAAGAATTAAGGCGCATCTTTCCCGAAAGAGAAATAAGACGAATCTATCCCGAAAGAGAAATAAGGCGCATCTTTCCCGAAAAAGAAATAAGGCGCATCTATCCCGAAAAAGAATTAAGGCGCATCTTTCCCGAAAGAGAAACTAGGCGCATCTATCCCGAAAGAGAAATAAGGCGCATCTTTCCCGAAAAAGAAATAAGGCGCATCTATCCCGAAAAAGAATTAAGGCGCATCTTTCCCGAAAGAGAAATAAGGCGCATCTATCCCGAAAGAGAAATAAGGCGCATCTTTCCCGAAAAAGAAATAAGGCGCATCTATCCCGAAAAAGAATTAGGGCGCATCTTTCCCGAAAGAGAAATAAGGCGCATCTATCCCGAAAAAGAATTAAGGCGCATCTTTCCCGAAAGAGAAATAAGGCGCATCTATCCCGAAAGAGAAATAAGGCGCATCTTTTCCGAAAAAGAAATAAGGCGCATCTATCCCGAAAAAGAATTAAGGCGCATCTTTCCCGAAAGAGAAATAAGGCGCATCTATCCCGAAAGAGAAATAAGGCGCATCTTTCCCGAAAGAGAAATAAGGCGCATCTATCCCGAAAGAGAAATAAGGCGCATCTTTCCCGAAAAAGAAATAAGGCGCATCTATCCCGAAAAAGAATTAAGGCGCATCTTTCCCGAAAGAGAAATAAGGCGCATCTATCCCGAAAGAGAAATAAGGCGCATCTTTCCCGAAAAAGAAATAAGGCGCATCTATCCCGAAAAAGAATTAAGGCGCATCTTTCCCGAAAGAGAAATAAGGCGCATCTATCCCGAAAGAGAAATAAGGCGCATCTTTCCCGAAAAAGAAATAAGGCGCATCTATCCCGAAAAAGAATTAAGGCGCATCTTTCCCGAAAGAGAAATAAGGCGCATCTATCCCGAAAGAGAAATAAGGCGCATCTTTCCCGAAAAAGAAATAAGGCGCATCTATCCCGAAAAAGAATTAGGGCGCATCTTTCCCGAAAGAGAAATAAGGCGCATCTATCCCGAAAAAGAATTAAGGCGCATCTTTCCCGAAAGAGAAATAAGGCGCATCTATCCCGAAAGAGAAATAAGGCGCATCTTTTCCGAAAAAGAAATAAGGCGCATCTATCCCGAAAAAGAATTAAGGCGCATCTTTCCCGAAAGAGAAATAAGGCGCATCTATCCCGAAAGAGAAATAAGGCGCATCTTTCCCGAAAGAGAAATAAGGCGCATCTATCCCGAAAGAGAAATAAGGCGCATCTTTCCCGAAAAAGAAATAAGGCGCATCTATCCCGAAAAAGAATTAAGGCGCATCTTTCCCGAAAGAGAAATAAGGCGCATCTATCCCGAAAGAGAAATAAGGCGCATCTTTCCCGAAAAAGAAATAAGGCGCATCTATCCCGAAAAAGAATTAAGGCGCATCTTTCCCGAAAGAGAAATAAGGCGCATCTATCCCGAAAGAGAAATAAGGCGCATCTTTCCCGAAAAAGAAATAAGGCGCATCTATCCCGAAAAAGAATTAAGGCGCATCTTTCCCGAAAGAGAAATAAGGCGCATCTATCCCGAAAGGAAAATAAGGGGCATCAAGCCCAAAAGGGATATCTTCGAATGCTGATCGTGTCTCAAGGGCTGGACCTTTTCATTCCGAAGGCCCTCATTTAGTTAGAAAGACGCCTGAGCTCCTCTCAGGGTCATCACCCTACAGCCGTCTACGAGATAACTCGTGAGGAGCGTCGCGCTGAGTGTCGCACAACTCCTCCTCATACAAATAGATTACCACAATTTACCCGTCCAAAGGTGACATCTATGGCCTCAGAAGAACATTTAGTACTCCCTCGCCTATATACTTCCCAGATTTTTTTCTGTTCCACGGAACTTTTAGGCCGAAGAATCCTCCGCATTTCTCAAACTGAAGCTCCAGGTCCGAGACAAACGATGGAACTTGGGCAGGTTTCTTCCATTTGGATCTACAAGTGTCTTCTTGATTGCTGTTTTCCGCCGACCATCCTAATGCTGAGCTGCTTCTGATTTACTGAGCCCGGCGTCTTGCCAACTGATTTCCAGTCGTGATGCTATTTTTGTCTAACACCCCCAGGGTGGGATTTTTTGGATCCTGTTCTGAACTGTTGATGCTCAACTGCTATGAGCGTTGATTTCCTGGTTTTGGGAGCTAAAAACAGATTACTGTAGCTCTCTCGGTTTCTAGCTTCCAGTTTTCTGTTTCACGTTATACGATGTTCATTGGAAGACGACTATTCAAAAAATTTAACCATGATTTACTGATTTAAGATAATGTGGAGAGTAAAAAATTTTCTATATCGCTACAACCATTGCGATTCGATATTCCAAAATCAGTGAGTGTCTGAATTTGTACGTATTCTTCAAAAAGTATGTTATTTTGGGTGCTAATATTTGCTGTCAAATTTCCAGAATTGAATTTCCAACACAGTGTTTTAGTACCTACTCCGAACCGTTTATTAGCTCCTATTCCGTACCGTGTATTAGTGCCTACTCCGTACCGTGTATTAGGGCCTACTCTGTACCGTGTATTATGACCAATTCTGTACCGTGTATCAGTACCTACTCCGTACCGTGTATTATTGCCTACTCCGCACCGTGCATTATTGCCTACTCCGTACCGTGTACTAGTACCTATTCCGTAGCGTGTATCAATACCTACTCCATACCGTGTATTATTACCTACTTCGTACCGTGTATCTGAACCTACTCCGTACAGTGTTTCAGTAACGTAAATGCATTTTACAGACGGTGTCTGCCACAGACACCACCAGCACCGCACTCGCTGATGGCCTGGACTCACAAACTGCATCTGAACGCAGCAACCAGCCACTGAGTTCGATGTCACCGTTAAGTGTTCTGCCTTTACGAGCATCCCCCACCAAATTAACAGCAAGCTATAATTTCATTAATTTTGTTCCTCAGAAGTAATCCGCTAAATTCTGTATGATGGAGCCACGTTTTAACTGAGTTCAAGGATAGAAAACTGAAGGGTTTCGGCGGATCAAAATGCGGTTAGTTTGCTGGTTCAGAAGACGCGGGTCTCGCATATGACAGCCTCATAGCGAGAGCAGCGGAAAAAACCTGCCAAGGACACAGAAAATTTTGAGGTGGGATCATCAAAAGGCGTGCAAGGCTGCAGTGAAACTAGGTCGTGTTGTCGCAATATATCTCCTCTGAAAAAGCGAATTTTATGCAAAACGCTCGATATCTCCGTCTGTGTTCAGTCCTGCCTGTTTTTATGATTCTCGTCTTTGTTCTTTATGATCTCCTCTCTGAAACGAAAAACAACGTCGAAGAAAAAAATTCTAAACCAAATGTTGCATTTACGAGTGAATTATTTTTTAGTTATATTTAGTTTTTAAATATCTAGCTTATTCAGTTACACCGATTTCAAACTGTAAATGACGTAAATGACGTAAGAATGACGTTCCTGTTCCTGAAGTCACAAATGACGTAAATGAAATCTTTCAGGGTGATGCAAAAGTCACTTCACCATATCGAACATTCATTTCACGACATCTAACACAGCCGTAAAAATGCGTTACATACGAAATGAAAAAGGAAATCTTGAAGTTTCATCTCGTATCGATGATACAGATTTTAAGAATATTCATAATGATGAAGGGACTTTTACGCCACCTTGTACAATTAGAAAAATTGGTGCTGCTATAGCATGAGATCTACTTCAAGCTAGTACTCTAGCGTGAGGTTATGTTAGGATACTTCTGGATGGTTAATGGATATTACTTATTTGGATACATTCAATTTAGCGATAAACACTTAATTTGCATATCTCAAACTGCACCTGGGTATGCGATATAATGCGGTAGCACAGTAGAGGAAACAAGGTAGGTTCAAACCAGTCTTTTTTCGTTGACGGTGTGGTTTTGCTGACGTCACGGCAACGAACCAATAGCAACGCTCATATTGCCTCTGGTTGCACTGCTTCCCCAAAATCTGGCTCCACTATTGGCCTAACGACATGGCGTTTTGGTGACGTCATAAAGTTTGTTTGAAATGAAGCCTTTCTATTGGCTAGCCGAACAAGAGGAGGTGTATTTTCCTCCATAGAAATGACCCTACCTTGTTTCCTCTGCCGTGGGTGGTAGACCTCACGCTATAGAAGCATCAAAAAACCTTTGGGAACACGCGTGTTCTCACGGCCCTCACTCGGAAACTGTGCAGCCACCTCATGGGGTGCCGAATTGGGTGAGAGGGACAGAATAGTTCGTATTGGAGGAATGGTTCACGACTAGCGGAATGGTTTGAGACTAGTGGAATGGTTCACGACTAGCGGAATGGTTTTAGACTACTGGAATGGTTTTAGACTAGTGGAATGGTTCACGACTAGCGGAATGGTTCAAGACGAGCGGAATGGTTCACGACTAACGGAATGGTTCATGACTAGTGGAATGGTTCACGAATAGCGGAATGGTTTAAGACGAGTGGAATGGTTCGAGATTAACGGAATGGTTCAAGACTAGCGGAATGGTTCAAGACCAGCGGAATGGTTCAAGACCAGCGGAATGGTTCAAGACCAGCGGAATGGTTCAAGACCAGCGGAATGGTTCAAGACCAGCGGAATGGTTCAAGACCAGCGAAATGGTTTAAGACCAGCGGAATGGTTCAAGACCAGCGGAATGGTTCAAGACTAGCGGAATGGTTCAAAACCAGCGGAATGGTTCAAGACTAGCGGAATGGTCCAAGACTAGCGGAATGGTTCAAGACTAGCGGAATGGTTCAAGACCAGCAGAATGGTTTAAGACCAGCGGAATGGTTCAAGACCAGCGGAATGGTTCAAGACCAGCGGAATGGTTCAACGAGAGGAATGGTTCAAAACCAGCGGAATGGTTCAAGACCAGCGGAATGGTTCAAGACCAGCGGAATGGTTCAAGACCAGCGGAATGGTTCAAGACCAGCGGAATGGTTCAAGACCAGCGGAATGGTTCAAGACCAGTGGAATGGTTCAAGACCAGCGGAATGGTTCAAGACCAGCGGAATAGTTCAAGACCAGCGGAATAGTTCAAGACCAACGGAATGGTTCAAGACCAGCGGAATGGTTCAAGACCAGCGGAATGGTTCAAGACCAGTGGAATGGTTCAAGACCAGCGGAATGGTTCGAGATTAGCGGAATGGTTCAAAACCAGCGGAATGGTTTACAACTAGCGAAATGGTTCACGACTAGCGGAATGGTTCACGACTAGCGGAATAGTTCAAGACTAGCTGAACACTTCGAGACTAGCAAAACAGTTCGGGACTAGCGGAACAGTTCGAGACTAGTAAAACAGTTCGAGACTAGCAGAACAGTTCGAGACTAGCAGAACAGTTCGACACTAGCAGAACAGTTCGACACTAGCAGAACAGTTCGAGACTAGCAGAACAGTTCGAGACTAGCAGAACAGTTCGAGACTAGCAGAACAGTTCGAGACTAGCAGAACAGTTCGACACTAGCAGAACAGTTCGAGACCAGCTGAATAGATCGACACTAGCAGAACAGTTCGAGACTAGCAGAACAGTTCGAGACTAGCAGAACAGTTCGGGACTAGCAGAACAGTTCGAGACTAGTAGAACAGTTCGACACTAGGAGAACAGTTCGAGTCTAGCGGAATAGATCAAAACCAGCCGAACAGTTCACAAGTTGATCTCTCGGCTCAGTTCACGCTCAGTGGAAGACTCCATTGAACCGTGAGGACCATTCGAACTCAGTCATGTGGAAGAGGTATCGCGATTTCCAGAATTCTGAATTCCAAAGGCAAAGCCATGCTGCTTCTCAAATTAGTATTGCTCAATTGTTCGGGCTCACTCAAAATTTCAGGCGCCAGTGGCATTCACGGATAGATTTAACGAGCTTCAGTTCCAAGACTTATTTCCTTCGATGATGGCGGCACAAGGCTTATATTTCAACGATAAAAACTGGCGGATTTTCCGAACGGCAGTTTCTGTGATGGAGGTTTGGATTGTTCTGTTTCAGTGTCAAGGATACTGAGTTCAAAGATTAAACACCGAAGGGCTTCAATTAATTATTGATCAGATCAGTTACAGGACCAAGAATACTGAGCTCAAAGATTAAACACTGAAGGAATTCACTAACATTAGCTTCGGTGCTGAGGTTTGAATCAATCTATCTCAGTTTTAAGGACACTGAGTTTTTGGATAGAAAACTTAAGGGGCTTACGTACATAAACTTGATTTGATTTGAACAAGAGGTGTGATTTGCTCAGTTTCAATATCAAGGATACTGAGATACAGGATAGAAAACTTAAAGGGGCTTACAAACATCAATTTCGGTGATGGAGGTTCGAATTGATCAGTATTAGTGTCAATAATACAAATGAAAAATACTGCCTGTCTACGAAAATGTACATCCTGATTTTAAACACTAACAATATTATACATGTATCTATTGTCCGCTGATATTTAATAAGTTACATTTTGAAAAGATGAAAGCTAAATGAATATTCAGGAATAAAATTATGTGGTGTCATAAACAGTTCGCAGTGTATATGACCTCGCAGTGGCCGAGTGTATAGAGCGCTTGCGTTCTATGCTTCATGCCCAGGTTCGATCCCTGTGAGCGGCAGTTGGCGTGAAAAACGCTGATGCGGCAAATCAGGGTCGTTGCCTGCAGTATGGTCACTGTCCTCAAGGAATGTTACCTGAGGACTAAACCTGAGAAAAATGAGGCCTAAAGCTCGGGCGTGACTAGGGGCCTGGGGAACCCCTATCATGTACATTCCCTGTAAAGTATCATGTAAATGATGCTAGCCACCCTCTACGTGAAAAGAGGAAAAGGCTTGGTATATACCTATATATATAAACAGTTGAACCGTAATACTACGGCTGTTTTCATCAGTTGATACACCTTCCGACGGCGTCCTCCGCAATAAATTTGTTAATTTCACTTTTCAAACGGAAATTTTAATAACAAATTGAAGTTTCATGAATGCCATGCCATTATAAGATAGAGCCTGCCTTTTAAATACAAAGATTTCCACTTTAAGTCTTCGTATTACGTTTTTGTAAAAGCATTTAGCGTTTGATTCAATTTAAAATGGGTGACAGGAACGCTTTGGATCACGTTTTTGTAAAAGCCTTTAGCGTTTGATTCAATTTAAAATGGGTGACAGGAACGCTTTGAATCACGTTTTTGTAAAAGCATTTAGCGTTTGACTCAATTTAAAATGGGTGACAGGAACGCTTTGAATCACGTTTTTGTAAAAGCATTTAGCGTTTGATTCAATTTAAAATGGGTGACAGGAACGCTTTGAATCACGTTTTTGTAAAAGCATTTAGCGTTTGACTCAATTTAAAATGGGTGACAGGAACGCTTTGAATCACGTTTTTGTAAAAGCATTTAGCGTTTGACTCAATTTAAAATGGGTGACAGGAACGCTTTGAATCACGTTTTTGTAAAAGCATTTAGCGTTTGACTCAATTTAAAATTGGTGACAGGAACGCTTTGAATCACGTTTTTGTAAAAGCATTTAGCGTTTGATTCAATTTAAAATGGGTGACAGGAACGCTTTGAGACATTGTTAAGTCATAAAAAATACCATGGCTCTGTGAATTATATAAAGAATCCCACCTTTAAAGACAGAGACTTTGACATGTACAAGCTTCAAAAATAAGTCGGTTCTGTTACTAAGAGAATCTCATTTACAAAGACAAACTTCAATATTAAGTTTTAGAATCAAGAAATACATGTCTCTATGAATGAAAGAATTTCATTTTTAAAGAGAGAGCCTTTAACAGTTACGAGTTTCCAGACTGCCACGGCTCTATTCAATAGTTAGAGAACCTTGCAACCACAACTTTCAGCATCGAAGGAAAAATTAATCTGTTGAATAAAAGCTTTAAATCTAGAGGAAAATCTTGCGTGAATTGTACTATAATTGAAAATAACTTGGAATTTGAAATGCTAAAATGCACACAAACTTTGCACCTAAGGATTTGTTTTTTACTTTGTCTAGACTGCTGGAGTAAAGGATACGACATTGTCTTCTGATATTACTCCCTTATTTGGGAAAAATTTATAGTTTCGTCGGTCAACTCTGCATCTGTGAAACTGATAGTTTTTGTGTTTTTTGTTTTTTTTCAGTATTAAATCATATGTCTCGGTGAACTTAGCATCTCTAAAGATAACAGCATTTATATTTTTTTATTTAGTTTTAGTATTAAATCATATGTTTTGGTCAACTTAGCATCTGTATAGATGACAGCATATATGTTTTTTCAATATTAAATCATATGTTTCGGTCAACTCAGCATCTGTAAGGATAACAGTTTTTGTGTTTTTTTATTATTTTTTGTTTCTAAATCATATGTTGATATTTTCGTGTGGAGCATCTCATTGGTGACTTGAAACCTTCGATGCCGCCCTATTTAATATCCGTAAATTGCCTCATGTAAAGAAAATAACTCAATTTCACGCAATGTGGTGGGTTAAGGCTTAATCTACCACATTGCATGAAATTGTAGAAATAGAAAACATGCGCCGTCCTAGAACGATTCATTAGTTACGAGTAACAAAATAAGAGAAAACATGCCTTACTAGACAACACGACTTTATAGTAAACAGAATAATAGAAAACATACCTTACTAGACAACAGAACTTTATAGTTAAAATAAAAGAAATCGTGCCATACTAGGTAACATGACTCCATAGATAACAAAATAGTAGAAAATACGTCTCACTCGATAACAGAACTCTATACATATCGTACCAGACACCACGACTCCATAGTTAACAAAATAAGAGAAACACGTCTCACTAGATAACAGGGCTCTATACATGCTATACTAGATAACATGACTTTACATATACTTAACAAAACACAAGCCGTACCAGACAACACGACAGAACAAAGCCGTTTGGCAGGCCCGCCTATCGCTCCACTTTTGACTGCCGTGCGAATGCGTCAAAGACCTCAGCAGCCCGGCAGGCAGGCCGCCATGACTTTGATCCGCCGCTTCCTTTAATTTAAAACTCAACGCCTCTAGAATGTTAACGAAGAGTTAAATGCCCTCCTTGTGTGTCTCTTCGTGCGTTAAGTATTGCAACCGTTGCGCCGGCTGCTCAGAAGCCGTCAAGTGTGCCTTCAGCTGGAAGCTGCTACAAGATCTAAATATTCCAAAACTTCTCGGTTTCCAAGACAATGAGACTTAGAATTCAACTTCGATGCCCATTTAGAATATTTCCGTTTCGGAGAAATGTCATTTTGGGAATATAAATGAATACAAAGGAAACAGACCGACGTTCTTTATTGTCCATGCAACCAAATGTTGCAAGGTTTCTTAGCGTCCAAAACAAGGTTTGAAATTAAACCTCGATGCCCGGTTAAAAACATTTCCGTTTCTGAGAAATGTCATTATGGAAAAAGAAATGAATATCAGGGAAACTCATCGACGTTCTTTATCGTACATGCATTCTAGTATTTCAGAACTCCTTCGTTTTTAAGACACTAAGATTTTAAATGTACCTCGATGCTCAGTTAATAATATTTTCGTTCCTGAGAAATGTTACGGTGAAAAATGAAACCTATTTCACAGAAACATATGAATGCTTTTCATTGTAATGAGAGCGGTAATTTTACTTTATGTCATGTTAATATGGTACCACAAGCAGTCTTGAGACCGTAGAACAACACCAAGACACAGAACACCAGTCAATTTTACATAGTCTATAATGGATAGCAACGTGTGTTAGAATATTGAAAACCCAGTCTTTTTTTTCTTTGCCTCTCTCTCTATCATGAATTGTGAAATGTGCTAGGGAATTGAAACCCTAGGCTTGTTTTTGCCAGTCTTGCACGAATAGTAATATATGCTAGTATGAAAGAACCCCGGTCATCTTTTTGTCAATATTGCCTAAATGTGCTAGTGTGTGAGAACCCCAGTCTTTTTTACCAGTCTTGGTTGATAAGTAATATATGCTACTCTACTATGATACTTCTGCGCAGGAGCAAGATGAAAAAGCTATGTGTTTGATTGTAAGCTAAATGTGTACGTCTGACTTACGCAACGTACGTGGAATGATGCGTTGCGATGCCAGGTATTGGCTCAGTAATTAATCCAGTTATCAGTTTAGTTACTAGCCCATTTAGTAGCACAGTTCTTAGCTCATTCAATTAACTCTCTAAATAGATCAGTAATTGACCAAGTCATTATCAATGCAGTTGTCAGGCAGTTATAAATCCAGTTGAGAGAGCCATAAATCCAGTTGAGAGAGCCATAAATCCAGTTGAGAGAGCCAGGTTTAAAACACAATTAATAATCATTTATCAAACTAATTTTGCATGAGTTATAAACCCATATATTTGCCTTGTCATCAGTTAAATTTAAAAAACCAATAACACTTCACTTGTCTGTTCAGTTATTAGTTAAGTTAAAAACCCAATTTCACTCCAGTTATCAGCCTAGTTAATTGTTAAGGTATAAGCCCATTCGATACCCCATTTTATAGCCCAGTTACCAGCCCAGTTATCTGTCAAGTTATAAATCTAATTATCACCCCAGGTTAAATGCCACTTATCAGCCCAGTTATTAGCTCAGTTATCAACCCAATTGTCAGCTCAGTTACCAGTCCAGTTATTAACCTAGTTACCAGTCTAGTTATTACCCCAGTTGTCATCCCAGTTATTACCCCAGTTGTCATCCTACTTATTACCCCAGTTATCAGCTCAGTTATTACCTCCGTTGTCATCCCAGTTATTACCTCAGTTGTCATCGTACTTATTACCCCAGTTATCAGCTCAGTTATTACCTCAATTGCCATCCCAGTTATTACCTCAGTTGTCATCCTATTTATTACCCCAGTTACCAGCCCCGTTATTACCTCAGTTGTCATCCCAGTTATTACCTCAGTTGTCATCCCAGTTATTACCCCAGTTACCAGCCCCGTTATTACCTCAGTTGTCATCCCAGTTATTACCTCAGTTGTCATCCCAGTTATTACCTAAGTTGTCATCCCAGTTATTACCCCAGTTACCAGCCCCGTTATTACCTCAGTTGTCATCCCAGTTATTACCTCAGTTGTCATCCTACTTATTACCCCAGTTACCAGCCCCGTTATTACCTCAGTTGTCATCCCAGTTATTACCTCAGTTGTCATCCCAGTTATTACCTCAGTTTTCATCCCAGTTATTACCTCAGTTGTCATCCCAGTTATTACCCCAGTTACCAGCCCCGTTATTACCTCAGTTGTCATCCCAGTTATTACCTCAGTTGTCATCCTACTTATTACCCCAGTTACCAGCCCAGTTATTAACTCAGTTGTCATCCCAGTTATTACCTCAGTTGTTGCTTCAGTTATTACCCCAATTAACAGCCCTGTTGTTGCCAGAAAATATTGACAAAACTTTACTTTTAGTTTTTTTTACCTAAAAACAAAGTTGATTTTCAACGCGTTGCTCCTGCGCTTTTGGAATTTTTCTAATCGTTTCACCATACAAAGAAAAGTTATTGTTTAAATTTTGTATCTCCGTCAAATTATTAAGAAAATTCTTGTTCAATTTTCTGAACGACGTTAAGAGGAAAGTTCTTGGTTCACACGAAGTTTGCTCACTCGTCCAAACTTTTTGCTCACAAACTTTTGCGTTCGTATTCGAAACGACGAACTCAAAGTAATTTAACATTTCAAACATCATGCGTCAGATATCATTTAACTAATAAATTTCAAGCCTAGCTTCGCGAGCCAATTTTTTTCAGCTCTCTAGATTATAAACAGCAGCGTTGCAGCGAGAGTGTAAAGTCCGAAGAAATGCACTCCTGCGGAGCGCTGCTGGCGTGAACAACGAAAAGCATCCGTGGGAACTTGAGAGCGCAATTTGAGAAGCATACACGCCAAGTTCCAGCGTCGACTCGTTTTCATTTGGACTGAAGCCCAGCAAGTTCATAGCCCTGGGCCACAAACGTCAGCGTTTATCCGCCAAAGGGGCAGACCCTAAGCCTCCCTCTGGCATGTGCGAAGGCGATAGCGCCAGCAAAGTATTCGTATTCATGCAAACGGAAGCAGGAAACACTTATTGGCTAAAAAATGAGTCCAACCTCAAGCCCCATTGGCCGTATCTTTGGTGGTCTGGCACCCCATCTCCTGGGGAGGCATGGGGCAAGTGGGCAACTCAGTGTTAGCCCATTAGACAACTTTGTGTGGGCATCACATTAGGGAACTTTGTGTGGGCAGCACATTAGGGAAATTTGTGTGGGCATCACGTTAGGGAACTTTGTGTGGGGCAGCACATCAGGGAACTTTGTGTGGGCATCACATTAGGGAACTTTGTGTGGGCAGCACATCAGGGAACTTTGTGTGGGCATCAAATTAGGGAACTTTGTGCAAATATCAGTTTAGGAAAATTTGTTTAGTAAAATCTGATGACTGCTTATGTATTAGAATATTGACCCTCATAATTATAAGAGTTAAATTGGAAAACATGAACTATTGGCCAAGCCTCAAAAAAGTCTTTTGTTGTGTCCGATTTTTGCGGTAATATGTAGAATGACACATCTGTTTTTTCTGGATGATTTTGGATATAAAAAACTATTACTGTTCATAGTAGAACCAAAATTCTGAATTCTGTTCTGACTTTAAACATTACTCTTTGGATATTTTTGTGTTCAGTTCGTGAAGATCTTGTTTGAAGGCTTAGATACTCCCGCTTAAAATTATTAAATATATCTGCTTCGAATTACTGAATTACTTAAGGTAGAGTTCTTAAATATATCCGCTTCGAATTATTGAAGTTCTGAAGTTAAAGTTCGTAAATATATCTCCTTCAAATTGTTGAAGTTCTTAAGTTGAAGTTCTTAAATATATCTCCTTTGAATTGTTGAATTTCTTAAGTTGAAGTTCTTAAGTTGAAGTTCTTAAATAAATCTGCTTCGAATTATTGAAGTTCTTAAGTTGAAGTTCTTAAATATATCTGCTTCGAATTACTGAATTACTAAAGTTAAAGTTCTCAAATATATCTCCTTCAAATTGTTAAAGTTCTTAAGTTGAAGTTCTTAATATATCTCCTTTGAATTGGTGAATTTCTTAAGTTGAAGTTATTAATTCCGGCTTCTAATTATTGAAGTTCTTAAGTTTAAGTTCTTAAATGTATCTGCTTCGAATTATTAAAGTACTCAAGTAAATGTTATCAATCAAAAAGCTCTGAATAGCGCGTACTTAGCTAGATTTCTTTGGTGCCGAGCACTCCAATAGCTTAACAATACAGAACTTATACAAATAGACGACGACTATGGCGAGGTATAAATATAAAAAATTCTTTACAATACCTGGATAACCTCCAAGGTAAGATATCAAGCTTCAAGATTAGTTAATCATTATTTCGGTATTAGGTATTTAGGTTGAGTATTTCTTTCGCTGGCAGTGAAGTTGCGAAATAGGTTTCGTGCCTAGGGTATTATTCGTTCTCTAAAAATGTTTATGTTATATTAAACAAACAATATGCACTTGACCATGTACATTCCTAAAAAATAATCTTTCTTCAGTAACACCAGAAAATTATGTCGAAAATATATCGTTTTGTTCAAGAAAGGATGGAGCGAAGGCACAAAAATTCCATTTGTGACAGCAAGTTCTTTAGTTTTAATCTGTTCCTTTTCACTGAACCTTAACTCGCGGTGTACTGAATGTCGAATGTTGGTTACCGTGTATCGTTTGGGAACTGTCAGATACCGTATATCGCTTGTGGACTGTCAGATACCATGTATCGTTTGGGAACTGTCAGATACCGTGTATCGTTTGGGAACTGTCAGATACCGTATATCGTTTGTGGACTGTCAGATACCATGTATCGTTTGGGAACTGTCAGATACCGTGTATCGTTTGGGAACTGTCAGATACCGTGTATCGTTTGTGGAGTGTCAGATACCGTGTATCGTTTGGGAACTGTCAGATACCGTGTATCGTTTGTGGACTGTCAGATACCGTGTATCGTTTGGGAACTGTCAGATACCGTATATCGTTTGTGGACTGTCAGATACCGTATATCGTTTGTGGACTGTCAGATACCATGTATCGTTTGGGAACTGTCAGATACCGTGTATCGTTTGGGAACTGTCAGATACCGTATATCGTTTGTGGACTGTCAGATACCATGTATCGTTTGGGAACTCTCAGATACCGTGTATCGTTTGGGAACTGTCAGATACCGTATATCGTTTGTGGACTGTCAGATACCATGTATCGTTTGGGAACTGTCAGATATCGTGTATCGTTTGGGAACTGTCAGATACCGTGTATCGTTTGTGGAGTGTCAGATACCGTGTATCGTTTGGGAACTGTCAGATACCGTGTATCGTTTGTGGACTGTCAGATACCGTGTATCGTTTGGGAACTGTCAGATACCGTATATCGTTTGTGGACTGTCAGATACCATGTATCGTTTGGGAACTGTCAGATACCGTGTATCGTTTGGGAACTGTCAGATACCGTGTATCGTTTGGGAACTGTCAGATACCGTGTATCGCTTGGGGACTGTCAGATACCGTGTATCGTTTGGGGACTGCCAGATACCGTGTATCGTTTGGGAACTGTCACATACCGTGTATCGTTTGGGGACTGTCAGATACCGTGTATCGTTTGGGGACTGCTAGATACCGTGTATCGTTTGTGGACTGTCAGATACCGTGTATCGTTTGGGAACTGTCAGATACCGTGTATCGTTTGGGAACTGTCAGATACCGTGTATCGACTGTGAGCTGCAAGATACCGTGTACCAACTGGGTACTGTCAGATACCGTGTATTACGGTGACGGTGACGATGCAGTTACCGTGAACCGCATTAAGCTGTCTGTTACCGTGGGACGACCTTGATCTCTGGGCATTTTACGAAAAAATAACCATTTCCGTAGACCAATCAAGAACTATCCAAGTAACGGTTTGCACACACATACACACATGCGCAAACACATACACAAATACGTTCGTTCACCTGGGATTCCTGGGATTCCTGGGATGTAGTTCGGGCCTGACAGGCCCGGGCCATGCTGATGCACCGCCCTCAACGACGACTCGCCGCTACATTTCCCCCACTCGCAGCTGCGCCACCTGCTGCAGGAGGCTGTTGCCCGCCGCAGGCTGGTAGTAATGCGGTATCGGAGGTCGATCCGGGACCGACGCCAAGAACTTATCCAACCTTGTATCGTTTTCACATACACATACACACGCGCAAACAAACACACACAAACATACACACGTGCGAACACACACAGGTGCGAACACTCACACACACATACACAAGTGCAAACACACACACACACACACACTACACAGCATCCATACCATAGCCGATGTCAGACAGAGGCTTCGTTCGATCCCAAGCCAATCGAAGACACGAAAACTTCGCCTCATTTGAGGGCTGTCATCTTTAAGCAGATTACAGTTTTGAGTCGCGGCCAAGAGACAGGACAGCGTTTGTCAGCGCGAGCACCTCGTGTGGGAGGACGGTGTTGGCTTCTTGCTGAGCCCGGCGGGGTGCAGGAGAGGGTAGTCGGCTAACTCGGGGACACAAACCGTTAGCCGGTGTTATTCTGGGGCACCCACCGTTAGCCGGTGTCATTCTGGGACACTCACCGTTAGCCGGTGTTATTCTGGGGCACTCACCGTTAGCCGGTGTTATTCTGGGACACTCACCGTTAGCCGGTGTTATTCTGAGACGCTAACTCTGGGACACAAGCCAATAGCCGGTGTTACTCTGGGACACAAACCGTTAGCCGGTGTTATTCTAGGACACTAACTCTGGGACACAAGCCAATAGCCGGTGTTACTCTGGGACACAAACCGTTAGCCGGTGTTACCCTGGGACACAATCAAACAAACAAATAAACATCGGCATCTTTGGGATGCTTTATTTCCAATCAAGCCTGAGACATATGATCTTAGCATTGGTTTTTCAAATGTCTTATAACTAACACTATACATAGGACACCATGACGGTTCCTCCGTAAAGCCGGTACCCATTTCCGACACCTGGGTCGAGTGGGGTATTGTGCTTGAGCTTTCCCTTATACCCAACGGGGAAAATCGCAGCACCAGCGCCGGGATACGAACCGGCGACTCCAACATACAAGTCCGATCCCTTAACCGCTGTGTCACCACGAGCACAAACCGTTAGCCGGTGTTACTCTGGGACACAAACCTTTAGCCGATGTTACCCTGGCACACAAACCGTTAGCCGGTGTTACTCTGGGACACAAACCGTTAGCCGGAGTTACTCTGGGACACAAACCGTCAGCCAGTGTTACTCTGGGACACAAACCGTTAGCCGGTGTTACTCTGGGACATTAACCGTTAGCTGTTGTTATTCTCAAACGCTAACTCTGGGACACAAACCGTTAACCAGCGTTACGCCATCATAAGCTTAGGGTAAATATTGTCAATTTATGGGCATGTAAAAAACAAATCTGCAAAGTTTATGCGTTGTAAGTACAAAACTGCATGGAAAATGTCCCTTTTTGGCTGTCGTTTCATCTTATACGAAGTTACCCCAACAATGGCGTAATGCTGTAAGTGTGACTATGTCGCTAATTTCCTGCGACGCATCAAAACCTACTTAATGTCCTAATCGACTTTAAGGGTTAAGAAATACAATATTCGCAACCAGAAGATTTCTTAATCGATTTTCGTTTCACAAAACTTTTAGGGGTTCAAAGAGATTCCCGCTTCACCAGAATTTCTCCTCCTGCAGGTGCAAACGAATAACTAATTACATTAAACCGATACAAATGGTACTTCACAATATTACAATATGTCAGTTGTTAACTCAAAATTATACTTTATTCAATGGCTACACCACTCTCCCGTAACCGTCCACTTACTGATAGCACAACTGCTCGGCGCCCATCAATACAAGGATACCGAGACGTAGAAAGCACACAGTGCGCGAGAAGTTTAAGTTGAAGAATACTTGATTTACAAAACCCAGGGTTCGAACGTTATCCCCGCTGGTTGAGATACTGAAAACCACAGTATCGTTAGGAACCAAGCTTAGCAGCTGCTCGTATGACACTTCATTTAAATTTCACTTATTACACAAATAAACACTTTAAACCTCGCCTAATGCTCACCTTCAACTTTAATACCATTGGCACTGACAAGATGAAGTTAGCTCGGGAAGCTATTTTAGGAAATTAGGAGGAAATACAATTGAAGGAACCTATCCTCGGTATAGGACAGGTAGAGTTGTAAGCGTTAAGCTAATCGTTGCGTTAGGCATTGCCCGAAAGAATTAGTTTATTTAACTTTCTCTTAATTTAGAGCAACTTTCAATAATTAAACATTTTAGTAAAATTATGCAAGATGAAAGTTAACTCTTTAAGTGAAAAGGACTCAGTCCAACTTTTGAATTAAATGGTTAAGTTGACGTGACTATAATGTCACTCTTCCAGAGACCTTGGTCACATTGGAAGTTAATATTTCCTTCAATTCATCATTCAGATGGTTATTTTTACATTTAAAAGTTCATTTATTTACTCTCCTTAATTTTACTTCATTAAGAGAGAAGTTAAAAACCGAGGTAAGGTAAAGAAGTAACAAAACGCCATGCAGAGAAAAACTAAATGAACGAAATTGAAATAGTGGCCACTACAAATAATAAATAGGAAATTGAGAGCGCAGCCAATGGAAAATTAACTGAAGAGGCTTCCCAGCAATACTCTGGTGCTAAAGGCCGATTCAAAGAGCTGCCTCTCAGTCTCCTCCACTCTGTGCCGCCCTGGCTCTGTTTGTTTTTCGGTACTTGATCGGGACCTCGGTTCATACCGAGGCTCTTCTTTCGTCGTCGGAGCGAAGAACAACGGATGATTCGCGACAACTAAAAACTCCCCAAATTCTTCGAATCTTGACCCAAGTTGCAAAAAAATGAAGTAAACATTTAATCGGGTCGGCTTTGGAGATCCACCTATGAGTTTGTGTTCAAGGGTTGATGAACGTGCAGTTGCATGTTTGCTTCATAACATTTTAGCTTTATAATAATTTCTACATTTTCTTTAAAACATTTTTACTTTGCATAAATTTTTATAACATTTTTCTCAACAAATGAACATTTTAGATTAAGCATCAAAAATCTCTGAAAAATAAACTGTGACCTGCTACTTGGAAAATAAACATTGGTAACTTTCTGTGCATAGTGCCGGGATGTCTAGAGAGAATGAGTTGGGATTCAGAGGTGTTAGGAAGTTGCAACTCATCCCTCTGTGCAAATTTCATTATAAGCAAACTTTTTGGACATTTGAGGAAAGAACATCGCTTACATTAAAATGCGTCAAATCGATAAACGATAGGCATTGTGACGTCTATGGTGTTCATCTATCAGGTACTGGATGTTGGAGTCTAAATCCGGGAAAAACCTCTCAGAGTATGAATAATATTTTTTTTCTAATATAAAATTGCAGAGCTGAATTATACGGAGTGTCATACAAATGAATTCAGAGCGAATTAGCTTTTATTTCTACGGTATATGCACATGCGAGCTAATTTGCAAAGATTTTACTTTCAAGTTTCGGATCATTTAACAAAATATGCAAAATATCATGTTTCGTTTTTTATCGCTGCCGGACCAAATTGTAAATTTGCTCACTGTGTTTGCATAGTTTCTTTTCTTATATTCATGGTCGCGAAGCTTTGAAAACTGCAAAATGTCTCAAAATATGAACTCATGCTTCGACTGACGATTACTCGCGGATTTTTTGTTTTTCTTTCAGGTGCAACTGAGTTTTTCCTAAGACATTAAATTTTTTTAATCTTGACGCTGTTGTCTTTGTTTTATTCCATTAGAATTAAATTATTTATTTCAATAAACGTTTTCATCAAAACAAAATGCCTCAATACTGTGCAGTCAAAGATAGATTACATTTTTTGAAGAGACCGTATGTTTAAGTAGGCTTCAAGTTTTTCAGTTTTAGAATGTAATCTCAACTTAACTCAAAATTTTATCATTCCAAAGTTAAGTGGATTTTAGGCTGAGCTTGTCCTCATTTGACAGTTCGTACACAACTCACTTCACGTGTCAAGCTCAAAGATTATTTTTGAATGTTCAGCAACATTTTGATGTGAGTTCTAATGGCAATTACTCTGAAAGTATTCCTTATTTTTTTGCGATTCCTTCCAATATGAAATTCCGTTGCAATTCTTCTCAAAGTAATCCTCATTTTTGCCAAATATAATGCCTCTCAATAAGTCATTCTTCTCAAAATAATTTTTATTTTTTTTTGCAATTGCAATTCTGCTCAGTAAGGAATTCAGTTGCGATTTCTTCCAAAGTCTCCCCTAATTTTTCAATTGCGATTCCTCTCAAAGCATTCGTTATTTTTCAATCAGCCACCTGCTACTCGCAATCGCACAACTTGAACAACTCATGGCAACTTAACTCTCGAATTTTCCCTATTGCTCGCTCAGCAGTCCCTAGACTTTCCTTAAGAAGATTCGAAGTCTAAGGCTCAACTTCCGCCCGCACTTTCTTCTCACACCTCAGCCCACTTTTTGATGGAGATGTACGTCTCTCAGCCGAAGCCCTTGAGCGTTTTCTCTCATCTCAGAGAAGTTATCTGTTCGCTTAGCGCCTTTTCAAAGCTGGAAATTCAAAGATACGAGGCGAGTGTGAGGCGCTTGCAGCGGTGCTCGTTAGGAGCATTTCTCAGGAGGTGTTTATCCTGCACTGGTGTTGTATTACTCTGCAGTGGAGCAGTTGAACAGAAGTCAGTGGAAGTACGGCATTTGGGATTAGAATGGGAGTGTAGTGTTCTGAATTTAAATTATTTTGAGACAAAGAATTTCAGTTGGTTTTATATCACTCTGCAGTGGAGAAGTTGAACGAAAGTCGGTGAAAGAATGACATTTGAGAGAAGAATGGA
This sequence comes from Morinoia aosen, assembly GCA_030386875.1. Taxonomy (NCBI): domain Eukaryota; kingdom Metazoa; phylum Arthropoda; class Malacostraca; order Amphipoda; family Talitridae; genus Morinoia; species Morinoia aosen. The sequence continues at coordinate 38,823,008 of CM059556.1, forward strand.
AGTGGGGTTTTCTGAATTTGAGTTGAGACGAAAAATTTCAGTTGGTGTTGTATAACTTTGTGGTGGAACAGGTGAACAAAATTCAGTGAAAGTACGGCATTTGAGACAAGAATGGGAGAAAGGTGTTTTGAATTTGTGTTATTTTGAGACAAAGAATGTCAGTTGGAAAGAATGTCAGCGACTCGAGGGTTAAGAATTTGAATGTGTAGGACTGAGTATAGACAATTTTGGGACGAAGAATTTCGATGATGAAAATCCCTGAATTTTTGTTGAGTGGGGATGGAAGCCACTGAACATGTACGACTTTGAGATGAATAATTTGAACGGAAGTCACTAAATATGGCCCTCATAGAGATGAAAAATTTGAACTTGAGAATCACTTTTAGCTTAGATTGTAATTATTTTTTTTAACTACATGACTGTCGACCATTACAAGGCTGACGGAACGAAACGTGATGCTATTTTTATGTTTTAGAAAGAGAAAAATCTTGACCATGGTTTCTGTAATCCAATAAAATCGAGTACACAGAGACTTCTCAGCAGCGTAGATCATTTCAAATCTGATGAAAAATTGTAGGTTGCTGACACACTTATAATTCTGATTGAGACTTGAATTTTAAAGGTTTTCCGATAAGTGCATTGCGATAGAATCTGGGGTCAGACTGTTTTGAGATCTCAGGGCAAAGTTATTTCATTCATACCCATTAAACCTACTGAATAATATTACTACACAGAGCGCAAAGTTATTTTATTCATATCTATACCTATATAACATGCTGAAAAATATTACTACACAGAGCGCAAAGTTATTTTATTCATATCTATACCTATATAACATGCTGAAAAATATTACTACACAGAGCGCAAAGTTATTTTATTCATATCTTTACCTATATAACATGCTGAAAAATATTACTACACAGAGCGCAAAGTTATTTCATTCATATCTATACCTATATAACATGCTGAATAATATTACTACACAGAGCGCAAAGTTATTTCATTCATATCTATACCTATATAACATGCTGAAAAATATTACTACACAGAGCGCAAAGTTATTTTATTCATATCTATACCTATATAACATGCTGAAAAATATTACTACACAGAGCGCAAAGTTATTTCATTCATATCTATACCTATATAACATGCTGAAAAATATTACTACACAGAGCGCAAAGTTATTTTATTCATATCTATACCTATATAACATGCTGAAAAATATTACTACACAGAGCGCAAAGTTATTTTATTCATATCTTTACCTATATAACATGCTGAAAAATATTACTACACAGAGCGCAAAGTTATTTCATTCATATCTATACCTATATAACATGCTGAATAATATTACTACACAGAGCGCAAAGTTATTTCATTCATATCTATACCTATATAACATGCTGAAAAATATTACTACACAGAGCGCAAAGTTATTTCATTCATATCTATACCTATATAACATGCTGAATAATATTACTACACAGCCCCTCAGGGGGATACAATTATTGTATCTATGGGAACTAGCGCTCCCAGGGGGACAATGTGAGGGCCCGAGCTAAAGGTTAGGTAGGCTTTCTTTTGTTAAAATAGAATAGGTTTTGTTGTGTTACGGACCATCTTTTTTTCGGTTCACTGCTGTCCTGTTTTTCACCGCCTACCACTTTCTTCTTCAACTTTTTCTTGTTTCATGAACTTCTTTCTTAGCTTTCTGTTTCTGTGCCCTTTCTGCATAGATTCCACGTTCCCTTAGCTCCATACTAAATGGTGCCTTCTTCCTTCCTCTCTTTACATCTCATTGTTGAGGATAGGGAGGCTTAAACTAACTAATAAACTAATAAACTATTACTACACAGAGCGCAAAGTTATTTCATTCATATCTATACCTATATAACATGCTGGATAATATTACTACACAGAGCGCAAAGCAATTTTATTCATATCTATACCTATATAACATGCTGAAAAATATTACTACACAGAGCGCAAAGTTATTTTATTCATATCTAAACCTATATAACATGCTGGATAATATTACTATACAGAGCGCAAAGTTATTTTATTCATATCTACACCTATATAACATGCTGGATAATATTACTACACAGATACAAACGAGAAAACAAAAGGAAACAGTTTGTTATCTATCAACACTTTTAAATTCAAATACACAAAGATTTTCATGCAACTTGACCTCATAGATGATCAGGCTAGGTTAATTTAGAAATTCTCACGTTGGTTTTGACCATCATGTGCGAATCGAAGCTCAAGAATTTAAACTGCAAAGAACAGACAAATGCCAAATAGCACGCGAATAAAACTCATATATAACGTTAACTAGACGCAAATAAAATGTCAATTAGACGCAAATAAAATGTTAACTAGACGCAAATAAAATGTTAACTAGACGCAAATAAAATGTTAACTAGACGCAAATAAAATGTTAACTAGGCACAAATAAAATATTAACAAGACGCAAATAAAATGATAATTAGACGCAAATAAAATGTTAACTAGACACAAATAAAATATTAACAAGACGCAAATAAAATGATAACTAGACGCAAATAAAATGTTAAAGAACTGAAAGATAGATTTGCAGTAACTAGCCGCAAATAAAATGTTAATTGGACGCAAATTAAATGTTAAAGAACTGAAAGCTAGAATTGCAGTTGACCTCAAATAAAGCGACCCTTGGAAATATTTACATTGCAAATTACTCGAGAAATTAAAATCGACCCCTATGCTCTCAGGGTCACTTGCGACTCTTAAATTATCTGTAATCCGATACCCAGGGCGGGATTTGCAGGGACAAATTTCCCCTCTCGCCTCATCACCGCAAATCGAATTTTTAAATCATCATCCCAACACAGTCCGCATCTCATCTAACTACAACGCAAATCTGAGACGGACTCGTTAGCATGTAGGAGTCACAATGAAAAAAACACCGTCAGTCATCAAGCAACAAAAGGGAACCCTTCAGTTTTTGACGTGAACTTTCATTAGTATCTAATACCTTCAGAGTTTTCCTGAATCGAATTAAACTAAGGTCTCTCGCAGCCGATCCTAAGATGAAATGATTGAGGAATTTTGCTTTACGTTACTTCCTTGACTGATTTGCTTTTCTATTTGACTGAAATTTTACAGTTTAACCCATTTCCCTCACAAATTACAGCGTGACGAACCTGAGCTGCCACATTTTCGTGTTAGTTTTGTACATTTCCAATTATTATCATCACGATCTCGATCTAATGGCAACGATGGATGAACTGAAAAAAAAAACTCAAGATCTTATTGTATCATTAGCTTCATATTAAAACAGTTTTTACGTGTGGCGGAAGTCTGAAAAATGCGTCGGTTTTCTGCAACGTATTCAACGCGAGCTGTTGCCGCGCGCCACCGTATGTGCATCGCTTGTTTTCACAGACAAATTTGTCTCATATAACGCAGTCAACTTTAAAACTCATATTTTAGCCATTTCAATGAACATTAAGTAACATCATTCTGAGTCCCCAAATGCGCCTCCAAACTATTTCAAGTTATTTTCTTTGCCGAAGCCTAAATAAAAAAAAAGCATCGCATTCCGTCCAATATTGAAAGAAGATCGAGACAAAAGAATACCAGAATATGGCGGAGCATGCATTGTTGGCTTCATCAGGCCTGCCCCTACCAAAAATGTCTATTTTAGGATGGGATCTGAGGAGCATTAAAATAAATTAGAGCAGCGAGGCTTGGGTATCATCATCTTCATAGCATGAATTTAGATAGGCAAGGGTTGCATATCATCAGCAATGGCGTTTATTGCACCAAGAATGGCGTCTTGTTAATAATAAGTTCAAATGAGAGCAAGGCTCGCGTATTATCAGACAACAATGTTCATTTGCAGCAGCAAAGCGGAAATATAAATAATGATCAGTTACAGCAGGAGTGCCGGGGAATTATCAATAAGGAACATTTATGGCTACAAGATAGGCGTATTATCAGACCCATAAAGGCTTGGTGGCTGACCCTCGCTCAAAATGATGGCAGATCGGCCACAGGGAGGCCAAGATTCCTGAATAGCACAGAAAGAGCACCGAAATGAGTTACAAGCTCCGTCCATTATCGCGGGTAAGGAGGTGTGATGAATTGAGGGTCAGGAAAGTTGCATTGCGGAGTGATCAGGTGTTTGATGAAACTCGAATACCTGAATGTCCTGCCATTAGTTAAGATACAGCAAATATTGGATTACCTGAATGTCGTTGTGATGAATTAAGGGACAGGAAAACCTGCATCGTGGATTTATCAGTCGTTGGATAAAACTCCAACACCTGAATGTCGTCTCTTGCAGCAGACATTCGTTCCCGAGAGGTACGTGTGTTGTTATTAGATTGTTTCCATTGTTTATTAAACTGCAAATAGAAACTCAACACAAAAGAACCTTTTGTCAGTGAAGGGGGAGGAAAGAAAACTCGAATCAATTTTTCTCAGAAGATAGAATGCAGAGGAGAAATTTCCTCTTGGAAATTCGTTAGATGAACGACGGAGGCATATAAATGATCGACTCCATCAATCGATTTCGATAGGGAGGAAAAGAAGAAAGATGACTGGACAGGCGGAAATGGTCGAGCCCTGAAGCCATGATCTGTGTGACCTGTTGTGCGCTGATGGGACCGGAGTGTGACTTTGTTCAGGTTATTGGGCATGAGGTCTAATTAGATTATAGAGTGTAAGGGCATGCTCAGATTATAGAGTGTGAGGACATGCTCAGATTATAGAGTGTATGGACATGCTCAGATTATAGAGTGTAAGGGCATGCTCAGATTATAGAGTGTGAGGACATGCTCAGATTATAGAGTGTAAGGACATGCTCAGATTATAGAGTGTATGGACATGCTCAGATTATAGAGTGTAAGGACATGCTCAGATTATAGAGTGTAAGGACATGCTCAGATTATAGAGTGTAAGGACATGCTCAGATTATAGAGTGTGAGGACATGCTCAGATCATAGAGTGTAAGGGCAGGCTCAGATTATAGAGTGTAAGGACATGCTCAGATCATAGAGTGTAAGGACATGCTCAGATTATAGAGTTTAAGGACGTGCTCAGATCATAGAGTGTAAGGACATGCTCAGATTATAGAGTGTAAGGGCATGCTCAGATCATAGAGTGTAAGGACATGCTCAGATTATAGTGTGTAAGGACATGCTCAGATCATAGAGTGTAAGGACATGCTCAGATTATAGAGTGTAAGGACATGCTCAGATCATAGAGTGTAAGGACATGCTCAGATCATAGAGTGTAAGGACATGCTCAGATTATAGAGTGTAAGGACATGCTCAGATCATAGAGTGTAAGGACATGCTCAGATTATAGAGTGTAAGGACATGCTCAGATCATAGAGTGTAAGGACATGCTCAGATCAAGAGTGTAAGGACATGCTCAGATTATAGAGTGTAAGGACATGCTCAGATCATAGAGTGTAAGGACATGCTCAGATTATAGAGTGTGAGGACATGCTCAGATTATAGAGTGTAAGGACATGCTCAGATCATAGAGTGTAAGGACATGCTCAGATCATAGAGTGTAAGGACATGCTCAGATTATAGAGTGTAAGGACATGCTCAGATTATAGAGTGTAAGGACATGCTCAGATCATAGAGTGTAAGGGCATGCTCAGATTATAGAGTGTAAGGACATGCTCAGATTATAGAGTGGAAGGACATGCTCAGATCATAGAGTGTAAGGACATGCTCAGATCATAGAGTGTAAGGACATGCTCAGATTATAGAGTGTAAGGACATGTTCAGATCATAGAGTGTAAGGACATGCTCAGATTATAGAGTGTGAGGACATGCTCAGATTATAGAGTGTAAGGACATGCTCAGATCATAGAGTGTAAGGACATGCTCAGATCATAGAGTGTAAGGACATGCTCAGATTATAGAGTGTAAGGACATGCTCAGAATATAGAGTGTAAGGACATGCTCAGATTATAGAGTGTAAGGGCATGCTCAGATTATAGAGTGTAAGGACATGCTCAGATTATAGAGTGTAAGGACATGCTCAGATTATAGAGTATAAGGTCTTACTGGGATAATAGAATAAAAGGTCTTGATGAGATTATAGTGTATAATTCCTTACTGAGATTAAATAATACTAGGTCTTACTGAGATCATTGTACATAAGCCTTACTGAGATTATCAAACACGAGATCTTGTTGAGATTATAGAATATAAGATTTTGATGAGATTACAGAATGTAAGAAGACCTGGCAGAAAATTTTAGAACCAAAAGCATTGCTATGATTATTTAATTGTGTTTATGCGGAAAATTGTAATGGAGTTCTGAGATATCGAGCCAACACTGCACCAGTAACTCACAATGAGTCGGTGTGCTGCTCAGAATAGCGACATCAACGCGTTGTTGCAGCTTTTCTCCTCTTGAACACTTCAGGCCTCGCCAGCGTACACTCGGTTGCCATAGTGACGCGCTAAAGAGCTGCGGCGGATGTTCTCCTCAGCCTCTTTGTGGCGCTGAGATTAGCGAGTGTTTTGCACGTCTGTGTGTGTGTGTATGTGTTGTGTGGGTGTGTGTGTGTGTGTGTGTGGGTCGGGGGTGTACGTGCATATGTGCTATTGTACATATTCAGCTCTTTCGAGTGCCATATGTGTGTGTAGGAGCACACAGATGCGTTCTAGTGCAACATGTAAACACGTGTACAATTGTACGTACATTGTACTCGTACTTACCAGGCTCTGCTGAGCGTCATGTGTGAGTGTGAATTGAGCGGCCTTGACATTCAGTGCCGCGTGAGATAGAATGTTGGAGTGAGATAGAAAGTCTTAGCGTTTTTATTGTGCTTTTTAAACGGATATAAAGTGAACGTGGTGTCTGATAAAATGTTGCTTTGTTTTTATTATGGATAATCTTCTTCTAGACTTGATTTTAACGAGCACTGGAAATAATTACGAATGAAGTATCACGGTTCTGAAAAAAATGACGTAATGATAGATGCGTAACTTTCTGCAATGAAAGTTATACTAACCTCAAGTGTTATGGGTGAATGAAAAACAAAGTTCTTGTAGAAGGTGGGGGAAGAAAAGTATGCAAAAAGGAAACTTTTTACTTGAAAATTAAGAAAAATCAAAAAAGTAATTTATGAACTTGATATCTTTGAGAGGGTTCAGATGAGGCGGAACATAGCTTTTGAAAAACCTAATCTCATTAGCAACATCACTGCTTTGAATTTGGTCTTTAAATTGATTTTCATTGACGACTTATGGTACAAATTTATGGCACAAACTGAATTAAAACACGTGACACACATCAACATAATGTGAACGCATTATCACATTCAACGTACACCAGCACGGAAGATTCAAAGTGGCTAAATAATAATAATTGCGAAGTATAGCGGACTAATAAAAGACAGACATTGAGTTCTGCTCCGTGTTCTCCGTAGCGTATCTTGCTCTGCTGTTTTCTCCATTCAATAGTACCCAATTAAAACTCTTTAAATATTGTGCACTAGCTGGAGGCTGCATATTAATTAAATTCTCAGCAATTTCTCAAACAACACCAACAAAGCTCTGTGCGCGACTTAAAAATATTCTTCCACTTGCCCTTTTCTATTGATGATCCCAGATCATGTTTGTAATGCCTAATAATTTAGTATGATCTCATGAAATGTTTAATTATTCGTCCTTATTATAAGTCAATTATAAATAACTATTTGATATTTGTCATGCCAAGGAATGCTTAATAGTTTGGCATTTTTCATGCCAAGGAATGCTTAATAGTTTGGCATGTGTCATGCCAAAGAATGCTTAATAGTTTGACATTTTTCATGCCAAGGAATGCTTAATAGTTTGGCATTTGTCATACCAAGGAATGCTTAATAGTTTGGCATTTGTCATGCCAAGGAATGCTTAATAGTTTGGAATTTATCATGCCAAAGAATGCTTAATAGTTTGGCATTTTTCATGCCAAGGAATGCTTAATAGTTTGGCATTTGTCATGCCAAAGAATGCTTAATAGTTTGGAATTTGTCATGCCAAAGAATGCTTAATAGTTTGACATTTTTCATGCCAAGGAATGCTTAATAGTTTGGCATTTGTCATGCCAAGGAATGCTTAATAGTTTGGAATTTGTCATGCCAAGGAATGCTTAATAGTTTGGCATTCGTCATGACAAGGAATGCTTAATAGTTTAGCATTTGTCATGCCAAGGAATGCTTAATAGTTTGGCATTTGTCATGCCAAGGAATGCTTAATAGTTTGGCATTTGTCATGCCAAGGAATGCTTAATAGTTTGGCATTCGTCATGACAAGGAATGCTTAATAGTTTGGCATTTGTCATGCCAAGGAATGCTTAATAGTTTGGCATTTTTCATGCCAAGGAATGCTTAATAGTTTGGCATTTGTCATGCCAAGGAATGCTTAATAGTTTGGCATTCGTCATGACAAGGAATGCTTAATAGTTTGGCATTTGTCATGCCAAGGAATGCTTAATAGTTTGGCATTTGTCATGCCAAGAAATGCTTAATAGTTTGGCATTTGTCATGCCAAGGAATGCTTAATAGTTTGGCATTTGTCATGCCAAGGAATGCTTAATAGTTTGGCCTTTGTCATGCCAAGGAATGCTTAATAGTTTGGAATTTATCATGCCAAAGAATGCTTAATAGTTTGGCATTTTTCATGCCAAGGAATGCTTAATAGTTTGGCATTTGTCATGCCAAAGAATGCTTAATAGTTTGGAATTTGTCATGCCAAAGAATGCTTAATAGTTTGACATTTGTCATGCCAAAGAATGCTTAATAGTTTGACATTTTTCATGCCAAGGAATGCTTAATAGTTTGGCATTTGTCATGCCAAGGAATGCTTAATAGTTTGGCATTTGTCATGCCAAGGAATGCTTAATAGTTTGACATTTTTCATGCCAAAGAATGCTTAATAGTTTGGCATTTGTCATGCCAAAGAATGCTTAATAGTTTGGCATTTGTCATGCCAAGGAATGCTTAATAGTTTGGCATTTGTCATGCCAAGGAATGCTTAATAGTTTGGCATTCGTCATGCCAAAGAATGCTTAATAGTTTGACATTTTTCATGCTAAGGAATGCTTAATAGTTTGGCATTTGTCATGCCAAGGAATGCTTAATAGTTTGGCATTTGTCATGCCAAGGAATGCTTAATAGTTTGGCATTTGTCATGCCAAGGAATGCTTAATAATTTGTTTTCTATTATGGCCTGGCATGCTGAATAATTAAGTGAACCTTAATTAAGTTAAGCTGTACGTAAAATTATGCTCCTGGAAATGCGTCTTTCTCCAAATTTTCCACATAGGCGAGAATTTATTTGGGGTTTTTCAATTTTGTAGCAGAAACCAAATGAATAAGCCAATAATTTATCCTTGAATTCAATTTCCTAATGAAAGATATTTGCGCTAATCCCGTTTCGTGCTCAGAAAACTTCAAATCGTAATTATTTTTCAGTAAAACAACATTGTAAGTAGGGAGTTCTTGATGCATTAACTCTATAAACACGACTGTTTTAGAAGCGTCACGCGAAATTTTAAGCGTTGCAGTTTTCAATAACTTGCAGATATTGGAGTAGAAAAGCCAGAAGCGCTTCCAGAATTTTGAATTGAGCGGTGTCGAAGATACGCAAACTGTAAAGACTCAAGCTGTTGCGAGCAACATGGTCATAGTTTGCGTGAAGCATGCCTCGAGTGTTTTTTGCCTTCGCGAAGGTACGCAAAATGTAAAGACTTGAACTGTTACAAGCAACATAGTCGTACTTTGCGAAAAACTTTCCTTCAGAGTTGGTTTACTATCGCAGAGATATGCAAAATGTCTTAAGACTCGTGGTTCTACGAGCATCGAGCACATTTTGCTCTGTATGTAGCGTTTTTCGAGTATTTTATACTGACCCAAAGTTATACAAGATATTAAGACTCTTGCTTTTATACGAGCATCAAGCTTGTGCTATGCGTGTAACTTTTTTTTAGAATTTTTTACTGTTTTAAAGAGACTCAAAATGTATAAAAACTCGAGAGCTGCTATGAGCGTCGTGCGTGTAACTTTCCCAAAGAGTTTTTTAATGTTCGAAAGATACGCAAGATATCTAAAGACTCTTGCAGCTACGAGCATCGAGCATGTGCTATGCGTGAAGCTTTTCGTAAGCTAATTTTGCTGTCCCAAAAAACGCTACATGTAAAAGCTCGTCACATCCTTGAAGCTTTCCGTGAGTGGTACTAAACGAACTTAGTTACCTTGCATTCTTTTTTTTGCAAGTGGCCTTTCCTAGCTTCTAGTCGTGAAATAAAATGAATCATCGTAAAGTCTGAAATTTGAGCTAAATTCGAGGGAATGAAATGACTGTTGCTCACTCGAATTTTTTCTGCATTTATAAAAGTTTGAGAAGACTAATGGGAAGTTTGACCGTGGTTTGGGAAATGAGAAAAATGGAGTTTTCGTGAGTTTTGTGATTCATTCACAAAATAAAGAGCTTATAACTATTGTAAATTCTGTGTCTGATTCATGAACTGGATTGAGATGAATTTCATTGTGAGAGAATTGACATTTGAAACACCCAAACATAACACATAATACTAACAATTATGTTACTAACACAACACTATACTAACAATTATGTTACTAACACAACACTATACTAACAATTATGTTACTAACACAACACTATACTAACAATTATGTTACTAACACAACACTATACTAACACAATACTAACATCGCACAACAATTCTGGTGGCAAGAAACTTAATTCAACTTTTGACATTTCCCCAGGACTTGTTATTTTGATTTCTTTTATTCCCCTCATTTCTTTATGTGGAGAAATTGATTGTTTAAAGTATGGAGTTAGGTTAGAGTAAGATGGGTTTGGCTAGGTAAATTAGGTTTTCGGTAATTTAAGTATAGGAATTATAAATACATGTTCGCTATCTTGGAGTGACGTTTAGGACAATTGCTCGAATTATTATTTAAATAGCTTTCGAAACTGTTCCAGTTCAGCACGTGCTAAAATGCGAAGATAATCACTCATCATCTAATCACTAAAAGAACACTCAATTTTTAAAATTCTAAATCAGTTGACATGAAATTAACAATTGAGCGTTCTTTTAGTAGAGATGATAAGTGTTTATTTTTATAGTTATTATTTTTGTGGTAGTATTACTATTTTCGCAACAGAAGTTTTGATGAATAAGCCGGATATCTGATAGTAAATAACAAGTTTTCGTTCATCTCTACATAACAGCTTACTCAAGTCATTTGCTATAAAAAATTTACGATCAACAAAATAAAAGACTAAATTCTTTTTCAGATATAATCTTATTTTGAAATTACGTGGGAGTTAAGCTACTAATATATTTCTACCAATCTGTGGAATCTATTTATTGTTATAACTGTTCATTCATGGAGCTGATGAGTTGTTTTGATGAAACACGTAGCTCCCTTTTGGCATCCCACATAGCTCACTTTTGGTATAACACATAGCTCACTTTTGGTATAACACATAGCTCACTTTTGGTATAACTCATAGCTCACTTTTGGTATAACGCATAGCTCACTTTTGTTGTAACACATAGCTCACTTTTGGTATAACGCATAGCTCACTTTTGGTATAACACATAGCTCACTTTTGGTATAACACATAGCTCACTTTTGGTATAACACATAGCTCACTTTTGGTATAACACATAGCTCACTTTTGGCATCCCACATAGCTCCCTTTTGGCATCCCACATAGCTCACTTTTGGTATAACTCATAGCTCACTTTTGGTATAACACATAGCTCACTTTTGGTATAACTCATAGCTCACTTTTGGTATAACGCATAGCTCACTTTTGGTATAACACATAGCTCACTTTTGGTATAACTCATAGCTCACTTTTGGTATAACGCATAGCTCACTTTTGGTATAACACATAGCTCACTTTTGGTATAACACATAGCTCACTTTTGGCATCCCACATAGCTCCCTTTTGACATCCCACATAGCTCCCTTTTGGCATCCCACATAGCTCACTTTTGGTATAACACATAGGTCACTTTTGGTATAACACATAGCTCACTTTTGGTATAACACATAGCTCACTTTTGGTATAACACATAGCTAACTTCTGGTATAACACATAGCTCACTTTTGGTATAACACATAGCTCACTTTTGGTATAACACATAGCTCACTTTTGGTATAACACATAGCTAACTTCTGGTATAACACATAGCTCACTTTTGGTATAACACATAGCTCACTTTTGGTATAACACATAGCTCACTTTTGGTATAACACATAGCTAACTTCTGGTATAACACATAGCTCACTTTTGGTATAACACATAGCTCACTTTTGGTATAACACATAGCTCACTTTTGGTATAACACATAGCTCACTTTTGGTATAACACATAGCTCACTTTTGGTATAACACATAGCTCACTTTTGGTATAACACATAGCTAACTTCTGGTATAACACATAGCTCACTTTTGGTATAACACATAGCTCACTTTTGGTATAACACATAGCTCACTTTTGGTATAACACATAGCTCACTTTTGGCATCCCACATAGCTCCCTTTTGGCATCCCACATAGCTCCCTTTTGGCATCCCACATAGCTCCCTTTTGGCATCCCACATAGCTCCCTTTTGGCATCCCACATAGCTCCCTTTTGGCATCCCACATAGCTCACTTTTGGTATAACACATAGCTCACTTTTGTTATAACACATAGCTCACTTTTGGTATAACACATAGCTCACTTTTGGTATAACACATAGCTAACTTCTGGTATAACACATAGCTCACTTTTGGTATAACACATAGCTCACTTTTGGTATAACACATAGCTCACTTTTGGTATAACACATAGCTAACTTCTGGTATAACACATAGCTCACTTTTGGTATAACACATAGCTCACTTTTGGTATAACACATAGCTCACTTTTGGTATAACACATAGCTAACTTCTGGTATAACACATAGCTCACTTTTGGTATAACACATAGCTCACTTTTGGTATAACACATAGCTCACTTTTGGTATAACACATAGCTCACTTTTGGTATAACACATAGCTCACTTTTGGTATAACACATAGCTCACTTTTGGTATAACACATAGCTAACTTCTGGTATAACACATAGCTCACTTTTGGTATAACACATAGCTCACTTTTGGTATAACACATAGCTCACTTTTGGTATAACACATAGCTCACTTTTGGTATAACACATAGCTAACTTCTGGTATAACACATAGCTCACTTTTGGTATAACACATAGCTCACTTTTGGTATAACACATAGCTCACTTTTGGTATAACACATAGCTCACTTTTGGTATAACACATAGCTCACTTTTGGTATAACACATTGCTCACTTTTGGTATAACACATAGCTCACTTTTGGTATAACACATTGCTCACTTTTGGTATAACACATAGCTCACTTTTGGTATAACACATAGCTCACTTTTGGTATAACACATAGCTCTCTTTTGGTATAACACATAGCTCACTTTTGGTATAACGCATTGCTCACTTTAGGTATAACACATAGCTCACTTTTGGTATAACACATAGCTCACTTTTGGTATAACACATTGCTCACTTTAGGTATAACACATAGCTCTCTTTTGGTATAACACATAGCTCACTTTTGGTATAACGCATTGCTCACTTTAGGTATAACACATAGCTCACTTTTGGTATAACGCATTGCTCACTTTAGGTATAACGCATAGCTCACTTTTGGTATAGCACATAGCTCACTTTTGGTATAGCACATAGCTCACTTTTGGTATAGCACATAGCTCACTTTCGGTATAACGCATTGCTCACTTTAGGTATAACGCATAGCTCACTTTTGGTATAGCACATAGCTCACTTTTGGTATAGCACATAGCTCACTTTCGGTATAACGCATAGCTCACTTTTGGCGGATAGAACATGGAGGCATTGGTCTAAGAAAAACTACATGGTCAAATGCTATTAAAAAAGAGAACACGGAGAATAAGGAGAGAGAGGAGATAGAGAAGTAGAGGAAGATTATTGAGAAGAAAGAAAGAGAGGGGAAAAAGCAGTAAAGAGAGAGTATGGAGAAGAAAGAGAAAAAGGGGAAAGAGCAGTAAGACTAGAGTATGAAGAAGAAAGAGAGGGGAGAAAGAGTAGTAGAGAGAGAGTACGAAGAAGAAAGAGGGAGTTTGAAGAAGGAAGAGGAGTAGAGAGAGAGCACGGAGAAGAAAGAGAGCGTATGGAGAAGAAAGAGAGAGGGGGGAGAGAGCAGGAAAGAGAGAGTAAGACTCAGCTCGGGACCTTTACGGTTGCCATGGTACCGGGGAGAGGAGCGTCATTAGAAGGTCTTCTGCGCTTCGCAGATTGTGGTGTTGTGCCGGTGGTGTGGTGGTGTGTGGTGTTGTGTGGTGTGGTGTTGTGTGGAGTGGTGTTGTACCGGTTGTGTGGTGGTGTGGTGTGGTGTGGTGTGGTGGTGTGTGGTGTTGTGTGGTGTGGTGTTGTGTGGAGTGGTGTTGTGTGGTGTGGTGTTGTGTGGAGTGGTGTTGTGTGGTGTGGTGTTGTGTGGAGTGGTGTTGTACCGGTTGTGTGGTGGTGTGGTGTGGTGTGGTGTTGTGTGGTGTGGTGTTGTGTGGAGTGGTGTTGTACCGGTTGTGTGGTGGTGTGGTGTGGTGTGGTGTGGTGGTGTGTGGTGTTGTGTGGTGTGGTGTTGTGTGGAGTGGTGTTGTACCGGTTGTGTGGTGAGGTGTGGTGAGGTGGTGTGATGGTGTGGTGGTATGGTTTGGTGGTGTAGTGTTGTACCGGTGGTGTGATGTGGTGTGGTGTTGTACCGGTGGTGTGGTGGGGTGTGGTGAGGTGGTGTGATGGTGGGGTGTAGTGCGGTGTGGTGTGGTGGTGTATTATGGTGTGATGGTGTGGTGTGGTGGTATGGTATGGTGGTGTGGTGTTGTACCGGTGGTGTGGTGTGGTGTGGTGTTGTACCGGTGGTGTGGTGTGGTGTGGTGGTGGTGTGGTAGATATCGCTGCGTTTAATCACCACCAAATGCCCCTTAGTATCATAGAGCATAATTTATATTCTCAATTGTTCTACTACTATTCACGAGTTCAATATCATCGTTACCAAACTTCATTCGGACCGCTTCGCCATTCAATTCCTAGAATCGAGCTGAAAAATATTGAAGCCTCACTGGACATGTTCGCGAGAAGTCGAGAATTTCGCCGCGCTCTCCACGATTGGACGAGCGCTCCTCGCACGTCCCGAACACGTCATGACGGACCCATTCGCGCTTTTGCCCGAACCTGTCGTGTCAGACGTTTCTTTTTAGTTTCGATGTTTTCCGACTTCAAACTGTATTCAAACACGCCTTTGGAAAATTCTGCGCTCATTCAAATGCTGGAAAAGAGCTAAAAATACACAGCCATCCAATCGCGGGCTAGAATTTCTTTTAAGTTTGGCATTGAAATTCAAGGAAAGCCCGGAGTTCCTCAAATATGCTAGCGATTCCAGGCACAGGAGAGTTTTCTCTCAGATAACCTCAATAGATTCGCGCGAGTCTCAGTGGAGATTTCTCCATTTCTTTTGTGAAACTCTAAGCAAATCAAACGAGTTCGAGAAAAAAAAAAAAACTTCAGCAGAGAATCACGTAGAAAATGCTTCATTTGAAGAGAATTCGAATGAGGTGAATATTATAAATGAAGAAATGGAGGAAAATTGTAGGCTTCTTTACTGCAAAGCCGCGATTGCGTATAAAAATGTGTTAAGATCATTCTAAAGCTGCAGGTATTATAGAAGCTGTTAGAAAATTTACTACAACATCAAAGAACAGATTTGGCTTTGGTGTCCGCCAAAAGTTCTGATTATCACAAGATTAAAACTTTGATATATAAAAAATAGAGAAATATTCTGATGCTTCACATTTTAAACAAGTGGAGGGGAAATAAGGATCTAATTTTCAATGACGCATTTTTGAACGGAATGAAAGGTTTTGAGGTTGTTATAAAAGTTCTGATCAGAATGTGGTAGATATTCCTGTTTTCAGATGCCAATAAACTGCACTGAAAAATTTAAATGCAGAGGTGATCTGTTCAATTCATTAAAAGGTGGTCTTCATAATTAATTCAGAGGTGATCTACTTTATTAATTCAAAGTTGGCCTATATTATGAATTGAGAGGTAATATATACTTTTAATTCAGTGTTGATCTATGTTATTAATTCAGAGGTGATTTATATTATTAATTAAGAGTTGATCAATATTATTAGTTCAGAGCTGAACTATATTATTCGCTAATAAAAAAGACAAAAAATTACTATTTGGTTATAAAAAAGAGAAAAAATTATTGTTTGTTAACAAAAAAGAGAAAGAATCCTAAGCCAAATTAAATATATTGGCGATGATCCGAGTTTTATTCCTCAGCTTTGCCCGAATCATTCCAATTAAGGAGCCCTCCACAACAATATGTTTTATTTTCATTGCTTATTTTATGCTCGAACTTGGCAAAACAGACTCGCTATTTCTTCGACAGGCAAAATGAGCAGATGAAGTCGCCTTATTTTTTGCGAAAAAACGTAGTATGATGAAATGGAACTTTCAGCTAGAATTCAAAGCGTTCAACTAAAAAAAAGAAAAAAACAATAAGGTTTTAGAAGAAGGAACGTTCTTGGATGCATTCTTAACATTCTGGGATGAATTGTTGACATTAATTCCTGAATGAATTTATGACAGCCATGAGTGAATTGAAGACATTCGAGAAGGAATTGAGGACATTGCTGAGAGAATTTAAGACATTCCTAAATGAATTGACATTCCTGAATGAATTGGTAACGTTCCTGAATGAATTGAGGATATTCGAGAATGAATTGAAGACGTTCCTGAGTGAATTGAGCACATTCCTGAATAAATTGACATTCCTCAATAAATTCATGACATCCATGAGTGAATTGAAGACATTCGAGAATGAACTTATGACATTTCTGAATTTAACACTCTCAATTCGACCAATAAAATTA
The DNA here is from genome assembly GCA_030386875.1 of Morinoia aosen. Lineage (NCBI taxonomy): Eukaryota > Metazoa > Arthropoda > Malacostraca > Amphipoda > Talitridae > Morinoia > Morinoia aosen. The sequence continues at coordinate 38,840,035 of CM059556.1, forward strand.
AGGTTTGGATTGATTACTTATGTAAATGAAGTTACACCACCTCGGAGTAATTGATTACTTATGTAAATGGAGTTATGACATTACTTATGTAAATGGAGTTATAACATTACTTATGTGAATGGAGTTATAACATTACTTATGTGAATGGAGTTATAACATTACTTATGTGAATGGAGTTATGACATTACTTATGTGAATGGAGTTATAACATTACTTATGTAAATGGAGTTATGACATTACTTATGTGAATGGAGTTATAACATTACTTTTGTAAATGGAGTTATGACATTACTTATGTGAATGGAGTTATAACATTACTTATGTGAATGGAGTTATAACATTACTTATGTAAATGGAGTTATAACATTACTTATGTAAATGGAGTTATAACATTACTTATGTAAATGGAGTTATGACATTACTTATGTGAATGGAGTTATAACATTACTTTTGTGAATGGAGTTATGACATTACTTATGTAAATGGAGTTATAACATTACTTATGTAAATGGAGTTATAACATTACTTATGTGAATGGAGTTATAACATTACTTATGTAAATGGAGTTCTGACATTACTTATGTGAATGGAGTTATAACATTACTTATGTGAATGGAGTTATAACATTACTTATGTAAATGGAGTTATAACATTACTTATGTAAATGGAGTTATAACATTACTTATGTAAATGGAGTTAAAACATTACTTATGTAAATGGAGTTATAACATTACTTATGTGAATGGAGTTATGACATTACTTATGTAAATGGAGTTATAACATTACTTATGTAAATGGAGTTATAACATTACTTATGTGAATGGAGTTATAACATTACTTATGTAAATGGAGTTATAACATTACTTATGTGAATGGAGTTATGACATTACTTATGTAAATGGAGTTATAACATTACTTATGTAAATGGAGTTATGACATTACTTATGTAAATGGAGTTATAACATTACTTATGTGAATGGAGTTATAACATTACTTATGTAAATGGAGTTATAACATTACTTATGTAAATGGAGTTATAACATTACTTATGTAAATGGAGTTATAACATTACTTATGTGAATGGAGTTATAACATTACTTATGTAAATGGAGTTATAACATTACTTATGTAAATGGAGTTATGACATTACTTATGTAAATGGAGTTATAACATTACTTATGTAAATGGAGTTATAACATTACTTATGTAAATGGAGTTATGACATTACTTATGTAAATGGAGTTATAATATTACTTATGTGAATAGAGTTATAACATTACTTATGTAAATGGAGTTATAACATTACTTATGTAAATGGAGTTATAACATTACTTATGTAAATGGAGTTATGACATTACTTATGTAAATGGAGTTATAACATTACTTATGTGAATGGAGTTATAACATTACTTATGTAAATGGAGTTATAACATTACTTATGTAAATGGAGTTATAACATTACTTATGTAAATGGAGTTATGACATTACTTATGTAAATGGAGTTATAACATTACTTATGTGAATGGAGTTATAACATTACTTATGTAAATGGAGTTATAACATTACTTATGTAAATGGAGTTATAACATTACTTATGTAAATGGAGTTATAACATTACTTATGTAAATGGAGTTATAACATTACTTATGTAAATGGAGTTATGACATTACTTATGTAAATGGAGTTATAACATTACTTATGTAAATGGAGTTATAACATTACTTATGTAAATGGAGTTATGACATTACTTATGTAAATGGAGTTATAACATTACTTATGTGAATGGAGTTATAACATTACTTATGTAAATGGAGTTATAACATTACTTATGTAAATGGAGTTATAACATTACTTATGTGAATGGAGTTATAACATTACTTATGTAAATGGAGTTATAACATTACTTATGTAAATGGAGTTATAACATTACTTATGTAAATGGAGTTATAACATTACTTATGTGAATGGAGTTATAACATTACTTATGTAAATGGAGTTATAACATTACTTATGTAAATGGAGTTATAACATTACTTATGTAAATGGAGTTATAACATTACTTATGTAAATGGAGTTATAACATTACTTATGTAAATGGAGTTATAACATTACTTATGTAAATGGAGTTATGACATTACTTATGTAAATGGAGTTATGACATTACTTATGTAAATGGAGTTATAACATTACTTATGTGAATGGAGTTATAACATTACTTATGTAAATGGAGTTATAACATTACTTATGTAAATGGAGTTATAACATTACTTATGTAAATGGAGTTATAACATTACTTATGTAAATGGAGTTATAACATTACTTATGTAAATGGAGTTATAACATTACTTATGTGAATGGAGTTATAACATTACTTATGTAAATGGAGTTATAACATTACTTATGTAAATGGAGTTATAACATTACTTATGTAAATGGAGTTATAACATTACTTATGTGAATGGAGTTATAACATTACTTATGTAAATGGAGTTATAACATTACTTATGTAAATGGAGTTATAACATTACTTATGTAAATGGAGTTATAACATTACTTATGTGAATGGAGTTATAACATTACTTATGTAAATGGAGTTATAACATTACTTATGTAAATGGAGTTATAACATTACTTATGTAAATGGAGTTATAACATTACTTATGTAAATGGAGTTATAACATTACTTATGTAAATGGAGTTATAACATTACTTATGTAAATGGAGTTATGACATTACTTATGTAAATGGAGTTATAACATTACTTATGTGAATGGAGTTATAACATTACTTATGTAAATGGAGTTATAACATTACTTATGTAAATGGAGTTATAACATTACTTATGTAAATGGAGTTATAACATTACTTATGTAAATGGAGTTATAACATTACTTATGTAAATGGAGTTATAACATTACTTATGTAAATGGAGTTATAACATTACTTATGTAAATGGAGTTATAACATTACTTATGTAAATGGAGTTATAACATTACTTATGTAAATGGAGTTATAACATTACTTATGTAAATAGAGTTATGACATCTCGGAGTAGAAATGACGGTAAAAACTTGCAGATGTGTACGCTTGTAGTTATCGAAATGTTTTTTTTTGAGAAATTTTCTTTATGAACCCTTGGTGAATTAATTATGTTATATTATTGCATTAATGTAGGCACCGATATCGGCAAAAATTGAAGGGATTTATTGGTCAGGAATTTTAAAAAGTAAGTTTGGTGTATTCTGAGTATTCGATGGTGTTTAAATTCAAAAAGATTTTTAGAATTTTATACGGTCCATTTTGAGATAAAGATAAACTTTTTTTAATACTACGTACGTTAAATCTAAAGTATTTTGTAATTTTGCGCTATTTGTTTTAATATGAACGAATGTTCAATAGCCGCCATATTTGGTGCTTAATTTTCTTAGAAAGCACCAAATGAAAATCACTGACCGAGCTTGCTTTAACGCGAGGAATGTACTCTATTTTTAATATAAAGTGATAAGAATCAAGTTTTTGCTTCAAAATGTCTTTGAAAAATGTTATAAGGGGATACTCCTACGATTTTGTCCAGAAAATTAACTCTGTGATATAGTGAAAAAAACCTTGTCAATCATGTTTTGATGAACTTACTTTGTTTATTTAATGAAATCTTTTCCCAGCTTGACGGTGGAAAAAAAGTTGAGATGAAAATGCGCTAACTTGAAAAATAGCTCAGGAATTTGAAGCACTTCGCACAAGGGGATTTTTCGATCTCTTCTTGACGTTGCATCATAAGCCACTTTTTACGTCTTTTCCTCCCATGTACTTGACTTCTCCTAGGGTGCCTGGAAGCGATTTGTTTTAATGGTATGGTTCACGCGTAGCTACTCCGGAATAGAGCATTCAGAATATTTCATTTCTTTCTATTCTGTTTTAAAATCCTGAAGTTATAAAGAACAGATTTTTTCGATGAGTGTTCGTATTCAAGAAGAAAAGCGGAAAGTTGCCAATAATTTCCGATTTTATTTCAACAAACACCATGTCAGAAGCATCATAATTCAATACATTTTTCCCGTTCTAACGATTGAACTTTGTGGACAAATAAAAGCTAATTTTTTCAGTTATACGGAGACTAATCACAACAACTCATGTATCAAATTAGAGAGAAATATATTCTCTTTAATAACATCTAAGAATTTTTCAACATATCTTCCTTTCTCCTGATAACCTGGCGGAGACGAGGGAGCACCTGATCACACGTGGCGCGCACAGTTATTAAATACAATACATTTCTCTTTTATTTGGCCACACTTCACTGTCCACCCGGTAAATCACGAATATATATAAAATGACGATTCGATTCTCTGGCCCTGCGATTCGATTCCATAGCCGTACGACTCGATTCTATAGCCGTACGACTCGATTCTATAGCCGTACGACTCGATTCCATAGCCGTACGACTCGATTCTATAGCCGTACGATTCGATTCTATAGCCGTACGACTCGATTGTATAGCCGTACGACTCGATTCTATAGACGTACGACTCGATTCCATAGCCGTACGACTCGATTCTATAGCCGTACGACTCGATTCCATAGCCGTACAACTCGATTCTATAGCCGTACGACTCGATTCTATAGCCGTACGACTCGATTCTATAGCCGTACGACTCGATTCCATAGCCGTACGACTCGATTCTATAGCCGTACGATTCGATTCTCTAGCCGTACGACTCGATTCTATAGCCGTACGACTCGATTCTATAGCCGTACGACTCGATTCTATAGCCGTACGATTCGATTCTATAGCCGTACGACTCGGTTGTATAGCCGTACGACTCGATTCCATAGCCGTACGACTCGATTCCATAGCCTTACGACTCGATTCTATAGCCGTACGACTCGATTCTATAGCCGTACGACTCGATTGTATAGCCGTACGACTCGATTCTATAGCCGTACGACTCGATTCCATAGCCGTACGACTCGATTCCATAGCCGTACGACTCGATTCCATAGCCGTACGACTCGATTATATAGCCGTACGACTCGATTCCAAAGCCGTACGACTCGATTCTATAGCCGTACGACTCGATTCTCTAGCCGTACGACTCGATTCTATAGCCGTACGATTCGATTCTCTAGCCGTACGACTCGATTCTATAGCCGTACGATTCGATTCTCTAGCCGTACGACTCGATTATATAGCCGTACGACTCGATTCCAAAGCCGTATGACTCGATTCTATAGCCGTACGACCCGATTCTATAGCCGTACGACTCAATTCTATAGCCGTACGACTCGGTTTTCTAGCCGTACGACTCGATTCTATAGCCGTACGATTCGATTCTCAAGCCGTACGATTCGATTCTATAGCCGTACGATTCGATTCTCTAGCCGTACGATTCGATTCTATAGCCGTACCATTCGATTCTCTAGCCGTACGATTCGATTCTATAGCCGTACGATTCGATTCTCTAGCCATCCACAAATGCGTAGAGCGTGCCACAGAGACGGAGTTACGGAGCGAGTCTTCATAAAACAAAATAAAAACAGTAAACTTTGCTTCGTGGAAGGAAATATTTTGCATGTCTTTAAGCCCCTGGACACCAAGCGGAACTAAACCCCTGAAAACAGCTCATGGAGAACTGATAACGGAGAACAGCTCATAAAGAAGAAAACAGATCATAGAGAAGAAACTGGCTCATAGAGAAGAAAAGCGCTCATGAAGAACTGTCCATAGATAAGAAAACAGCTCATGGAGAAGAAAAGAGCTCACGAAGAACTGCTCAAAGAAAAGAAAACAGCTCATGGAGAACTGCTCATAGAAAAGAAAACAGCTCATGCAGAACTGCTCATAGAAAAGAAAACAGCTCATGGAGAACTGCTCATAGAAAAGAAAACAGCTCATGGAGAACTGCTCATAGAAAAGAAAACAGCTCATGCAGAACTGCTCATAGAAAAGAAAACAGCTCATGCAGAACTGCTCATAGGAAAGAAAACATCTCATGCAGAACTGCTCATAGAAAAGAAAACAGCTCATGCAGAACTGCTCATAGGAAAGAAAACATCTCATGCAGAACTGCTAATAGAAAAGAAAACATCTCATGCAGAACTGCTCATAGGGAAGAAAACATCTCATGCAGAACTGCTAATAGAAAAGAAAACATCTCATGCAGAACTGCTCATAGGAAAGAAAACAGCTCATGGAGAACTGCTCATAGAAAAGAAAACATCTCATGCAGAACTGCTCATAGAAAAGAAAACAGCTCATGAAGAACTGCTCATAGAAAAGAAAACAGCTCATGGAGAACTGCTCATAGAAAAGAAAACAGCTCATGGAGAACTGCTCATAGAAAAGAAAACAGCTCATGGAGAACAGCTTCACAAACAAAAGCTTCCATTAAACCTTCTGAGTCGATGCTCAAAAAACATGAGGGCTCGTTAGATGCAAGGTCTCGACATCAACAAAGTTATTTCCAGCCGAACTTCTAAACAACATTACTTCTCTACAAAAAGAAAGCTTTGATGTCGTCTGAGAGTCGCTTCGTGTATGAGCTGATTAGATCTTTTTTGAATAATGTAACCTAATTAGTAATTTGAGTTGTTTATCATACATTAAAGCTTTCGAGCTCTTTGAATAGCCAGCGTTTTGACTCGCGTGATAAATGGCGAAAAAGTACGAAAATGAAAACGTACTTGAATAGCGCTTCAATTGACAAAAATTGTCTACTTGGATTTTTTAATGTCTTGAATATTTTACGTGAGTTTACACGCATTTAGGTTTTCTAGTGTCGTACTTATTTTTAAACGTTGCTTGTGTTTGTTCGATCTTAATAATTTCTGTATCCTTAAGATTTTTTTAGGGTCAGGGTCTTCACAAACCAGATCTGATATGTGCTTACTAAACTACAAAGGTTTTCCAGCAAGGCATATCATGTGATTTTTTCACATGGTCTCGTTGTTACCGAGCTAACAACGAACAAATGATAAAGCTTAAGTTTCCTAATTCTTCATGATTTTACCAAACATTTGTAGTTTTCCTTTGTCGTCTGTATACTCAGTGAGTCTAATTCAGTCTAAGTTTATTCGTGAGAAATTTCTGATAATGCCAAGTTATTACAATTGTTACTATTATTAACAATTTCTCGCTCAACAATATAAGAAAACTTCACAAAATAACGATTTTATTAGAAAAAGCAATATTGCGTGACGTGACATTAGGCATCGCAATATTGGGTGAAGAATCACTGAGCGAAGCATTATTAGGGAACGCAATTTTGGATAATGTAATACTGGGTTAGGCAATAATAGGCAACGCAATATTAAGTGAGGCAATATTGCATCTCTTAATATTAGGCAAGACGATATTCCAACACGAAATGAGTCTCGCAATATTAAGTGAAGCAATATATGCAGATTAAGCTAGAATACGACTGGAAACGAAATAGAAATGCTCTCGTATGGATGAAAAAAGCATTTTTTTTGCAGCACCAGGCTGACTCGCGTCTCTCTTTCCGGAGACCATACCTCGAAGTTAGGTTTCAAATGTGCTTTTCAAAGTTTATTTTACCAACTTCGTTGTACTATACAATGAAGGTATACTATACTATGAAAATGTACTATACAATGAAGGTATACTATACTATGAAAATGTACTATACAATGAAGGTATACTATACTTTGAAAATGTACTATACAATGAAGGTATACTATACTTTGAAAATGTACTATACAATGAAGGTATACTATACCATGAAAATGTACTATACAATGAAGGTATACTATACCATGAAAATGTACTATAAAATGAAGGTATACTATACTATGAAAATGTACTATACAATGAAGGTATACTATACTATGAAAATGTACTATACATTGAAGGTATACTATACTATGAAAATGTACTATACCATGAAAATGTACTATGCAATGAAGGGGCAATGAAGATGCAATGAAGGGTAATACAAATAATATTGTCTCTGAGGAGGTCGAAAGCAGTTACACCATCGCACTATTAACTGGTATTTAACTTAGGTAAATAACAGAACTGTAGTTATTGTTCTTTGATTCGTTTTGATGTCATTTTCGATATTGGCCAAACATGCCTCATCGAAAACACTCTAAACGAAGCCAAGTATTTCCTGCCATGTCGTGTTTTGAAGTCAGAAAAATCCTGGCGTAGGCTTGTGTCAGTTCAAGATTTACGGAAATGTATTTGGGAAACATAAGAATTGAAATGTTAAGGATACTTAAATGTTAAATGAGCTATGCTATTTGCATTTGAAAGTATAAAAATTGAAACGCTACAGGTACTTTACCATTGAGTTATGCTATCTATCTTTGGAGAGCATATAATTCTAAAATCTAAGGCTTCTTGACTATTGAATAAACAATGTTATTTATCTTTAGAAAGTATAAAACATGAGACACTAAGTTTACTTCACTATTACATGAAGCCTCGCAATTCACTCGGTTAAATCACCTTGGAAAATATTCTAATTTGCCATCGATATTTCTCATTCCCGACTTCCATAAAATCAAAATCCACCAAACAAAAAACCACTGAACCAAGAAACCTTTGCACAGGTGCAACTTTCGCAGCGAGAGCAGCATATATTTATCGCATAACCAAAAACTCCATCCCTCAGCAATCATTTTTCACACCAGGGCACCAAAGACGGCTCTGGGGAAGGCATTTCTTCTCCACGCGCTAAATTTTACCGCCCCGAACCCCAAAAACAACAATAATTATAAGGCAACGGAGAGCTCGTACTTCAGAGGGCGACTATTTTTAGACAATAAAAGTGAGGAGCTTTTATAAAAGGCTGGTAAAACTGCGGCATTAATTACTGCGCCTAATGCACCGCTAGCGCACTCGTGCAAGCTTTGTGCAAGTGCTAAGTATTTCTGGGGTAAAGGTGTTTCTGGGGTAAAGGTGTTTAGGGAAACTGGGGTAAAAATGATTAATAAAACTGGATTGAAGATATTTAATAAAAGTGGGATAAAGACGCATGATAAAACTCGGATAAGGATTATTAATATTTTATTTTGATTTAATTTAATTTGTAGGATAATGATATTTCATGAAACTCATGTGCGTGATAATCCTGTGTATTAACGCGTAGTGTGTTGCTTGCCTTCATTGTTTACCTTGTTTTACTTGCCTTACTTGCTTTGCTTGCTTAGTATTTACATGTTTAACCCGCCCACGGTCGCGCATCCCTCAGAAAAGTAGTCAATTTACCCGCGTTACTCTGCCGTTCCCTGTTCACTTACCGTAATAGGCAGAGATGTAAAAATATGAAGTAATGAGTAAAAAATGTTGCTTTACACTTTGATGTTGTCAGATTTTTGATAACTTGAACCGTTTCTTTGTAATATGGAATCAAACTCCGTAGATTTTTGCACAACATTGCTTCAAAGAGATCAATGGCTATTTTTTTGTTTTGGGAACAATGTAATGTTTTTCACTGCTATTTTATGCAGAAAATCCTTCCAAACCTGCTGATGTTTTTATTTTTCCTCTACAACAATTAGAAAAAAAGTTATGACCATTTATGTCTAATAAGTGTTATCCATTCTTCGTTTTAGTTCCTACATAAATGCATGTTTGCATGTCTGGTTATATTACTGTAAGTATAGTGTTTCGAAACTTGTAATTTTCACACAATATGAATAAAATACTGCTCTACACGCTACTGACTTCAGATTTGTCTTATTTGCCATTTTTTCGAAATAAGGCGAAATAAGGCCCTGAGTAGTTTCGCTGGTAACTGAGGCTGCCACTGACTGTTCGCACGCACACCCTCTCACGGTCACCTCATTTACCACACTGACTCAGGGTTGCCAGATGATCTAACCTAAATTTCCCTGTTTTGGTCTTAAAATTTCCCTTTTTTGACTAAAAATTTCCCTGTTTTGTAGACTCTTTAAAAATACATCCGTGCACTCATAGAATCATATTCCTTTTATAGAGTATACCTATTTCAGTGAATAGCCCTTTTATTTTTGCATGCAAACATGTTGTAGCACAAATGAGTGGGATGATAGTCAAAAATGGATCTTTAACAACATCTTTTTTAACAACCCTTGCCACCAATGCCAAATACTTGGTGCTTCATTTATATGTTTATTCATCCATTATCAGTGAAAAATAATGATTCTTCAAGAGCTCATATATATTATCACTCACTTCGCCTCTTAAAACATTCTTCACAATTGCGATACACTTAGTCCTACCACATTTGAAGCCTTTCGCAATATCCGAATCAGGACAAGCTGCTTTCACAACTGGGCCTAAATGTTCAACAATAGAATGCGGAAGATTATGCCATATAGGAATGCAACAAGTCTAATTTCACCTTCTTCTACTTGTGTATTTTTTCTTCATTTACTGCCGTTCTGCGTATCCAAAGAACTTCTTGTTGTTTTTCCAATTTCTACATTTTTTGCATTCCTCCTTCCCGCAAGGTTTTCAATACCTGATTTGCCAGCTTTCCCCTCTATTTACATCACATACTTTACAATAAAAATATTCTGTTCCTTTTTACTTTTACTAAGCCACCCTTTGAATTTTATTTCAGTTTCCCACAACTCTAGGTACTTTTGAGTATGAATTAAACGTTAACGTCTTACTTTTGATTGTGGGGTTTCATTCCCACTGCTTTACATATTACGTTAATTCACTTCAAAAATTTCAGTATTGCTGAAGCGCGTCTGTTCAATTTCCTCTCACTAAAATCATTACAATGACTTATGCAACTGTGATGATTAGGATCTGCGACTCTGTGAAGCGTGAACCGCGTGAAGTTGTACTGGCGCTGCGCGGTTGCGACGCATTGGCGCCTCTGATTGTTCCTAGTCAGTAAGTACGCGTACAATACGTGTATCAAAGTTCGAACATGTCCGACAAGTGTTAAAAATTATTAATACTAAGTAGCTTAGCACAAAATGCTAAGTAGCTAATCACTTACATAAAATTTTACATGAAAATGAAGCCGCATAGCAAAATTTCCCTGTTTTCATACGGTTTTCGAAGTTTTTTCCCTTTTTCCTTTTGGAACCCAAAATTTCCCTAAAGCAGGGAAATTTCCCTGCATCTGGCAACACTGCACTGACTGTGCTTACCCCTCCCAACTTCCAAGTGGTTGGAGCTCTGCCTTAACCCCCACAATGTGGGGGTTTCTGGCTCCAGCTGTGTAGCACTCGCTGAGACGATCATTTTGGTGTATAACAACTTGGGGTTATGCCTTACGTCTGGCAACCAGTGAGCCTGGTAAATGAGGCGACCAGTTATAGTTCGCGGGTTAACCACACCCTGTGAGTTGTTTTATAAATTTTAATTATTCATTAGCGGTTATTAAGTTCAAGTTCAATTCTTCTTTTAATATTAAAGTTCATCCATATTTTTTCACGGCCCGCATTTTTGTTGTTACAGAATTCGAATTTTCATTTTTTTTTGCATTTCGATTTTCTATTGGAATTTTTAAATTTTTTTTTATTATTTGCATTTTTTTAAATTTAATTTTACTATTTAAAGGTGCACATCATCGAATTTAAATCGGCGTTTGAAATTAAAATCGGCATTTTCCACAGATAAAACTCACGTTCTCAAAACAAACGTACAGCCCAGTCAATGTTTCTTCACATTGAACAGCAAGCAAAAACAAGTAAATATAAAAAAATTAAATCCAAAAGTGTTTCATCAAGAATCTGACTGACGTATCTCAACTATCAAAGTTCTATTCAACAAAATTCCAGTCATGCTCAGTGTTGCCACGCATTGTATGACATGCAAGAACAAGTGAAGATAAAAATATCCGATACAAAAGTGCTTCAGCAAGAATTTGATTGTTATTTTTTAACGTTAGAATTCCTGTTCACGAAACTGTCCACCACGACGGATTCATTCCCTACACTCACAAACCGATTTACTCTCAGAATTTTAAATGAAATACGGGCAATCTCCCGTTCTTTTCTACGTCAAAGTGCCAATCGTATTCTGGCTAACACGAAGTAAAAGTTTCAATATAAGTTCCACAAAAAGTTCATGAGAATAAAGAGGCATAAACTCCTTGAATTGACACTCTTTGAATCATAATTTCAAACACAACCAATACGTGAGCATTCGTGCCAAAAAATTCTGAGCAAGTACGGTCGGCTTTCCCGGGCAAAAACGAGAAATTCGAGCGAGATGAAGACGAATATTTACCTCTTTAAAATAACGAGGAAAGTCTTTATCTACACAGTCCAATAGGAAGGAGATATTTCTCCCCTCCGACTCTCTCCTTCCTTCACGGAGTCGAACTCTGCAGACCAAATGAAGGCATCTGTCTGAGTTGACCTGAGGTCCTATAGCGAGATGCCGTTGGCGCGTACGGAGCTTTTGGCATGCACAATGCCACTAGCATGTACAATTTCACTAGCATGTACAATGTCACGAACATGTGTAGCACCAATTTAGATCGCTGAAACTAGCGTATACCGCATGCAGAGTCTCTACTCATACCTTTTCTAGTTAATTTAACTTTTTGAAACTACAGCACAGGGAATATCTGGTCTTTATACTCTGGTGTATTTATGAAGAAACATGCACATTTTGAAGACGAAGTTCTTTGACTTATTAAATCTTGAATGTGATTTTTATTTTCAAAACAAATATAGAGTACTATTGGAATATTTAATTGGGGGGCTTTCCGTAATGACCAATTTTAAAGATATGAATTAATATTTTGCCTTTTACGAAAACGAATTATAAAAAAATAAAAGCGCAGGGAAACATGTCTCTAATGAGATTATTATCTTGTGTAAGAAATTCGGTGAACAAATATATTTGGAACGTTTCGACCTCAAGGGTTATTTTTTATTGCTGACCAACTTTAATCGTCAGTAACAATGGTGCTTTTTCGAGCAAAGGACGTGAATGAGTCTGTACAGAATACTCTCTGGAGCGATGCACAGCACGGTAGAGGAAACGAGGTAGGTTCAAACCTGTCTTTTTTTCATTGACCGTGTGGTTTTGCTAGCGTCACGGCGAAGAACCAGTAGCAGCGCTCAAATTGCATCTGGTAGCACTGCTACCCCCAAATGTGGCTCCACTATTGGCCTAACGACAGGGCGTTTTGGTGACGTCATAAAGTTTGTTTGAAATAAAGCCTTTCTATTGGCTAGCCAAACAAGTGGAGGTGGGTTTTCTCCCATAGAAATGACCCCACCTTGTTTCCTCTACTGCGATGCACAGCATCTCTAGAGAAATTTTGTCTCGTGTAATTTTTGAAAAAGTGCTTCAGATTCTCTGTCGTTAAATGGAAGGAAGAAAGCGCTTCATATTGGAGAATGACGGAAATAAAAAAGAATCAATGGGTTGAGATCAGGATATGAAAGAGGCCTCATTTCCTTGCATCAAAGTCTCGGAAAAATATCCAAAACATCTGTTGTACCGCGCTTTGGAGTGTGAGAGGGCGCGCTGTTAGATTATACAGACATCGTTTAGTTTCTGAATAAATTATAAACTTCCTCAAGTGCAGGAGTTAATTCCCTGTACCCTTGACGTTCACTTGTATTTAATTCCTTCTTTGATGAAAAAACGAGGGATTGGATATCTCTCGTTTATTCCGAGTGCACACGGACCGGAAAAAAATTTCATACCTAATAATACCCTTGGTGTGTTTATATATTTGTTTGCTGTCCGCTTCTTACGCCTCTCTGTGGCGCTCATAAGAATGCTTTATGAGCGTATCTGTGATGCGAATTTCACCAGCGCACTCGTACATGAGTAATTTAAACGTGTGTACTATTAGGATGGATATATTTGTTTTCATCCACACCTGGAAAATTTATTCAAGGAAAATATTGAATTCCGTCATTTTTGACGGGTCGTGTGTACTAGTGTATAATAATGTTCGACCAGTCCCATGACACACGTTCCTATTTCCCAACAACACACGTGATATTCATTCCACTCTGAATCTGGTGGATTATTGCACCGAAAATCGTGAAGTTGATGAAGCTTGTGTCACAGATACGCTCATCACTCACTTTCTGTTGGTGAGGGTGACTGACGAACTATGTAGTGTACACGCCCGTCGAAAATGACGGGATTCCATATTTTTTACAATTTCCTTCCAAATGTGAATGACAAACAAATATATCCATCTTAATAGTACCCGCGATAGAAATATTCTTGTACTTGTGCACCGATGAAACTCGGATCACAGATACGGTCGTTAAGCATCCTTATGAGCGTCACAGACAGACGGAAGAAGCTGACACCAAACAAATAAACACTCGACAATCATTCTTAGTATTAGATTCGATATATGACATTAAGCGGCCCATACACGATCAATGGTATTGCGCAACATCATTGTCAATACCCTTAATTGTCAATTGCATTGACCGTGTATGGGCGATATTGAAGACTTGCGCAATTGTATTGAGTAAATCAAGTTCTGCTTGATATTTTTTGCGCAAGTCTCTAGCATTGCGCAATTAATTGGCCGTGTATGGTGCCCATCAATTTTTTTGTGCAAGCTAAACTATTTTCTTTTTCAGATTGAGAAAGTAGCCTACGAATTAAAATGTGCGAAAAAGAAGACAGGGAATGAGTATCGTGAAGTGTGCGAGTTTATAAATCTTTACCAGCTCCATGGAAAGTAAAACGTGATGAATACTCAAACAGGCCGAAGAAAGACGCAGCTTTTGCTGTCTTGGTGGAAAAATTCCCAAATTTCATGAGAGAAGATGTCAAAAAAAGATAAATGCATATAGGACCAACTATCGCAAAGAACTGAGAACAGTTGTGGATTCAGAAAAATCTGGCGCTGGAGCGGACCAGGTATATCAGCCGACTTTGCGGTAGAACGCAAAGTCGGTAGAAGTGCCTTTTTTGCGCAATTATATTGACCGTGAGTGGCTAACTGAAACTTGTCAATTATATTTTGCAAGTAAGACTTGCGCAATATGATTGATCGTGTATGGGCCGCTTTAGAGTTACAGAATAAGTTTTCTCAGGCACCAGCCTTACCTGAATAAGTTACCTTAAACACTTGTTTTACCTGAATAAGTTTCCTTAAATACTTGTTTTACATGAATAAGTTTCCTTAAACACTTGTTTTACCTGAATAAGTTTCCTTAAACACTTGTTTTACATGAATAAGTTTCCTTAAACACTTGTTTTACATGAATAAGTATCCTTAAACACTTGTTTTACATGAATAAGTTTTTTTAAATACCAGCCTTAACTGAATAAATATTCTTAAATGGCAGTTTTACCTGAACAAGGTTTCCTAGACTCCACCCCTGCCTAAATAACTATTCTCAAAAATCACTGCTACTTAATTTCGTAAAGTTAGGGATCAGTTTTACATAAATAAACATTGATCGATTTCGGTAATGCCTAACTAAATAAATGTTCTTAAATAACATAATTAATTTAAATAAGTTTTTAAGATATAAGCCTCGTTTAAAAATTGATAAGAAAGCATTGGTTCAAAGCACGCAAAAAATATTATGTCCTCTAAGAATATGTCCTCTTTCCACCCATCTACAACCCTCTGCCTTTTTTCACCCCTCTGCAACCCTTGCCTTTTTTCACACCTCTGCAACCCTTGCCTTTTTTCACACCTCTGCAACCCTTGCCTTTTTTCACACCTCTGCAACCCTTGCTTTTCTCACCCCTCTGCAACCCTTGCCTTTTTTCACCCCCTATACAATCCCGCCTTTTTTCATCCCTCTATAACCCCTACCTTTTTTCAATCCTCTACAACCCCTTGCCTTTTTCACCCCTCTACAACCCCTGGCTTTTTCACCCCTCTACAACCCCCTGCCTTTTTTAAACCCCTCTACAATCCACTGCCTTTTTTCACCCCTCTATAACCCCCGCCTCTTTCCACTCTTCAACGAACCCCACCTTTTTCCGCTCATCCACAACCTTCACCTTTTTTCACCTCTCTACAACCCCCTTTTTTTTACCTATCTACAAACCCGCCTTTTTCCACCCTTCTACAACCCCGTCTCTTTCATCCCTCTAAAATTTCTGCCTTTTTCTATACCTCTACAAACCCCAACCTTTTTTCACCCCTCTGCAATCCCCGCTTTTTTCCACTCATCAACAACCCCTGCCTTTTTTGAACCCTCTACAAACCCTGCCTTTTTTGAACCCTTTACAACCCCTGCCTTTTTTGAACCCTCTACAACCCCTGCCTTTTTTCACCCCTCTACAACCCCTGCAATTTTCCACCCTTATACAACCCCGTCTTTTTCCCCCCTCTACAACCCCCGCCATTTCTATCTTGCGAGACGATCAAGGCTTGCCTTGCTTTTTACGTAACCCGGCTCACCTCATCTCCTCTGGCGATAATTCTAATCTGCGTCGATAATCCTAATCTGCGTCGATAATTTGCTAATGTGAAACACGGCGATACTCCACGCGTCAGGAAATGACTGAGCTGAACTCTTCGGAGGCTCGTGATTGGCTCCTGCAGTGACTTGATTGGACGGGCGAGCACGTCATTGGCTCACGCCGAGGACGGTAACGAAGCTTGTAGTACTCGAAAACAGTCATTTTGAAGCGCATTTGCGAATGAAATTGGAATCGTATTCACTGGTAGGATATCAAATTTGGTAAACATTTTTTTCATCGAGATTTCTGGCTCAGAAAATACGCGGGAATTTGGGTTTGAATACATATCATATGCCTTAATATCATGCTTGATTTTATTAAGCATAGTTCCTATATCATTTTATTTGTACATCGCAAATGTAGTCACCGTCGAGTACAAGCAACATTTTTCACACGTGAGGCATCTGAACATTCGCGTCACTTGCGCCTCCCCATTACAAAAAAACACGTATGATCCGACAAAAAAGTTAGACTGACAGGCAGCGTTAAGAGATATTACGTTAACATATTCGAATATATTGTGGCTCGTGAAAGAAAATTGATTATTGTAAATGTGTTTTGTTGGGGACTGTCAGTGACTGGTGCCTGTAGCGCTGGTCTTATGGGCAAGCCGAGAATGAACCTTTTGGCTCGTCTCTGTAGGTATTTACTATTCTGATGACACTAGTGGTACACTAATGACGTGATACGTCAGTGACACTAGTAACACTAGTGACACTAGTAACACTAGTGACACTAGTAACACCAGTGGTACACAAATGATGTGATACGACAGTGACACTAGTAACACTAGTGGTACACTAATGATGTGATACGTCAGTGGCACTAGTAACACTAGTGGTATACTAATGACGCGATACGTCAGTGACACTAGTAACACTAGTAGTACACTAATGATGTGATACGTCAGTGGCACTAGTAACACTAGTGGTACACTAATGACGTGATACGTCAGTGACACTAGTAACACTAGCGGTACACTAATGATGTGATACGTCAGTGGCACTAGTAACACTAGTGGTACACTAATGACGTGATGCGTCAGTGACACTAGTAACACTAGTGGTACACTAATGATGTGGTATGTCAGTGACGCTAGTAACACTAGTGACACTTTAATAACGTGATACGTCAGTGACACTAGTAACACTAGTGGTACACTAATGACGTGATACGTCAGTGACACTAGTAACACTAGTGGTACACTAATGACGTGATACGTCAGTGACACTAGTAACACTTGTGGTACACTAATGGCGTGATACGTTGGCGACACTAGTAACACTAGCGCCGCTAGTTACCATAATGAAGCCCCTAACGAGGACGGGGACAACTTTCCTAACTTACTCCGGCATCAAGTTACTCCAAAGATCGCCTCCGCGCCCAAACTTTGCCGTCCCATCAATTTCTCGGCAACTTGACCGCAACTTAGGAAATCCGTGAGTTTGTCACCGGTATTTTCGGATTACGAAATTACTTTACTCTGCCATTTTAAATTTGAACTTTCACGTTCGTTACGTTTGACTTCCGAGGAAAAGTTTAAGGACGAATTGGTCTGTTTGCTTGTGCAAGTTTGTTACCTCTGTGCAATTAGGGAGATGTTAAGTACTCCATGTTTATTTTGGACGTTTGGTTAATTTGTTATTCTGTGTTGGTTTCTACGTTTGGTTGATGTATTATTTTGGGTTGATTTTTACGTTTGGTTAATTTTATATTGAGTTTATTTCTGCGTTTGGATAATTTATTTTTTTTAAGTTGATTTCTAAGTTTGGTTAATTTTATATTCTGAGTTTATTTTAAAGTTCGGTTACTACAGTATTTTGAGATAATTTTTACGTTTGGTTAATTTGTAATTCTGAGTGGATATCTGCGTTTGGTGAATTAACGTTAACTTAACGGTAAATTAACTTTCCACGTTTGGTTGATTTATTAACCAAATTCTCAAGTTAATTAGGTATAATGATCAAATTTTCAGTCCTTTTTAACTGAAACAGAGTTTCCGAGGCCCAGTTAACATAGGAAGGCATTACTTTCTTAGATAAGTTCAAAACTGCTAAAAATTACTGAAGGTCATGAAGTAAAATTAGGCTACCAGATCTTATTATACAGATTTTTTGCTTCAACTGCCAAATAACATTGAAAAATATTTATGATAATCGAATGAAGCAATTTTTTCAAACACCGCAATATGTATCAAGTTAAATAATTGAAATCCACGACAACGCATCATCACATCAAATTCAACGACTTTCATCACATACAGACAGATTAAGTGACATTGTATTGGTAAATTTTTAAACGCATCACCAGTAAAATTATGTGCACAAATTAATCTAACATAAATATAGATTTTGCGCCCTAAATTTATTCAGTTGAACGTACAAAAGCTTCGTCCATATCGGTTATTCGTTCTTTGCACCGCGCGCAAGCTTGGCTGGGTAGAACAAAAACCAGTAATATACTGTCAAAAACGTAAATAAAAATCTGTTTTATACGATAAAAACGATCGATTAAAAGACAGTATTAAAAAACAGTAATTTATTGTGAAATACTTAAATAAAAACCTACAACATACGATGAAAATATTCGAATATAAGCCAGTAATAAAAGTTAGTAATTTACTGTGAAAAACTCAAATTAAAACCCCATATATATGATAAAAGTAATCGAATAAAAGCCTGCAGTTTATAATAACGGAATTAAAGCTTGGAATTTACAATAATGAAATTAAAGATTACGATTTATAATAAATAATGGAATGAAAGATTGCATTTACTTTTAAACAACGGAATAAAAGCTTGCTCAACAAAATAAAGTAATGAAAATAATAGTATTCCATGGAGCACAGGAATGGAATGTGGAGCGCATGAGCACGTGCTCCATGGAGCACAGGAGCACGCTGTAATGAGTCGTTCACTTTTCTTCGTCTTACATTAATTAATCGATGAAAATGAGAGTCACTTTTCTGCGTCTTACATTAATTAATCGATGAAAATGAGAGTCACTTTTCTTCGTCTTACATTAATTAATCGATGAAAATGAGAGTCACTTTTCTTCGTCTTACATTAATTAATCGATGAAAATGAGTCACTTTTCTGCGTCTTACATTAATTAATCGATGAAAATGAGAGTCACTTTTCTGTGTTAATTTTTGTATCAATTAGTCCAAGAAAATGAGAATCTGAATTATAGCGTTTCATTTTGAGCAAACCTCATACGCTAGAGCACATGGACCAAAAACTCCTCTAGTGTTGACTTAGTAAGACCAATAATATATGACTGTGTTGTCGACGCAAACGATGCAAAGAACACTGGCTGCAGTTGGAAAAAAAGGGATTGAACAAGAATGTATTCTCTCACGACGTAACTCGAATAAAAATAAAGTTCGCTAGGGATTAAAATGAATTTCTAACAGAAAAAATATTCCAAAGACTGTCCACTGCTGCCGCCGTTACGCTTGCGTAAATTTGCAAAGCAGGAGCGAATTTTTACAGAAAAAGGGTTACTCCTCGATCATTTTATTTATTTTTAAGGATGTCTCTAGCAAGTTTACTCTTGGTGTCAGAACCTATTCGTATCCTATAAGATTGAGCATAAAAGTGGCTAGGACACGGGCTGGAGGGTATAAGCGACTCAAAGATTCAGCTGCTAGAAAGTTTCAGCGGTAGAAGGGCTTCGGCAATGACAGTGCTTCTGCAGTTGGAAGACTCCAGATCTTAGAAGGCTTCAGCTGCCAGATGATTTCAGAGGTTGAAGGCCTCCAGTTGTGGGGTTTCAGAATTTGAAAGATTTCGCGATTTAATGTTCTGACAGTTGAGCGGCCTCATCGGAAAAGTTTCTGTAACTGGAAAGTTTGGGCAAAGAGACGTGGATATATCCTTATTATTTGGGGTTTATTTCTCGGAAACGTTCGCCACGAAAGTATAGGCCAAGAGCTTGTAGCATCTTATTTTAATTCAACAGTCCGTATCGGGAAGCCAATAGTTAATTATAACTAGTACACCCTTGTTTTTTTAAAAGGTGGGGGGAGGAGGTGATGTCACGCTGCTGGCGCTGCGAGAAGGTCGAGGAGTAGGGTTTTTTTGGTGTACGCGATTCGTCATAAATGACTGGTATCGATAATTTCCTAAAAAATATACTTCAGATGTGGATCAAAAACAAATATATCCAACCCAACAGAACTCGCGATTAAAATACTCTTAATCTTGTGCACTAGGGAAACTCCTATCAAAAATAGTCATTAAGCTTCCTTGACAGCGTGATAAAGTGACAGACCAACTGAGCTTCAACATCGCTTTCCCATGATTTTGTATGTTATCTTATACCTTTCCAATACTTTCCTCAGTCTCAACTGCTGATATTCTATATATCCTAATCTAACCTACCAATACACGTAATAGTCATTCCGTCTCCCAATCTGCTGGGTTAAGGCACCGAAAATTGTGGAGTTGATGAAGCTTGTATCACAGATACGCTCATCTCACACTGCAGGCTGGTGGGTGTGACACACGGACGGACGGACGTACGCGGCTCCTTTTGTAATAGTGATTGACAACCCTCCTTAATTCTAATCAGTGAGTTCCAGGAAGTTCCAGAGCTTCCAGTTACTGAGATTTGACTGAAATATTTACGCTCTTCAGCAATCCAGTATATTGGGACTCACACAACACAGTACCTCCAACAATCCAGTATACTGGGGCTCACGCCACACAGCACCTCCAACAATCCAATATACTGGGGCTCACGCCACACAGCACCTCCAACAATCCAGTATATTGGGACTCACGCCACACAGCACCTCCAACAATCCAGTATACTGGGACTCACGCAACACAGCACCTCCAACAATCCAGTATACTGGGACTCACGCCACACAGCACCTCCAACAATCCAATATACTGGGACTCACGCCACACAGCACCTCCAACAATCCAGTATATTGGGACTCACGCAACACAGCACCTCCAACAATCCAATATACTGGGACTCACACAACACAGTACCTCCAACAATCCAGTATACTGGGGCTCACGCCACACAGCACCTCCAACAATCCAGTATATTGGGACTCACGCCACACAGCACCTCCAACAATCCAGTATACTGGGACTCACGCCACACAGCACCTCCAACAATCCAGTATACTGGGACTCACGCCACACAGCACCTCCAACAATCCAGTATACTGGGACTCACGCCACACAGCACCTCCAACAATCCAGTATATTGGGACTTACGCCACACAGCACCTCCAACAATCCAGTATACTGGGACTCACGCCACACAGCACCTCCAACAATCCAGTATACTGGGACTCACGCCACACAGCACCTCCAACAATCCAGTATATTGGGACTCACGCCACACAGCACCTCCAACAATCCAGTATACTGGGACTCACGCCACACAGCACCTCCAACAATCCAGTATACTGGGACTCACGCCACACAGCACCTCCAACAATCCAGTATATTGGGACTCACGCCACACAGCACCTCCAACAATCCAGTATACTGGGACTCACGCCACACAGCACCTCCAACAATCCAGTATACTGGGACTCACGCCACACAGCACCTCCAACAATCCAGTATACTGGGACTCACGCCACACAGCACCTCCAACAATCCAGTATATTGGGACTTACGCCACACAGCACCTCCAACAATCCAGTATACTGGGACTCACGCCACACAGCACCTCCAACAATCCAGTATACTGGGACTCACGCCACACAGCACCTCCAACAATCCAGTATATTGGGACTCACGCCACACAGCACCTCCAACAATCCAGTATACTGGGACTCACGCCACACAGCACCTCCAACAATCCAGTATACTGGGACTCACGCCACACAGCACCTCCAACAATCCAGTATATTGGGACTCACACAACACAGTACCTCCAACAATCCAATATACTGGGGCTCACGCCACACAGCACCTCCAACAATCCAGTATATTGGGACTCACGCCACACAGCACCTCCAACAATCCAGTATACTGGGACTCACGCCACACAGCACCTCCAACAATCCAGTATACTGGGACTCACACAACACAGTACCTCCAACAATCCAGTATACTGGGGCTCACGCCACACAGCACCTCCAAAAATCCAATATACTGGGGCTCACGCCACACAGCACCTCCAAAAATCCAGTATATTGGGACTCACGCCACACAGCACCTCCAACAATCCAGTATACTGGGATTCACACAACACAGTACCTCCAACAATCCAGTATACTGGGGCTCACGCCACACAGCACCTCCAACAATCCAATATACTGGGGCTCACGCCACACAGCACCTCCAACAATCCAGTATATTGGGACTCACGCCACACAGCACCTCCAACAATCCAGTATATTGGGACTCAGGCCACACAGCACCTCCAACAATCCAGTATACTGGGGCTCACGCCACACAGCACCTCCAACAATCCAGTATACTGGGACTCACGCCACACAGCACCTCCAACTATCCAGTATACTGGGACTCACGCCACACAGCACCTCCAACAATCCAATATACTGGGGCTCACGCCACACAGCACCTCCAAAAATCCAGTATATTGGGACTCACGCCACACAGCACCTCCAACAATCCAATATACTGGGGCTCACGCCACACAGCACCTCCAACAATCCAGTATACTGGGACACACGCCACACAGCACCTCCAACAATCCAGTATACTGGGACTCACACAACACAGCACCTCCAACAATCCAGTATACTGGGACTCACGCCACACAGCACCTCCAACAATCCAATATACTGGGACTCACACAACACAGCACCTCCAACAATCCAATATACTGGGACTCACGCCACACAGCACCTCCAACAATCCAATATACTGGGACTCACGCCACACAGTACCTCCAACAATCCAATATACTGGGACTCACACAACACAGCACCTCCAACAATCCAATATACTGGGACTCACACAACACAGCACCTCCAACAATCCAGTATACTGGGACTCACGCCACACAGCACCTCCAACAATCCAATATACTGGGACTCACACAACACAGCACCTCCAACAATCCAATATACTGGGACTCACACAACACAGCACCTCCAACAATCCAATATACTGGGACTCACACAACACAGCACCTCCAACAATCCAATATACTGGGACTCACACAACACAGCACCTCCAACAATCCAATATACTGGGACTCACACAACACAGCACCTCCAACAATCCAATATACTGGGACTCACGCCACACAGCACCTCCAACAATCCAATATACTGGGACTCACACAACACAGCACCTCCAACAATCCAATATACTGGGACTCACGCCACACAGCACCTCCAACAATCCAATATACTGGGACTCACACAACACAGCACCTCCAACAATCCAATATACTGGGACTCACACAACACAGCACCTCCAACAATCCAATATACTGGGACTCACACAACACAGCACCTCCAACAATCCAATATACTGGGACTCACGCCACACAGCACCTCCAACAATCCAATATACTGGGACTCACACAACACAGCACCTCCAACAATCCAATATACTGGGACTCACGCCACACAGCACCTCCAACAATCCAATATACTGGGACTCACACAACACAGCACCTCCAACAATCCAATATACTGGGACTCACACAACACAGCACCTCCAACAATCCAATATACTGGGACTCACACAACACAGCACCTCCAACAATCCAGTATACTGGGACTCACGCCACACAGCACCTCCAACAATCCAATATACTGGGACTCACACAACACAGCACCTCCAACAATCCAATATACTGGGACTCACACAACACAGCACCTCCAACAATCCAGTATACTGGGACTCACGCCACACAGCACCTCCAACAATCCAATATACTGGGACTCACACAACACAGCACCTCCAACAATCCAATATACTGGGACTCACACAACACAGCACCTCCAACAATCCAATATACTGGGACTCACACAACACAGCACCTCCAACAATCCAATATACTGGGACTCACGCCACACAGCACCTCCAACAATCCAATATACTGGGACTCACACAACACAGCACCTCCAACAATCCAATATACTGGGACTCACGCCACACAGCACCTCCAACAATCCAATATACTGGGACTCACACAACACAGCACCTCCAACAATCCAATATACTGGGACTCACGCCACACAGCACCTCCAACAATCCAATATACTGGGACTCACACAACACAGCACCTCCAACAATCCAATATACTGGGACTCACACAACACAGCACCTCCAACAATCCAATATACTGGGACTCACACAACACAGCACCTCCAACAATCCAATATACTGGGACTCACGCCACACAGCACCTCCAACAATCCAATGTACTGGGACTCACACAACACAGCACCTCCAACAATCCAATATACTGGGACTCACGCCACACAGCACCTCCAACAATCCAATATACTGGGACTCACACAACACAGCACCTCCAACAATCCAATATACTGGGACTCACACAACACAGCACCTCCAACAATCCAATATACTGGGACTCACACAACACAGCACCTCCAACAATCCAGTATACTGGGACTCACGCCACACAGCACCTCCAACAATCCAATATACTGGGACTCACACAACACAGCACCTCCAACAATCCAGTATACTGGGACTCACACAACACAGCACCTCCAACAATCCAGTATACTGGGACTCACACAACACAGCACCTCCAACAATCCAATATACTGGGACTCACACAACACAGCACCTCCAACAATCCAGTATACTGGGACTCACACAACACAGCACCTCCAACAATCCAGTATACTGGGACTCACACAACACAGCACCTCCAACAATCCAGTATACTGGGACTCACGCCACACAGCACCTCCAACAATCCAATATACTGGGACTCACACAACACAGCACCTCCAACAATCCAATATACTGGGACTCACACAACACAGCACCTCCAACAATCCAGTATACTGGGACTCACGCCACACAGCACCTCCAACAATCCAATATACTGGGACTCACACAACACAGCACCTCCAACAATCCAGTATACTGGGACTCACACAACACAGCACCTCCAACAATCCAGTATACTGGGACTCACACAACACAGCACCTCCAACAATCCAATATACTGGGACTCACGCCACACAGCACCTCCAACAATCCAATATACTGGGACTCACGCCACACAGCACCTCCAACAATCCAGTATACTGGGACTCACGCCACACAGCACCTCCAACAATCCAATATACTGGGACTCACACAACACAGCACCTCCAACAATCCAGTATACTGGGACTCACACAACACAGCACCTCCAACAATCCAGTATACTGGGACTCACACAACACAGCACCTCCAACAATCCAGTATACTGGGACTCACACAACACAGCACCTCCAACAATCCAGTATACTGGGACTCACGCCACACAGCACCTCCAACAATCCAATATACTGGGACTCACACAACACAGCACCTCCAACAATCCAATATACTGGGACTCACACAACACAGCACCTCCAACAATCCAGTATACTGGGACTCACGCCACACAGCACCTCCAACAATCCAGTATACTGGGACTCACACAACACAGCACCTCCAACAATCCAGTATACTGGGACTCACGCCACACAGCACCTCCAACAATCCAATATACTGGGACTCACACAACACAGCACCTCCAACAATCCAATATACTGGGACTCACACAACACAGCACCTCCAACAATCCAGTATACTGGGACTCACACAACACAGCACCTCCAACAATCCAATATACTGGGACTCACGCCACACAGCACCTCCAACAATCCAATATACTGGGACTCACACAACACAGCACCTCCAACAATCCAATATACTGGGACTCACACAACACAGCACCTCCAACAATCCAATATACTGGGACTCACACAACACAGCACCTCCAACAATCCAGTATACTGGGGCTCACGCCACACAGCACCTCCAACAATCCAATATACTGGGACTCACACAACACAGCACCTCCAACAATCCAGTATACTGGGACTCACACAACACAGCACCTCCAACAATCCAATATACTGGGACTCACACAACACAGCACCTCCAACAATCCAGTATACTGGGACTCACACAACACAGCACCTCCAACAATCCAGTATACTGGGACTCACACAACACAGCACCTCCAACAATCCAATATACTGGGACTCACACAACACAGCACCTCCAACAATCCAGTATACTGGGACTCACGCCACACAGCACCTCCAACAATCCAGTATACTGGGACTCACACAACACAGCACCTCCAACAATCCAGTATACTGGGACTCACGCCACACAGCACCTCCAACAATCCAGTATACTGGGACTCACACAACACAGCACCTCCAACAATCCAGTATACTGGGACTCACACAACACAGCACCTCCAACAATCCAGTATACTGGGACTCACACAACACAGCACCTCCAACAATCCAATATACTGGGACTCACGCCACACAGCACCTCCAACAATCCAGTATACTGGGACTCACACAACACAGCACCTCCAACAATCCAATATACTGGGACTCACACAACACAGCACCTCCAACAATCCAATATACTGGGACTCACACAACACAGTACCTCCAACAATCCAATATACTGGGACTCACACAACACAGCACCTCCAACAATCCAATATACTGGGACTCACACAACACAGTACCTCCAACAATCCAATATACTGGGACTCACACAACACAGCACCTCCAACAATCCAATATACTGGGACTCACACAACACAGCACCTCCAACAATCCAATATACTGGGACTCACGCCACACAGCACCTCCAACAATCCAGTATACTGGGACTCACACAACACAGTACCTCCAACAATCCAATATACTGGGACTCACACAACACAGTACCTCCAACAATCCAATATACTGGGACTCACGCCACACAGCACCTCCAACAATCCAATATACTGGGACTCACACAACACAGCACCTCCAACAATCCAATATACTGGGACTCACACAACACAGTACCTCCAACAATCCAATATACTGGGACTCACGCCACACAGCACCTCCAACAATCCAGTATACTGGGACTCACACAACACAGCACCTCCAACAATCCAATATACTGGGACTCTCGCCACACAGCACCTCCAACAATCCAGTATATTGGGACTCACACAACACAGCACCTCCAACAATCGACTGCGGCGAAAAAAAAGGATTCCGATCCGAACAAGTGTTCATTGAAGCTAGTTACATAGTAAATTTGCATTATACTACTTTGTAATGCCAAAAATATCTTACAATATTACACTAATTTTATTTTGAAATCTGATGTGGACATAACATTTTCGTACTTGCGTTGTAAAATCTGTGAGTGGTACATTGTAAATAAACTAGCCATTTCTGGCTTTAGAGAAGCTGAGATCTCGCATGATGAAGTGCCCTGCTGATGCGCTGCATCATGCTTTTTAATTCCGCCGTCACACAATACTTTTCATGCTTGCAATATTATAATATTATAATATTATATTATATTGGGAATATTATAAGGTAAATATACCAGTCATTTCTGGCTTCAGAGAAGCTGAGATCTCGCAAGGTTGATACGTGAGGCGCTGCATCATGCCGCGATAACGAGCCACTTTTGTTCCAGAGATACGCGGAATTTCGGAACATGATCCATTTTGTAGCCGAGACTCGAGACTTCTTCACAGCGCATAATGGCCTCCTCTTGCCTTGAAAAACAGACTCCTCCTCAGAAAACATCGCTCGTAAAAACTCCTCCATTTATCTTGAACTCCAAAGAAAGAGGCCTATTAATTTTTACCCGTTCCCTCTGTCTCATTTGTTACGTGGAAATCATTTAAGCTCAGCCTATGGGACTTTTTTTAGGGCTTGGGACCACCGATATCAAGGCACGCAATTACGACCCTTCTTAAGGCCTTTGTTACTGTCCTTAAGGCTGCCGTTACATTGCTCTGCTGCAAAACGCAATCTCGTGATGTATTGCGAACAGTAACTCGCTTGCCACCGTGATGTATGTATTGCATCGGCTGCTAAACTGCCTTATTCTGCTTATGGAAGCGAGAGCTTTCTTGTTTTGTCGCATATTTAGGCCTTAATTACGAGTTCTTCACATGGAAGCGAAAGCTTTCTTGTTTTGTCGCATATTTAGGCCTTAATTACGTGTCCTTCACATGGAAGCGAAAGCTTTCTTGTTTTGCCGCATATTTAGGCATTAATTACGTGTTCTTCTCATGGAAGCGAAAGCTTTCTTGTTTTGCCGCATATTTAGGCATTAATTACGTGTTCTTCTCATGGAAGCGAAAGCTTTCTTGTTTTGTCGCATATTTAGGCATTAATTACGTGTTCTTCACATGGAAGCGAAAGCTTTCTTGTTTTGCCGCATACTTTGGCGTTAATTACGTTGTTCTTCTTATGGAAGCGAGCGTTTTTTCGTTTTGTCACAATTTTCGACTTTAATTATGTTATTGTTCTCATTAAATGAACGCTTTTGTGTTTTATTGTATATTCTGGCATTAATTACGTTTTTTGTCTCAAAGAAGCGAGCGTGTTCTTCTTTGGTCACACCTTCGGACTCTAACTGTTTTATTTTTTTGATGTAACGAATGCTTTCTGATTTTGTATCACATTTTTGGATGGAATTACGTTGTTCTTCTTACGGATGCGAACATTTTCTAGTTTTGTCGCACATATCAACATTAATTGGGCACAACATTTTGTAATGATGGCAAAATGCTTCACTAACAACACAGAAAGTTTTGAATTCTATTTTGTAAGTGAAACTGTTACACTGCGTTTTTTAAGTGCATTTTTTTATGCAAACGTATTATCTAGTACCGTGATATTATTTAATTTCAAAGAGAAAGTACGCATTGTAGTAGACAACGATGTATTAAATGAAAATAGCACTCTGTCGTGAATTTTTTTCTCTGATATAAATGCTGAAAGGTGCCGTATACAGGAAAATTAAAATAATCGATCACAAATTCACAACATGAATGATTCGAATGTGCTTTTCAACAGTTTGACTTTCTCTAAAACCGTACACTCCCTGAAATAAGGGATTTAAGAATTCAAGATCTGAGCATGTTTTTTTTACTTTAACACAAGAATTTTTAAGTTAAATACTCAAATTCATCATCTGTTTGCACAATCGAAGCGTTTGCATACTTCAAACGTATCTTTGCTAAAACTGTTTCCGTAATGCCCTCAGCTACTTCACTCTCGGAGAAGATTACGTTGGTTTCAGGAAAGTTTACAATTTCCACAAAAAGTTTGCTCTACTCTCTGAAAAGTTTACCTTGGCAGGGCCGAGGTGAATCAGCAGTTAATTAGCACTCAAGCTCCTTACTTTCCATTATTTTTACCGTGAGTTCGGAAACAAATTTGAGGACAATGCTGGCCAAAATGCGCGCCCTGTGGAGGAGCTTCCTGGCTGGAGCAGATTGTGTAGGGATTGTGCCAAATGTGTGGAGTTATCGAATTTGTGTCATGTGTTCGGGGACTGTATAATTTGTGTCAAATGTGAGGAGTTATCGAATTTGTGTCATGTGTTCGGGGACTGTATAATTTGTGTCAAATGCGGGGAGTTATCGAATATGTGTCATGTGTTCGGGGACTGTATAATTTGTGTCAAATGTGGGGAGTTATCGAATTTGTGTCATGTGTTCGGGGACTGTATAATTTGTGTCAAATGTGGGGAGTTATCGAATTTGTATCATGTGTTCGGGGACTGTATAATTTGTGTCAAATGTGGGGAGTTATCGAATTTGTGTCATGTGTTCGGGGACTGTATAATTTGTGTCATATGTGGGGAGTTATCGAATTTGTGTCATGTGTTCGGGGACTGTATAATTTGTGTCAAATGTGGGGAGTTATCGAATTTGTGTCATGTGTTCGGGGACTGTAAAATTTGTGTCAAATGTGGGGAGTTATCGAATTTGTGTCATGTGTTCGGGGACTGTATAATTTGTGTCAAATGTGGGGAGTTTTCGAATTTGTGTCATGTGTTCGGGGACTGTATAATTTGTGTCAAATGTGGGGGGTTATCGAATTTGTGTCATGTGTTCGGGGACTGTATAATTTGTGTCAAATGTGGGGAGTTATCAAATTTGTGTCATGTGTTCGGGGACTGTATAATTTGTGTCAAATGTGGGGAGTTATCGAATTTGTGTCATGTGTTCGGGGACTGTATAATTTGTGTCAAATGTGGGGAGTTATCAAATTTGTGTCATGTGTTCGGGGACTGTATAATTTGTGTCAAATGTGGGGAGTTATCGAATTTGTGTCATGTGTTCGGGGACTGTATAATTTGTGTCAAATGTGGAAAATTATACATTTGTGTCATGTGCTCGGGACTGTTTTATTTGTGTCATGTGGAGGTATTGTTTAATTTGTGGCATGAGTGGGGGACTTTTCAGTTTGTGATCAATGTGGGGTAAATGCTTACCTTGTGTCAAGCGTAAGAGAACTGTTTAAATTCTTTAGCGTGTGAAGGAGCTCTATAATTTCTACCAAATGAGGGAGAGTTGTTAAATTTGTGTCATGTGTTCGTGGCTCTATAATTTGCGTCATGAGGGGAATTATTTAGCTTGCGTCATTTTTTCGGGGGCTGTTTAATTTGTGCCAGTTGTGCTAATTTATCTATTTCATTTGGTATAACATAAATCATGTTACACCATTATAGCATCACCCCAAAATATTTTTGTTGTTTCCTAGATCACCCGGTTATCACGTTAAGTGCGGAGGCCTTAACTGAAGTTCAATATTCAATTCAAATTATAGTTAATTTTTGAGATCAATTTTGAAAATAACCAATAGTAAATAAATCGCGCCCTCATTTAATTTTTATTAAGCATTTATCGAAATTGAATTGGTGACTACTGGTCACTCAGCAGCAGTACAAAAATCTCCTTAGTGACCAAGGGTGGGTCACGTGGCATTTAAAGTGTTAAAAAAATCGTTCATCAAATAAAGCAAAACGTTTTTCTGTCCGCACAATGACAAACCACAATGATATGCACAGAAATCATCATCCTGAACATCAATTCCCAGCGTTCTTAATCTATACTATAATAAGAGCCACGTCCGTCTGTCTGTCTGTCTGTCTGTCTGTCTGTCTGTCCGAAGCCAGCCTGCAGTGTGCGATGAGCGTATCTGTGATACAAGCTCGGCCTCATCAACTTTCGAGAGATTGAATTTTTTTTAAATATAAAAAAAATAGTAATAATAATATAATAATTATTATTAAGAAGAAATCATCAATTCCCAGCGTTTACTAAGGCCCTCGGACGCCCCAATCTTCCTCCAGATACAAGACGGGATTTGTCTATCCCGTCCGTCAGCCCCGCCGTTTTTCCTCATCCGCTGTCCGTTTTTTAGGTTTTGCGGGCTGCAATCAACAGAGTTCTGCCTGCCCTGGCGGACGACCTTGTCAAGTAGAAATGCAGAAGAAAAACTGCCTCAAAATCTGGAGAGCCGCCCTCCAAATCCCAAGGAAAACCCTCAGGTTTTTCTGCCCAGGCCATCTGGAAACGTTTCATTTGAATAAGGCAAGACAGGACGTGTCATCGAGGCTAAAGAGTTGATTCGCCTAGAGCTACGTTTGTTTAATTAATTTTTGTGTCATTGACTGGTTAATTTATGTTTTTGTCATTGTGTGGTCAATTTTTTTGTTATTGTTTGGTTAATTTGTATTTTGTTATTTTTTGATTATTGTGTTTTTTTGTCATAGGTTGATTAATTTGTGTTTTTGTCATTGTTTGATTAATTTGTGTTTTTTGTGATCGTTTTATGATATTGTTTTTTATTGTTTGATTATTTTGTGTTTTTTGTCATAGTTTTTTAATTTATTTTTTGTCATTGTTTGAGTGATTTATATTTTTGTCATATTTCGATAAATTCCCTGTAACTGTAGTTATTAACATCCACTATGCAAAGTTTAGTGATGCCGTGCAGTTTACTTCAAGCAAATCCTATTTATAGCATAAGTAGAAATAATTTCACATCTTGACTCTAAATCTTGTTCACAACACGGACAAACACTTGTACTAACTTCCATCTACGTGGTATTTACCTACAGTAAATCATTTTCCTGCTTGATGTTTCACAAATAACTATAGTGAGATGATCCCTAATAACTCTTTTGCTCTGACCAACACTTGTCCATTATTTTTTACTAGCATAGCCACGCTCACCAAAGTAACAGCATGGTGCCCCATATATATATTCGAGATTAATAATTTTTTTATTTTGTACCAGTAATTACTCTTTGATTACGTTAGCTGCTAAACGTATGTATGTATGACACAACCTTCAATACCTCGTCAATTTTTCAAGCGTGTGTTCGTTAGTTAGGGATATATATATATACAACACACACATTTCAATATAGATATAGTATTACAACTCGAAAATAAGAATTCTCCTTCCGATTAAATTTACTTTAATGTTCAGAATTCTGAAGAACCATGCTAAAAAGTGTGGCATTGTTAAAACAATCAGAATGCTTTTTTTCTTGTGCTGATATTTAATTTATTTCAAATTTGTGACATTGATCTCTCGTGTTGAAATACTGATTAAGTAGATGAAAGCACCTGTCAAAAACAACCAAGTAACTGCATATCATTGAGTAGGGGGGCACTTTTATCACTGATTGTCTCAATCTGAAAAAAAATTTCTGACTCAATTGTGTCAGAGATTTAAAATCTCTGACTCATAAAATCTCTGACTCAAATGAGACACAAATAAAATCGAATTTCATTTACTTTCTCAAAAAATCTGACAAAAAAATCTCTGACTCAAATGTGACAAAAAAATCTCCGACTCAGATGTGACAAAAAAATCTCTGACTCAAATGTGACAAAAATAAAATTGAATTTCCAATTACTTCAAATAAAAATCGTCGCCATGATTAGGGTACAATGCCATCCGTCAACAGTACCACATTCTCGAGGCCAGCAGCGCCGTCGCGGCGCAGAGGCTGCCCAAAAATATACATTTGATCGTTGAAGTTATTTATAGAGCAGTGGTTCGCAGCCTGAGTTCGATCGAACCTCAGGTGTTCGGTGAACTGGTTTCAAGCTAGTCCTGATGGTACAGTTTGTGCACTACTGCAATATACAATGTATACATATGTTTTGTATTTGAAGGAAAAATTACATTTTATTTTTCTAACTACGGTTAGTTCTATGAACGCACGTATGGAACTTGCGGGTTCAGTACCTCCAACTAGGTTAAGAATCGCATTTTTAAAGCAAATATCTTGGTAGCAACGGCGCAAATTCACGCAGTTGCTCACCAGCATCGGCCGCCAGCAGAGATGCTGCGGCGAACTGCTGTATTGTGATCACTTTCTGCGGCGAACAGCGCTGCAAATTAAACGTTCAACTCCTAGCAAATTAAACATTCAACTCCTAGCAAATTAAGCGTTCAACTCCTAGCAAATTAAGCGTTCAACTCCTAGCGAATTAAACGTTCAACTCCTAGCAAATTAAACATTCAACTCCTAGCAAAGTAAACGTTCAACTCCTAGCAAAGTAAACGTTCAACTCCTAGCAAATTAAACGTCCAACTCCTAGTAAAGTAAACGTTCAACTCCTGGCAAAGTAAACGTTCAACTCCTAGCAAATTAAACATTCAACTCCTAGTAAAGTAAACGTTCAACTCCCAGCAGAGTAAACGTTCAACTCCTAGCAAATTAAACGTTCAGGTGCTACTATTGCGTGAGGTCTACCGCCATATATCGCCTACCCAGGTGAAGTTTGAGATGTGCAAATTAAGTCTTTTTCGCTAAATTGAATGTACGGAACTCGGTAATATCCATTAGTAACCTACCCTAACCTCATGCTATGGTACTAGCTAGAGGTAGATCTCATGCTATAGCGTGGTAGAGCTCACGCTATAGCAGCGCCCTTTAGCCTAAACTCCGCTCATGCGTCCAAATGCCTTCGGTGGTATTTCAATGTGACGAGAGTACGCTAAATTGTTTTGTCACTTCGAAGTACATTACTGCAGTTGTCACCCACCCAAAAAATAAATTTTGGCCTTCGATTCCAAATTATGGAAATTTCCGTTCATTTCTGACGATTTGCGATTCAGCGATTTGGCAGATTCTCTACCTTCTCGTTTTGATGGATAGCACAGGAGGGAAAATTCCTTTATTGCATATAGAAGCCAAATTATGTTCGCTCAGCGCATGCGGCGTATTCGGAGTTTCATTTGAGTCAAATAGGTGAGAGAATTCTTGTCTGAAATGAATCAAATCAAATCTCGTGCTGAAAGGATTAAAATTTTAATTTGTCAATTTACTGGTTTCTGTTAGGTGCGCGGCATTGGGGATGATTAGGATAGGAAAGTTGACTGTGCCAATAATCATTCAGCTAATGATGATAATAGTAATGCTCCCATAAAAAAAATATTGATGATAGGAATAGTAATGCTGCTGATGATGATGTTATTGACAACTATAGCAATAATAACGCTGCTTATGACAATAATATTATGACAATAATAATACTGCGCATGGCAATAACAATGCAGGTGGTGTCGATATTAATGCTAAAGATTGCAATAATAATGCTACTGATAAAAATAATACTGCAGACGGAGACAGTAATAATACTGATGACGACGGCAATAATAATATGATGATAGTAATGCTCATGATTTGGATAATTGACGATGGCTGTTACGATGAAGCCAAATAATGACGATTATTTTTAATACCTTTTGTAGAGCGCACAATTTACGCTCAATCAAATATAGCCATATCTTAATTTCAATTATGGACTTGAAATTGCTTGGCCGAAGATCACATTCACCAGTCCAGCTTCACGAGGCTAAATTTAAACATTGTAAGCAGATCAGATTACGTGATAAGGTCAAGCCCTTACACACCTTGCAACGCGTCACTGCAACTCGTCGCCCTGGTTTCGTCACATATTGACACAGAACACCGCTGCTGTACACACCGGCTAGTGGACGAACACGCTGTTGCAGCCGCAGTCAGTTGACGCGACGCTTTGAGCCGGTAAAAATTTCTGACGATAATTGGTCTCACTCCGTGCACCTGCAACAGCAATCGGTCTAGCTGAACTTTCGGTTCACGATGCTGCATCAAGTTGCCGAGCGGTTACGGAGTGCTTGGAAACTCGTCCATGAGGCATGGTGCGCAACACGTGTCAAGGTGTGTACAGGGCTTTAACGTCGTCCGACTAAGCCTAGTCGAAAATGACTTTACCTCTCCTATCTTACCACAGCATATCCTGGTCAATCCTGATCTTTTTAATCCAAACTTATCCTAACCTTCCCATAATTCTTATATACGACCTTATTAATTCTTATATACGACCATAATTCTTATATGTGTCTTATATACGTGGTAGAACGCAATTGAACGTTTGCTGTGTCGTGAATGCTGAAAGCCACCTAACGTATTGTGCAAGTTGCTAACGATTCAGCGCAACTAATTGTTGTTGTAAGATGTAAGAACTCTGTAAGATGGAACTCAACTTGGCGTTCAATATGAATCGCAAACTTTTGAACGCAACCGAACATTTAATGTGTATCGTACGATGAAATTCACCTTAGCGTTCTGTGTGTCTTGTGAACTTTTCAACGCAAAAGGCTCAGTGTGTCCTAACGTTAGATAGCAGCCAAATATCTATATACTTGGTCATAAAGCGTTTTAACGCTACTGAACGTCCCGAGTGTGTTGGAAATGTTTAAAATCGCCAACGAGCGATTACCGTATTTCAAATATTCGAATAAACTGAACAGTATGCATCGTAAATGCTATAATTATGTATGTATGTAGATATAATGATTTATACACATATATTTGAATGTATATATTTTATATTAACACATGTATAAAAATGTGTATGTCTTGAACCCTAGAGCGAAACCATATGTTTAACGAAAGTCATTAATATTAGAACGAGACCGATCTTTCAGCTTATGTCGTAAATATTGAAACGGAACCAAATATTCAGTGTGCGCTCTTAACCAAACAAAGAATACAAAAATACAACACGGTCCCAAAAAAAAGCATTGACTCTCAGTCCACATTTGGACTTGAGGAGGACCATCCAAGTCCACAACCGTCATATGTTGACCAACTGAAGCCGTGCTTTTAGCAAATTGGATTCTTCAATTACAACTCAAGGACTTCGCGGGGCTTCTTTTTCTTTCTGAGTGTGCCGCCCTGCGCAATCCGAGTAATGCCGGACTTGTTTACCCGGCAGCCAGCAAGCAGAAGAGGTTATAAGGGTTCCTTTACAGCATATTTCATTATTTTCTCATTTTATTCTGTTTATGGCTTTATTTTGTATTATAGTAGTTGGGAGTCTTCACGTAATTGTGATGTATGCGTTCTTGACAGCATATTTCATTTTATTAATATTATTTCGTTTGTAGTTTTTGTTTAATACTTTTTGAAGCCTTTTTTTAATTGTCATACATACAAGGCTGGACAGAACTTGAGAGGTGGAAACGTCAACATAATATTTTTTGCTTAATTTCTAGGTGAAATGATGGTCATTTCTTTTTGAAGCCACAGGAAAAGGGTGTTAATGCTAAAGACGAATTCACTCATACAGGTTGGAGCATAAGTTACTTTACCATTTTAATGAAATATTTTTTTTTCAACACCTTTTTTGAGATTTCTTTTCAGAGTCATACAATTACATCGTTGGAAATTTAAAAATGAATAAATATCCAACCAAATAGAGAGAATAAAGATAAATGAATTTTATTTTGAAGATGGACGCTCAATGATTTGAACACAGTGTAGAGATATGCTAGCAAATTATTTTTCGTGCGTAAGAGAAAAGATGTGCGTAAATAAACCTCGAACTATCGAGCAGCTTGAAGCAAACATGGAGGAGGAAATTCATCCCACACAGCCTCAGATGCTAACAACTGTCAAGGAAAATGCCCTACGAATAATATATTGTTCGTATTTCCGAGGCTGAGAATGGAGGCCATTTACGTGACTCTATTTTTCATACATAAATCAAAATGAAATTGCAATCTTTAAACTAAACAATAAAAAAATAATTGATAATGTACACTCATTTACAAAAAAGTTTATCTATTTTAAAATAGTACATTTACTTTTGGGCCACCCTATTGTTCTTTACGTAAATATTAGCGCGTACGAACCGTAAAAATTACGGAATTTTAAAGCTTTCGAATACGTTGGTAATAACGAAATTTACGTTGTTAACGAAGTATACGTTGAGTTGGTAATAACGAAATATACGATGTTCTCTGGTTGTGATTGGTTGAGTTAGAATAGATTGAGTTATTTCTTCAGGGTTAAATTTTATTCTCTAAAAATTCATCGATTTTAATATTATTCTCTGACGATTCAGGAATTAAATATTATTCTCTGACGATTCAGGAATTAAATATTATTCGCTGACGATTCAGGAATTAAATATTATTCTCTGACGATTCAGGAATTAAATATTATTCGCTGACGATTCAGGAATTAAATATTATTCTCTGACGATTCAGGAATTAAATATTATTCGCTGACTATTCAGCAATTAAATATTATTCTCTGACGATTCAGGAATTAAATATTATTCTCTGACAATTCAGGAATTAAATATTATTCTCTGACGATTCAGGAATTAAATATTATTCTCTAACGATTCAGGAATTAAATATTATTCTCTGACAATTCAGGAATTAAATATTATTCTCTGACGATTCAGGAATTAAATTTCATTCTCTGACGATTCAGGAATCAAATATTATTCTCTGACGATTCAGGAATTAAATATCATTCTCTGACGATTCAGGAATTAAATATTATTCTCTGACGATTCAGGAATTAAATATTATTCTCTGACGATTCAGGAATTAAATATTATTCTCTGACGATTCAGGAATTAGATATTATTCTCTGATATTCAGGAATTAAATATTATTCTCTGACTATTCAGGAATTAAATATTATTCTCTGACAATTAAGGAATTAAATATTATTCTCTGACGATTCAGGAATTAAATATTATTCTCTGACGATTCAGGAATTAAATATCATTCTCTGACGATTCAGGAATTAAATATTATTCTCTGACTATTCAGGAATTAAATATTATTCTATGACGATTCAGGAATTGAATATTATTTTCTGACGATTCAGGAATTAAATATTATTCTCTGACTATTCAGGAATTAAATATTATTCTATGACGATTCAGGAATTGAATATTATTTTCTGACGATTCAGGAATTAAATATTATTCTCTGACTATTCAGGAATTAAATATTATTCTCTGATGATTCAGGAATTGAATATTATCCCCTGACGATTTCTTTAACAACGGCGAAGTCCAATTAGTGTTCACGAAATAAGACACAAAAATTCATATTTTTTAAATTTGTATGTTAATTCTCAATTTATGCGCCAGGGAAAAATATACCTACACTAATGACACCAGTGAGTTAACTGTTAGTATTATACTTGTGGTGTAATAAAACCCGCGCCACCAATACGTTTATTAGTTGCTTCTAGCCATTCTGGTCAAAAATATCGATGGTTATTGACAAAATTAATTACAGAACGTACACAACAACTCAGTCTAAAACTTTTTCGCCGCCTATATGCATGGTTTTCGATGCCCCAGTTATTAAATCGCCCAAACTACGAAAAACCTGCATGCTCCGGCGAAAAAGTTTGACTGGGAACATTTGTAAACCCAAAATATGAGGAACCGTGGTGTATTTCTACATGTTGTTGCAAAATTCATAGCAAAATTTTAAGCGCGAGTTAATTCATCATAGCCGTACACTGTGGTATAATTTTTTTCGTTAAAATTTAGTATTTTGAAAAAGTTAGAGCGTTATTAATTATCATTGAGGGAAACAACTTTCGCAGTAAAATGATTTGCTAAGCAATTTTGAAACATGTTATCCAAATTTGAAAAATAGTAAAATAACCAGAAAAATGACGTTTAAATTCAAAATAGGCTACACAAATTAATAGTCACAACTGTCAAAAACGAGAAGCCTGCGATGAAAGCCTAGGTTAAAACCTTTCAGATGACTCAATGCATGACAAAAATATAATCAGATTAAGTCCATTCACCAAGAGAATAACTGATATAAGTTCACCAGTACTGACGCGCACCCACATGTTGCGCTGTCACTGCACCAGACAAGCATGGTGAGACGAACGTCAGTGCTGCGGTAAGTGGGTTTTACTACGTTTTAGGAGAATGTTGGGATGATGATTTGAATTTGACAGCTTTAACCTGTTTTATGCGATGACTATGGTACTGTGAACATGTTGAATCTCATTATTTTAACTTAAAGTAACTGAAATACAGGTTCCCATGAAGACATTCACACGTAGATATGAAAGAAAAAAATTAAGTGTAATTTTACAGCATAAAATTATTTAGCTAATGAAGCTCACAGTACGCTATGTTACTTTGATACATGATGTATTGTCATTCAGGATTAAGATTCAAGTTACAACAGATGTTCAAAATGTTTCCGAGTTTCTTCTATGCACGACCTGCACCGATTCTCCAAAGACTGCAGTACTCGTTCGAACACTCCTCTCTTTCCTGCTATGTCTCCTCTTATCAAAGAAACTGTTGTTTGTTTTTATATTCAGCTTTACGGTTCCGTTTTAACGATGCCTGAGAACTAGCGCCTGATAACCACAATGATATCACACAAGGCACAATAAAATCATGCACAACAGAACTACTTGAATATCGCTACTTTGTGGTAGTCGCGGCACCATTAAATGAGTAACATAAGCCAAATCAAGGCCTCATAGTCTCTTCACGTTGCACATAGCGTAAATTACTAATCTCTTCATGTCGTACTTAGCATCGATTAATAATCTCTTCATGTTACACACAGAATAGATTCGTAATCTTTTTATGTTACACACAGAATAGATTCGTAATCTCTTCATGTTACGCACAGAATAGATTCGTAATCTCTTCATGTTGCATAGATTTATTATATCTTCTTATTGATTAGTGTACATTTCGCTCCCAGGCCCAGCCAATCGAGAAGTATCGCCATTTCCCTGAGGTAACCATAGCTAATTTCCTGGGAACTAATGCGCCATTTCGTGGTAATCCTCAACCTTAATCTCTGATTGATAGATTTGTGGGGTGACTGAGTTATAGTCACTACACTGCAATCTAATCGAAGTTTTCATCTCTAACTTTTCATCACTTTTTGTCAACTCTGCAATCTAATCGAAGTTTCCATCAGTATTTCTACAAACAAAACCGGCCGCAAACAACCAAGACACAACAGAATCTCTCAAACCACTCTACCAAGATTCAGTTGGTAAAAAACGAAGCAAAGCTACTCCACCACGTGTCACCACATCACACCTCCATAACACCACACCACCACAACACATCCCACCACACCACACCACACCACCACACCACACCACCACACCACACCACACCACCACACCACACCACCACACCACACCACACCCCACCTCACCACACCACCACCACACCATCTCCACCACACCACCACTACACCACCACCACACCACCACCACCACACCACCACCACCACACCACCACACCACCACACCACCACACCACACACCACCACACCCCACCACACCACACCACACCACCACCACACCATCTCCACCACACCACCACTACACCACCACCACACCATCTCCATCACACCACCACACCACCACATCACCACACCACCACCACACCACCACACCACCACCACCACACCACCACACTACCACCACCACACCAACTCACAACGCCACCACACCACCTCACAACGCCACCACAGAGTGCAGCCGCTGATAAGCCTCCCACAAAAACACCTAAAATCAACACCGGTGTATTTTTCCCGGGAGCTCTGAACTTACCGGTTACTGTTGGAAGCCTGTCACTTACTGCTGCTGGTACTCTTTTATAGGCGGGCTTGCTGATGTATACCCCTCACTTACTGCTGCTGGTATTGTTTTATGGGTGGGCTTGCTGATGTATACCTGCTACTTACTGCTGCTGGTATTGTTTTATAGGCGGGCTTGCTGATGTATACCTGCCACTTACTGCTGCTGGTATTGTTTTATGGGTGGGCTTGCTGATGTATACCTGCCACTTACTGCTGCTGGTATTGTTTTATGGGTGGGCTTGCTGGTGTATACCTGCCACTTACTGCTGCTGGTATTGTTTTATAGGCGGGCTAGCTGCTGTATACCCCTCACTTACTGCTGCTGGTATTGTTTTATGGGTGGGCTTGTAAATGTAAACTCTTCTTATACTGCTGCTAGTTTTCCTAAGGGCTTCTGAATGCACAGCTGTTCAGATAAACCAATTCTCTGCTGTGTTTCAGAACCGTCGTGTCTGAAGTTTTACTTCTCATCTGAAACAATTAAATGATACTTCAATGTTTCAATATTAGGATTTCGATACGTGGTTGTAGAAGTAACGACTGTGAAATACACATGTTACGAAAGAAAT
This sequence comes from Morinoia aosen, assembly GCA_030386875.1. Taxonomy (NCBI): domain Eukaryota; kingdom Metazoa; phylum Arthropoda; class Malacostraca; order Amphipoda; family Talitridae; genus Morinoia; species Morinoia aosen. The sequence continues at coordinate 38,881,997 of CM059556.1, forward strand.
AAGCGTACAGGATTGGTGTGTCATATACTTGTAAAATGAAAAGTATGGCACGTTCTAGTTTAGTTCTGTACCCAACGGAATATGAGAATGGGATAAAAATGCAGAATGAGAAGGGTTATGCAGTCTAAATCCTGTTTTATAAATGAAAATCAGAGAGCGATCTGCTCGCAGAGTGAGAAGGTGGCACAAAGTAGCTCTAGTTCTACAACTAATTCAGGCGTGCTCGGCTCGTCCGGAACATTAACGCTTTGACTACGACGTAAGCAGCCAGTGGTACACGGAGGTAATTTTCATAATGCTGCTGACCGACCAGTATACACAAACTCAATTTTCATCAATACTTAATCAAAACAAAATGAAGGCACGATCCAGTTAATGTTTGCTATTTTCAAAATGTCTTGCTACGATTGGCGTTGAGTTTGAGTTAAATATTAGACTTCAGCTTTTCCTGCCCCAGTCCAAGTGTTACGTACGGTTCATGTAACCGATGTTGGGTCGTGATAGGATTTATTAGCAAAGGTTCCACCAATGATGAGCTCAACTTATTAAAATGCTTTATTAGAGCTAACTAATCTCAACTTTATGCGACGTACCAGCTCATTGCCCTAAGATGATCACACGAGTTTCATTTACAAATTTTTATTCCATCTACATTAGATTAGTTGAAGCTTAGATTTTTAGGAAAGTGAATGCTAATACTTTGGTTTTCTCGCTGGATTGTATTTTAATATCTTATGTGTTTACTTTATCTTAATTGGTGGCTTGTATTTTAATATCTTAGGTTTTCCTTTGGTTTTCTTGCCGACTCGTACTTTGGTCACTTTTTTTTTATTTGATTGTTTTTCCTGATTTGTTTCGTTTGTTAAGTGTTTCTTTGGCTTCAGTTAGTCCATAGCATTATGATCCTACAACTTCTAGTCATTTTGCCGTAATACATCAGCGATTTTTATAATATGGAATATCAGTATATCGAGGAATACAATGTTCATTGTTCAATGAGAGTTCATCAATTTTACAACGATTTTCCTCCCTCTAGGATTCCAACGTGCATTTTATTGATCTTTACCAATTAATATTTGAAATCCACCGTTTTCTAAATTAAGCACTGCTTTAATTCTATTTTTGTCTCATGGTTGATGTATTTCCAAGCTCTTTTTGATGATTCGCATTTTTGATATTCGAGTCTAGCCAAACATACACAATTTGCTCACAATTCAAGTCATTGTAATTTTTCTTTTGAGAAACTTAGATAAAATATACGTGTCGAGGTGTCAAACGTTCAATAAAATTACATAATTTTAAAAATGCTGAGTTTTATTGTCACTGCTTCAGCATTTTAAACACCAACAATATTATTCATTTAGGTATCGTGCTATCAAATAACTATCCTGCCATCATCATTAAGGCTTCCTACTATCATAACTATCCTGCCATCATCATTAAGGCCTCCTACTATCATAACTATCCTGCCATCATCATTAAGGCTACCTACTATCATAACTATCCTGCCATCATCATTAAGGCTACCTACTATCATAACTATCCTGCCATCATCATTAAGGCTACCTACTATCATAACTATCCTGCCATCATCATTAAGGCTACCTACTATCATAACTATCCTGCCATCATCATTAAGGCTACCTACTATCATAACTATCCTGCCATCATCATTAAGGCTACCTACTATCATAACTATCCTGCCATCATCATTAAGGCTTCCTACTATCATAACTATCCTGCCATCACCATTAAGGCTTCCTACTATCATAACTGTCCTGCCATCATCATTAAGGCTTCCTACTATCATAACTAGCCTGCCATCATCATTAAGGCTACCTACTATCATAACTATCCTGCCATCATCATTAAGGCCTCCTACTATCATAACTATCCTGCCATCATCATTAAGGCTACCTACTATCATAACTTTCCTGCCATCATCATTAAGGCCTCCTACTATCATAACTATCCTGCCATCATCATTAAGGCTACCTACTATCATAACTATCCTGCCATCATCATTAAGGCTACCTACTATTATAACTATCCTGCCATCATCATTAAGGCTACCTACTATCATAACTATCCTGCCATCATCATTAAGGCTACCTACTATCATAACTATCCTGCCATCATCATTAAGGCTACCTACTATCATAACTATCCTGCCATCATCATTAAGGCTTCCTACTATCATAACTATCCTGCCATCACCATTAAGGCTTCCTACTATCATAACTGTCCTGCCATCATCATTAAGGCTTCCTACTATCATAACTAGCCTGCCATCATCATTAAGGCTACCTACTATCATAACTATCCTGCCATCATCATTAAGGCTACCTACTATCATAACTATCCTGCCATCATCATTAAGGCTACCTACTATCATAACTATCCTGCCATCATCATTAAGGCTACCTACTATCATAACTATCCTGCCATCATCATTAAGGCTTCGTACTATCATAACTATCCTGCCATCATCATTAAGGCTTCCTACTATCATAACTATCCTGCCATCATCATTAAGGCTTCCTACTATCATAACTATCCTGCCATCATCATTAAGGCTACCTACTATCATAACTATCCTGCCATCATCATTAAGGCTTCCTACTATCATAACTATCCTGCCATCATCATTAAGGCTACCTACTATCATAACTATCCTGCCATCATCATTAAGGCTACCTACTATCATAACTATCCTGCCATCATCATTAAGGCTACCTACTATCATAACTATCCTGCCATCATCATTAAGGCTTCGTACTATCATAACTATCCTGCCATCATCATTAAGGCTTCCTACTATCATAACTATCCTGCCATCATCATTAAGGCTTCCTACTATCATAACTATCCTGCCATCATCATTAAGGCTACCTAGTATCATAACTATCCTGCCATCATCATTAAGGCTACCTACTATCATAACTATCCTGCCATCATCATTAAGGCTACCTACTATCATAACTATCCTGCCATCATCATTAAGGCTTCCTACTATCATAACTATCCTGCCATCATCATTAAGGCTACCTACTATCATAACTATCCTGCCATCATCATCAAGGCTACCTACTATCATAACTATCCTGCCATCATCATTAAGGCTTCCTACTATCATAACTATCCTGCCATCATCATTAAGGTTTCCTACTATCATAACTATCCTGCCATCATCATTAAGGCTACCTACTATCATAACTATACTGCCATCATCATTAAGGCTTCCTACTATCATAACTATCCTGCCATCATCATTAAGGCTTCCTACTATCATAACTATCCTGCCATCATCATTAAGGTATCGTAATATCATAACTATCCTGCCATCATCATTAAGGCTACCTAGTATCATAACTTTCCTGCCATCATCATTAAGGCTACCTACTATCATAACTATCCTGCCATCATCATTAAGGCTACCTACTATCATAACTATCCTGCCATCATCATTAAGGCTTCCTACTATCATAACTATCCTGCCATCATCATTAAGGCTACCTACTATCATAACTATACTGCCATCATCATTAAGGCTTCCTACTATAATAACTATCCTGCCATCATTATCAAGGCTTCCTACTATCATAACTATCCTGCCATCATCATTAAGGTATCGTAATATCATAACTATCCTGCCATCATCATTAAGGCTACCTAGTATCATAACTACCCTGCCATCATCATTAAGGCTACCTACTATCATAACTATCCTGCCATCATCATTAAGGCTTCCTACTATCATAACTATCCTGCCATCATCATTAAGGCTTCCTACTATCATAACTATCCTGCCATCATGATTAAGGCTTATTACTATCATAACTATCCTGCCATCATCATTAAGGCTTCCTACTATCATAACTATCCTGCCCTCATCATTAAGGCTACCTACTATCATAACTAGCCTGCCATCATCATTAAGGTATCGTAATATCATAACTATCCTGCCATCATCATTAAGGCTACCTAGTATCATAACTATCCTGCCATCATCATTAAGGCTACCTACTATCATAACTATCCTGCCATCATCATTAAGGCTACCTACTATCATAACTATCCTGCCATCATCATTAAGGCTTCCTACTATCATAACTATCCTGCCATCATCATTAAGGCTACCTACTATCATAACTATCCTGCCATCATCATTAAGGCTTCCTACTATCATAACTATCCTGCCATCATCATTAAGGCTTCCTACTATCATAACTATCCTGCCCTCATCATTAAGGCTACCTACTATCATAACTAGCCTGCCATCATCATTAAGGCTACCTACTATCATAACTAGCCTGCCATCATCATTAAGGCTACCTACTATCATAACTATCCTGCCATCATCATTAAGGTATCCTGCTTGAAGTAAGCCATGCTCACATAGGCCCAAAATCCGCGTGTTTACACACTACCACGTGACAAAGTTGGCGATACGTGACGGAAGCTCACGCTTAATTTATGAAATTAAATGAATTTAGTTGTGCATAATAGTGCGTACCGGCACATAATTGTACGTTTAATATGTCCGTGGCTGAACAGATTTAATTCTAAGGAATCTTTAAAGTCCTCTGGAATATTTTCACTTCTATATTCAATTTCTTTTAATTTCAATTTATTGTGGAAATACAATTTGAATGTTATTAGCAACAAATACTCAAGTTGATATAAAAGTAGTTAACGGAGCTCACAGTGTATGCTGCAAGTATACTACTACCTAGGGAATCAAAATACTATTTGACGGTTTGTAAATATTTCAATGCTTGAAGATATATAAGTATTTAAAAAGATGTAATTAGAGCACCATTTAATAGTTTTATGACCCCAATTGATGTTGCAAAACTCTCAAACTATTAGAAGGTATATGGTTAAAGCAACATTTGACGTAGTATAATAATAGCATTGTTTGATGCCACAAAATTACACCACTGCTTGACGGTATGTACTGGTATGTGCATAACAATATTTGAATGTCTGTATATTATTTACATTTTAATGCATCGTTTGAAATTATATCGCTAGTTTGCGGAGTGTAACGAAATTGCCGTCATTGTCATGTAAAGACATATTGGCTACGATGATGCGACCGATCCATTCGCCGGAAAAGGTTAAAAGAAAAACATTATTTTCGGTGCTGACATCCTTCTCTTCATTAGAGGTCACACTCAACAAAGCAGACAAAAAACATGGACGTCGACATAGACCATCTCACACAAAACTACTTTAGAAAAAATAAGACTTATGTACAGCACTGGCACACAAACTCAACATCAGTTTGGACGCTCGATATTAACTCCTCAAAGCTTAACTATTGAAAAAAATTACCGAAATTTGACGAGGAGTAAAACTTTCCTAACGGTGTTAGCCGAGAAACCTGACACTAACTCAAGTATGAAGATTATAGAAAAATGCAGTCAAAGACGAGAGGTAATTTCTTAATTGGCTGCGAATTAAGTTGAAAAACTTTTGTAACTTTTTACGAAGGAGAAATCAGAAAATAAGAAAACCGGTGTACAATTATTGCCTTTTCTTGGCGAGATGCCATGAATTTCTCGATTTAAATTTATCGAACTTGAAAAAACTGTCGGAAAAATTATTTTACGTAAAAAACCTTCAATAAAAATTAAAAAACATCGTTGTACGAGAAAATTCCACAAATCCAATTACTCTGCAAACTACGTTTTGTGGGGAAATTAGTATTCTGTTGTTTGCGTGCTGATTTTTTAGTCAAAAAACGTCAATTTTAGACTACTACGCAGTGAAATACTACGCAGTCTCACGAGCCAGCCTCCAATGAAAAGCTAACACAAGGATCTGAAGATACAAAAAATTAAATGTTTCGCCTTGAAAAAATGGCTATCCAAGTTTTATAAAATGTTATCACAAGTCTTTTAAAACTAATGTATACATAAAATTGAATATTCTAGTGTAAAAAAACATGATTCGATCCTCGTTTAATAAAATTTTAACGCAAGGCTTTGAATAGAAATAAAATTTAACATTCCATTCTAGGTTCGATCTTATTTTCACAAAATACCAACACAAGGCTTTGAATTTAAATGAAGTTAAATATTCCACCTCAAAATTCATTGTTCGATCAAAGATGCTAACAAAAAGCTTAGGATATAAATGAATTTCACTCTAAAAACACTGTCCAATGCAAGTTTAATAACATACTGATAAAGCTTAGGATATTAATGAAATAAACTATTTCACCATAAAAACATGGTCCTATTCAGGTTAAATAAGATTCTAACGCAAGGCAGTGAACTTGGAACAAAATTCAATATTTTTTTTTTAAAGATGGTCCGATCCAAGCCCCGACCACCAAGCCGAGATGGTTGGGCTCAGCAAATATGGACAGAAAACCTCAATCAATCAATTTAATTTTTTAGATCACTTCTCGTTAGTTTATTTATTGCTTATTGAATAGTATTCAACATTCTTCTTGCTAGTTGTTTATTGCTCGTGGTATTTGCGTTAAATCGTACGTAGCATTGCCGAAACTGCATTTTTATGTTCCTCTCGTAATTTTGAAAGCAACAAAATTAAAGCCATAGCCTTAGACTTATTTTGTTCATATACCTACGATTCGGAAGGTTGACATGAATGCTGCTGGAGATTCTTAATCTCTACTTTGCATCATGTCACAACGCACCACGACTCAAATTATATTGGATGTGAAGTGATTGTCACTTATAAGATAACAATTTTCGCTTGCTCTCTGAATTTTGAAACTTACACCAATTGTAATTGTAGTTTAAATTTAACCACTAGGCGGATAATGAATGCCGCACTACAATGTTGAAGTTATTCAAAAGAAACGGCATTTAGCTAGAAACAAAGTACCTCATTTTGTGAGTTTATTTTAAGCCATTGACTTTAGATCTCAATGAGGAAAAAAATTGGTCTATGCATGACTTTTGATACCTCCACCTCAAGGTGCATAAAGAGTTATGCGAAAGGGAACATTTCATACAATCAAAATTTAAAAACTTTTTCAGGATAAAAATATTTTTTAGGGGGCCTCACACATAGTTTTCCTCAGGGTAGGAAAAGTGTTTCATTTTCCGTTAAGCTTTAACACTTTCCCATAACTGAATTCGTTTACAGACGTAGGTCTAATTTTTTTAATATCATCAGAAGCCGTTTCATAAGAAAACAATGATGACATTTTAGACATTTTTCCTCCCACAGGAAACAAGACATACAATTTCACAAATGACATCTCTGTTATTTTAAACGCTTGTATAATTTTCTCTTTCTGAAGATCACTGGCTTACACCGTCTCGGGAGGTGAAAGCCCCTGTTTGTTAGGCCTCAATATTGATTTTACATTTATATATCTTCAGCGTAAACTAGCTGATTGTAGAAATAACTATCAATTGTGGTCGTAAAATATAATAACTAAGACCGAAAAAGGCTTGAATATTTTCTCAACTTTCTCCATGGAATGAGAAACAACGTTTCTAAAATTATCTTAACTCTAGAAATAGGCATGATCCAGCAAACAAAGCATTACGTCTTTTGGGTTATAAACCATGTTGCTCTGACGAATTTAGTGCCGCAATCTGCTCTATTCGATTATCAATTCAGTTATGAATGTTGTATGATTTTTCTTAGTATTAATGCTGTGTAAATCCAACAAAAAATAACTATCTTCAGCATGCTTATTTTGAACATGCGGACGGGTTTGATTGTCAAAATTTAGAATCACGGTTTGCCTAAAAGTACGTTTTAGTTTATCTTTATTGCACTGAAATGTTCCTTGAGGTTAGATGTTATTTGCATTTAGTGTTCTTCTCAGTGAGAATGTTCACCGAGTTAAAATATTAACTCCTCTGAAATGTTTAATGCGCTGAAAATTCTTTTTAACGTTGAAGAGTTCAATTCGCTAAAATATTCATTATTATACTTTAGAGTTTTCATAGCGTTGAAATGTTCATCACATAACAACGTTCATTATGTTGAAAGTTTCATTGCTTTGAAATATCAATTACGTACAAGTTCTGGCTATTTTAAATTAATGATCGAATGATAATATCGGTAATAATGATCAAATGATAATATTGGTTACATCGATTGAGGTTTCCAGTGGTTCATCATCTCGACTTGATTTTTCAGGGCAGGAACGCAACCAAAAATTTAAAATAAATAGGTAAATAAATGAGAGCCACACACACACTGAAATGCAGACACCACAAAGCTCGCTCAAATTCTACGCTCGATTTAGTCTTACTATAAAAATCTTCTCCGTATTTACACATTTATGTACTTCTTTGAGCTACAACATGGCAGAGATCTTACTATAGGACATTCTATTGGTATTATTGTCGAAGTTTCTGTACACTTTGTATTCACACACTATGTATCAACATCTAGATCTTACATCTGTACAATAACAGTACTCCTAAGTACATCGAGTTAACTAACACACCTTGGATCTGTTAGTACACCTGAGAGCTTTATCTTAATTAAAAGTACATAGTTAATCTGTAACATCTTTTTATTAAATCTGGCTTTTCAATTCTCCACTAACCCTCACGTTCCTAGCACATGTAGTACATCTTACTAGCACAATTAGAACAACCTGATCAAGTGCAGTTAGAGATCTAGTATTTCCATTACGTCTATGTTTGTATTTACATGAGCGTGCAAGCCGGATTTTTTCGACTGTTAAAACGTTCTGTTCAGGCTCAGGTATTATCTATAACATTCATAATATTTCAAACTTTTAATGTCTGACTAATTGTGCATCACCATCAACAAAAAACCGTGAAATTTTCTGATTCATAAATGAGTTCGCATCGCCATCAACAAAAACCACCTTGAAATTTTTTGATACGTAAACGATTTCCCATCGCCATCAACAAAAACCACCATGAAAACATGGCCCTGAATGGAAGAAAATAAAAAATTCTCAAGAAAGATGTCATAAGATATCAGCCGTTCTGGCATTTCCTGAGTCCCACGCAACTCATTCACCAAACTATAAATATTAGATGGAGTTTTGCAGCAATTTTGGGCGTGGGAAGTTACTATAAGAGCTATTTTTAAAGATTGCTAGCGCATTTAAAGAAGATGTAGTTATCATTTTGCACTTGAAGAGTTGTTATACTAGTTGTTTTTGAAAGATGTCTACAAAATTTGCAGACGAGGATTGATGATTTAGCTTGTGAAATTTTTTTATATAAATAGGCGCTATTTTTGAAAGATGGCTACCAAATTTGAAGGCGAGGGAATGATAATTTTGCTTGTGTAGAGTTATTATGTATAGGAGCTGTTTTTGAAAGATGTCTACCAAATTTAAAAGACGAGGTATTGATAATTTTACTTGTGTATAGAGCTGTTCTTGAAAGATGGCTACCACATTTGAGAACGAAGTATTCATTATTTTGCACGCGAAGATATACAGTAACTTTCGTTTAAGGACGGCTTTCACATCTGAAGACAAGGTAGTGATAATTGTGGACATGATAAGTTGTTATAGAATCTGCTTTCGGATAATCGCTATCAAAAGTAAAGACAATGGAGTTAGATAATGATAAATTTGTTGAAGAACTGCAGACTGGTTCACTGCCATCACAGTGCAGTTGTACACCTGCTTTGCGTAGTACTTCACTGATGCTGTGCTTCACTCAGTGTTCACGCAGTGTTCACGCAGTGTTCACGCAGTGTTCACGCAGTGTTTACTCATTGCTCACGCAGTGTTCACGCAGTGTTCACGCAAAGTTCACGCAGTACTCACGCAGTGCTCACGCAGTGTTCACGCAGTGTTCACGTTGTGTCAACAGAATAGCCACGCAGTTTCACGTACAGAAATCCCTCGGAATCCAATAATTTTTTTGTTTCCTTATGCCTCTCTTGCAGTGATCTCACATGAATTAAGTATCATTCTATGATCACTATTCAAGGGTTCAGAAATGTTACCCTCTGCTTTTCCTTAAACTTCCCATTTGTCGCCCCTCTGTCCACTCAGGAGATATTTCCCTGAAAGTTCACAAAGTCCCCGAAACACTCCACACCCCCACCCCGCAGTCTCCCAAACACTCCACATCCCTCACCCCGCAGTCCCCCAAACACTCCACATCCCTCACCCCGCAGTCCCCCAAACACTCCACATTCCTCACCCAGGAGTCCCCAAAACACTCCACATCCCTCACCCCGCAGTCCCCCAAACACTCCACATCCCTCGCCCCGCAGTCCCCCAAACACTCCACATTCCTCACCCAGGAGTCCCCAAAACACTCCACATCCCTCACCCAGGAGTCCCCAAAACACTCCACATTCCTCACCCAGGAGTCCCCAAAACACTCCACATCCCTCACCCCGCAGTCCCCCAAACACTCCACATCCCTCACCCAGGAGTCCCCAAAACACTCCACATCCCTCACCCCGCAGTCCCCCAAACACTCCACATCCCTCACCCAGGAGTCCCCAAAACACTCCACATCCCTCGCCCCGCAGTCCCCCAAACACTCCACATCCCTCGCCCCGCAGCCCCCCAAACACTCCACATCCCTCACCCCGCAGTCCCCCAAACACTCCACATCCCTCACCCAGGAGTCCCCAAAACACTCCACATCCCTCACCCCGCAGTCCCCCAAACACTCCACATCCCTCGCCCCGCAGTCCCCCAAACACTCCACATCCCTCACCCAGGAGTACCCAAAACACTCCACATCCCTCACCCCGCAGTCCCCAAAACACTCCACATCCCCCACCCCGTAGTACGGGTACACAGAGGCCGTTTTCGATCCCGCTATCGGCGCTTGCGACTGACACTCCATTAATCCTAAGCTAGAGTCGATTATTTACTAGCTAAGAGCAGACTTGGAAATTTTAGCAAGTTTATGGGCCGTCGCTTGTCAGCGACAAATGACTTCGGTAATTTGCGCGCTGAGCAACGCTAGTGTGATGCTCATGCTCGCCGCGAGACTCGCGTTCTGGAGGTGAGTTGTAGTTCATATATTTGTGTGGACGCTGACAGTGAAAGTTTTTGTAGCTCATAAATTTGTGTGGACGCTATGAATGGAACCTTTTCTATCTTATCAATTTATGTGGACGCTAGCAACGAAACCTTTTGTATCTCATCAATTTATGTGCACGCTAAGAGTAAAACCTTTTGTATCTCATTAATTTATGTGTACGCTAAGAATAGACCTTTTGTTTCTCATCAATTTATGTACACTCTATCAACGAAATCTTTTTGTATTTCATAAATTTATTCAGTATAGCTTCTCGTTAACAACGAATATTTTTTGCATATCATGAATTATCTAGTGTAGTTGTGTGCTGATGACAGAATTTTTATATAACAAAAATTTATGTAGTGTTACTGTCCCCTAACAACGGAATCTTTTGCAACTTACGAACTTATGTAGTGTAATAGCACGCTAACAACGGAAAAATTTGGTATATTATGAATTATGTGGCGTAAGTGTGCGCTAACGACAGAATTTTTTGTGTCATCAGAATTTATGTAGGGTAAATATTCAGTAAAACCGGAATCTTTTGTACCTCAAAAATGTATGTATCATAATTTATGCACACTAACGACAGAATTTCCAGAACCTTAAGACCTGTCGTGCGATAAGTAAGACCTTTAAGGAAACCAACTTCTGTTTCACCATTGTTTCCATTTCCTAATTAATTTAGTGAAGCTTTGAACTAAAATCTGAATTTTTATTTCTAGGAGGCCGATTGCGCGGTGTAAGACGTAGGAATTGAGAACCAATTTCAGCTCCCACATGTCCAAGTTTCTAAGTTTCACATTTTACAAGTATCCATTTAACAAGTTCAAGTGGGGTTTCCATTCTCGCTAATAATTATTCAAGTCTGATAAAATTATTTAGATAGAAAATTGAATGCTGGAAAGTGGTGCTTTAAAAACAAATTAGCTGTTGAAATAATTAGGCGAAAATTATATATGTGTACATTTCCTGGAGAAGATTCATTTTCCTGCGAGAAAACTGTTCATTTTGGATTCATTTGTCATAAATATTAAGGAACTGACATTCTTCCTTCAGGTGACTGTCCAGACACTGTAATCTATAAAAATGTGCCGAAATGAAAGAACCATCTCTGAGTCAGGTGATTTTGTAGTCGTCATTTAATAGTGCTCTATTAATCTTTTCTAAAAGAACTGTTTTCACTTTAGTACGTCGCGTCAATGACCAGATCTCATAAAATTCATAATATGGATCACACAACCTACTAGAAAGTCATCACTGAACATTATTTTACCGTATAAAACTGATTGTATCAACTCATATAAATGAAAATAAAACTTCTCAAATTAAAATAAATTCAATATGGATAAAATTCAGTGTATTAGAAATTTTGTTTAGAGAATATTCTATTTCTTATCAACAGAAGCTGTGTATTGACAAGATGATCTTGCAGCTCATCTGAGCTGGAAAAGTCTGAATTTCTTTGTTCATGTTGGCGAGAAACGGGATACTTGTTGCTAAAAGCCACTAGAGCTACTTTCCTTGCAGGAAAAGGAACTGGTCCTTGTTTCCTTCAAGGAATGGGAATTTCAAGAACGCACAATACTAAATTCTTTCGCTAAAAATGGAGATATTTAATTCGTTACCCGCACTCGAAATCATATTCTCTTTTTAAAAATATGCAATTAGAGCTTGTTTACCGCTCTTCAATGATGAATTAGAATTTGTTTCTTAAAAAATTAAAATTTCAAACTTGGTTTCTAGGTTAAACATTTCAAGTATGAATTAAAAAATTGAAAATCTGAACTCGAATTTAAGTTTGTTTTTTATCAGATATAGACTATTCGAATTTTACTTCTTTAGGAAACGGAAAGTTCTAGTTTATTCGTCAAAAAAAACGGTATTTATAGTTTACTAGTTTTTAGAAACCAGAATTTCAATTCATTTCCTTCAAGTTATGAAAATTTTAAGCCCATCTTCAAAATCAAACATAATTGAAATCGATTACTTTCACAAGTATTTGTTTGTGGAACAATTTTCTCTGGAGGTAAAACCAAGTTTCAGCCCACAGAGCTATCCTATAAAGTATATTAAGAAACAATTTCCCCTACACCCTGATGTCCCAATGCTTACAGACAACTGCCAAATGACATTTCCTGTATTAACTTGACTTCGTTTCTGTTAAGAAATAGAACACTAAAAAAAACACTCAAAATTATCGGAGGGATCAAATTTATGGAGGTGAAACACAACATTTTATGAGAATTGGAATCAACACTCAACCTACTTCAACGAGGACGACACTATTATGAAGCACGTAGAAAGTCTGTTACCACACACAGTACTACTCAACACCACCACATCACTTCCACTTGTTCTACTTATACTAATAACACACATACATTATTACGGCGTTGAGCGTTGTTAGAAATCGCTGAATCTCATTAGGAATTGTTCTAATTTACACGGTCGATGAGCAATGACTAAAGTTACGGTCGAGAAACTTAGATGTAGAAACTTATACGGTCAGCGTTGTACGAAGTCTACAAGTTGTCTCATCTGAGAGCTGCTCCAACTTATTTAATTACTGCCTATAGACATAGGTACAAGGCGAACTCAATTAATCTGCATGCACGTATAGAACGTAATGTACCAATTATTCGTAATTATTTCTAGGTTCCAGTGAAAATCAGGAAAATAATTGGGTTGACATCGAACACAACCTTCCCAAAGAGTGAGGTAGATTATGGACTAAAAATACCTTCGTCAATCGTATAATGTAAGATATAACTTGGCTGGGTTCATGACTCTGCCGCTGCACTGAAAATTGAAAACGTTAATTGCGCATAAATTTAGACTTTTGACCTAACATCAACTTCAGAAAAGTTCTCAGCCTAGCCCCATTAGCGCTACGAATTAGCGAGAGAATTGTCAAATCAATTTTCATTATGAGATAATAAAATCAATAAGAATATTCGCTCACATAATCAACCTTTTATTTACTATTTTAGTTCTATTTAATAAACTATCTAATACGCGTAAAATCAACGGTCAAAATTTAAGACGGATCGAACTTTGTTTGAATATTTGATTTACGGGCAAATTACCTTGGCCAGAAATGCCAAAATACTTGAATGACATCATTATGAATCTAGTATCCTCGAGTCCGTGTAAAATTATCAACAAATTCTAATATAATACCGAGTAATACTTTCAAAAAACAATTCATTTTTCATGTTACCAGCAAACAAAAATATCGTACAGTTACCCAATCGTGAAATGCGATTTTCAAATACACTAGCATAATTTTCAACGATCGCAACAATCGATATACTTATTATATCATTTTATATCTGTTCAACATCTGTTTAATATATATATATATATAAAGAATTACTCATGAAGTTTCAGTTGTGACTTTTAGTATCATTGTTAAGTAATAAATAATGCATTTTTGAACAACGTTTCTATATTTTAAAATCCACATATTTCTTAACGTAGTATTATGAAGCGTTACCATATACTAGTTAGATAAAACCATCATAACAATAATTAATAAGCCAATACGACCGTAAACAAGACATGTGAAGGTTGTTAAATCATAGAAGAGTTCCACGTATCATTTCCTTTTACGACCTTAAATCTTTGGGACGAAAGGATAAGCAATCGATGACAATATTTGTCAACGGCCTAAATACGACCATCTCAACCATTTACCACTAAGCTCTAAGCTACAAATTCTGAAGAGATAACAAAGTTTAATTTTAGTTGGGTTGCGAGGTGCAGGTTAACTGCCACCAGTAACCAAGTTCACACCTCCATTACGACGCAGCTTCTCCAAGTCTACCTTTAGTTGCAGCATTGTTGCCAGACTCTCTTAAACATCTTGGTGTGCCCTTCTTCGCCAGGGCTGTAACTCTCAGTCTGAGTTACTTGAAAGTTGATGTCCATCCTCGTACATTTTCTGGGAAATGGAGAGTTGTTCATGTTTGATTTTCCTGCAATGAGGGACCGAACCAGAGCTCACGATACCTCTCTTTACTCCATTGTTGATGACTACGTAATAAGTCTTCTAATGTCCCGCTAATATTCTCATTAATATATCTTACATTTATATGAATGATTGTACTCACATAGGTAGACAATAAACGCACTGAAGGTACCATCAAGAACAAAGTTATTACAACTGGAATTTGATTGAACACTTCCAAAGGGAACCTTTCTAAAGGTAGGTTGACTCATCGGGGGATTTGATTTTCTTAATGATATTTAAGACCATGTCGTCCGAAGTTTTACTTTTGTCCCTAATTGCCGCTGAAATAGTAGCGATATTTTCATATCTGACTTCCTTATCATCGTAGTAAAGAAGAGGAATGTTTTGGTCTAGAGAAGTCAATGACGCATCGTTAGAATCCCATTTAGAAACTAGATTTTCACTTGAGATCCCTCCTTTAGATTTCCTTAAGGTTTGAGTTGACATTGACAAATTCCCAGTATTCCTTCTCCTTATAAATTCTCGGAGATCTTTTTCGTTGTATCGGGGAATTACGGACTTGGGAGGAGGAGTGTCTTTACGAACAAGAGCATTACTTTGATCCGTACCGCATGCACTAATGTTGTCCACTCTCCAAGGATCAACCTCAAGATTTTTGGGCAACTGCAGGGGGCTAGACTTTTTGGCCGTACTTGCATCATCATCTGTGCTAAAGACCGGGTCGTAGCTGTAGGTCCCACTCAACAAGCTGCTGTGGCTGCTAGCTCCAACAATTATTCCAAACTCATCCATATTACTAAAGTGATCACACGAAGTGTCTTCCAGGTAAGTGGACGTACCGATAGTGCACGTCTTTGGTCCCGGACTGTCCTCTTCTGGAGGAATTTCTGAAAAAGATAGAGAATCTTGCTGATGCTGAACAGAACCGATAGGTTCCCACGATTGGGTTTCGACATCGCGGTGTGGTACTGCAAAAGAAACTCCGTGCCTCTCCTTCCGCGACATCGATGATCGCGACTCAACATTTACAGGAGCCGTCTTCAAACATGAATTGGTCGACAGTATGGAATTGAGCGAACTTTGCGAGGACTTTTTCAAGACTGAAACTCTCCCTTTCCCAGACACGATGGACTCACATGAGGCGTACTCGGCTGCGTCTTTTTTAGAAGGTAGCGTGGACACCGTACGATCGTTGTTTGAGGATGAAAATTGGACATCTACTTTGGGATTTGCTACTGAAGATGGAGCTGGAGGAGATCGCTGCGTCTTTACAGAAGTAGAACTTTGATTACCAGTGGAAGTTAAAGCAGCACCTCTCGCCGTCCCTAGGTAATGGCTCCCGAAGAAGCTGCGGATCTCTTCACTGTTATTGTAGCCGCCGTCAGGGATTCCCCGTTTATCTGTTTGGAAAATGAAAATCAAGCATAATATGAAATTGACAAAAAAAACGTATCATTAACCTGAAATATAAAATTAAATGTCGCCTAATATTTTACTTCTATGACCTTGAGCAGCATGTCTTTGATTTTAATCTTTGGGCTATATCTTCCTTCATTGAAACTCTAACTCCTCCTTCTCCATTGCTCTCCTTCTCCATTCCAGTTACTGCCGAAAAGATTACGTTATCTTTTTATGCTTGAACTTGTTTGTCTTACTTTTTTGATTTGAAGTCTGATATGATGGGAAAGAAAAAACAGACGGTTCATGACTTCTTCGCCATCAGGTTCGGTGAAGTATTTGAATACATAGAAATAAGAACAAACATAAGCGACATGTACTGGGAGCGCGCACTCGGTATTCGGGCACTCGATACATTCAGGACACTTGGGACAATATGAGATAAAATATTCATTGGCTGACGTACGCAAACTCTCATAGCAACTTTTTCAACGACTCATTTAATTTTGATCAAATCGATCTTACTAAATAAGATGCTGAACAGTTTTTTTGCTTCAACACCTGTGGCAGGTCTTCACAACAGTTTACGTTCAATTCAATTGCGTAACTTCACATGAAAGTCTACCCCAGAGATATGCGAGGAAGCTCATGTCTCTAGAGATGAAAATCAGTCCCTCTTGAGCAACTAGAATGCCACTTGATCCAAGTTATTAACGTTTTTTCTCGACAGACTTTCAAACAATTTCAGTCGTCAGAGCAGTGCAGCTGGTAGTGAAGTTCTGCTGAGTAGATCTATGCTGAGATAAAGAACAGAACATAATTTTTAACGGGTGCTGTATCACATCCGTTTTTTATCGTAATTTGTTACAGTACCTAACGAAGTTACGCTATCAGCCGCCTCGCTGCGATGACGCAAAGATGTTTGAAATTCAAGCCCCAGAAACTGCGACTCTAAAGAAAAGAATAATTGGCCACTCACCCTGACTTGCCGGCTGATAGTTGGAGGGGGCTGGTGAGGGGGAAGGGTGAGGGTGAGGGAAGGGGGAGGGGGAAGCAGAGCGTTTGTAACGGGCGGCAGGCTGCTCGAGTGGTTGCTGGACAGAACCGATTGAACTGTCGGCGACTTTGGTTGAAATCTCATACTGGCGTAGTTTTTGTTTGTGCTGGACCCCTGTGGTACGAGAGAACAGAGGTGAGATTAACAAATTTTCGTCTTCGCGGTCTTAGACTGGCGTAGTTTTTGTTTGTGCTGGACTCCTTTGGTTGGAGAGAACAAAGGTGAGATTAGTTAAATTTTCATTTTTGGGGTCTTAGATTGGCTTAGTTTTTGTTTCTGCAGGACTTAATGGTTGGAGAGAACATATGTAGGTGAGATTGGTACGATTTTCAACCTAGGGGTCTTGCATTGGCTTAGTTTTTTATTTCTGTGGGACTTAATGGTAGGAGAGAGAGGAGGTGAGATTGGTACAATTTGCATCCTTGGGGTCTTACAATGGCTTAGATTTTTGTTTCTGCGGGATTTTATGGTAGGAGAGAACATAGGTGAGATTGGTACAATTTTCGTCTTTGGGGTCTTACATTGGCTTAGTTTTTTGTTTCTGCAGGACTTTATGGTAGGGAAAAACATAGGTGAGTTGACACAATTTTCATCAATGGGGTCTTACACTGACCTAATTTTTGATTGCGTTGACGTAATTTGGTAACAATAACAATAACAGAGGTGAGATTAGCACAATTTTTTACTTTTGAGCTTTAGTAGTTTTTGTTCGTGCTGGACTCCAGCAGCAGAAGAAAACAAAGGTGACGTTAGCACAATTTTTGTTTCTGAGATGTCGCATTTTATAGGTTTTTGTTTTGTGCTGGACTCCTATGGTAGGAAAGAACAGATGTAAGACTAGAATATTTTCGTACTTGAGGTTTTGCATTAACTTAATTTTTGTTTGTGTTGGATTTCTGAGGAAAGCAAGAACGATGGTAAGAAAACACAATTTCCGTCTGTGGAGTCTTATATTACCTCAGTTTCTATTTGTGCATGACCCCTGCGGTAGGAAAGTACTGAGTTGAGATTAGAACAAATATCACTTTAGGAATATTTTCTTTAGTAGATTTTGTTTACTTTGGACCACAGGAGACTAATGAATGAAAGTAAGATTTATCAAAATCACGATTCAAATCTTAACTCCAGCACAGATTTTGTTCCCGTGATAAAATCTCCGGCTTTAGTGAAAAAGTAGAAAAGAAGTTGGTTACGTTCTGTGTTAGAATCACATTGGCATTTTAATTTACTTTGAAATTTGGCCATGGTTGTATACAGTGGATGAGAACGGGATGTTCTTATACTCTAATTCTTTGGTAGTTGATGAAAGGGCCAGTCATTATCTGCTATCACCTTGATGACCTGCTGCTCTTTTACGTACCAGGAAAAATAGTATAGAGATACGCAAAAAAGGAGTTTGGCTTCTGAAGTATCTCGTTTCTCTGTAACTCTAATGGGCGCTGCGGGACATCACCCGTGGGTTTTTCCCGTTATGGGCGCGGGAAGGTCAAAGAAGGTCCGTCATTTGTCTTCAATTTTGACTCGGGCAACATTTATGCGTTCCTGTGTTTGAAGAAGATTAATTGTGCGAGACCAAAGAGCGATGACCGTCATGCCCTAAACTCCCTCCCCTCCAAAGAAAAATAACTTCTTTTGTATCGTAAGTTTTACTCAAGCGCGGTTGTGAGACTATTATACATTAAACTTTATCTGCGATATGAGAAATTAGTCATCAATACAACGATGAAGTTCACTTTTTTGCGAGCACGTTTTTCACTAGTACATTATTAGCCTTTCAAATGGTTGGTTATGCTAATTTTTTGGAGAGTAGGCGCTAGAAATTTCGTTTTATGTAATTACAGTAATTACAGTATATATTACAGTACTATATTCCAGTACATAAGAAAATTTAAATGCAGCAGAATATAATATATATTTAGAATTTAATATATATTCTGTCCTCAAATTTAATTTCATGATGTAATGACTATGTCATTCGATGCTTCCTTGGATAGTATAAGAATTAAGAAATTAGTGTAAAAATAAAAGTTGAAATGCATGTATATATATTTATAGAGGCACATATATACAAGCATTCCTACTTGCATTTTTAAAATCTTGAACTACCTTGGGAGGCATATATGTATATATACTGTATATACAGGGTGTCCCAGAAATTGCGCACCATACAATAATTTGCATTTCTTTTTTTAAGTTCCAGATTAGATCTGATTTGAGTGAGAAGCTAACAGTACAAAAAAGATCAATTGATTTTGATGTTTAGAAGAGATGGAGCAACATTCCACCCCGTAGCTCAAGAATTTTATATACATATGTAATTTCATAAAAACCGGGATGGTGTGTAATTTTTGGGACACACTGTATATTTATACACTTACAGGGTGTCCAGAAAATCGTGGTGCAATTTGAAATTACTGTAGCTTTGGAACTATTCATGATAGAAACAATATTTAAACTGAATGAGAAAATTACTGTATCTAGTTTACGCGTGATTGGTTGATAGTTTGGCGAAAAATATTTTGTATAATATTAAAGGCTTTGAATCTTGTCCATCGAAAAAGACTTATTCCTCATGGGTCCAGAGGAAGAGGTGGTCCATTTTCATGGCCTCCACGTACCCCAAATTTGAC
Organism: Morinoia aosen; assembly: GCA_030386875.1. Taxonomy (NCBI): domain Eukaryota; kingdom Metazoa; phylum Arthropoda; class Malacostraca; order Amphipoda; family Talitridae; genus Morinoia; species Morinoia aosen. The sequence goes on from CM059556.1 coordinate 38,902,043, forward strand.
TCCTTTAGATAATTTTTTTATGGGGCATATGAAAACAAGAGTGTGCGCAACAAGACCTCGTTCATTGAGAGACTTGAAGAGTAAAATAACTGCTGTGCTCTCAGACGTTACTGTTGACCGACTTGCAAATGTTTTATCAATGAACTTGAAAATCTTGTTACCCTACTCATAGCTAATGATGCCAGACATGTAAAAACTTATGCAGCCTGCCATAAATTAAATTAAAAATCTAATTCTTCTTCTTTCTAAATATTTTTACGAATGTTTTTATCATGTAAATTTTTAAAGCTACAGTAATTTCAAATTGCAGCAAGACTTTATGGACACACTATGTATGTAATATGGCTAGCAAATTGCCTGCGTGAATAGTAGGAATCAAAGAGTCGTGTTATAATAAATTTTACATGAAAACCAAATTCAAAGTTATCACCCATGGGCTTGATAAACTTGAACCATGATTCAAGTTTATCGATTATCATACCAGTTGGTCAATTTTTATTCAAGTTTATAATTTTTGTTCAAGTTCATTCAACGTAAGGAACACTTTAAATCTCCAACAGAAAAATATGCTAAGCATCACAAGGTACGAGACAGAATCTTATATCATTCTCAGACGTACACAAGTCTAAGGCTACGGGACACGTGCAAACAATCTACTAAAGCAGAAGCCGCATTCATTCCTCAAGTCACTCCCCACGTTCCTTTAGCTTCTGGTTTTCAATTAGTAGAAGATAAATAAAAATAGTACACTAATGTTATCTTTGAGTTGAAAAAGGAATTACGAGACTCCTACGTTTCTTCAGCTTCTTGTTTTTAATCTTGTTTGAAAAAAAATTAAATTATGTTACCTTCGGTGCGATATAGTTTGAATGACTGAAGCGCTAGCAAACCTGTGTTACTACTACTACTACTACTTGTTTTTAATGGGTAGAATACAAATAAAAATAGTATCCTAATGTTAACTTTGAGTTGAAAAAGGAATAATAAGACTGTTGGAGGATAAATAAAAATTTCTTTGAATTTAAATGAATTGTGTGAATTTGTGCAAATGAGATTATCGAAAAGGTAGCATGGTTATATGCAGCACTTAGTAAAAATGGTATAGCAAATGAATTGATCGTGTTTTAATTGATCGAAGACGATTGACAGTGTTTGGAAAAAGATATTTAAGAACAGTGACCACGGAAGTTGAACATATATACATTTTTACAAACGAGTTTTGAATGTATGATTACATAAATCCATAACCGTGAATATTTTGAGCCAATAAATAGATATGACAAATTTGAACTCAGATCGAAGATATATTTGTGACATGGTGTACTGAATCTATTTCATTTTCAAAGTCTATTGTGATAAAATTTATTTTGCCTGCTATGTTCTATTTTATTTTCTTTTCTGCTTCTTTACCTTGAGATTTCAGATTATTGCTTCAAAATTTCATGGATAATTTGGAAAAAAACATAGCCGATAGCTTAAAGCAAATATGTTTATTTCTACACTAGAATTATGAAATGGCTCATAAACCATCGGTACGTTTCGCCCATTGTTCAAGATCAAATCAGTTAAAAAAACAGCCGTTAGCGTATCATTCAGGATGTGGATATAGAATTGGGGTGATTTTACATTTCTTAGGACTCATTCAAGGTAAAATATACAGTATGCTAATTTTGTTAATCACACAATTTTTGAGTAAGCATCGAAAAGTGTTTGGTACGTCGTTTACCAAAAGAAGTTTCTCTAGCCCGATACCCCCAAGGCTGCTCAGATGCACTACCGAAGTTCCTACTACGCGCTTGAGTTGTGTCGTAAGGTAACATGCAGAAAGATTCTATCGAGAAAATGTATGAATTGGAAGTGGCTACTCTACGGATGAATTAACGCTCGATCGCCTTTTCTGGGCCATATTTGTATGCATGCGTTGTGAGCAGCCCAATTCTGCTCAGTATGTACATTGTATGGATGTGAGTGTTGAAACGCATTTGAGTATGGATGTGAGTTCCCAATGTGTTGAAACGCATTTGAGTATGGATGTGAGTTCCCAATGTGTTGAAACACATTTGAGTATGGATGTGAGTTCCCAATGTGTTGAAACACATTTGAGTATGGATGTGAGTTCCCAATTTGTTGAAACACATTTGAGTATGGATGTGAGTTCCCAATTTGTTGAAACACATTTGAGTATCGATGTGAGTTCCCAATGTGTTGAAACACATTTGAGTATGGATGTGAGTTCCCAATGTGTTGAAACACATTTGAGTATGGATGTGAGTTCCCAATGTGTTGAAACACATTTGAGTATGGATGTGAGTTCCCAATGTGTTGAAACACATTTGAGTATCGATGTGAGTTCCCAATGTGTTGAAACACATTCGAGTATCGATGTGAGTTTCGAATGTGTTGAAACACATTCGAGTATCGATGGGAGTTCCCAATGTGTTGAAACACATTTGAGTATGGATGTGAGTTCCCAATGTGTTGAAACACATTTGAGTATGGATGTGAGTTCCCAATGTGTTGAAACACATTTGAGTATGGATGTGAGTTCCCAATTTGTTGAAACACATTTGAGTATGGATGTGAGTTCCCAATTTGTTGAAACACATTTGAGTATCGATGTGAGTTCCCAATGTGTTGAAACACATTTGAGTATGGATGTGAGTTCCCAATGTGTTGAAACAAATTTGAATATGGATGTGAGTTGTCAATTTGTTGAAACACATTTGAGTATGGATGTGAGTTCCCAATGTGTTGAAACACATTTGAGTATGGATGTGAGTTCCCAGTGTGTTGAAACACATTTGAGTATGGATGTGAGTTCCCAATGTGTTGAAACACATTTGAATATGGATGTGAGTTCCCAATGTGTTGAAACACATTTGAGTATGGATGTGAGTTCCCAATGTGTTGAAACACATTTGAGTATGGATGTGAGTTCCAAGTGTGTTGAAACACATTTGAGTATGGATGTGAGTTCCCAATTTGTTGAAACACATTTGAGTATGGATGTGAGTTCCCAATGTGTTGAAACACATTTGAGTATGGATGTGAGTTCCCAGTGTGTTGAAACACATTTGAGTATGGATGTGAGTTCCCAATTTGTTGAAACACATTTGAGTATGGATGTGAGTTCCCACTGTGTTGAAACGCATCTGAGTATCGATGTGAGTTCCCAATGTGTTGAAACACATTCGAGTATCGATGTGAGTTTCGAATGTGTTGAAACACATTCGAGTATCGATGTGAGTTCCCAATGTGTTGAAACACATTCGAGTATCGATGTGAGTTTCGAATGTGTTGAAACACATTCGAGTATCGATGGGAGTTCCCAATGTGTTGAAACACATTTGAGTATCGATGTGAGTTTCAAATGTGTTGGAACACATTCGAGTATCGATGGGAGTTCCCAATGTGTTGAAACACATTTGAGTATCGATTTGAGTTTCCAATGTGTTGAAACACATTTGAGTATCGATGTGAGTTTCGAATGTGTTGAAACACATTCAAGTATCGATGTGAGTTTCGAATGTGTTGAAACACATTCGAGTATCGATGTGAGTTCCCAATGTGTTGAAACACATTTGAGTATCGATGTGAGTTTCCAATGTGTTGAAACACATTCGAGTATCGATGGGAGTTCCCAATGTGTGATAACTCACACTTGTTCATAAATGCTTTTTTAAAGTGTGAGTAAGCTCACTCATGTGTATGGATAAGTGCTTTTATAATCTGTGGGACCTCACACTTGCGAACGGATGAGTTCCAAAAAGTGATGTTTACTTAGTACACATTTAATTTAAAATGTGGATAGAAAATTAAACAGAGTATTTTATAAAAATTGGTTGAATGTCATCGAGTTTTCGTTAATGGTAAAAAGGCAGCTACTCTCAACGTATCACACACAACGCTGCTGTGCCGTGGTTGTAATATCGAGATGCAAACTACTTCTTTCTCTACTACTATTTTGTTATGGAGCTTTTTCGAAGTAAAAACAAGACTGTCCGCTCGATGGAATCAAAATACTCACAAATGCACTTTGGTTTCGAATGCACCCCCTCCCAATCTAATGCTAAATTTGTTTTAATAAGATGTATTTTACTTTTTTCGAAAGAAAAGTATAAAATTTAAACAATCTGTATAAATTCGATTACAATTCAGTTTTAACTTCACAAGGTGCCATTTCTGACTTCGTGCAGTAGTCATCTCACTTCTCGGTCTTTAGTAATTATTGTGTATGATACGTGGAATAATAATTGTCATATTACATGACAATTATTACTCATGTGGAAACGCGAGTCGAAAAAGAGATTTCAAAGAAGCCGACAGAGCATTAGAGGTGCTTTTATGCTATTGTTTTGGCTTTTCCATTTATCCCCTTCTGAAGACTAAATTGTATTCTAATCAGATTTAAGCTTGTCGTTCCAATTTTCTACCTCCATTTCGAAAGACACGAGTCTGCCCGCTGCTCGTTATGTAAGTAAAGTTAGCTGCTTAGTTTCTGTTTGACATAAAGTAATTTGTTGTTATAAAAAATTTGTTACAAATAAAAATGCAAACCCACGATCATCCTGCAACAAGCTGACTATATTTTTGTTTTTGTGTCGTTGAACTTCTTCCAGTATTAGACTGGAGCGTTAGATTTCAAAGCAAAAATAAATGACAAAAACTGCAAATTTTCATCCTTGTTCTGTTTTGAAGTTTCTTATCAACCACCGAAGGGACAAATTAAAAAACAAATGTTGTGAGACGTGTTTACGATGTTTGTATCGAGCACAGTAAAAAAAGCTTGTATACGTGAATTAATTTTCCAAATGTTTAAGAACCAAAGCCAAAATTTTCTTGGCGGTTTCTACGATCGAACATATGCCGTAAATTTCTTGGCTGTAGAATTTCTTGTGAATTTCTTGGCTATAGCAACAATCGACCGTATAGACCTTGTTCATCACATGAATTTCTTGGTTGAAAATAAAAACAAATGTTCATATCTTATTCATTATATGAATCTCTTGGCTGAAACTATAATCGAACGTATAGCTCTTGTTCAATTGCTTGCTGCTCGTTATTGTTTTTTCACATCACTCAGTGTTCATTCTTTTATGATCTGCAACGAACACACTTGCAGGTGTCACATCACGTTTTCATTTGTAGCGAGCGAAATAATTTTATGTTACGTTCCTCATTTCGGTATATTTGACTTTTATGAAGATAAATTAACCGTAATCGTTAAATTTTATGCCTTCTACCGTTATTGGAATGAATAACATCAATTTGCCACCGACATAAAAGAAAGACGGAATTGCCTGTCGGCAGTGAATTTAAAAAACTCATTATAGTCTGCATGAATAAGTTGCAAAGAAAATCGTGTCATTAAGTAGCATAGTTTTTTTACTTATCATTTCATAATCTTCAAATTCAAGGAACGTCTTTTCTGTTACAACATCGCGACCATCACGCGGGTCCCCTGCAACAAACCCACATCATATTCGAGACCAAACTCCGCCCTTCACCCGAACAAGCTCCGCCCACTGGTTAATGTAAAGAAAACGGGAGGAAGAAGATTTTCTCGGGCACACTCTCTCAGGCAGCCCCTCAGCCATGCAGCCTCGTACACCTCACCTTGCCCTGACCTGAGCCCTGACGGACGTTTTTCTCTGGCTGGAAGATGACGATGTACACTTTGGGCACGAAAAGACAGCCGAGAGACACCGACGCCGAGATGTTGACGCACATGCAGATGCTTGCCAGTTGAATCTGAGGATAAATAGGCCTGGATTTGAAGGGTTGTCATGGCAACGTGATATGGGGGTTGCGTATCAACTCTAATACGTAACATCAACCAAAAACTTTGCTTGTCTACTTTGTTGAGAGAAATCAGAAAAAGGCGCACTAGAATTTAAAAATGTAAACGTCCGTTCTTAGGCGTGTGCTGAATGAGGTATTGATATAAAAGGGTAAATATTGTTAATATATACCAACATTTAAAGCTACCGCAGCCGAAATACGGGAAATACAAACAAAATCGACAATAATTCACAATTTCTAATTCGTAACTTTATCAACTCAATGCCCCGGTAAGGCTGAAGCTAGCAATTCATGTGCATAAATTTTTGCAAACACAATATATAAAGAGTCCATTCTTCAAGACAAATTGCTAGGCTGCGATAATGGCGTTTGCAAATGCTTTTCTAATGAATTATTTCTCTGGGCACAAACTCGCAGCATCGTAAAGTTTCTCCACGCCACACTACCTGCCCAGATTTAAACAAGGAAAGCCTGAAATAAGACCAGTAACTCTTTTTCTTGCGCGTGGTACATTAACGCTCCAAAATTCTACTGCGCTCTCGCCGCAGGCTTTATTTTAAGCACTTATGCCTTATTTCATTCGGTAAAAAAAAAATCAGCTGCATTTTCCTGCGTATTAAAAATATTCGAGTATTTTTTATTCATGGAAAGGAGTTAGACGCGTAGGAGAAAGCGTTCAGTTCCCGCTCGCGTTTGTTTAGAACCCATTACGGCTTCTTGGTCTTATGAGTCATAAAAGAATTAATTAAACAGCGGCATGGCTGTGAAAAATTGCGCTCTTTGTGCCAAGCAGCCGGATTTCACGCCAGGGAATGGATGATACAGCGTTTTAACTGATGTCATCTTATACTTATTTCTTTAACGATTTTATCACTCCAATAGCTTTTTTTTAAATCTACGAGACGTCATCTGCTGAATGCCTGTCGAAAGGCTAGCAGTTTAATTTTGGCGTGTTTTCTGGAAAAATGGAGGAAAGCAATCGCAAAAAAGATTTGGCGGATAACATTAAAACTTTTCCAAGAAAGATCTCTCCAAAGTAATAATTAAGGTCCGGAACAGTCGTAAACAACAAGAACAGAAAAATAAGGATACAGTAAATGATGCCGGAAGGTAATTTTCTTCGCTAAAGCACTCCGACCGTTTCCAGGCGAGAAAAAAGTGCCGGAATTTCGGCTTCGCTGAATGTCGTAAAACTCGTGCGCAGCAGAGCAAAACATCGGCCCAAATTATGCCGGTCTGCGTGCAAATGTCCGCAATTTGAGTTGCTCAGTGAAAGAATGGAACGGGGCGGAACAAAGCACGGCTGAAACGGACGAGGTAGGTAGGGCCTCGCGAGCACAGCAGTTGATAAGGTAAATACGCCTCTAAAATGCTAATTTTCCCCGATTTTGGAAATGAAATGTTGCTGAATAAGAGGGTAACTGTTATGTTTACTGGTGTTGAGGGTTTCACTTTGTAAATTGTGAAAACATAAATGGTGTTTTTAAAATATCGAGATCACAGCTATTTTAGGAATTGAGGAAAAGTTTTGACCCCTTTTTTGAAAGAAGAAATAGTTTTAATTCCATTTTGAAGCGATCAATTGCACGATTTTCATGTCTGTGGTATTTTAGGTTGATATTTTAGGCCGGGGATTAATACAATCAAATAATACATGTTGAAAAATCGCTTTGAAATTGAATAGAGTTATTTTTTAGAAAATTATACGCAATCAACGCCCAAAGAACCAAAGGTGGAGTAGAAAAACGTGAATATATTTTTCTGCATTTTCACGTCCAAAATCCTCCTCTAAAGTTGTAGTACAACTTTTTGTACTATAAATAATATATTACATATTACCTATTTTTGTATCATACCTAACTAATTGCACGGACGAAAAAATAAACAGTATTTTGAGAGACAGTCATTTAATTTATTTATACCTCATCTTCATCTTCATCTGAATTTATTATTCAAATATTTCTCAAACATTAATGAAGAGATGCGTAGCTTTCTGGGAGACAGTCATTTAATTTCAAACATTTCAAAACTGCTGTAATATGAAGCGGCCGTAGACAAATTTTGTTAGGAAATCTGCCTCTTCAGGTCTCAACTTCTGTTCAAGTGTTCCACAGCAATAACCTGCCTGGACTTCCTCTGATCGTTTCTAAACAAAGGAAATTCGCATCTTGCTAACACATGCGTGGTGACCGTCGAAAGAGTTTCCCGGCTCACAGTTTTTCAATCCATCACCAGCCTGCCGACAAAGCCTTGCAATACCAATTGGTTCCGAACAACTGTTTCTGCTGAGGTTAGACCAAGCTACATTTTGGATCCTTCTTTCTTTGTGGTGTTTGTGTCCCTGACAAATAGCTTCCATCGTATTTTTGACTAGCTGTGCTTTCTCACGAGTATTTTGATTGATTTTGTCAATTTCACAATTTTATGACAGTTTTTACTTTATAGTTACGAAATTCACTCTACTTGAATTTTAGACAATTTTTGCAGTTCATGGCCTCTATTAAAACGATCGATTAGTTTTACACTTTTTTAAATTGAATTACTAATAATTTCAACCCGTCGTTTTCGGAAATTTTATTTTTTTTGTTCAATTTACTCATCTTATTTATAAATATTCTACTACTGTATATCAGGTTTCAAGAAAATTGAATTCAAATTGATAGGTTAGAGAAGAAGATTGATTTCGTATGATTTTTTGAAAAGCCCTATCAGAAATGTTTGAAACAGTTTTTTAAATTCGAAATAAATTTTTTAAATTTTTTGCGTTTGAATTAGTGACGAGAAATACTGACTAAATTTAAGCTCGCTATAGAGTTTGAAAATACATAATCTCACAACGAAAGGGACGCACGAAATTTGAAAATTGAAAGACACACCATCGAAATTTACAGCTTTTTATACAAAATGAATTGAATTTTTTACTCACAACTGGAGGAAAGACGGCCGATATTTTGAGCCTTTGACCTGCACACCTTAATTAGGTAACCATCGGAAAACTAACTCTGCCTGAAACTTTGTTACGAGAAATCTCGTAACAATTTTGTAATATTTAGTCAATTTTAAATTTTGTAATGTTTAGTTGCAAAAATTAATTACTATAGCTAAGCAATATTTATGCCTAGTGAATATGCTACTTAGTTGTGAAATATTGGAATAGTCTAAAAAACGTGCACTGAAGTGGTGGAAATTCTGAAGTGGTGGACGCTGATAAAGATGTCTCTACTCCTCGTAACTAGTCGAAATGTAACAGCAAGAACTAATCACCCAGCTCTCAGAACTTAATGATATTAAGTTGAAAGGAACTGGAGCCTCAGGTCTTGCAATTTTTATTTTTGCACGATCATAATGTTGTATCAACCATTTGCTCAATAGATTTCAGATGTCTCAACTGGTATCAACCGATTCCTCCTTAAAAGTAAAGTCACTTTTCTTTACCAATTGATTTCATTACAAAAATCTCTCTCACAATCATCAATAAGTTCACTCATGACATAGAAGTCTCTCACCGATATCAATCATTTCCCCATGTTGAAACCATTTCCCACGCTAATATCTCCGCATTAAAAGCCCGGCATTTCTTCTCGTTTGGAAATGAAAGCGGGTCTCAAGTTAGCTGTAAGCTCATGGTAGTTCTGACAAACACTAAACCAATTCATTCCTTCATTCTTTCCCTCACCTTGTAGTCCCTAGTTGTACTGAAGTAGATGGGCACGAAGGCTAGCCACACGATGCACGTGCTGTACATGGTGAAGCCGATGTACTTCGCCTCGTTGAAGTTCTCCGGTATTTTTCTGGTCTTGAAGGCGTATATGGTGCAGAGCAGGATGAGCACCATGTTGTAGCCGAGACTCAAAATGAGTGTGATGCTCGACGTGCCGCACGACAGCACGGCCATCATGCGGTCAGGGTACAGTTCTTTGGTAGTGGGCGGCTCAACCACCAGCCACGCCATCACCCCCAGCAGCTGGCAACCCACCAGACCTGAAAGAAAAGCAGTAACGGTGGCCAATACGATATTTATAGTACGAACCAGCTACACTTCTGCCTTCAGTAGCTGGCAACCCACCAGGCCTGAAAGAAAAGCAGTAACGGTGGCCAATACGATATTTATAGTACGAATCAGCTACACTACTGCCTTCAGTAGCTGACAACCCACCAGACCTGAAAGAAAAGCAGTGACGGTGGCCAATACGATATTTATAGTACGAACCAGCTATACTACTGCCTTCAGTAGCTGGCAACCCACCAGGCCTGAAAGAAAAGCAGTAACGGGTGGCCAATACGATATTTATAGTACGAACCAGCTACACTACTACCTTCAGTAGCTGGCAACCCACCAGACCTGAAAGAAAACCCGTCACGGATGGTCATTACGACTGTTACGTTATGAACTAGCGATGCTATTACTTTCAGCAGCTGGCTACCCACCTAACTTGGAAGAAAAGCAGTTGATAACGATCATTACGACAATTTGCATTTAAAACACATTTGCAATTATTTCCAGCTCCTGGCGCACTACCAGACCTAATATAAAATACATGTAGGTGAAAGATAATTATTTTGATCAGTTATTCCACTACCAGCCCTGTCATCGCCTCAGCTAATAGGAAGGAAATCATTAACGGATGATCGAGGTGATAATTGTGTCAAGGTTCAGTAATACCATCGGCTTAGCCTTAAAATAAAAGTAATAAAGAGATATTCGAATCCCATGTTTTAAATGAAATAACTAAACCATAAGGTACTCACCAAAGCAGATGATGATCTGTGACCTAGGGGAGGTGTACGAAGGTCTTTTGATGGACTTTACGCCCCTGTTGAAAATCCTCGAGATCCGATTGGTCTTGGTGAGGATGGCGGAGTAGCAGATGCAGAGGCCCAGGCCTAAGCCTACCCTCAAGACGCTGCAGAGGAGGGTCGTGGGAGGAGCTAGGATGATGAACGTCATGACGTAGCACAAAGCGATGCCGAAAAGAAGAACGTAGCACAGCTCTCTCCCGGACGCCATGATGATGGGGGTTTTGTTGAAGCGCATGAACACAGCGGCGGTCAGCAGGGTGCACATCAGCCCGATGGAACTGAAGAAAATAAAATTCTTCACTATGGAACCAATATAACTTTTATCTGTATTTTGCCACTTCGATAGATAGTTTGTTGTTGGGAATAAATGCTGTGAATCATCGTAAACGGCAGTTGGTTATGGAACTGATATAACTTCTATCAGTATTTCGCAACTTCAATAAATAGCTGTGTACCGTTATAAATGAATACTGTGAATCATTGTGAACGGCAGGTAGTTATGGAACTGATATGTTAGTTATTATTAGCTAGTTATAGAACCACTTCGATAGAAAGTTCTTTGTTGTTAGAAATTAATGCTGTGAGTCATTGTGGCGATTGGTTACTTATAGGAATTACAACTACATCCTATTGGGAACGAGAGCAGTTTGCAGCTGAGGATGGCAGACATTAATTACTTGGAATTGTAGCTGCTTCTACTCGGATCGGAATTTAGACGAAGAAAATCTTGAGAATTATACAGAGTTTCTCTAAAAAGGTCTCACCATTTGACATGGGATTATCAATCAAAGGTTTTATTTTGATGAAACTCTTTATTGACGCAGATACAAGTCTAATGTGTTAAATTATGGAATACAAAATTCAGAGCAATTAAATATCATAAAAGAAAAATTAGTTGCTCCCGAAACAAACACATAAAATACATGAATGATCGTAAGTCAAAGGATGAGTACATATTTTTGAGACACCCTACATATTCGTCGATCCAAAAGGTATACTGAATCATTTTCTGAGACCCTCACTGGTAGTAATAAAACTCATTTCGCAGTTATTCAACTTATGCCAAGCATGATTCGAGTCATGAATAACTCTGAAAAATTAGTCGCAGTAAAAATGGAGGTTCTGTTAAAAGGGTGTCGTATAACTCGATGATTACTGTACTTCAGCGTTGCTCTTAAATTACGAAGATGCTCATGGGAGTCCCAGCTTCATTCTTCGCTTTTCAAGTGTGAGCTTGTCATCTTTATTCGTGTTCACCGTGGGTTAGTGGCTAAATATGCACGTCTTTCTTATGCAGAACCGTCGAACCGATACCTGCGCTTTGAGAGCCCAGGGCTTATTCTCGTGGGGAAATGGACGTTAGCCACAATTTAGCAGTGAACTTTTGCGAAAGAAATAATTAGCGGCACGCCAGGAGTACCAAGTTAGTGAGCTAGATGGAGTATGATAAAGTGTGTGCTTTGGTTTCAAAAACTAGTGTGCATTTTGAACTGATTTTTAATTGCAATTAATTATTCTTTCTGTGCGATAGCAGGTCCGAAACTTAACTTGCACATTGTCATTGATAGTGTTTTGGTAGAGTATGTGCATTGGTTTCAAAAACCAGTTTCCATTTTGAAATGATTTTTGATCGCAATAAATCATCATATCATCATTTCTGTGCAGTAGTAACACCGAAACCTAGCATGCAAATATCTTATACTACTGTTTTGAAGTTCGTCTGTTCGTCCAGTTTCGGTTTGTTAGAAATTAAAATTCCTCGAATAGCATTTCCCCATGATTGTAAAATTATACACTTATCTGTGTTGGTTGTTGCCTGTTCGAATACGAATAGATTCTGAAGTAGAGTATGTGTTATGGTATTTTTTTTTAGCATTTTCGTTATGATGATTCAACACTTTAACCAATAATTTAATAATGATACAATACTGTAACGATGATTTTACACTTTAACCAATTATTTAACAATGATACAATACTGTAACGATGATTTAACACTTTAACCAATAATTTAACAATGATAAAATACTGTAACGATGATTTAACACTTTAAACAATAATTTAACAATGATACAATACTGTAACGGTGATTTAACACTTTAACCAATAATTTAATAATGATACAATACTGTAACGATGATTCAACACTCTCACACTTGAGCAGTTTAAACAATGATTTGACACTAAAGTTTTCATAAATACTTAATAAGAACTAAATGAAAGCACGATTAGCGTAATGCCAGTTCTTTTCCAAATTGCTCACTACAAGTGCCTTACAGCACTTCAGTTTAACCCATCTCGATCAACAATTTTATTTTTAAGTTGAAGGGGCTTCAATGAACTCTACATTGAAAATCACTTACGAAATGAGAACGCTCGGGTCATAATTCTCGTGGAGAAATTTTCAAGTTTACAAGAATGAATCTGTTCAACTAAAGATCTTTCAATCGAACAACTTCACAGAGTCTCAAGCGCCTTAAAAAATGCATAAGCGAAATGAAATTCTCAGTACGTTTGAATGTTTTCATTGGAAAATTTAAGAGTAAAATTACAAGGATCAGAATTATACGTACTCGTGCGTACTGCAGCACAATCCATCAGCACCAGTGAACAGTGCAGAGCTAAACGCAGCAACACTACACAGCCCCACTGCACGGCATCGCTATACAGTAAGACTAATACACCGGAGAACCACTACACAACGCAGCAACACCACACAGCACCACTGCACAGCATCGCTATACAGTAAGACTAATACACCGGAGAACCACAACACAACACAGCAACACAACACGGCACCACTGCACAGCATCGCTATACAGTAAGACTAATACACCGGAGAACCACTACACAACGCAGCAACACCACACAGCACCACTGCACAGCATCGCTATACAGTAAGACTAATACACCGGAGAACCACAACACAACACAGCAACACAACACGGCACCACTGCACAGCATCGCTATACAGTAAGACTAATACACCGGAGAACCACAACACAACGCAGCAACACTACACAGCACCACTGCACAGCATCGCTATACAGTAAGACTAATACACCGGAGAACCACTACACAACGCAGCAACACTACACATCAACATCGCCAAACAGCAGCAGCACCACCACATGCAGAGCAGCATCACCACTCAGCAGCATCACCACTCAGCAGCATCACCACAATTCAGCATCACCACACTTCAGCATCACCACACTTCAGCATCACCACACTTCAGCATCACCACACTTCAGCACCACCACACTTCAGCACCACCACACACCAGCACCACGCAGCATCACCACACAGCATCACCACACTTCAGCATCACCACATAGCATCACAACACAGCATCACCACACAGCAGCACCTCACAGCAGCACCACCACACAGCATCACCACATAGCAGCACCACCACACAGCATCGCCACACAGCACCACCACACAGCAGCACCACCACACAGCAGAACCACCAGCAGAGCAGCATCACCACACAGCACCACCACACAGCAGCACCACCACACAGCATCACCACACAGCACCACCACACAGCAGCACCACCACACAGCATCACCACACAGCACCAACACACAGCACCAACACACAGCACCAACACACAGCACCACCACACAGCAGAACCACACAGCAGCACCACCACACAGCACCACCACACAGCAGCACCACCACACAACATCACCACACAGCACCACCACACAGCAGCATCACCACACAACATCACCACACGGGAGATGACCTAGAACGAGTTCAACAGCAGACCAGAGGACACAGGCGTGTGGTGCTTGGAGGCAACATAAGAATAAATTATTCGGCCATACGACGTGAACGAGCTGTCGTTCTGCAGCAAAACACCGGCAAAATTACCGGAAATTTTCCAGCAAAGCGAATTTAACGGAAGGAGGAAATGCACTAGGAGCAGTAAACATAAAAGCTTTCAGGCCCGCTACTTTATGGTCGCATCGCCCTCTGGAAATTTAAAATAAACGATTCAGTTTAGAAAAATTCGGCCCGTGCACATCGTTCCGGAGGAATCATTTTCTCAGGAACATGAAAGGGGAATTTGGGATGGTAGAATCGCTCTCAGGAAGGCATCGTTGTCTGTGGATGGTCTGCCCTGAAAGAGTATGTGCTACGAAGATGTTAGGACCAAATCACTCCGCTGGATCAGTTGCTCCTTACTTTATGGATTGTTTTCCAGGGAAACCTGCCCGCTCAAAGTCAATCTAGAATGAAGCTGGAGGCTATTCAGTGGAGATTAAAACTTCGTGCTTTTAGACACGCTTTCCTTGGATGGAGGGCAAATACTTTTGAAACTGAGAAAACTTTAAAAATACCGCGTACGTTAGCCAAAGATGATGGTGGTGGAGACCTTGTGAGCCCTTAGGAATAAAATGAACTACCCTTAGTACTGTGAACAGTATTACTCGTGCACCACGTGTATACCACCAGCTGGTGCCTGCATTAATATTAGCTACGAGTGAGTCCACTATTTTATTAATATTTCATATGCGTGGTAGCCGTAATCGTTCGCGCGAAAATTTCGTCACTATGCACTCTTAGTTGTATAATGTTGTATACGAGTATAAAAGATAATGACTGGACCTGATCTCCTGAAAAGGAAAAAAAACAATCCTGAAAGGATCAAAAACCTTATCCTGAAGGAAACATATGAATTCTAATAGATTGATGGGCCAAGTCTAATGCATTGAAGGGAAAATTCAAATGAATAAAAGGGCCGAGTCTAAACGTTTGAAACCCTAGTTCCGGAGAACTGATGGGCCAGGTCTAATTAGGATTGCAGGGAGAGTCCTATGCAAACGGAAGAAATAACCCATATGGATTCGCAGGGAAGAATGCCCGAAGGATTAAAGGAACAATCTAAAGAATGATGGGACAATCGTGAACAATTAAAAGAACGTTCGTGAAATGATTAGAAAGACAAGCCTAAAAAGAATGAAACAATCATAAAGATACGGAGAGGTAAATAGTAGGTAAATAGAAAGGCTAATGTTAAACGTATTGAAAGGACAACTCCTAATTGATTTTTTCATTTTTTTGGAACTCATAAATCGCGAGAGAATTTTCAGATCTCAACGATTGGAAATACAGTTCTCCAAAAGCTTAAAATGATAAGAATTTTTCATCCCGGAGACTTGTCAATCGTGGTAAAATTATCTCATCTTGAGGACTTGTCGAAATTGCCAAAAATTGCCACAGTTTAGGGATTTGCCAACCTCGCCCAAAGTTGCCATAGGAATTGCCATTCAAGCAGGAGTCACCACATTTTAGTGATCTGTCAATGATTATCAGTTGCACAAGACAAGCAAGCATCGTCTAAAAACAGCTGCGGTCATTTCGGTCTGACACAACCTGTGTTAAACTTTGCTCTGAACTGACTCCAAACAGTGCTCTGAGCTGACTCCAAACAGCGCTCTGAGCTGACTCCAAACAGCGCTCTGGGCTGACTCCAAACAGCGCTCTGAGCTGACTCCAAACAGCGCTCTGGGCTGACTCCAAACAGCGCTCTGAGCTGACTCCAAACAGCGCTCTGGGCTGACTCCAAACAGCGCTCTGAGCTGATTCCAAACAGCGCTCTGGGCTGACTCCAAACAGCGCTCTGGGCTGACTCCAAACAGCGCTCTGAGCTGACTCCAGGCAGTGCTCTGAGCTGACTCCAAACAGCGCTCTGAGCTGACTCCAAACAGCGCTCTGAGCTGACTCCAAACAGCGCTCTGAGCTGACTCCAAACAGCGCTCTGAGCTGACTCCAAACAGCGCTCTGAGCTGACTCCAAACAGTGCTCTGGGCTGACTCCAAACAGCGCTCTGAGCTGATTCCAAACAGCGCTCTAGGCTGACTCCTAACAGCGCTCTGGGCTGATTCCAAACAGTGCTCTGGGCTGACTCCAAACAGCGCTCTGAGCTGATTCCAAACAGCGCTCTAGGCTGACTCCTAACAGCGCTCTGAGCTGACTCCAAACAGCGCTCTGAGCTGACCCCAAACAGCGCTCTGAGCTGACTCCAAACAGCGCTCTGAGCTGACTCCAAACAGCGCTCTGGGCTGACCCCAAACAGCGCTCTGAGCTGACTACCCGCTCTACTTTTTGCACTGATGTGTCGTATAGTGTTATTACACAACCACTTCAGCATATAAGTGTTGTATAAATGTATAACTACATCATTTTAGCCCTGAAATTCAGTATAACAGTATAACAGCCCTATTTTACCTAAGAAGTGTCGAAAACTGCAAAGCAGCACCATTTCATCACTGAAATGTAGTATAGTTGTATAACACCCTATTTCATCCCTAAAATGACGCATAGATGTATAACAGCACCATTTCATCCCTGAAGTCTCACATAGCGGTAAAACAGAACCATTTAAGCACTGAAATAAGAGCTGGAAAGTTTTACATACATTTTTTGTGAAATATGAAGTGGGTTCAGGTTGCGTGTGAATGGGCCTAGGTTTTTTTTCACGTTCCGTATTTTGACGCAGGTGACAGATGATCATTTGACGTTTCAATACATCGGTTTAGTTGTCAGCATGAAAATCTTCTCCGAACTGAAATGTGGGAACGTGTTACCATGCACTGTTGATATTCAAATTATGCGACACCATCACATGTGAATCTCAACTTTCGCGTAAAAATTTAACCACAGTTATTCAACTAAAACCGTGTTTGATTCAAGTTGTGAATAAATCACACTACGAGTATTTTATGCGAATAGGTTGAGGTTCCCTTGAGACAATTTTTCATTACGTAAGGATTGATTTTAATGCGCCATTGCGTAATATTTGTGCGCTATTGCGTAATATTTGTGCTATTGCATAATATTTGTGCGCTATTGCGTAATATTTTTGCGCTATTTCGTAATATTTGTGCGCTATTGCGTAATATTTATGCGCTATTGCGTACTATTTGTGCGCTATTGCGTAATATTTGTGCGCTATTGCGTAATATTTGTGCGCTTTTGCGTAATATTTGTGCGCTATTGCGTAATATTTTTGCGCTATTGCGTAATATTTGTGCGCTATTGCGTAATATTTGTGCGCTTTTGCGTAATATTTGTGCGCTATTGCGTAATATTTTTGCGCTATTGCGTAATATTTGTGCGCTAGTGCGTAATATTTTTGCGCTATTTCGTAATATCTGAGTGGTGTATAGTGGGAAAATTTTAGACGACGATACGACCAACAAGCATAAATTTTGTGTAGAAAAACGTTCGATTAACTAATCATTTTCTGGAGGGCTTCCCGGTTCACCAATCGGTCTTAAGCCACTGCAATTCCCGAATCGGTTTATTGTCCAAACTTAGATTGTCAAGTTCGTTAAATGTGTGTCTGAATGTTGTCGTGTTGACCGTCAGCCCTCAAATTACCTCTTAGACAGATTTTCTGACGTCAAGTTATCCCACAGACTAATTGTCTGCAGATAGATTGTCCCGTTGGCTAATAATCCGCGGTCAAATTACCTTGTAGACAAATTGTCTATAAACCAACTGTCCCAGAGACTTATTGTCCGTAGCTAGAGCGCCCTGTTAGCTAATCCTTTACAGTCAAATAACTCTCTGTGGAATTGTCCGCACACAAATTATCTGGTTGATGATGAGCCTGTAGTCTTATTGCCCGTTTGCCCGAGCGTCCGTAGACAAACATTGCGCATACATATAGGCTGTAGGCATGCAGCGGTCAATAGATAATGTTGAGGTGCTCAATACCAATGATGTGGAGGTGCTCATTACCAATGACATTGAGGTGTTTCAACGCGAAACTTACATTTTTGCTGGCACTGAACGAGTTGAGCTTACAGAAAAACTTAGAAGAGAAGTTCATGATATTTTGAGGTAATTATGTTGCAATTGTTGCTAAGCACAAGACTGTAGTTTGATGAAAATATAAATTTCGGTGAGAAAAAGGGATTTTGGAATGAGTATTGTAAAAATTATTTCTGGGGGGAAATCATTTTAGGTAGGGGGGAGGGGCTTACGGGGATACAATAAAGGATTTACGAGAACGCGAACGCGGGGAATTTTTTGGATCAACTCATAAGAAGGGGATCTACCTACCCGAACACGCTTAAAATGGAAAATATAACAAAACAAATGAACAGATTCGCCTGACCGCCAACTTAGTGACTCATATGAACGTAATCGAAGAAATTAACCTAAGCACTAAGTACTAGAACACATACGAAGTGTTCAGAATAAACACACACTAGGAAATTTACCCGAAGAGAAGGATTTACCTAAGCACAAAAAGAAGATTAACCTGAACACAAAAAGGTTGGATATTCCAAAACACAAGGGTTACGAAATTGAAGAACAAATAGTAGATGAATAGAAGGGCAAATGGTGAGCGTATTGTAGGGACAACCCGCTAACTGATCGTTACATTTTTGTGTAGCTTATCAACGACGAGAAAAATCATATAAAAAAACGCTGAAATTGTGAAAATAATGGTTATATGAATACAGGTTTTTGTGAAATCACCTGAACACAAAAAATAATTTAAAAGTTATATTTCAGGTTAATTAGAATCCTCTGAAGACACGAAAAAAAATAATAAAAAAGTTCACGTCAGGTTATACTGAAATCACCTGAACAGACGAGAATAAGAATACAAAAATATAATTCAGGTTAACATAAAATTATTAACCTGAAATATCAAATAAAACCTACACAAAAATATGAAATCACTTGATGACGAAAAAATAATTAAAAAAGTATTTCAGGTTTTCATGAAATAGCCTGAACAGACGAGAACAACAAAACAAAAATACAATTCAGGTTAATATGAAATTAATAATAATATTTATTAATTAATATTTACTAAATTATTAATAAATAATATGTATAGCAATTTAAACATATACCAATATAAGAAATTAACCTGAAAGCGAGCGGCACGATGGCCCAGGGCGAGTCCCAGGTGATGTGCTCAGGTGGGATCTTGGTGCAGTTCTGCTTGTTGTCGGTGGGCGTGTAGCCCTCGTCGCAGGCGATGCAGGTGTCGTTGTTGATGATAGCGTACACCGGACACGGCACGCAGCTCCAGCAGCACGCCGTCTGCAGCACCACCCTCAGCATTTAGTGATGCGGGTGCATCGTTTGGTGATGCGGGTGCATCGTTTGGTGATGCGGGTGCATCATTTGGTGATGTAGGTATATCGTTTGGTGATGCGGGTGCATCGTTTGGTGATGTAGGTATATCGTTTGGTGATGTAGGTATATCGTTTGGTGATGTAGGTATATCGTTTGGTGATGTAGGTATATCGTTTGGTGATGTAGGTATATCGTTTGGTGATGTAGGTATATCGTTTGGTGATGTAGGTATATCGTTTGGTGATGTAGGTATATCGTTTGGTGATGTAGGTATATCGTTTGGTGATGCGGGTGCATCATTTGGTGATGTAGGTATATCGTTTGGTGATGCGGGTGCATCGTTTGGTGATGCGGGTGCATCATTTGGTGATGTAGGTAAATCGTTTGGTGATGCGGGTGCATCGTTTGTTGGTGCGGGTGCATCATTTGGTGATGTAGGTATATCGTTTGGTGATGCGGGTGCATCGTTTGGTGATGCGGGTTCATCATTTGGTGATGTAGGTATATCGTTTGGTGATATAGGTATATCGTTTGGTGATGCGGGTGCATCGTTTGGTGGTGCGGGTGCATCATTTGGTGATGTAGGTATATCGTTTGGTGATGAGGGTGCATCATTTGGTGATGCGGGTGCATCATTTGGTGATGTAGATATATCGTTTGGTGATGCGGGTGCATCGTTTGGTGATGCGGGTGCATCACTTGGTGATGTAGGTATATCGTTTGGTGAAGCGGGTGCATCGTTTGGTGATGCGGGTGCATCATTTGGTGATGTAGATATATCGTTTGGTGATGCGGGTGCATCATTTGGTGATGCGGGTGCATCATTTGGTGATGTAGGTATATCGTTTGGTGATGCGGGTGCATCGTTTGGTGATGCGGGTGCATCATTTGGTGATGCGGGTGCATCATTTGGTGATGTAGGTATATCGTTTGGTGATGCGGGTGCATCGCTTGGTGGTGCGGGTGCATCACTTGGTGATGTAGGTATATCGTTTGGTGAAGCGGGTGCATCGTTTGGTGATGCGGGTGCATCATTTGGTGATGTAGATATATCGTTTGGTGATGCGGGTGCATCATTTGGTGATGCGGGTGCATCATTTGGTGATGTAGGTATATCGTTTGGTGATGCGGGTGCATCGTTTGGTGGTGCGGGTGCATCATTTGGTGATGTAGGTATATCGTTTGGTGATGCGGGTGCATCGTTTGGTGATGCGGGTTCATCATTTGGTGATGTAGGTATATCGTTTGGTGATGTAGGTATATCGTTTGGTGATGCGGGTGTATCGTTTGGTGGTGCGGGTGCATCATTTGGTGATGTAGGTATATCGTTTGGTGATGCGGGTGCATCGCTTGGTGATGCGGGTGCATCGTTTGGTGATGTAGGTATATCGTTTGGTGATGCGGGTGCATCATTTGGTGATGCGGGTGCATCGTTTGGTGATGCGGGTGCATCGTTTGGTGATGCGGGTGCATCATTTGGTGATGTAGGTATATCGTTTGGTGATGCGGGTGCATCGTTTGGTGATGCGGGTGCATCATTTGGTGATGTAGGTATATCGTTTGGTGATGCGGGTGCATCGTTTTGTGATGTAGGTATATCGTTTGGTGATGCGGGTGCATCATTTGGTGATGTAGGTATATCGTTTGGTGATGTAGGTACATCGTTTGGTGATGTAGGTATATCGTTTGGTGGTGCGGGTGCATCATTTGGTGATGTAGGTATATCGTTTGGTGATGTAGGTACATCGTTTGGTGATGCGGGTGCATCGTTTGGTGATGTAGGTATATCGTTTGGTGATGTAGGTATATCGTTTGGTGATGCGGGTGCATCGTTTGGTGATACTGGTGCATCGCTTGGTGATGTAGGTATATCGTTTGGTGATGCGGGTGCATCATTTGGTGATGTAGGTATATCGTTTGGTGATGCGGGTGCATCGTTTGGTGATGTAGGTATATCGTTTGGTGATGCGGGTGCATCGTTTGGTGATGTAGGTATATCGTTTGGTGATGCGGGTGCATCGTTTGGTGATACTGGTGCATCGTTTGGTGATGTAGGTATATCGTTTGGTGATGCGGGTGCATCGTTTGGTGATACTGGTGCATCGTTTGGTGATGTAGGTATATCGTTTGGTGATGCGGGTGCATCGTTTGGTGATGTAGGTATATCGTTTGGTGATGCGGGTGCATCGTTTGGTGATACTGGTGCATCGCTTGGTGATGTAGGTATATCGTTTGGTGATGTAGGTATATCGTTTGGTGATGTAGGTATATCGTTTGGTGATGCGGGTGCATCGTTTGGTGATACTGGTGCATCGCTTGGTGATGTAGGTATATCGTTTGGTGATGCGGGTGCATCATTTGGTGATGTAGGTATATCGTTTGGTGATGCGGGTGCATCGTTTGGTGATGTAGGTATATCGTTTGGTGATGCGGGTGCATCGTTTGGTGATGTAGGTATATCGTTTGGTGATGCGGGTGCATCGTTTGGTGATACTGGTGCATCGTTTGGTGATGTAGGTATATCGTTTGGTGATGCGGGTGCATCGTTTGGTGATACTGGTGCATCGTTTGGTGATGTAGGTATATCGTTTGGTGATGCGGGTGCATCGTTTGGTGATGTAGGTATATCGTTTGGTGATGCGGGTGCATCGTTTGGTGATACTGGTGCATCGTTTGGGGATGTAGGTATATCGTTTGGTGATGCGGGTGCATCATTTGGTGATGTAGGTATATCGTTTGGTGATGCGGGTGCATCGTTTGGTGATGTAGGTATATCGTTTGGTGATGCGGGTGCATCGTTTGGTGATGTAGGTATATGGTTTGGTGATGCGGGTGCATCGTTTGGTGATACTGGTGCATCGTTTGGTGATGTAGGTATATCGTTTGGTGATGCGGGTGCATCATTTGGTGATGTAGGTATATCGTTTGGTGATGCGGGTGCATCGTTTGGTGATGTAGGTATATCGTTTGGTGATGCGGGTGCATCGTTTGGTGATACTGGTGCATCGTTTGGTGATGTAGGTATATCGTTTGGTGATGCGGGTGCATCATTTGGTGATGTAGGTATATCGTTTGGTGATGCGGGTGCATCGTTTGGTGCTGTAGGTATATCGTTTGGTGATGCGGGTGCATCGTTTGGTGATGCGGGTGCATCGTTTGGTGATGTAGGTATATCGTTTGGTGATGCGGGTGCATCATTTGGTGATGTAGGTATATCGTTTGGTGATGCGGGTGCATCGTTTGGTGATGTAGGTATATCGTTTGGTGATGCGGGTGCATCATTTGGTGATGTAGGTATATCGTTTGGTGATGCGGGTGCATCGTTTGGTGATGTAGGTATATCGTTTGGTGATGCGCGTGCATCATTTGGTGATGTAGGTATATCGTTTGGTGATGCGGGTGCATCATTTGGTGATGCGGGTGCATCGTTTGGTGATGCGGGTGCATCATTTGGTGATGTAGGTATATCGTTTGGTGATACTGGTGCATCGTTTGGTGATGTAGGTTTATCGTTTGGT
Source organism: Morinoia aosen (assembly GCA_030386875.1). Classification (NCBI taxonomy): domain Eukaryota; kingdom Metazoa; phylum Arthropoda; class Malacostraca; order Amphipoda; family Talitridae; genus Morinoia; species Morinoia aosen. The sequence continues at coordinate 38,925,283 of CM059556.1, forward strand.
GATGTAGGTATACCGTTTGGTGATGTAGGTACATCGTTTGGTGATACTGGTGCATCGTTTGGTGATGTAGGTATATCGTTTGGTGATGCGGGTGCATCATTTGGTGATGCGGGTGCATCGTTTGGTGATGCGGGTGCATCATTTGGTGATGTAGGTATATCGTTTGGTGATGCGGGTGCACCATTTGGTGATGCGGGTGCATCGTTTGGTGATGCGGGTGCATCATTTGGTGATGTAGGTATATCGTTTGGTGATACTGTGCATCGTTTGGTGATGTAGGTTTATCGTTTGGTGATGTAGGTATATCGTTTGGTGATGTAGGTACATCGTTTGGTGATACTGGTGCATCGTTTGGTGATGTAGGTATATCGTTTGGTGATGCGGGTGCATCATTTGGTGATGCGGGTGCATCGTTTGGTGATGCGGGTGCATCATTTGGTGATGTAGGTATATCGTTTGGTGATACTGGTGCATCGTTTGGTGATGTAGGTATATCGTTTGGTGATGTAGGTATATCGTTTGGTGATGTAGGTATATCGCCTGGTGATGCGGGTGCATCGTTTGGTGATGTAGGTATATCGTTTGGTGATGTAGGGATATCGTTTGGTGATGTAGGTACATCGTTTGGTGATGTAGGTATGTCGTTTGGTGATGTAGGTACATCGTTTGGTGATGTAGGTACATCGTTTGGTGATGTAGGTATATCGTTTGGTGGTGTAGGTACATCGTTTGGTGATGTAGGTACATCGTTTGGTGATGTAGGTACATCGTTTGGTGATGTCGGTACATCGTTTGGTGATGTAGGTATATCGTTTGGTGATGTAGGTATATCGTTTGGTGATGTAGGTATATCGCTTGGTGATGTAGGTACATCGTTTGGTGATACTGGTGCATCGTTTGGTGATGCGGGTGCATCGTTTGGTGATGTAGGTATATCGTTTGGTGATGTAGGTAAATCGTTTGGTGATGTAGGTACATCGTTTGGTGATGTAGGTATATCGTTTGGTGATATGTAGGTACATCGTTTGGTGATGTAGGTACATCGTTTGGTGATGTAGGTATATCGTTTGGTGGTGTAGGTACATCGTTCGGTGATGTAGGTACATCGTTTGGTGATGTAGGTACATCGTTTGGTGATGTAGGTACATCGTTTGGTGATGTAGGTATATCGTTTGGTGATGTAGGTATATCGTTTGGTGATGTAGGTACATCGTTTGGTGATGTAGGTATATCGTTTGGTGATGTAGGTATATCGTTTGGTGATGTAGGTATATCGTTTGGTGATGTAGGTATATCGTTTGGTGATGATAGCTCAACATTAATGATAGTTCAACATTCATCGGTGATGGTTTAAAGTTTGATAATGTTGGTTGATCATTTATTGATGCGGGTACACCATTTAGTGATGCGGGTATATCGTTTGGTGATGCTTGTACATCATTAAGTGATGCAGGCACATCATTTCTTCGTGAGGGTTGAACATTTGTTGATCTTGGTGCAAGATTTACTGATGACAGCTCAACATTTATAAATGATGGTTCAGCATTAAATTTTATTGATGATGGTTCAACGTTGGTAATGTTGGTTTAGCATTTAGTGATGTAGGTATATCATTTCCTGGTTAAGCATTTGTTGAACGATGATGGTTCAACATTTGGTAATGTTGGTTTAACTTTCAGTGTTGCAAGTTGATGTTTAATCAAATCATTAATTGATGTTAAATCAAAGTTGGGTAATGTTGGTCAAATATTTATTAGGGTGAATTCTACATTTAATAATGTTCGATAAACACTTTCTAAGGTCGGTTCAACTTTTAATACAGTTGATTCGACTTTGTTGAACATTGTCAAACATTTGGTAATGGAGGCTCAACATTCAGTAAAGTTTGTTCACAAATAAGTAGAGTTGGTTTGACATTTAAGATGTTGCTAGTGTTGCTTCAGCATTTAGCAGTGTTGGCTAAGCATTTTTCATTGTTGGCTCAACATTTAGTAATGTTAGCTAAATTTGTAGTTATGTTGATTCTACAATTAGTAATGTTCGTTCACCATTCAGTAACATTTGCTAAACAAATTGGTGCGTGAAATAACGTTGTCAGCTCTGTGTGAAGAAATTGATCTGTAGAATTATGCGTACGCCTGTTCGAAAACAAACTGACGAGTACAAACATTAACATCTTCTTGAGAAGATATTCCTTAATCGAGCACCTTCTATACCAAAAAACACTATTTTTTTTAAAAAATAATTGTCTCCATATCCTCGTAATTTCTGGCAGTCAGTTTTTTCAGTGACCATGATAGGCGTATTATTGTTCTTTAAACAACACCAGAAATTAGAGTGAATAGAAGTAATTTGCTTTTAACAATTACCGGTTGAAGAAGAATATGGCCTGATAAAAGTCATAATTTCTCAGCAATTTGTAGCTGGCCATTTAACACTGTAGCTTTAGAAACAGGTCATTAACTATCGAGAAATGACTTATATGTATGCTTTATATACACGCCCATACATCCTTTTCATCATTCAGGCATATTCTACATAGGAATACATGTACTTATTATATAAGTATAAGCGTGTGTACGTGCATGAAAGTTGTTTTCAAAGACCATAATTTGTATCCTACAAGGAGATTTTGCAGTGCTTAGCCTCGCGCACACACAAAAATTTTCAATTTTCGGTACCAACAAGCTACATCTCATCATTTAAAACAGCACCTAATTATACAATACGCCCATAAAACTCAACGCATGGAATGTACGAGAGAGGAATGCACTCGAGTCACTGCCGGCTTCAACTCACCTGAAAATTCCTGATAAATCCCAGAGGGCAGGGCTGGGAACAAATGGATTCTGGATTCCCCGATTTATTCCGGAGTTGGTGGCGTGTCCACATCAGCTTTGACATGTTCATCGCGAGGCTGGGGAGAGGTAAGGGAGCAATGTTGGCATATTAGGTTGTTTCCATTTTTTTCAAAATTTTGAGATCAGCAAAGACAATTCTAATTTTTTGACCCAAGCTTTCGGCTAGATTAGTTCTAACGATGGGGAACGATGTATTTTTAAACAAAACCTCTTATGGTATCCGCGTGTGTCTAAGTATATTATTAGGTTGTATTGGACGTTACTATAGTATACCCGCGCCGTCTAAATGACGTTTGTATTTTGAAGTTAGAGGTGCAAGGTTATGTCGGGAATATGATACGTTGCTAGTGTTCAAATGCTATCAAAAATGGCGGCTTTATTCATAATTTAGAGCTGCGTGGTTATATTAAGAATAAAAAATGTTAGTAGAGTAAACTCCGTCGAATAAATGAGGCCGGTATTTCTACGTTAGAACCGCAATTCATTCGGGAAAATTATTTTTAATTGACTACAGGTAACAGTTTCAGATTACGCATCATGGTGCATTCATGGATCGGTACGAAGTAGTCTATAGTGGTATATCTGTGCAACGGAACTAATCTTGGAATATTTTTTTAGTGAGACGGAAAAATAGAGACGGCTTTTATAAATTTCACCGTGAAGAAAATTCCGCCGTGTATTTGGCTGAGTGCTAATTTTTCTGTGCTGGTCCTAAAAAAATTACTGAAACAAATAAACGCAACACGGTTGTTAATATGCGTGAAAACTTATGACGGTCTGTCTTACGGCCCCCTGCAGTTTTTATAGCGGACTGTTTTGTTGGGTATTCATAATATTTAATCGACCTGCTAGGATGAGAGAAAAAGGATCGTGTCGTGTTTAAGCATAAGGAAAGAGATGAAGTTTCGCTGTATTATTAATAAGGGAAAAGGAATGGAACCAAATTAAGATTTATTTCGTGCTGTAAGAAGATAACAAAATTAAGTTGTGATTTATGCGGACTCAGTGGAAGGAACCGTCTTAAATCATCATGTTATCTGGCCAAGAAGAAAAAGAATCCTTAAAGTATATTTTCTGAGTATCTGTAATACTTAGCGTGAGTCGAAATTTTATCTCGGTCTTTGTATCAACGACGAGAAAATTCAAGGAAGTTATCTGCCTTTTTTGAAAAAAATTTTCTTCGTGAGTATTCATACATTTAAAACATAACATAAATACTCAAAATGCTTTATGTCCGTAGTTTTATGTATTTCTAAGTAATCTTGTAGGCTTGCATACGTGTTGTTTGTTCAATCGTCCCCGTCCAGCCTGTCTTTTCTGTTACGACAGAGGGCAAAATTCGTTATCTTGCTTTCAAAAATACCGCAGGGAAAAATTAAAGGGATAATTCGAATTTCTGGTGAGCTGCAGATACGATTTTCTACAAATGGCAATTTCCAAAAAAATGTTCCCTAAAAATTAGTCAAAGAACCAGGGAAGGTGGACCCGTGGTTTCAAACGGTAATGCAAAACTGTTATTCACGGAAAAACTTTGAACAAGTGGAGAATACAGTGAATACCAATTTATTTTAAGAGGTTTTGATCTTTTACCACTAGAGTTGTGACCGCCAATGCCGACGCAGTTTTGAAGTCTCTTTCAGAAGTTCATAAAATGCCATGCCCCGTAAACAAAGCTTTCGTGAGTTATATCTGCCTATATATCTTTAATACTCGAACTGAAAATATGTCGTGTAAGTTTCCAAGCGTCGAAAACAAGCATTCTTGTGCCCTCTTGTTAGACCCACAAACCGTCAGGATCATGATCGAGGAAGGATTTGATCGATTGTGGGTAGAGCAAACTCTCGAGCGCTTCACCATAACAGGTCGAAATCGATCATAGCAATGTTATCTATCCGAATGTGCTGTGACTCGACTCGATACTTTTTCAATGCAAATAATTGAACTATCAGTGCAAATCATTGAGATTGGGCGTGCGGGGGCACTATATTGTTCACACGCCCAATCATTGCATTGGGGCAATATACAATATATTGCCACCGCACGCACAATCATTTAATTGGGACAATATACAATATTATTGCCCCGCACGCCCAATCATTGCATTGGGATAATTTACAATATATTGCCTCCGCACGCCCAATCATTGCATTGGGACAATATACAATGTATTGCCCCGCACGCCCAATCATTGCATTGGGACAATATACAATATATTGCCTCCGCACGCCCAATCATTGCATTGGGACAATATACAATATATTGCCTCCGCACGCACAATCATTGCATTGGGACAATATACAATATATTGCCCCGCACGCCCAATCATTGCATTGGGACAATATACAATATATTGCCTCCGCACGCCCAATCATTGCATTGGGACAATATACAATATATTGCCCCGCACGCACAATCATTGCATTGGGACAATATACAATATATTGCCCCGCACGCCCAATCATTGCATTGGGACAATTTAGAATATATTGCCCCCGCACGCCTAAATTCTCCATGACGCGGACAAAAACCTTTGTATGGTGCACTGAGGTCGTTGGCGTAGTTTACGAGAATTACTGACACACCAATACTGAAAGTTCTGTTAATTGCCCCTCTCGACAAATGGAAGTGCGCTTCATCTCTGTAGATCGAAGCTGCTGTTCTTGGAATCATCAATTTATTTTTCTGGTACAATGTTGTACGAGTTTCCGAAGTTCTCACACTCAATTACTGCACATCAATACTGAATTCACTGCAATTAATAGCGGTGTAACATTTCCATGCAAATTGGCTTATTAATTATTTAAATTCCAAGCATCGTTCTATTGAGTTTAGTTCTGAGAACTATATTTCATATTCCCTCTGTCATCTTTGGATAAAACACTGAAGTTGGATAGATTATGCTTTCCCAACAGAGTTACATAATACTTACTTGGACAAAATTAGGTGTGAGGTATGGCAGGGCAGTATTTAATTTGTATTTAATCTTGCATTTAATTGCAAGATTGGTCTCATTGATTGCTTAACGGAGGGAGCGTTTAAATTGTGATCAAGCTTGTAAATTTATACGTCAGAATTTAATTTCTTCTCGAAAAATTTAAATGAGTAAAAATTTATTTAGCTTCTCTCTAAAAATTACTCAAAGAAATACTTAGAGACAGTTCAACAATAAGTCTATTTATGCATAAGTTGGGGAAAATATTTTACTGTCAGCGACCTTTCACTCGGCTTGATTTATCAATAGATACACAAGTTAAATTATATTTAAATTAAATAAATAAACTCACTACCCACATGTGTGAATCAGATATATCTTTCGAAATAACATTTAGAATAGGATGGCTGTTTCTACTGAAGGATTGCATTAATAGGTGTTTCCAAAGCAAAGGGACTCATGTTGCTAGTGTGATGACCATTATGTGATGCCACATATTGTGATGCCACATACTGTGACGCCACTTATTGTGATGCCACATACTGTGACGCCACTTATTGTGATGCCACATACTGTGATGCCACATATTGTGATGCCACATACTGTGACGCCACGTATTGTGATGCCACATATTGTGATGCCATATACTGTGACGCCGCATATTGTGATGCCACATATTGTGATGCCACATACTGTGACGCCACGTATTGTGATGCCACATACTGTGACGTCACATATTGTGATGCCACATACTGTGACGTCACATATTGTGATGCCACATATTGTGATGCCACATACTGTGACGCAACATATTGTGATTCCACATATTGTGGTGCCATACACTGTGATACCACGTATTGTGATGCCACATATTGTGGTGCCACATACTGTGACGCCACATATTGTGATGCCACATATTGTGGTGCCATATACTGTGATGCCACATATTGTGATGCCATATACTGTGACGCCACGTATTGTGATGCCACACATTGCGATGCCATACACTGTGATGCCACGTATTTTGATGCCACACATTGTGATGCCATATACTGTGACGCCACGTATTGTGATGCCACACATTGTGATGCCATATACTGTGATGCCACGTATTGTGATGCCACATATTGTGATGCCACGCATTGTGATGCCATATACTGTGACGCCACGTACTGTGATGCCACATATTGTGATGTCAGGTTGTAACCGGGGGTTGTGTTGCTACTTTATATAGCACAGCCTTCATGCCTCTTTTTACTCAGATAATCTTTATTGTTATTTTCACGTTGGTTATAGCCTAATTGTAAATTTTCATTCCTTTCAGTTGGTAATAAATTTAACCACCATAGAATATATGTAGAGATCCTAAGAAAATTCTAAGCGGAAGTGAAGCTCCAGTTGCACTGGTAGGTGAAATAGTAAGTTATCCTTCTTAAGAATATATGAGTAATTTTGCAATATTTTGTTACTTGCTTGTTCTGTTATTATTTATTTTGTTGAAATTCAGTTATTATTTTTTTGCTGTTTGATTTCTATTAGTTTACTTATTATTTTAAGTATTTATTTTCTTTTGAGTTATAGAATTTATTTTATTTTACGTTTTCATTCATTCAAGTTAAGTAGTGTAATGTGTTTCTTCAAGTTCTGCATTTCTTTTTGTAAATACCATGTTTTCTTATTACTTCCTTAAATATTTTTTGCATGTATTATAGTGTGTTGTTAGCTAAGATGGTTGCATGTTGCACCCCAATCTCCTCATGTTCCCTCCACTGGTCTCATAGTCTCTTCTATTGACAGGTAATTAATGTAAGGTTTTGGTTTATTTTCTACAGTGTCGCGTTCCCACCGGTCCATGCTCCATTTAAGCCGCATTAACTTACTCCAGTTAACTCCGGTTAACTTCATTTAACCTCCATTTAAGTTCCATTAATTTGTCCCTATTAATTTAGCTTCATTCATTTATTACCATTCATGTTCCTCAGTTCATATTTCATTGACCAAAGCATTATTATCCATTACATTTTCACTTGTATCACTATTTTTCCAATAGCAATTTATCAAGTAGAAAAGCCTTATTTTCCCTATTTAGTTGTCATTTAGTAACAAGCAGATAACGAGTTTATCTCACCTGCGGGAGACAAACGGCAACAACATATTGTAATGCCACATGTTGTGATGCCTCTCATTGTGATGCCGCATGCTGTGATGCCACATGTTGTGATGCCTCTCATTGTGATGCCGCATGTTGTGATGCCACAAGTTGTGATGCCTCTCATTGTGATGCCGCATATTGTGATGCCACATATTGTAATGCCACATATTGTGATGCCACGTATTGTGATGCCTCATATTGTTATGCCACTCATAGTGATGGTACACTCATTGTGATGTCACATATTGTTTTGCCACGTATTGTAATGCCTCATATTGTTATGCCACTCATAGTGATGGTACACTCATTGTGATGATACTTATTGCAGGGAGACGAGGCGTCACCTCAACACCTGCGCTGGTGGCATGAGTACCGGTGGATCTTTAAGGGGGTCCTCCCGAGGCCCCTGCCAGGCCCCTGTCGGTCCGGTGAGGGTTCTTTGTTTTGTTGGAAAAGGACCCTTAGAAGGTGGACTATTCGGTCCGAAAATTTTATGGCGCTTCGAACACTAAATCAATCCCCCCCCCTCCAAGGGTGAGGGGGTAAGAAGACTAAAAATCCCGAATTTTCGACCCCATATAAAAAGAAAACAATTCAGGAAATGAAAAATCTAAGACTACCAGTTTGTTAGAAATGTTCCAAGGATTCTAAAACTGTCTTTATTTTTTTCTAACATAAAAACTCAATGACTTCTATTCTTTTGAAATATAAATAAAAATGAACTAAAAAACCAATATGTCCAATTTTGACAAAAAACTAAGGCCTGAATCGAAAAAAGGAATGGGAGAAATTGTGTTTCTTTTCAAAAGTTACGTATGATAGTCAAATGTCATAAGAATCAAACTATAAATATAAAATTTCATAATTTTTATGAAACATAAATAATTTTTTATAATTTTTTTGTTGTACATTACAATTCACAGTGTTAATATGAAGTTATGCATGGAGATTATCGAAATAAAAATGAAAAGAGCAATCAATTACATAAATTGTCCATTATATTACAGTTCAGATAAATATTTATTTAGGCCTTATTTCTAAGAAACCTTTATTTTCAAAATTCAAAGGAATAGAAGTCATTGAGTTTTCATGCAAGGAAAAAACAAAGACAGTTTTAGAATTCTTGGGACATTTCTAACAAAGTGATAGTTATTGACTTCCCAATTTGTACATCTAATTTTTTTTATGCTAGTTCAAAACCTAAAAATTCGGTATATTTTAGGTATTTATCAAATATCGCGTATCTAAAAGTAAATAAAGTTCTAAATAGAAAATTGAGGACTATCACTTTGTTTGAAATATTACAAAAGGATTCCAAAACTGTCTTTGAATTTGTTCTAGCATAAGAACTTTTTAACTTCTATCTTCTTGAAATTTGTATAAAAATGAACAAAAAAACGAGTTTTTCCAATTTAAAAAAAACGAAGGCCTTAATCGAAAAATTTATCGAGTAAAATATGTTTTTCTTTCAAAAATACATATACTGGCCGAATTTCGAACGAATCGGATCAAAATTTAAAAAACTGGGAGGACCCCCTTAACTTCTCCTCTCTCAGGCATGAAAAACCATGCTCTACAGAAATCATTCATCTTTTTAAGACATATATTTAAATTTTCGCAGCCTGTTCACCAAACATCTTACGCAGTACGCACGCTAGGAAGGATTTTTCATTCATAAACGCAAATCTGACCTAACTTTCCACCTTTCCAACTGTTTTTTTATTCATTTTCTACGAAATTTAACTTCTTGGTCAATTGAAAACACGTTTCATTATCATAACTATTTTTGTGTCTGGAAGACAAACAATTTTTAAACAATTTAAACAATTTAAACAATTTATTTACCACAGGTGATGCAGAGATAAAATGTTTCTTAAAGCTAATAAAATAAGCCTTAATATCGATAAAACAAAATATATTACATTCTCATACAAGAAAAATATATCTCTCCCACGCATTCAAATTGGCGAAGGTGAAATCGAAGAAACCAACTCAAGTAAATTCCTCGGCATCATAATAGACAAACATCTAACCTTTAAAGAGCACATCGCTCATATTAGTTCTAAATTATCAAAACCTATCGGAATCCTAAATAAAGTTAAGAAATTCCTGCCTGAAACAGCCTTACAAACGCTCTACCGAACGCTCATTTCACCATACTTGCAATACGGAATAGAAGCATGGCACGGAACTGATAAAAATAAAACCAACAAAATTTTTACCCTGCAAAAAAGAGCCATAAGAGCGGTAAAGAATCTAGAATATAATGCTCACACAAATGACTCATTCAAAAATTTATGAATACTTAAGCTCTTGGATCTCTACAAAATCTCCATTTGCAATTTCATTTACAAAACATTAACAAATGATGGCGACAATAGCCTAAAACAACTATTAACTACGCAAACTGGTCATCACGACCATTTAACCCGAAATAGAAGTAAATTCATGCTTCCTTATTACTCAAAGGCTCGGTCACAACACAGTATCCTCTTCGTTGGAACTAAAACTTGGAACTCAATACCTGCGGAGATCCGTGAAAGTAATTCTTATAAGGTATTCAAAAAAAGTCTTGAGTCTCACTTCCTATCAGATTACTAGTCGTGTATTTAAGATCACAGAGTCAAACCTTGTCCCCTACATAACTGGTCCTAATAATGTAATTCACCTTGATTAATTTCGCCGATCTTCAGTCTGTTCTTGAATCGTTTGTCGAATATACTGTTAAATCTAGTCCATATGAACTATATTGTGAAATGAAGTATCTAATTTCGAGTTACTTATCTCATTGATCAGTCTAATGCGTCTCTAGTTTAAGTGAATTAGGTTAAACATTATTGTACTCCTAAGACTATCCTTGATGGTAGGATGCCCTAGAAGTCACTGAACTTATTCGGGCCCACAGGTAGCTATACTCAAATTTGACCATTGTACTAGACTTAAGCCACAATGAAACCTTATGAAGTTCATTATTTATACGCTCCGCCATCCTAGCGGGATTTTGGTCTGGAAGGACAGCAGAAAGGGTACTGTCATCGGCAAAAAGTATGAATTTGAAGAATGATGTAGATTTAATGATATCATTGATAAAAATTAGAAAAAGGAGAGGCCCAAGGACAGATCCTTGTGGAACCCCATGGCTAATTGTCTGTGGGTCTGATTTTGCGTCGTCAATGACAACGTATTGTTTCCGATTTGCTAAGTATGATCTAAACCAATCATGGGCAGCCCCTCGAATGCCATAACAATGTAGTTTCGAGAGTAATACGTTATGGTCCACACAATCGAATGCTTTTCGAAAGTCAAGAAATACGGAGAAAATAAGCTTTCCTTCATCTATATTAGAATAAAGGTATTGCAAATGATTTAATACAGCTTGTGTCGTAGATTTCTTAGAACGAAAACCGTATTGTTTGTCGTAGAGGAAAGATTTTTGTTCAAAATACGAATACACTTTTTTATACACAATTTTCTCGAATATTTTGCTAATAATTGGTAGTACAGAGATAGGTCTATAATTGTTACCGCAGTTTTTATCACCATTTTTAAAAATAGGGGTGACTCTCGCAATTTTGAAAGAGTTGGGGAAGATACCTTGAGAAAGGGATTGGTTGATAATATAAGATATGCACGGTGCTATTATATCAGCTATAGCCTTAAGAACTTTAGCCGAAAAATTTTTCAATCCACTTGATTTATTTTTTAAGTTGTTTATGCACGTAATTACATCGGAGGGATTAGTTGGCGTGAAAAAGAAAGAGTTAGGTTTACGGACATGGTCCATGTATTGCAAGTGGTCTCTGGGTTCACTGAAGACACTATCGGCTATAATTTTTGCTATGTTTACAAAAAAGTTGATAAACACAGTTGCAGTATCTTTTTTCTCGTGGTATTTTACATTTTCGTGAACGACGGACTCAATTGTTTTCGTAGTATTATTCGGTTTATAGCATGAATTAAGCAGGCGCCAAGTTTTTTTAATATCAGTTTTGTATTCAGTAAATTTGCGCGTGAAGTAGTTCGTTTTGAGGTTCGTATTTGATTTGTCACATGATTCCTGAATCTGTTATACGTTACTTTAGATATTCGCCCTTCGTATAGTAAGGCTAGGTACGCTTGACGTTTCTTTATATTGATCACGATATCTTCAGTAATCCAGGGCTTTTGTCTATTTTTCGGCGTAATTGTGCGGGTGATTATTGGACACCACTGGTTATATGCGTTCGTTATAATTTCAGTTAAATTTAGTATTGCTTCATCAATGTTAATCGCATTATTGTCCCGTTCACCAAGACGAGTGACGAGGACACACGAAAGCTAAAATTTTAAATGAAACCACGATGAAAAGACGATGTTACTACCGGCCCTTATAATTTATTCACTATAGAGTTACGTTTTTAATTTTTCCAGCCGTGTTCTTCAGGGCTGCAGTAAATACCAGAAATTTAATTATTTCTTGAGAAACGCCCGAGTGTCTCGTTTTTGTGACGTGCTGCAGCTCCAGCCGTCGTCCCAATTTCCAAAACTCTGACTTCCCATTATGGAAATGGGAAAACTTTAATTAATCTCGAATAATATATTAGAATGGCGGAAGTGACCGCAGAATGTATCTCACGTTCAAATTTAATAAACAGATAGTTATGCGTTCGTATTCGTTACCACAGGTTTGCTTCCAACTTTCCAAGTCTTTGAGATTGTCACGGTGACTCAAACACGATGATGTAAATTGTAAATGGATAGCAATCTTTCAATCATACCCGTAACAAATAATAGAAGATAGCAATCTTGTCAACCATACCCGTTGCAAATATTAAATAGATAGCAATCTTGTCGATCATACCCGTAACAAATAATAGAAGATAGCAATCTTGTCAATCATACTCGTTGCAAATATTAAATAGATAGCAATCTTGTCAATCATACCCGTTGCAAATAATAAATAGATAGCAATCTTGTCAATCATATCCGTTGCAAATTATAACAGATAGCAATCTTGTCAATCATACCCGTTTCAGAAAATAAATTGATATCAATCTTGTCAATCATACCCGTTGAAAATAATAAATAGATAGCAGTCTTTCAATCATAAACGTTGAAAATAATAAATAAATAGCAATCTTGCCAATTTTATTTTTCTTTGACATATTTTGTTTTCGTGATATCCTTCAGGGAATGACTGTCATTAAATTTTTTTTTATGCTTTGTTTCAGACCCAATGATTTTTACTTTTTGAACTGATGATGGAGCTGGCCTTAGGAACGTTTCCCTACTAAATATGATTATTTTTCTGGGCATTTTCCTCGTTTTCAGGTTCCTCAACTACGAAGTCGTGTCGTGCTTTATGCAACTACGCGGGCTACTTGAGAGGTGATCTCCGGAGCTTAAAAGAAGTGTTGCGCGGGTGACGCTTCTTGAAATGAGTAACAGACCCGAGGGAAAAAAATATTGGTTTCAGTGACTGAAGTGTCGTAAAAGTTCAGAGTTGACTGATGAATTTGTGACTATAAAGAAAACCAAAATGTGGAAACACAGTCATAAAATTAAATAAATATAAATTAAAACATTAAATGGGATATTTAACTTTTCAATGGGTGTACTGTTAGAGTCATAAACACCTCACGTAGATTTTTCCAAGAAAATATTCCTCTTATTCTTAAATTTTTCAACGCAAGTTCTATAACCTAATTTTGATTAAATGGGTGATGCTGGAACATACAAGGGATGGTAGTAGACTACCATTGGGATACTGCTAGATGCTGCTCAGATATCGATAGGATACTAACAAAGTATTGTCGGGATACTCACATAATACCCACTAAACACCCATGCCATAGTCGTTAGATAACCACGATACACTATGTGAAAATCACTGATCACAATTGATCCTGGGCCCCAAAAATTAAGTAATTCCATAGCTATGATTCTAAAAAATTATGAAATCACCAGGTTGTGTGGTAGCTATTGAAATTATAGAACATTCAAAACAAGCAGATTTGGTGCTTAAGTTAATTGAACAAATACATTCATGGCAGAAATGATGCTCAAGTTACTTTAATTTGAAAATTTTATGCAAACGTGACGTAAAATGTACTTTTTTCAGAGTATTTAAGGCATTTATAGAATAATGCACAGGTTATCTGCATACATATGTAGGATCATTTTAGGCGAACGTAGTGTACAGGTTAACTGTATAGGGATAAATGTAATTTTTTGTACATTTAAGAGCGAAATCACGTACAAGTTACCTGTATAGCAGCATTTAAGTGCACAGGTTGTCCGTGCTTGCTCTCACGAGAGAAACATGTTACAGATTTGGACTACTGTGTCATTCTCAACATGTTTCGACCCAACTCAATGTTCACCTGAGTTGGGTTACTACAGGGGTTTCTCCGGCTCTTGCATAAAATAAAATATTTCCATGAATATTTTGAAACAACCCAATGTGCGTTGCATGCCTATACTTCGTACGCTTACAAAGCTTAGTAGCTCAACTCATTTTACTGTGAAATTATTGAGAATTTAATGAACGAGAGGAAGAAAGACCTCAATATTTCTGTCCCGTGACCGTAATTAGGGAGGTGTGGCGTCCGATTCTTCATGTTTGCTTAACATTGCATTCATGATACCTAATTCGATCCTGCAGGATCATCGTCCGTGTGGTGTGGAGTTCGATTCTTCACGTTTGCTGAACGATGTAATTATGAGATATAACGATCAGAAGTGAATAAGGCTGACGCATTCACTGCGTGACCAGGCCTTAGTTGCGAAGGAACTAAAAAATCTCTCGTTTTGAAAGTAAAACTTTACTCAATTTGTGTTCCTTGCGGTCCTTTGCTGGGAAAATTAGGCCAAAATTTTCCTCTAGAATCATGAATAAATGATGAATGTGCGCCCAACGTTATCGTTATCAGCTTATCTGTGAAATTTGTGTCATTTTTTCCCGCATGACATTATATAAATGAAATGCTGTGATAAAACGGGGCTGTAATTTATTTTTTCGGTGTAACATTTTACCCTCAGATATATGACATTTTGGTTGACTGCGCAATTTCTCAACAACGTAATTTTATAAATAATATGTAGGGTCAGATACTTTATGGTATATTTTTCAAGCGATAGAATAATTAAAGTAAAACTCACCATGAAAGATTACGGAATATAATATTATCTTGAAGTAAATGAATGAATTTCATGCTCTCATTTCTTACGGATGAAATATATTATCGTGACATATTAGAAGAAAAATAAACTCTGGTCGCAGTTGCGGATGTAACGAAAAACCAAATTTACAAAATTTAAGTCAAACTAACTACTGATGCTCTGTGAGTGAGATGGACGAGTGCAATTTAAAATTATTGTGCGACCTTCGAAGAATGCAGACGTAGGTAAAAGAAGGATTGATTTTACCCTTCGTATTCACAAAAAAATAACAATTAATTGATTTTATCCTTCGTATTCACTAAAAAATAATATAGAAATTGATTTTATCCTTCGTATTCACAAAAAAAGAAATAGAAATTGATTTTATCCTTCGTATTCACAAAAAAGAAAATGAAATCGATTTTATCCTTCGTATTCACAAAAAAAAATGATATTGACTTTATCCTTCGTATTCATTTCTAGGTAACTCAACTTGCGTGCAAGTGCAGGTTGAAACAACAGTTTTGCAAAATTAGAAAAGAATTAAATAGAGGCAGAGGGTACATCTGATAACGATCCCCTCAATTATGTGAACTTACATAATTTTTTGCTCATGAATGAGTGATGTCCATGTAAATTCAAATTATGTTTCACAATTTGACACACAACTGCATGTTTCCTAAATTTATAAGAATTTTTCAAAAGTTAGTGTAAAGTTTTAACAAATTATGATAAAAATTGTTCTGTGAACCAATATTCATCAAATGTAAATTCCAAATCGAACAAATGTGCCGGCTTAAGCATGAACATAAATTGGCTATTTTCTTGATAAAAAATATGATGAATAGATAGTTAGTTCGGTCAATTCAGTAGCGAAGGTTACGTGATACATTTGAATTAATTAGCGAAGGTAACGTGACACATTTTAATTTATTAGCGAAGGTTACGTGATACATTTTAATTAATTAGCGAAGGTTACGTGATGCATTTTAATTAATTAGCGAAGGTTACGTGATACATTTTAATTTATTGGCGAAGATTACGTGACACATTTCAATTAATTAGCGAAGGTTACGTGATACATTTTAATTAATTAGCGAAGGTTACGTGATACATTTTAACTAATTGGCGAAGATTACGTGACACATTTTAATTAATTAGCGAAGGTAACGTGATACATTTTAATTAATTAGCAAAGGTTACGTGATACATTTTAATTAATTAGCGAAGGTTACGTGATGCATTTTAATTAATTAGCGAAGGTTACGTGATACATTTTAATTAATTGGCGAAGATTACGTGACACATTTAAATTAATTAGCGAAGGTTACGTGATACATTTTAATTAATTAGCGAAGGTTACGTGATACATTTTAATTAATTGGCGAAGATTACGTGACACATTTCAATTAATTAGCGAAGGTTACGTGATGCATTTTAATTAATTAGCGAAGGTTACGTGATACATTTTAATTAATTGGCGAAGGTTACGTGACGCATTTTAATTAATTAGCGAATGTTACGTGACGCATTTTAATTAATTAGCGAAGGTTACGTGACGCATTTTGATTAATT
Organism: Morinoia aosen; assembly: GCA_030386875.1. Classification (NCBI taxonomy): domain Eukaryota; kingdom Metazoa; phylum Arthropoda; class Malacostraca; order Amphipoda; family Talitridae; genus Morinoia; species Morinoia aosen. The sequence goes on from CM059556.1 coordinate 38,941,943, forward strand.
AGCGAATGTTACGTGACGCATTTTAATTAATTAGCGAAGGTTACGTGACGCATTTTAATTAATTAGCGAAGGTTACGTGACACATTTCAATTAATTAGCGAAGGTTACGTGACAAATTTCAATTAATTAGCGAAAGTTACGTGACGCATTTTAAGATAATATTGGTGTGCTCATTAGCATGTTATTTTTTAATAATGTGCTAATGCACGAGTGCTAAAAATGGTAACAAGAATAACAAACTTTCCATATATTTACCGAGCTTACAAAAATGTTAATCACGATGCTTCATTTTATGTAGCATTAAATCGCTAATGATTATTTCAGTTTATAACTCTGTGTCTAGTGATATAATATCATTTTTATATATAGCATTATGTCGCTACATAATAGCCTGCGTGCTATGCTAGTGTTCTTGCCAATAACAAAGTGTTTCTAATTATTGTTTCATATTTGTTTGACAACCAGCAGTGTTTTAAGACTAATGACTGCAAACTTTGGTGCAATTTGAAAAAAAATTAAAATCATGTAATATCAAAAGTGTTTAACGAATATGAGTTTGTGTGAGGGATGTTCTTCGGCTACCTGACGAAACAGATTTACCACATACGAGCATTTTAAATATTCTCACGAGTACGATAGGATCGGTTTAGCAAAGAACAATATCATCAAATTTCTATGAACTTGGGCGTGCATGACTACTACTGATTACCAGCAGGCAATAAAAAATGGATATTTTTTTCGAAATTGCAGGCGATGAGGCACGAGTTGCAGTGGAGGTGGTATCAAAATTTATTATTACGATTTTTGAGTGTATGATTGCAAGCATTAAATATAGCCACTTTTTTCATCTGTGAAAGTTCTTTACAAAATAGAAGTAAGTCATGAAAAAAGAGGACATGGAACACGTTTTAGAAAATGATTGCGGCACTCAGACAGGCTGATAATAGAAGTCATTTTATAAAGATGCAAGCACTAGGGGAAAAAAGAAATCATTCTACGAAGTTGCTAGTGCACTGTTGCAAGCACTAGGCTACAATAGAAATTGATTTAAAAAGTTACTAGTTCGCTGATGCAGGCACTAGGCGACATTAGGAATCGTTTGATAAAGTTACTGGTTAACTGTTGAAAGCACTGCGCAACGATATAAGTCATTTTACAAAGTTGCTAGTTCACTGTTGACAGTACTAGGCAACAATAGAAATCATTTTATAAAGTTACGAGTGCACTGTTGCAAGCACTAGGCGATATTAAGTCATTTTGAAAAGTTGCAATTGCAATGTTTCAAGCACTGGGCATCATCAGGAGTCATTTTACAAAGTTACTAGTGCACTGACGCAAGCACAAATTGACACTAGACGTCATTTTACAAATGTGCTGGTGCACTGGAGCAGGTGTAGGTGCAGGTACAAGTGTGAAGGTGTAAAAAAGTAAAGCTGTTTTTACCTTGCTTTTTTGGAGTCAGCGTGTTTCTGAGCTGCGTGTCTGAGGTGGTGACCGTCCGTGTCACTGAGCAGACCATTTTACAAATTAAACGAGGCAACTTTACCAAATTGCAATTACATTGAGAGCTCGTTAGTGACATCGGGACCATGAAAATGCAATTCAGCGAGACAAATAGATCATAATGGTAGGAGGAATTGATTACATGCGGTAATGGGTATAGAGTGTGCGACTGATGGCAGTAGTGAACGGATTTCTAATTTTTGTTGAGTCTATTGTTCTACAGCAATAAGTTGATAAAAAATGTAAGTTATGCTTAAGCTGTCACTGCAGGGAATGAGAGGATAAGAGAGTTTTCTTTAATGTGTTAAGAACGAAGAATAGTTGGTAAATTTTTGAGGATCAAGTGTTAGCTTCACAACTCTCGGACAAAATCTGCTAATTTAACTCGAGTGGGAAGTTTGACTTGAAAACTCTGGCAAAAATCTTCTAATTTGACTTAGAAGGGAAGTTTGATTTGGCCATTCTGGGAAAAATCTTCTAATTTAACTCGAGTGGGAAGTTTGACTCGGCAATTCTGTGAAAAATCTTCTAATTTAACTCGAGTGGGAAGTTTGCCTTGACAACTCTTGGAATAATCTTCTGATTTAACTCAAGAGGGAAGTTTTCAGGTCTACGGAGTGGAGGCGAAGAGCTAGAGTTGCATCATAAGTCGGTGGGATTAGTCTCTATCGCTGAGGAAAGTTTTTTTCTGAGGTTTCTGTCTCACGCAGGTGAGAACAAACGTGAACTACACAAGCTATGGAATGTCTCAGAGTTTGGTGAAAATTCACCAATAAGAGCGGACTTTACAGTGATGTTGAGAAATGCGCTTGAAAGTATGATATTAAGAAGTTAAAGAAAGATATCCTAGCAATGAGAAAAAGGCTCAGCATGTTTTTGCGTTCACTTCTTGTTATTTTAAGTATGGAATTTCAAATTCGAATTGTATTCTTCTGAGTTACATGGAGAGGGCTTTCAAGGTATAGATATTTGTGCCCATATTATGTTTTTTTTAATGCAGGGGGCTTGTTGAAATTTAGTTCATGGGAATCAGAAGTAATATGGAGGACAACACGAAATAAACACTTTGGGAACATGAGAAAGGGTCAAGAAATAGTTTGCAGAGTGACAATATCACGAGAAATGAATCAACATTGGGATACTTGTTACAACGCAAGTTTATCGTAAATGGTTAATTTCTTACACGTTTTCTTCAACATAATTTGGAAATTTTGCCAATTAAAAACAATGTTCTCAATGATGTCAATTGCGTCGTACATTCATCGAACATTTTTGCATAACTTTACTCAAAGAAATTGCTATCACTAAAGATAAGAGTCTGGATAGCAGTTTTTGCCGAGTAAAATTACGCAAAAATAATCGTAAAAATTGACAATAGACGTCATTTTTTTGGGAGCCGAATACCCCATACCTCAACAGATCTTGAAATTCAGGGACATATTTACACATTCATTTTTCATTTATTCTACCTTGCGATTCATTCACAAACCTGGCTCTCATGAGCAAGGTGAAACATAGGGATGTTATACCTAAATGAGTACATTTGAATTAGGAAAACATAATTTTAACTTTGGCTAATACGAGACTAAGGCCAGGAGACGGTGAAATATGACTATCAATTTTACCTAAATGAGTACATTTCAATCAGAAAAGTATCATTTTAATATTGGCTAATATAAGATTAAGGCCAGGAGACGGTGAAATATGACCAATCATCCCTGAACAAGTAAATTGAATTAGAAAAAAAATACTTCTATGTAGGCTAACAAAAAGGAAAAGTTGGATGATCTCACCTCTCGGTCCAGTTGCCGATGCGGACGTACTCGTACCCCTTGGCTGTCTTCTGGTACTGGAAGATGAAGTAGCTGCCGGGAGCGTCTCCGTCTGCGTTGAACTTCACTCTACTGCCTTGCAAACCTGCGCAGACATATGTGAACGACTTTATATCATGAATTCTTTTACTGTGTGTTCGTATATTCATACAAATAAAATATTTGACCAGAAATGATCCACAAGAAAGTATTACGTGCGTTGTATTATCTGCTTGTTCTTTGTCACACCCTGCCTGTACGTGTTGTTTGTCATACCCTGCCTGTACGTGTTGTTTGTCATACCCTGCCTGAACGTGTTGTTTGTCACACCCTGCCTGCACGTGTTGTTTGTCACACCCTGCCTGCACGTGCTGTTTGTCGCACCCTGCCTGCACGCTTTGTTTATTATTGACGTGTCTTCACCATAGAAATAGCATGTTTGTTTTGAAATAAATAGGTATTAAACATGTGAATTTCAATTTTTCGATTTAAGATTTAATTGGTTAAAATTTTTAAATCAGTGAATGTGTCGAAATCAATATAATTATCCCCCGCACATTAAAGCTGCACGCAAAATTGGGTTTTAGGTCGTCCGAGCGATGCGCCCTAACGTCGGCGGTGGGCGGGCGGTAGTCTTAACGCAGGAAATTTTGTCCACAACAAATTTTTTAAACAGAAGATGAAGAAAGAAATCTCATTTTAGGTGGTCTTCTTTTCGGTGCACTTGAGCGCGAGGTGTTAACTTAAAATAAGAAAAATTGGCATTATGGATATCGTAAAAGGAAATTGGAAACAACCTTCTTCTACGAATCAGAAGACGAAAAATTTAGTGTACAGAACATCATAAAGAAGTTCTGTATGAAATTGAATGCATGTTTAATGCAGAGGTTATGAAGAACGCCATTTTCATTTTAAAACCATAAATAGAAAGTTACAGCAGTTACTCACCAATTAATGACACGTTTTTCATGAACGTCATTTTCAACTAAAAAACAAAAATTAAAAGTTATATCAGTTACTTACTAATTTCACGAACATCATTTTCAACTAAAAAATCGAGAATCTAAAACTTGTGCAGTGACTCACCAATGAAGGACACGTTTGAAGAACGTCATTTGCAACTAACATATAAAAACTTCAGTGCAGCGACTCACCAATGAAGGAGACGTTTCTGATGTAACTAAGCACCTCCGGGCCGGGCGGGGGCGGGTCGACAGCGGGGCAGAGCGACATGTTGCCGCACTTGTCAAGGATGAGAGCGTGGTAGGCCTTCGCCAGCGCGTACACGGCGTCCACTGCGGCAGGCAAACGTCCTTATTGAGCCTCACGGTAGAGGAAACAAGGTAGGGTCATTTTTATGGGAGAAAATACACCTCCTCTGGTTCGGGTAGCCAATAGAAAGGCTTTATTTCAAACAAACTTTATGACGTCACCAAAACGCCATGTCGTTGGACCAATAGTGGAGCCAGATTTGGGGGTAGCAGTGCTACCAGATGCAATATGAGCGCTGCTATTGGTTCGTTGCCGTGACGTCAGCAAACCCATACCGTCAACGAAAAAAGGCTTGTTTGAACCTACCTTGTTTCCTCTACCGTATTGAGCCTTCATTGCAGAAATTGGTTTGTTCAATAACTCCGTTCAATAATTCCCAAAGCTGGCTTTGGGAATATTTCTCGCTGTCTAAAGGTATTTTTTCAGCACCTAAAACTCTGACATAAGGGCTGGAAATATTTTCGCACCGTGTATCAGCATGAAACCATGAAGCAAATCGTGTAAATGAAGGAAATACTTTTAAAAAGTAACAGGAGCATCTGTTGAGGTTGCAGTGTAAATGCATGGTTGAAAATGAAAACCAGGAGGATTAGATAAGAATTGAAATGAACAAAAATAATACATTTATTATATTTCAATCTTTATCATACAACTGAAATAACATTTACATCTCTGTGAAGAATAGCCGTTGAGAATCGATTTGAAAATTAAATTAAATATACACTCTTCACATGATTGGGCATTCTACTTGTTGTTTCATCAGTATTGTAAAGTTTTCGTACCACCTTAATTCGTCCTACTATCTTCGGATTGACCAGGACTCTCTGTAGTTTTTACAATATGTAATAATTATATTTATTCAAGTAGAATCAATTTTTCATGGATAAATTTCAGGAATATTTACACTAATTTCCCCGTTATGTTTTTTTATTTAATTTAATGGATTTTGAGGCGATTTGTATGAAATTGTTCACTGATCTTCCACGCACTCACTGATATCCCAGACACTCTCCCTCTTGATAATAAAATTGCTTCAAGATCTCACTGACCCACGTTCCCCTATCAAGCTCTTTTCAAAAACACTCACGGTTCCCACACTCCCACTCTCCCCAATCCCCAACGCTCCCCACTCTCCCATGGTCGTCACTCCCCCACGATCCCCACTCCCCCACGGTCCCCCACACTCCCCACTCTTTTACGATCCCACTCTCCATCGGTCCCCACTCCCCAACGCTCCCCACTCTCCCCAATCCCCAACGCTCCCCACTCTCCCCAATCCCCAACGCTCCCCACTCTCCCATGGTCCTCACTCCCCACGATCCCCACTCCCCCACGGTCCCCCACACTCCCCACTCTTTTACGATCCCACTCTCCCTCGGTCCCCACTCCCCTACGATCCCGTTCGTTCCCCAAACACTCACCATCCCCCCTCCCCAACGCTCCCTACTCCCATACGCTCCCCACTCCCACTACCCCCCCCCCCCTTCCCCATGCTCCCACTCACCCACAAAGGGCACAAGCCCCTCCTGCTGGGTGCTGATGGCCTCGTTGCCAGAACACTGGTTGCGAGTGTCGTTCACGTCGAGCTTTTTGAAGGTGCAGTTGAAATGCTTTGTCCAGAATTCCTTGAACCAAACGTTCCTGCAGTTGCGCCTGACGAGCACACCGTTGACGACCTCCTCGCATTTGCGAGCATTCCGGTACCTCGGCTTCAAGTTGTGGAAGTATTCGTCGAAGCCTGACATCAAAAGAAGAAGAATTCGATCAAGTGCTTTGTCGCGCAGTCCGGGAATTAGATTAGGCTTGGTTTAATCAGGTTCATTCGATGAAGCTTTGTTTTTTTAACTGGTTTTGGGTGCTTAGACTGGGTATCTGAAGTGGGTTGTTCAAAATAGGGTATAGATTAGAGTTGGTTTAGTTTAAGCCGTTCGCTGAATGCTTGGTCAATATTTTTCACTGCGTTTGATTTCTTAGACAATGTATTTGAACTGGATAAGTGATTAGATTACGCTGAGTTTAATTAAGTTCATTCGTAAAAGGGTTGGTATCATTTTTCCAACAAGTTTTACTTCTTGGACAAGGTATTTAAAAAGGATTGATGGAAATCCTGAATAGGTCACCCGGGTATAGACAGACTCAATCGTTGAGGATTCGTTTGTTTTGATCGGTTTTAATTTCTCAGGGAGAGTTTGTAAACTGGGTGGTTGAAATTAGACAAAGAATTTAAACAGTCGTTTGAAATTAAGGGAGCATTCGGTACTGTAAATTGTGACGAGATTCAAATTCAATTTAAAAATTCACTTTCAAGCTCTCATGTAAACATACATAATATCTATTAGGGACTACACTATAAGCTGCTTTCAGGGATCACATTTAAAGCATCCTTCAGGGACTACACTTTGAAAACCTTTCACGAACTACACTTTCAGCACTTTTTCAGGGACCACATTTAAAGTATGCTTCAAAGATCACACTTTGCGCATTTTTCAAGAACTACACTTGAATCCCCTCCTTAGAAACCACACTAGGGACCACACTAGGGACCACACTAGGGACCACACTGGGGACCACACTAGGGACCACACTAGGGACCACACTAGGGACCACACTAGGGACCACACTAGGGACCATACTAGGGACCACACTAGGGACCACACTGGGGACCACACTGGTGACCACACTGGGGACCACACTAGGGACCACACTAGGGACCACACTAGGGACCACACTAGGGACCACACTAGGGACCACAATAGGGACCACACTAGGGACCACACTAGAGACAACACTAGGGACCACACTAGGGACCACACTAGGGACCACACAAGGGACCACACTAGGGACCACACTAGGGACCCCACTAGGGACCCCACTAGGGACCACACTAGGGACCACACTAGGGACCACACTAGGGACCACACTAGGGACCACACTAGGGACCACACTAGGGATCACACTAGGGACCACACTAGGGACCACACTAGGGACCACACTAGGGACCACACTAGGGACCACACTAAGGACCACACTAGGGACCACACTAGGGACCACACTAGCGACCACACTAGGGACCACACTAGCGACCACACTAGGGACCACACTAGGGACCAAACTAGGGACCACACTAGGGACCACACTAGGGACCACACTAGGGACCACACTAGGGAACACACTAGGGACCACACTAGGGACCACACTAGGGACAACACTAGGGACCACACTAGGGACCACACTAGGAACCACACTAGGGACCACACTAGGGACCACACTAGGGACCACACTCTAAGCACCTTTGAGGGACGTGCGCTTGGGGAGGATGGTGATGGCTCCCTCGGCCGCCGCCTCCTGGTCCTTCACGGGGTGGATTTTGGCGCCCCATGAGTCGCTGCCGACCCACAGAAAGTGGCCGATCTTGCCTGCCTTCGTCACGGCCGCTATCACCTTCCTAGGGTAATGGGGTGGTCTGGCTTGGGGGTGGTGATAAACTCTGTAGCTTGCCTAGGTAATAAAGTACTTACCTGATTACCTGGCTCAATTACCTGATGGTAATGAACTGTGAAGTTTGCTGGCAGTAATGATGAATTGTGTAGCTTGCTGAGGGGTAATGATGATGTGTCGCTTCCTGTGTGTATCGGATTGCACTCTATGTTTGAAGGGATGTTCGACATGTCTTCCTGGTTGGCAATACAACATATAACTTCCTTGTGGTAATACGCCAGATACTTCCCTATCATGGTATGAAATACTAAATTTCTATAAAAAATTAATTATTCATTCAGTGGTTACCGAAAAACAAACGACTTTGAGCCCAGTGGTACAATTGAAAATTCGTGTTGAGTGAAGATAACACATCTGCTGACTAGAAGATATTGGCCATTTTTTCGAAAAATCTTGAGTTAACGAAATTGTATGGTCTTTTAATGCGAAACATGATAAATAATAATATAAAACAAATAAATTAAAGCCTAAATATTTCTCATACAAAGAAATTTTCCAACTATAAGTACTCCTTTGCTTATATTTCGGTTGAAAGAACATTAGAAAACGTAGAATATTTTTTAACAAAATGTTCTCAATTTAGCTGCGAGACAATCTTCCTTAGCTAAAAATATTATAAAAAAATTGATGAAATGTTATGAGCATTTGTATCAAAACGTTCTACAATTAGGGTGAGAAGTATCAAGACGCGCTACAATTAGGGTGAGAAGTACCAAGACGCGCTACAATTAGGGTGAGAAGTATCAAGACATGCTACAATTAGGGCGAGAATCGCTATATGTTCATTGGGCCTAACAAATAATTCGTACGATTAGGCTCACACGCGTCGTTAAATACAGAAAATATGTTATGGTAAAATTATGACCGTAATTTCAAAATTTTAACAAATTTATGGGTAAAATGTCAACTGTCCTCGCTTAAATTTAATTATTTATTATACTAAAGATATTTCATTTTTACCAACTGAAATATTTAGTCAGCAGTCAGCGAAAGATTTTGAGCTATTCGTTATAAAATTGTAAACTCTCGGTCCTCGATGCTGAAATATTTAGGATTAGAATATCAAGTGTCAGATGAAATACGGAAATGTTGCTCGGTTCAAGACCAAATATCGGTTAATGAAACGGAAAAATTTTGGAAAATATTTACTGTCAGCTGTTGATATGTAAATATTTTTTTGTGAAATTGATACGCTCGTCTAATGAAATGGGAATACATGCTAATGATATGTCATATATTTTATAACGGAAAAAAACAGAAAACCACGTTGGTTTTGAGGAAGAAAAATGAAAGTCATCGCTGAGCAAATGCACTTAAATTACGTTTTATATTTCCTCAGGAAATTGTTATATATATACTAGGGTCATTTATTCATCTGTTAAGAGCGTTGATTTCCCAAAGAAATTCAGAATATTTCCAGGGCAAATAATTTGCCTTCGTGGACCATTGATTTCCAAAGAAATTTAGAAGATTTCCAGGAAAAGTAATTCATTTATTAGGGGTATTGATATCCTAAAGATATCCAGAATATTTTCTGGGTAAATTATTCATCATTCTGGAGCCTTATATCCCAAGGAAAGTCTGAGTATTTCCAGTATAAATAATTCATGTATTAAGAGTGAGTCTTGATATCCCAAGGAAAGTCTAAATGTTTCTATGACAAAATTTCATTTTTCATGAGCGTTGATATCCCAAAGAAATTTGGAATATTTCCAGGGTAAAAAATTTACATTTGTGGACCAATGCTTTCCTAAGGAAAGTCGGAACATTTCCAGGAGTATTAGGTTACGAGAAAAGAAACTCGATCTGTTGGCAGAATTTGACGGTGTCGGAAGCTTTTATCGGTGAGGACGAAAATAAATACCGCAGCTACACATTAGGTGAGGATCTCATAAATGATAGAAAAGAGATCAGCACCTCGAGATTAATTGGACGGCATGTTGTGATAGAGGTTGTTGTGCAGCGGAGTCAAGATGTGGCTACAGGTGGGACGAAACTCGTATGTCGATTATAATTGACTTATGTTATTGTTATACCTATCAGGTATCATAGACTTGTCGATCCATCTGATAGGCCTGCCAAATGCACCGAACACGTATGTTCAACTGACACATCTGTCAATGATAATGGACATGTTGCCACGACTTGTAGACCTGTCGACGTTACCGGGCATGTCAATCAAAACTGCACATCTGTCAATGACACTGGACATGTTGGCAGAATGAGTAAACCTGTCATATACATAGTATTCCAACCAAATTGAGAGTCATGATTATTATACATACATACTTCGAACGAAGTTGAAGGAAATTAACTCTCAATCTAATTAGCATTAACGCAAAAGAACTGCTGAAACATTAGATACTCAAATCTCAACCGTTAGCTATTCGAACAGAAGTATTTTTACTGAAATTGGCGTCTTTTAACTAGATATATAACTAAAATAGCGACAGTTCACTTGAACTTTGGTATAAGGAAGACATGCTCGTCAACTAACCTTGTTGTTCACATAATTCCCTTTCCATTGAATATTATTGAATGAATACTAACTAAATCCTGGCAAACGAATTATTGGGAATTTGTAATTTTTATTTGTCAAGCATATCAAAAAATAATTTATTTGCAAGAATATTTTTGAGATGGTTTATTTTGAAATACCTTTACAAATTTTTCAACTACCATGTGTCAAAATATTCAAGCATTTGGTGAAATTTTTCAGATTGACGGAAAAATTAGATGGATATGAAAATTTTTACGCCAAACTGCACCTGCAACAATGCTACACGAAAAGTTTGCAGCTTAGTTCTCGGTCGCAAATTTTTTTTTAAATCAGAGGCGAGAAAATCAAGTTTCGTCAGTTCCAGAGATTTGAAGGTGAAAAAATAACTGAAAAGAGGCAAAAAAATGAGAGAAAAGAGGTGAAAAAAGCGTTCCCTGATCTGAATAGCTCAGACGTAAAAAAATAGGCAAATGTAAACGTGAAACTTCCATTCATCATATTTCTACTAATAAAATAAAGAGAAAAATGTGTTTTCACACATAAATATGTACATCCTGGCATGTATCTCAAAACATCAAGTAAATGCAGGAACAAATTGTTTTAGTTAATTTTAAAAAAATTTTAAGTCCTCGTGTCGAAAGTGGAACAAGAATTGAGTTGAGAAAACTACTAAAAGTTGACTTAAACACCGCTGATTTAAATCAGTGATAATTATATATATGTCATTACTCTTCTAGCAACAAACGTGTTTGTATCTCTGCATATAACGCAGCGTCCAAAACAGCCCCTGGATCCGGAAAAACGAAACAAAAACCTATTATTTTGACCAGTTCGCAGTGGAAAAATCCGATACTAAACCATTTGGTTGATTAAAAAACCCTGTCGCCAGAGCCGTTCCCCTGACACTTTCAATTTGCATGGAAAACTTTTTCTACAACATTTCTGTATCACTTTGTAGCTCGGCCGCTCACCGTCCTGTGCTGTTGGTTCGGACTGGCGATGTAAAGAATGGGAGGATCGAAACCTTGTTTTCGAGAGGCTTGTACGATTTGAATCTACAAGTGTTCAATCGGCGGAGTCGATCCGGGAGTTATACGACATTGTTTTTGGAAAATTTCATCTTATACAGATAGGAAATGAGGAAAATTTGTGAAATCGTCGCTGTAAATAAACATGTTAGACATTCAGACTAGCCTGACATTCGTGTTCATTATGTTTAGGCCAAACTGCGCCCCATAAAGTACACAATGAAAATTTTCCCACACACTTAACGGCAAATGTCATCTCCATTGTTCAGAGGTGAAAAAATCAGTTGTCATTTCCATTGATCAGAGTCTGGTCATTTCCACACATCAGCAGCAACAAAAATGAGTTCCGACATTTACATAACTCGGAGGTGAAAATTTAATAGACACGTGGACCAGCCTGGTTTGTGTGTCATGTGTGATTTTTATTAAGAAAATTCTTCGTTTAATTACTTTTACTTTCATTTTCTGTTTATACTGAAGGTTAGATTCCTTACAAAGAAAAACAGATAAAAGTCATTACCAATTATTCGCAGTTGTTCAAAATTTCAAACAATTATTGTTCCAATTGAATAGCTGTGAGCTGTGGGGACATGAACTGAACAGCTTCCTGAGGGTGATGAATTGTGTTATCATTAACCGTTGGAGTATTCAATTTTTAACCATTGGAGTGTTCGATTATTAACCATTGTAGTGTTCAATCATTAACCATTGGAGTATTCAATTATTAACCATTGGAGTATTCAATTATTAACCATTGGAGTGTTCAATTATTAGTCATTGGAGGGTTCAATTATTAACCATTGAATTATTCTGTTATTAACCATAGGAGTTTTCAATTATTAACCATTGGAGTATTCAGTTATTAACCATAGGAGTATTCAATTATTAACCATAGGAGTAGAAATGACCATGAGATAATGAATGATCAAAAATTTTTATTTGACTGTGTGCGTTTCATGACAAAGCAGAATTATTCTTTGCTCATTCTAGTTATTCTAAATACGAGTAACTCTGACTCTGAGTCGTCATTGGTCAAGTCTTTTGTGAAGCTGCTTTTAGTCATGACCACCATCACTACCATAACTTTAATGACCACCTTCACTACCAGTACCACATTGACCATCATCACTACCATAATGACAATGACCATCAAGACTACTACTATGATCCCAATCACCCTATATCTGTCAAAATAACAGTGAAGACTATGGCTATATCATAACTACTTTGACTACCGTTACTACCCTAACTAAAGTGACTGCCTTCACTACACTTTGTGTCCACTTCAAATTTCCTGACATAGCTTACACAAACAAAATGATTCTTGTCACCATCATCACACCTGGTATTGCACAAGTCAACACCCCTGGTATTGCACCCATCAACGCACCTGGTATTACCCCCATCAACACCCCAAGTACTACCCCATCAACACACCTGGTAGTGCCCCCATCAGCACTCCAAGTACTACCCCATCAACACACCAAGTACTACCCCATCAACACACCTGGTATTGTCTTCATCAACGAACATGACCACCGCTCTGGCCTCTGGCTTCATCAAGAGTCGCTCGATGAGCGAGTCGAACTCCTCAGGCTTGGACATGGACCTGAAGATGGTCTCCGACACTGCCACGCAGATGCCGGCCCGCTCCGCCAGGCTGATAAACGAGGCGATCCCCTGCTCGCGCACAACAAAATCTGTTGCAATTCGAGGTCGGATCCGATGAGAGTCGAAGGGTCACTTGATGTGAAAATTAGTTGGGATATGAAGTCAAGACCGGGGTTTTCGATGAGAGTTGCGAAAAATTGCTGCAGTTTGAAGTCGGATTCGATAAGAGTCAAAGGGTCACTTGTTGCGAAAATTTGATGGGATAGGAAGTCGGATTCGATGAGAGTCAAAAGGTAACTTGTGGTGAAAATTTGTTTGAATTTGAAGTTGCATTCGGGATTTCTCTAATGCGAGCCAAAGGGGCACTTGTTGCGAAAATTTCTTGGAACTTGACGTTGAATTCGTGATTCCCTTGATGAGAATCAATAGGTCACGTGTAGCGAAAATATGTCGGAATTTGAAGTCGGATTCGTGAAGTCTTCAACACAAGTCAAAGGGTCACTTGATGCTGAAATGTGTTGGAACTTGGTGTTTGATTCGTGATTTCTTTGATGCGAATCGAAGAATGAATTGATTTTACAACAGATGCAGTGTGACGCAGCAATGAGGTATTTATAAGTAGAAAATTTTTTCACAGGACGTTCCGTCACTTGTTTTAAAATTAAAGTTATTGGTGCCGAAAGGTACACCAGCTTTTACTCGCTAATCAGATTTTATATGAAAACAATCGATAAAAATTTATATTTTTCAACGTTTAATGATACGCAAAAGAATTCAAGTCATTCAACAACCTTTAAGCCCTACTTTTGTTTTTTAACCCGATGTATAGGGTATTTTTTTAAATATTGGTCAATTTAAAACGCTATAGTTTTTTAAACTATTATTGCTAGAAGATTGATCTAGGTTTCATTCCAAAAGGCAAGTTATGAATTCTTTTCTGTTTAACTTTTGAAATGGTCTCATCTGGACTCAATACATAGATCAACATGAATAACAAAATTTACTTTACATTCTTTAAAAACAAATGCCGGCTTTGCTTAAATCGAAGGTTCACTAAAAGTTTAAAAGGGAAGAAAATGCGACTAAAATCAGTCATTTTATCCAAAAAACAAAAATACATTCTAGAAAGTATTGATATCAATTCGTAATCACTCCTCGAACCTCATTTTTCGGTTCAGTGAAGTTAAGCGGTGCAGCATGAAATACTCTTTCTTCTAGCACAAGGCTTCTCAACCATTCTATTGTCGTGTATCCGCTTAGCTTAATGATGTCTCTTCATGTACAGTTGAAGATCTAAAAAACTATATAATACACTTAATGTTTTACAATCATTTATACTCATAAGGCTGTATGTAGATGTATTTTGTAAATTTTATCATATGTAGTACGATAAATGTACCCCTAGGAGTACATGTACCCCCGGTTGAGAAACCCTGTTCTAGAAACCTGCAAAGGGAGAAGTCTAAAGGAGACAAATCAGGAGACCTTGCTGGCTGAGAAAAATTTGTTCTGTGCGAAATTATTCGTTGAAAAAATATTTTTTTAAAACGTATCACAAGTCGGGATACGCTTCATTGCTCTTAATAAGAAAGAAGCTTTTCATCTAAGGTTTTGTAAAATGGAAATATTTTCTTAAGCGACGCACGAAAGAGACTTTTTTATTTGAGTTTATTGTCAAAATTGATGACCCAACTGCACTGGTTCAAATGTTTCAATGGGGAATGTAATGTAAAAGAGCAACTATTGGAAATGATATGGAAGAGCTACTGCGACGATTTCCTTTACAGTCTGTGAACCACCCGCCCCACTGCAGTCAAGTTACAAAAATCCCCGCTTTTTATGGGTTCTAATCCAATCATAACCCATATCGAGTCATATCTAACCCTCTATTACGCCTCGCAGACAAACGATCCGTAAAACTTATCGGATTTCCGTGCCTGCATAAATCGCTGCGAGCGGTCAGCTGTGTGGAATTGTGGCGAGACTTACGATTTTTTTCCGTAGACTTTTGAACGGACGAGCCTGTCGTTACTACCCCCATAAAATTATCGGCTTCTCTTGTACGTCATTTCAAAGCATCGCGACGCTCGGTACAGCGGCAATTAGTGTTGCGTTTGCACTAGCTGAGGGAATGGCGTCTGGGGGATAGAATGACTAGGAAATTTGCATACTTCTCAGTGGAATACATAAAAAGGCTCTCTGCACTTAGGAGTAGTGGGACTTTTTGGTTATTTATACGGTAATACAACTCTATGGGAAATTATTATAAGCATGAAATCGTTTTTTATTGCATGCTGCTCGAGTGAAACCTCATTCGAACTGAAACTCGGTGAGCTTGTTCAATAAAATATTTTGTTCCACCAATGGGTCTTTCGAGCGTATATGAACTCATATCTTGATAATGAGAAAAATACGTACAACTTCGTCTTTTTTAAAAGTGAGGTATACAAGTGTGGAAAACGCTTAAAGTTATTATTTATACACCTAAAGTGCTGCGATATGAATAAAATTTAAGACATTCATGTATGATAATTTTTTTTATTTGGGATGGTGGGCACTACGCCCAATATATGTAACGAGTAGGAATGTTTTTTAGCTCAATCTGAATTTCAAGGCATGTTGGTAAAACTCATGATTTTGTTCAGTGTTAAAATTAAGAAATCGTTTCAATGCGACACGAAACTTGTCAGGAACCAAAACTAAAAAGCGATATTTTTAAAAAACAATTTCGCCATTACGCAGAGTGTTCATCAAATTTAAATAAAGAACAATTATTTTAATTATTTTAAGGAATAATTATTATTGCCTATCATAGCATATTAAAATTTTAAAAATTAATTTGAAGCTCTTTTTATTCTTGTACTCCTTGCTTTAGGAAATAAAAAGTTGTACGTATTTCTTCAACATCAAAATGTGAGTAAATATTTGATGGAATATCCTTATGCGTGTTCAGGTATGGTCTGTACGTTCGTGTGCGTGCTGTGTGCATATTTGTGTGCACATGCGTACTGATATAACACAGGCAACACGGGCAACTCAAGCAAAACTGACAACACAGGCAACACAGGCAACACTTGCCCGAGACGGCACCTGACGTAGGCTAATTTTCCGCTGCCTGATTTTCTTAACACTCGACGACGCAGAAAAAGGCCTTAGAGGGAGCATTGAAGAACTCGACTAGCATTTCTCTGATGCAAAATAAAGTCAAAGTAAACTTTGTAACGTCGACTGAAATTCTGTCTTCCTTCTTGGGCTTTCTACGAATTTTTTAAAACTCTTTTAGCCAGGTTTCCATTAGACGTCGACTTGAGCGAAAGAAATTATGAAAAATGTTTCAACAAATGTTATGAGTGAAATGTGCATATTTTAAGATGCTTTTTCTTACGTTCCTCATAGAATGTCGAGTTCATGGTTATTGAAATAGACAATTTCTCAAACATTATACTGGTGCTATCACACGGTTAAAGATTTTACTCGATTAGCTCAAGAAGTTCAGAAATTCAGGAGTTCAGGCGATATTCCTTTTGTTGAGTTCCCCCCAGGGCTAATCATGCAGAGGAAAAAACCGAAGTTATCAGAAATTTCCCGTCCATTTTGCCTCAAATCTCCGATAAAAGAAGCGAAAATCTCTTCAATTTACAGGGGCTTGAGGCGATGTGGCAGGCGTGCGCTGCTAAGCCTGCTTAGTGTACGTGTCGGGCACCAACTTAGGAAGTTTGTTGCCACTAAAAGTGCTGAGGAAAGTTGGAATAGCTGCATTTACTATGCGTATTCTAAGTGTAGAGAGGAAAGTTGTATTTGTGATGCGTTTTGTAAGTGTTGCGAGTAAAGCTGTACTTGTTATGCGTTTTGTAAGTGTAGCGAGTAAAACTGTATTTGTTATGCGTTTTGTAACTGTAGCCAACAATTACCAAGAAACCGTAAGCTGTTCGCTGTAAATGGGCTTCAAAGATTCTATGAATGTCTATTTATAATAGTCTGAAAAAAGTATGCAAAGCAAGAGCTCAGACTTTGCTAATTGAACGGAATCTGTGGAGTAAAAACTGTACTGTAGATATTTCCGCGCATGTTGAATCTGTTAAGAAATGTTGCATTCAGTGCGACGCCTGCTGATATTGAGCGTAGAAATTTTTGTGTGTGGCGAATTTTACAGGATGGAGAAAAAGCCCCCGGACTATCCTATTTGATAATATATCCATAGTTTGCTAGTGTTATGAAACAAAAATCGTCCTCATATTAATTTAGTAACCCACATGAAACCAAAGAGAAGTTCATTTCTCGATGAGCCCTCCTAATGCTCTGACTACACACTGAAGCTTTCCTCGGAAACTTTCGACAGAGACACGCATTTAGAATGAAGACTCTCATACGGTGTCAGTTGGAGTGGAGACACACGGTGTCAGGTAGAGTGGAGACAGTCATACGGTGTCAGTTAGAGTGGAGACACTCATACGGTGTCAGTTAGAGTGGAGACAGTCATACGGTGTCATTTAGAATGGAGAGTCTCATACGGTGTCAGTTGGAGTGGAGACACACGGTGTCAGTTAGAGTGGAGACAGTCATACGGTGTCAGTTAGAGTGGAGACACTCATACGGTGTCAGTTAGAGTGGAGACACTCATACGGTGTCAGTTAGAGTGGAGACACTCATACGGTGTCAGTTAGAGTGGAGACACTCATACGGTGTCAGTTAGAGTGGAGACAGTCATACGGTGTGAGTTAGAGTGGAGACAGTCATACGATGTCAGTTAGAGTGGAGTTTTCAAAAATGTTGACGTATGAAGGTTAGCGAAACATATGACTGTTGGTTAGGCGCTTGAGAGTTGACAGGACGAATGAAAGTTGACAGATTGAGTGGAGGTTGACAGGTCATATGAAGGTTCACGAACCTAATGAAGGTTGACAAATTGGATGGAAGTTAACAGCACGTATGAAAGTCAACGGGATGTATGAAAGTTGATTAAAAACGAAATATTTTGAAATCAAGGCAAGAACTACAAAATCAATTCTAAACCTATTTATTCATTATTATTATAAACTCGAAACTAATTCGAATTACAAACTCTAATCTCCGTCCTAACCCTCTGCAGAGATGGAAAACACGTCTCACATCTCCAGAACTGATGAAATGAGTCGATTTCTGAGAAACCTAACTTGTAAATTAAAAAGAAAAACCAGGGTCGCTGGAAATATCAGGAAAATATCTGAAATAAAACGATTTTTGGAAGTCTTTTTAGAACGAATAGAAAAATCGACGTAGCTCTAAACATCATTTCTTGGATTGGTTGATTTATGGACAACCTCACTTCTAGGGTAAAATGTGAACCAAGGCAACTCTAAAGTAGTATTAGTAGTAACATATGTTTGCCAGCGCTTCAGTCATTCAAACTATATCGCACCGAATGTAGGCAACTCTAAACATCACAACAAAAACTGAAATAGGTCGATTTCTAGCAAATCCCATTTTTCATTATGAAAATAAAAACCAACCCGACTGAAATCACGGCAAAAACTGAAATAGATCGATTTCTCGAAAATTATATTTTAGAATGAAAATAAAAACCAACGTAACTCTAAATATCACGAGAAAAACAAATCAAAGTTGCTTCTTCACCTTTTCTCCAAGGTAACTCCAAATGTCAAGACAAAAACGAATAAAAATTTCTTGTTCACCTTCTCTCCAAGGTAACTCCAAATATCAAGACAAAAACAAATTAAATTTTCGTGTTCACCTTCTTTCCAACGTAACTCCAAATATCACGACAAAAACCAAAATTGTTTGTTCACCTTCTCACCCTATTAAAAATAATGGGAGGGGCATCGGTGATTCTTGGGAGCGCTCCCAAATATGCATGGTTGTTTCATCCATGCGTCTCCTATGAGGCAACTTCGAAGTGTCCACTTTATAGGCGCGCCTGCGCCTCTGTCCCAACCGGTGGCCACGCATGGCTCAGCATGGAGCACTACCGTCGCGCTCCCAAGGCGCGAACAGTTTCTCCTATTTACCATCGGAGAACCATGAGA
Source organism: Morinoia aosen (assembly GCA_030386875.1). Classification (NCBI taxonomy): domain Eukaryota; kingdom Metazoa; phylum Arthropoda; class Malacostraca; order Amphipoda; family Talitridae; genus Morinoia; species Morinoia aosen. Next base: position 38,961,189 of record CM059556.1, read on the forward strand.
GGCCCAGGATGGCCACCTCTTAATTTGATTTCAAAAAAACGGCTGCGCACGGCTGATTTCCCATTAGTCCCACTTTCCAACCGTCACACTGCTCAAACCGATTATAACCAGTTTGCCCTTGAATTACTTTAGTTCTTGCGCGATTAATCAATTCACCATAAGCAAACACGGTTTATAGCACAATAAAAATGTACCAGAGTATGTAAATTAAATACATTCTTACTAATGTGCAGAAAATTTCATGGGTGCGTGTTCATTATTAAGCTGACATTAATGGGACATGTTTGCGACGTATAACTTATGCTTGAAGTTTTCGCAACGCAATAACTAAGGTTATAATTAATGGGCAAAAGGCTATATTTGGTTCAGAAGCGTCAACGATTGAATGTGCAATAATGGGAAATCAGCTGTACGCAGCCTTGGAGGCGAAAGCCTGCAGGGAACAATATAAATTTTCCTTGAAAAGAATATAGCAACAATACCCTAGGGTCGTTGAAAGAATATACTCGTAGCTATATATATATATAACAAAAACAATTATCGTCCAGCAGATTTTTCATCTTTCATTCCTAAAATTAGAAAGGAAAATAAAATGACTTTACCTTGCCCGAGCTTAATTACACCGGCTATTCATATACACACACTCCCCCACCTATCCCCACACACAAACCCTCCCCACACCCCCCTCCCACACACCTACCCCCATACCCACACACAAACCCCCCCCCCCCCCCTACACACACACAAATATGTATCTGAACACATAGTTCATCACCTACAAGAACTTCCTTCAATTCAAAGGTTGCTGAAGACTGACGAGGGAAAATTCAGGTTTGGTTTCCACATTTTGTTGTTTTACAATGCTCACATTGAGGTTTTGCCTTCACTACCAGCCCCACCACAACGATGAATCGTCTAAAATATCAATTGACCGAGGTGGTGAAACTAGCAGTGGGGTGCTTGCTCCGTTCATGCTCTTGAAATAACGCCTCTACAGACCAGCATTATACGTCTCTTCCATCTCTTGTTTCTTCTGACACCCTCACGTACTATACACCCTCACGTAATACACACTCGCACTGATATACACTCTAACACTACTTGAAACGTTTTAAATAATAGAGACACGATCCAGACATCTGTCACGCACAACACCAACTTCAAAACTGAGGCGAAAGATGGCAACCGTCATTTCTCTCGAGAAAGATGGCAGGCGTCTCACCATGAGGCCATCTGCACAAGTGGCCTCTGGTAGCAACATGGGAGAACTTGCTCGCATTGCGCTTATGAGTCGCGCCCTGGAAGTGTCAGAAGGGAAGAGGCCTCGGTTCGCTTAATACTCCTTTAATTCTCCGCTGTCTCTTTTAATCAACCATGCTACTCCCTTAATTTTTAATAGGGCAGGTAACTCTATATATTACGACAAAAACAAATAAAACCTGCTTGTTCACCTTCTCTCCAAGGTAACTCTAGATATTACGACACAAACAAATAAAACCTGCTTGTTCACCTTCTCTCCATAGCCGCCCTCGACAGAGAGCGTGGAGACGTACTCCCACCCCAACTCCTCGACGATCTCCACCATCGCCATCGCCTGGAAGTTGTCGGGTGGCACCACGCGACTGAAGAACTCGAACCTCGTCTTGTCCGACAGCTCCGTCGAGGTTGACGCGTAGCTGATCTGCGGGATCTGCGGTGAAAGTGTCCACAATGTGAACCGATTTACTTTAGATTATTTTTGGGGTTTTATTGAGTGGAAGAACCCGTGAATTTTTTGTTATTTTGAGGTCTTATTAGTACGAGGATCCCTTCATTTTTCATTATTTTTAAGGTGACTTGATTTTACATTTTTTTGAGGTTTTATTTGCTGCAAGAATCCCTTAATTTTTCGTTATTTTTGAGGTTTTATCTAGAGAGAGAATCTGTTCATTTTTTTTAGATTTTGTGTGCTGTGAGAATCACTTAACATGACATTATTTTTTAAATTTTATTTTTAGCCAGATTCAATTAGTTTTATAGTATTTTGAGGTCTAACAACCATAGCCCTTCTGTACGATCTGCGTTAATAATTATTAGCTGTGTGTGAGAATCATTTATTTTTGCCTTGATTTAGGGGTTTGACTATTATAACTTTGCTGTTCTACAGTAGAAAATTATCTATCGTAAACATTAATTAGTTTAGCTTAGTTGCTAACGCTTAATACTTTAACATCATGAAGCTTTCACATGTGATGTTCTGTAGTGGATAAAAGCCAGAAAATCTACTCTAAAAATAACCCTTTTTAAAGTATATGGTAATATGAATATGGTAATTTTCTTTCATGAAATTGGTCCCTGTTATTTCTATACTATTTTTATATCTGTAGACATTTTAACGAATAGGATTACATCAATGTTGAAATTAATGATCGAATTTTACCTCATGTTGATCTCGACAACATGAAAATAACTAAAAAGAAATTTGTGCAAAAAAAAGAAACAAATTATAAGCCGAGAAATTATCTGAAAAATTCCCACGCTCAAAGTAAATAGTTGATACATGTTTTTTCCTGCTGGTTTTACACGCTGCTTTCTATTGGTTTTACACGCTGTTTTCTATTGGTTTTACATGTTTTTTTCTACTGGCATAATTGTCTCATAATTATCATGCTGTAAGCGTTACACGTGCAAATATGTGCTATTCCTTCTGAAAATATCAAGTATATTTAGGGATGTATGCACACTAGGCGTTCTTGGTGTTCTGGTGTGTACGATAGTGGTTTAATGTGTTCTGATACATTTTGCGTTATTCCAATTTTGCAATGTAATTTTTATCTATACAAATTTTCTTACTTTGGGACAAGTGTCTAGTTTTACTGAATAAGAGTTTCATAAATATTCATATTTTCCCAATCAAAAGTACACTAAATGACACGTTCAGCTGAATTCTTTCATGCATGTATAGCTCGCTAGCCTGTTTAGGGTGTGTTAATTCAGGGTTTTATTTTAAATATCAACTATTTTTAAGTTGTTCCAGCTGATGACGGCATTGAGTCCGAGATGTTCATTTTCTTAAATACCAACTTTCAATTGTTCACTGATGATATTTTCAACTACTCTGTAGCTCACTATATCAAATATTTTTACTAATTTTTAGCGTGCTTCCACCAAGGATTTTTTTTTCATTTAACAGTGAGAAAAATGGCGAAAAAAGTTTTCTGTGGGTTCCAAAAAAATAAATTTGGACAAAAGCTGTTTTGAGAAAGTTTTAAATGAAATTTTTCAGCAACGAATGAGAAACCATTTCCACAAAAAATCCTAGAGAATAAATCTATTTAGAGGAGTACAAGTAAATTGAGCGAATAAAGAAAGTTCTATGCAACAACAAAATAAAGCTCACACCTTTCATCATTATTCCCACAACACAGGCAAGGAAAATTCAACTCCGAACCGGAATTCGTCGCTGTAGCATTCCAAACCGAGGCCTGCGTTTTACGATTCGTAAATTCATCAAAATTGGCCGCATTTCCCATGTAAGCGCTTCCAGTCAACAAATTCAGCGGAACGCACTGAGTAAAACGACAAGCCTTCATTTCGCTCAGCACTAGGTCACAATTTCAAAAACCGTCGGCTGTTCCGCACGACCGGCCCGGCGATGTCTGAATACTGTCGAATACCTTGCCTTTGTTTCGCTTGTTATTAATGTTAATGGAGAGGCATGCCTGTGACGCGGGTTTCTGCGGGAGTCTGGCAGTGGTGCAGCGACGGTGTAGCCTTGGAAGTTTGATTGGCTGGGCGCTGTAGCATGGAGTTTGACTGAGCGCTGTAGCAGGGAGTTTGACTGAGTGCTGTAGCAGCAGGTTTGACTGAGCGCTGTAACAGCAGGTTTGACTGTGCGCTGTAGCAGGGAGTTTGACTGAGCGCTGTAACAGCAGGTTTGACTGAGCGCTGTAACAGCAGGTTTGACTGAGCACTACAGCAGCAGGTTTGACTGAGCGCTGTAACAGCAGGTTTGAGTGAGCGCTGTAGCAGCAGGTTTGACTGACTGAGCGCTGTAACAGCAGATTTGACTGAGCGCTGTAACAGCAGGTTTGACTGAGCGCTACAGCAGCAGGTTTGACAGAGCGCTGTAACAGCAGGTTTGACTGAGTGCTGTAGCAGCAGGTTTGACTGAGCGCTGTAACAGCAGGTTTGACTGAGCGCTGTAACAGCAGGTTTGACTGAGCGCTGTAACAGCAGGTTTGACTGAGCGCTGTAACAGCAGGTTTGACTGAGCGCTGTAACAGCAGGTTTGACTGAGCGCTGTAACAACAGGTTTGACTGAGCGCTGTAACAGCAGGTTTGACTGAGCGCTGTAACAGCAAGTTTAACTGAGCGCTGTAACAGCAGGTTTGACTGAGCGCTGTAACAGCAGGTTTGACTGAGCGCTGTAACAACAGGTTTGACTGAGCGCTCAGTCAAACATGCTGTTACAGCGCTCAGTCAAACCTGTAACAACAGGTTCGACTGAGCGCTGTAACAATAGGTTTGACTGAGCGCTCAGTCAAACATGCTGTTACAGCGCTCAGTCAAACCTGTAACAACAGGTTCGACTGAGCGCTGTAACAGCATGTTTGACTGAGCGCTGTAACAACAGGTTTGACTGAGCGCTGTAACAGCATGTTTGACTGAGCGCTGTAACAACAGGTTCGACTGAGCGCTGTAACAGCATGTTTGACTGAGTGCTGTAACAACAGGTTCGACTGAGCGCTGTAACAGCAGATTTAACTGAGCGCTGTAACAATAGGTTTGACTGAGCGCTGTAACAGCAGGTTTGACTGAGCGCTGTAACAGCAGGTTTGACTGAGCGCTGTAACAGCAGGTTTGACTGAGCGCTGTAACAGCAGGTTTGACTGAGCGCTGTAACAGCAGGTTTGACTGAGCGCTGTAACAGCAGGTTTGACTGAGCGCTGTAACAGCAGGTTTGACTGAGCGCTGTAACAGTAGGTTTGACTGAGCGCTGTAACAGTAGGTTTGACTGAGCGGTGTAGCAGCAGGGCTAAGAGTATTGTAAGGGCACAGTTAATCTGGCGTTGTAACAGCAGTTTAACTAGCCGTTGTAACAGAAGGGTTAACTTAACGTTGTAACAGTAATGGTTGTTGTAGTACATGAAATTTATTTAGTGGAAAGTTCAAATACCAGACACTGCTTTAGTCGTAATTACGAGTCCCGAAAATCGATATTGACGTCGTTTGAAGTACTGAACATTAATCTCCCCGTCATTTGAAGTATTGGACATTGGTTTTGTCGCAATTTCAAGTCCTGAAAGGGGAGCATAAGTGAGCTCACGTAAGTCGGAGGTAAATTTTCGAAGCCTGTACGTCACATTTCATGCTCATACATCCGCAGGAGTCATATTCAAATTTTGTATTACAGCCCAGTCTAACTTTTTCATCGCCTGCATGCATGTTTTTTGCCGTCTAAGGAATTAAATCGCTTGTGTGGTGGAAACATGCATGCTCCGCGCGACAAAGTTTGACTGGGAGGTGCACTTTTACTTACAACTCTGCTCGGCTCGGAACGCTTTTGTAAATTTCAAAATCTTTCTAAGTACACGTACGCTGTATCGGTAATGTGTTATACATTGATTTGGCATGTATTTTTGAACATTCGTCAACAAGCATTAAGTTAATGTGTAGAATACACAAGCTTATCCTCACATAATTGAGCAATTATGTGTTTAATTATGCATTATGTGTTTAATTATGCAAGCTTATCCTCACATAATTGAGCAATTATGTGTTTAATTATGCATTATGTGTTTAATTATGCAAGCTTATCCTCACATAATTGAGCAATTATGTGTTTAATTATGCATTATGTGTGTAATTATGCATTATGTATTTAATTATGCATTATGTGTTTAATTATGCATTATGTGTTTAATTATGCATTGGAGCATAATGCGAGGGTATAGCAACAGTGTACCATAATTAAGAGCTATGGAAGAAATTTACCATAACCCAAGGTTATGGAGAGCTAGTGTCCATAATCTCAATCTAACTTTTTCGCCACCTGCAACATGTTTTTCGCCGCCTAAGCGATTTAAGCGATTGAATCACTTAGGCGGCGAAAAACATGCTTGTAGGCGGTGAAAAAGTTAAACTAGGAATGCATTTAAGGTCATGTTTTATAGGCATTTAAGGTCATGTTTTATAGGCATTTAATGTCATGTTCCATATAACATATAAAATCATGTTTTAAAGGCATTTAAGGTCATGATTTATAGGAATTTAATGTCATGTTCCATATAACATTTAAAATCATGTTTTAAAGGCATTTAAGGTCATGTTTTATAGACATTTAAGGTCATGTTTTATAGGCATTTAAGGTCATGTTCCGTAGGCATTTAGGGTCATGTTTTATAGGCATTTAAGGTCATGTTCCGCAGGCATTTAAGGTCATGTTTTTTAGACATTTCAGATCATGTTTTATAGGCATTCAAAGTCATGTTTTACAGACATTTAAGGTCATGTCAGATCAAGAGCTGCTGCACTCCACCGAATAAAGACGGCGAGCCTCCCCTAATTCAGCATCCCTCCTGACTTGCTGCGAGCCTCGGTTGTTTCGACGCCGAATTAACGAAGTTTACCGAATCAAAGAATCCTGTGCCACTCACGTTGAAAATAAACTGAACTTCGCTCTAGAATTGACCTGAACGTTCATTAACTTTCTTTATCTTCCGTACTTGGGGTTCACTTGAGCATTAATTTTCTATAGTTATTTTTCGAACTTAGGGTCAACTTGTACGTTGATTTACTTTCGATATTTTTCGAACTTGCGATGAAATTGAACATTTAATTATCTTCGCTATTTTTTGTACCTGAGATGAATTTTTGAATTTTCATCGACTTTCGTCAATTTTTGGTCCCATGTAAGTATACCTGGTAAATATAATTCACAAGAATTACCAATAAAAGACAGAATTCCTCGTAAACACCTAAAAAAATACACATAAAAGATTACACCCTTCGCAAAAATTTTAGAGGGAAGAAAAATAATTAGAATCTGAAAAATTTGAAGAAAAAAAAAGAATTCCCCATAAAAAATAAAATTCCCCGAGTACATTACATGCAAGAGTTCACAAAAAAGGTCCCTTGTAAGAATTCTTCATAAATAATACCCCCAAAAATTCCCCACAAAAGGTCCCTTGTAAGAATTCCTCGTAGATAATACCCACAATAAATCCCCACAAATGAATTCCTTGTACATAAAACCACAAGAATTACCCACAAAAGATAGAATTCCTATTAAAAAACACCCACAATTATTCCCCACTAATGATCCCTCGTAAAAATAAAGGGAAGAGTCACCTTGAAGAGCCGCAGAATGTTTGCCACCATGACGGAGACTGCGGACGATGCTGCTCCGATAACCCCGATGACTGGCTTGGAGGGTGTGAACTTCATCTTCACGCCTCCCTCGCACTTGAACTGCGACTTGTCCTGTCGAGTACGAGGAAAATTTTATGACATTTATGCTAAAAGTAGTCATTTCAACATTTGTGTTGGAGGAATAGCGCGGGTAAATAGAAGGTGTTTTGGGAGTTCCATTTGAAAACAATGGTATAACCGCAATGGCTTTCACGTTCTTTGCTTTTAAAATCGTGCCCAAGAAACACTGTGCGTAAAAATGGCTTTTTAAGTATTTCACTTGTAAGAAAAACCGAAAAACAGTAATCCCTTCCACTTTGTTCTTAAAGATCGAAGCAATGAAGCGTATTTTTCATCACTGTGACCAACAGATTAAAAAACAAATGATTTAAAACCGACACAACGCAGCGATGTTTCTACCTGCAACTCCAAGAATCACAAATGCTCCTTATAACAAAAACAGTGTTCACTCCATCAAAAGCAATAGATGATCTTATGCTCTCACACCTCACACCGCACAACATAACGACCAGCCAGTGAGCTAGTGAAGCATATTCAATGCAAATTGAGCCACGATTCGAGTGCTGAGAGGAAGAGCTCAAGCGTCACCAAATTGCTCGGAGAACACAACTAAGCGTTTGTTTTCACGAAATATGTGCTAATTATATGAGCAATACAAGACCTCATTAGCGCTCCTGCACTCGCTAATGAGGCTCGCCAATTAACACCGAAATCAAGGCTCGGTAATGCTGAATAATGAATTCTGCAAACAGTAAATGACTGTTGCGAGGTCAAAGGGCTCCAGCTCCGTCGTCTACTCAACGCGCTTGGAATAAGTTACAAATTTAAACATGATTGAACAGGAACTTGACGCGTGAGATTAGGTGGGAACTTGACACGTGAGATTAGATAGGAACTTGACACGCGAGATTAGGTAGGAACTTGACGCGTGAGATTAGGTTGGAACTTGACACGTGAGATTAGATAGGAACTTGACAAGCGAGATTAGGTAGGAACTTGACGCGTGAGATTAGGTGGGAACTTGACACGTGAGATTTGGTAGGAACTTGACACGCGAGATTAGGTAGGAACTTGACGCGTGAGATTAGGTGGGAACTTGACACGCGAGATTAGGTAGGAACTTGACGCGTGAGATTAGGTGGGAACTTAACACGTGAGATTAGGTAGGAACTTGACACGTGAGATTAGGTAGGAACTTGACGCGTGAGATTAGGTGGGAACTTGACACACGAGATTAGGTAGGAACTTGACGCGTGAGATTAGGTGGGAACTTGACGCGTGAGATTAGGTAGGAACTTGACACGTGAGATTAGGTGGGAACTTGACACGCGAGATTAGGTAGGAACTTGACGCGTGAGATTAGGTGGGAACTTGACTCGTGAGATTAGGTGGGAACTTGACGCGTGAGATTAGGTAGGAACTTGACACGTGAGATTAGGTAGGAACTTGACAAGTGAGATTAGGTGGGAACTTGACACGCGAGATTAGGTAGGAACTTGACGCGTGAGATTAGGTGGGAACTTGACGCGTGAGATTAGGTGGGAACTTGACACGTGAGATTAGGTGGGAACTTGACACGCGAGATTAGGTAGGAACTTGACGCGTGAGATTAGGTGGGAACTTGACACGTGAGATTAGTTGGGAATTTGACACGCGAGATTAGGTAGGAACTTGACGCGTGAGATTAGGTGGGAACTTGACACGTGAGATTAGGTGGGAACTTGACACGCGAGATTAGGTAGGAACTTGACGCGTGAGATTAGGTGGGAACTTGACACGTGAGATTAGATAGGAACTTGACACGCGAGATTAGGTAGGAACTTGACGCGTGAGATTAGGTGGGAACTTGACACGTGAGATTAGGTAGGAACTTGACACGCGAGATTAGGTAGGAACTTGACGCGTGAGATTAGGTGGGAACTTGACACGTGAGATTAGGTAGGAACTTGACACGCGAGATTAGGTAGGAACTTGACGCGTGAGATTAGGTGGGAACTTGACACGCGAGATTAGGTAGGAACTTGACGCGTGAGATTAGGTGGGAACTTGACACGTGAGATTAGGTGGGAACCTGACACGCGAGATTAGGTAGGAACTTGACGCGTGAGATTAGGTAGGAACTTGACACGTGAGATTAGGTGGGAACTTGACACGCGAGATTAGGTAGGAACTTGACGCGTGAGATTAGGTGGGAACTTGACACGCGAGATTAGGTAGGAACTTGACGCTTGAGATTAGGTGGGAACTTGACACGCGAGATTAGGTGGGAACTTGACGCGTGAGATTAGGTGGGAACTTGACACGCAAGATTAGGTAGGAACTTAACACGTGAGATTAGGTAGGAACTTAACACGTGAGATTAGGTAGGAACTTGACACTTGAGATTAGGTAGAAACTTAACACGTGTAATTAGATTGAAATTTAACACGTTAATACAGATTATATCTTGTCGTTATATTAGTCCTGTCATCACAAGCACTTTGTTATCAAGAGCACAATTTTGTTGCGATCAGCTTGTTTTCATGAATATCTTATCATCACAATAAGCTTATCCCAGATATTTTGCTTCAACGATCATTGTGTCAACATAATCATGTTGTTATCCTAATGATATTATTATGTTGTTTACACGTTCTCCTTGTTTCACAATAATCTTGTTATTAAGTCTCAATGTTTCGACCACCTGTTTTGTGAAATCAATCAAATCTCCAGCTCTTCACCAGCTGTTATGGCAAAGTCAAACAAGTCTTCAGGACTTGACTAAATATTACTGCAAACCCTAACAGGTCTTCAGGTCTTGATCAAATGTTATTGTAAACCCTAAAAGGTCTTCAGGTCTTGATCAAATGTTATTGTAAAACCTAACAGGTCTTCAGGTCTTGATCAAATGTTATTGTAAAACCTGACAAGTCTTCAGGTCTTGATCAAATGTTATTGTAAAATCTAACGGGTCTTCAGGTCTTGATCAAATGTTATTGTAAAACCTAACAGGTTTTCAGGTCTTGATCAAATGTTATTGTAAAACCTAACAGGTTTTCAGGTCTTGATCAAATGTTATTGTAAAACCTAACAGGTCTTCAGGTCTTGATCAAATGTTATTGTAAAACCTAACAAGTCTTCAGGTCTTGATCAAATGTTATTGTAAAACCTAACAGGTCTTCTGGTCTTGATCAAATGTTACTGTAAAACCTAACAGGTCTTCAGGTCTTGATCAAATGTTAATGTAAAACCTAACAGGTCTTCTGGTCTTGATCAAATGTTATTGTAAAACCTAACAGGTCTTCAGGTCTTGATCAAATGTTATTGTAAAACCTAACAGGTCTTCTGGTCTTGATCAAATGTTATTGTAAAACCTAACAGGTCTTCAGGTCTTGATCAAATGTTATTGTAAAACCTAACAGGTCTTCTGGTCTTGATCAAATGTTATTGTAAAACCTAACAGGTCTTCAGGTCTTGATCAAATGTTACTGTAAAACCTAACAGGTCTTCTGGTCTTGACCAAATGTCATTGTAAAACCTAACAGGACTTCAGGTCTTGATCAAATGTTATTGTAAAACCTAACAAGTCTTCAGGTCTTGATCAAATGTTATTGTAAAACCTAACAGGTCTTCAGGTCTTGACCAAATGTCATTGTAAAACCTAACTAGCCTTCAGGTCAAGTCTGCAAGCGCGTCTTCTGATGTTCACCTCATGTTAAAAAACACAAGCAGCACTTCACGTCTTGGTCACATGTTACTGTAAAATCAAACAAGTTTGCAGGTTTTGACGGCATGATGTTGCAAAACTAAGCAAGTTTCCAGGTCTCGACCACATATAATTGTAAAACCTAACAAGTCTATCAGTCTTGATTGTATGTTAATGTAAAGTGAAAAAATTTCACAATTCTTGACTATATGATATTGTAAGACAAAGCAAATTTTCATGTTTTGGCTACATGTTATCGTAACACCAAACAAGCCTCCAAGTCTTGACCACATGATACGGTAAAACCAAACAAATTTCCAAGTCTTGATCAGCTGCATAAATTAAAGTCAGCCACAGAATGCGGAGTGAAAAAAGCTGGGGCTGCTGAACAAAGACTTGCTAATTAAGTTTATGTTAATAATGAACGTGTTGATTAGGTGCGGGTAAATGGAGGTGTGTGTATCAGGTGCAAGTAAATGGAGGTGTGTTAATGAGGTGCAGGTAAATGGAGGTGTGTTAATGAGGTGCGGGTAAATGGAGGTGTGTGTATCAGGTGCAGGTAAATGGAGGTGTGTTAATGAGGTGCAGGTAAATGGAGGTGTGTTAATGAGGTGCGAGTAAATGGAGGTGTGTTAATGAGGTGCAGGTAAATGGAGGTGTGTGTATCAGGTGCAGGTAAATGAAGGTGTGTATATCAGGTGCAGGTAAATGGAGGAGTGTTAATGAGGTGCAGGTAAATGGAGGTGTGTGTATCAGGTGCAGGTAAATGGAGGTGTGTGTATCAGGTGCAGGTAAATGGAGGAGTGTTAATGAGGTGCAGGTAAATGGAGGTGTGTATATCAGGTGCAGGTAAATGGAGGTGTGTATATCAGGTGCAGGTAAATGGAGGTGTGTATCAGGTGCAGGTAAATGGAGGTGTGTGTATCAGGTGCAGGTAAATAGAGGTGTGTATATCAGGTGCAGGTAAATGGAGGTGTGTGTATCAGGTGCAGGTAAATGGAGGTGTATGTATCAGGTGCAGGTAAATGGAGGTGTGTATATCAGGTGCAGGTAAATGGAGGTGTGTATATCAGGTGCAGGTAAATGGAGGTGTGTATCAGGTGCAGGTAAATGGAGGTGTGTGTATCAGGTGCAGGTAAATAGAGGTGTGTATATCAGGTGCAGGTAAATGGAGGTGTGTGTATCAGATGCAGGTAAATGGAGGTAGGTGTATCAGGTGCAGGTAAATAGAGGTGTGTATATCAGGTGCAGGTAAATGGAGGTGTGTGTATCAGGTGCAGGTAAATGGAGGTGTATGTATCAGGTGCAGGTAAATGGAGGTGTGTATATCAGGTGCAGGTAAATGGAGGTGTCTATATCAGGTGCAGGTAAATGGAGGTGTGTATATCAGGTGCAGGTAAATGGAGGTGTGTATCAGGTGCAGGTAAATGGAAGTGTGTGTATCAGGTGCAGGTAAATAGAGGTGTGTATATCAGGTGCAGGTAAATGGAGGTGTGTGTATCAGGTGCAGGTAAATGGAGGTGTGTGTATCAGGTGCAGGTAAATGGAGGTGTGTGTATCAGGTGCAGGTAAATGGAGGTGTGTGTATCAGGTGCAGGTAAATGGAAGTGTGTGTATCAGGTGCAGGTAAATGGAGGTGTGTGTATCAGGTGCAGGTAAATGGAGGTGTGTATATCAGGTGCAGGTAAATGGAGGTGTGTGTATCAGGTGTAGGTAAATGGAGGTGTGTGTATCATGGTGCAGGTAAATGGAGGTGTGTGTATCAGGTGCAGGTAAATGGAGGTGTGTATATCAGGTGCAGGTAAATGTAGGTGTGTATATCAGGTGCAGGTAAATGGAGGTGTGTATCAGGTGCAGGTAAATGGAGGTGTGTGTATCATGGTGCAGGTAAATGGAGGTGTGTGTATCAGGTGCAGGTAAATGGAGGTGTGTGTATCAGGTGCAGGTAAATGGAAGTGTGTGTATCAGGTGCAGGTAAATGGAGGTGTGTGTATCAGGTGCAGGTAAATGGAGGTGTGTATATCAGGTGCAGGTAAATGGAGGTGTGTGTATCAGGTGTAGGTAAATGGAGGTGTGTGTATCATGGTGCAGGTAAATGGAGGTGTGTGTATCAGGTGCAGGTAAATGGAGGTGTGTATATCAGGTGCAGGTAAATGGAGGTGTGTATATCAGGTGCAGGTAAATGGAGGTGTGTATCAGGTGCAGGTAAATGGAATTGTGTGTATCATGGTGCAGGTAAATGGAGGTGTGTATATCAGGTGCAGGTAAATGGAGGTGTGTGTATCAGGTGTAGGTAAATGGAGGTGTGTGTATCATGGTGCAGGTAAATGGAGGTGTGTGTATCAGGTGCAGGTAAATGGAGGTGTGTGTATCAGGTGTAGGTAAATGGAGGTGTGTGTATCATGGTGCAGGTAAATGGAGGTGTGTGTATCAGGTGCAGGTAAATGGAGGTGTGTATATCAGGTGCAGGTAAATGGAGGTGTGTATATCAGGTGCAGGTAAATGGAGGTGTGTATATCAGGTGCAGGTAAATGGAGGTGTGTATCAGGTGCAGGTAAATGGAGGTGTATGTATCAGGTGCAGGTAAATAGAAATGTGTAAAATATACGTCAAATGCAATAAAGAGGTCTCCATTTCTTACTAAATTCACTAAAAGAATTATAACATAAAAAATGTTTTATCTGAACTTTTCGAGCCCTGAGCTCATTTTCAAGATGCAATTTGGAAATAATAAAAAATTAAATAAGGTCTGTATTTAAATTCAATCACTTATTCTAAGTGAACGATGAGCAATAAAAAGTGAGCACCGTCTGAAAATTGCAAACCGCTGAATTGAGTTCACGTTCAATTTCCTTTGTAATACTCTTTTTGTGACTTCCCTTGCTATTTTTCTCTTATTTTTTAAACTACGCAACTCTTTTCAGTGAAAGGATTTGATTTTATGCCTATATTTTAACTTTTATTGATGTGTATTTATTTTTTTAACAGATCTATATTGCACATTGAGAGTGTTTTCAAAGCTCGTAAAGTCCTAAAATAATGTTTTCGAGATATTGTTTTTCTTTAATTCCGTTCGTACGAAAAATGTTAATGCTTCTGCATTACTTGCAACTCGGTGAAATTCAACTTGTAGAACTCCTACAAGTTTGAAATTGGATTTGTAGAAAACCTGCATGTTTGAAATTGAACTTGAAGAACTCCTACAAGTTTCAAATTGAACTTGTAGAACTCCTACAAGTTTACAATTCATCTTGTAGAACTCCTACAAGATAGAACTCCATTAATATAATTGAAATTGAACTTGTAGAATTCCTAAATGTTAGAACTCCACCAATACAAGAACTCCTTGTATTGATTTCACTTTCACTTGAATGTTCATTTTAAGCTAAAAATTTTCATTCAAAATAATAAATGATTTTTTGTTAAATCTGACTATGTATGTGAAATTATGAAGCCTGGCATTAAAGTCCAGTTCAGGCAATTACTTTCCATGTACGCTTTTTTCATAACCTCGATATGATTTTTTACGTTTTATTTACCGCGTACCCCTTAATTACTTTTTATCCGAGTAATATTCTCGCATTCGTGAGTATGATTTATTGTTGAATTGAAACCAAAGCTTCACACTGTGGATCGTGGGGAAAGATCAATAACTTGAGCCTTCCTAAAAGACATGGCAAGAGTAAAACGTTCGTAAATGACGAATAACTTAAAAAAAGATGTAAGAACATTTTTAACAACCACTAATGATGAATAAGTCCAAGTTCAAGGGAAATACGTTCAGGTTTCACAAATGAAGAACAAGTTTAATTTCATTGTAAAAACGTTCAGGTTTCTCAAATTACAATTAAGTTTAAGCTCTTTACGAATACGTTCAAGTTTTAACGTTGTGAATAAGTTGAAAAAGACAAGAGGGTGGTGTCAGCAATCATCTGTTACACCTATCCTGCAAGTCAGAAATTGTCGCATGAATCTGTGCTCTTTGTGGCAATGGCTCGGTAGTGGCCAGGTTAAACCTGACTTATTTATTTTAGCAGCTACGAGAAAATTGGAAGCATCTTTTCTGGAATTGAAACGCATACGCTATCTCATGACTACAGGGAAACATTTTGTGCCAACATACATTGTGTACAGGAAATTGCAGGCGCAATTATTTGAAACCCAGTGGTTGAATGCCGAGCACGTAAATAATTGACGAGTTATTTACAATTATAAATTTATTATTTATAATTGAAGAATTATTTACATATCTTACTAAAAAAGAATTATTTATTACGTTTTAGTAAAAAAAATTATTGAAACTTTTTTGAAAGAAAAAGATGGTTATCATTTGAGTTGTCTTACAAAGCAAAGAAAGAATAATTGGAAATTAGGCCGTTTGGGATTAACTAAAATGAGCAAATTCATCACATCTGCAAATGAAAATAAGAAATGGACGATATTAAAAAAATCTATTAAAAATTCTCTTGAATTCGTGCTAAAGTACATTTTGTTCCTAAGTCGATCGATGAATAATTTTCATTTTTCTGTGTTAAAATACTATACTTGTTTTGTAATTCAAGAAACGTTTGAAACGTCAATTAAACTCATTAAACTTCAGTAAAACTTTAATCCAATACTAAGTTTTTTTAGCCATTTCCTTACCCTCATCCTCCTGTTCCCTGAAATAAAGGGGCGACCCAAATGTGGAAAGAATTTCATAAAAGCAATCAATGCATTAATCATGGACGGTCTGACGCATATGTTTTGTTGACCATAAGCAATATTGCATACAGCATTGTATTTCGTTAATTATGGGTGCTGATGCTTATTATGATTTGCATATTATTGTTATTACCAGACACTATACTGCGTCGATGGAGGCTGGTGTCTATTGCACACAAGAAGGTTGAACCTCCTTGATTTGCATATTCCAGTACTCATGAGCATCGCTGCACATTATAACACGATAATCATGAATACGAAGTGGACAATGATGCCTATGAGGAAAATTATCATTCCAGTAATGATGAGCATCACTGCACATTATAACTCGTTATTCATAAATCATGAGTATCGCTCCACATTATAACCCGCTTATCATAAATCAAGAGTATCACTGCACATTATAACTCGTTAATTATAAATCATGAGTATCACTGCACATTATAACTCGTTATTCATAAATCATGAGCATCACTGCCCATTATAGCACATTAATTATGACTATGATGTTCACAATGTCTATGAGGCTGCTGAACAGCCTGCACGCTGCGTCTGTTGGTCCGGAGATAACTCTATTAATGGAGACCAAAGATGACTATCAGCATGCAGGCCGTGCTGACTAGCTCTGAGTGAATTCGTCCTAATTATATCATGCTAATTGTATCGTATCAACGAGAACGAAATTTCACAGAATTCCAATCGAATAGAAAAAAAGTACGGTATTTTCACTGAATTCCAATCAAATAGAAATGACGTAAGGTTTTTCACTAAATTGCAATCGAATAGAAATGAAGTAAGGTATTGAGACAGAGCACAAACCATACAATCATGAAACAGAATTAAATTAGCTGAAATTCCAATGCATTCGGTAACAACTTTATCTAATGTGGTAAAACTACAAAATTCTGTTAGTGATAAGTCATAAAATGAAAGCAAAATATATAATAAATTATTGGTTATTCGCTAATTCAACGACCTTAACTGCACAAAACCGGGGCTCTGAAGCATTAAATTTATTGAAAACTCTACCGTATTTTAGTTTTGATATTAGAACAAAAATTGTCGAAGGCATTCACATCAGCAAAGCCGCTTCAAAGTTGTAGTGTAGTGCAAATTTCGCCAATGTGCGCAGTTTCACAAAAAATTATGGCAAATCTCATTGAAAAGTGATATTGAGTACATCTTGAAGCTGAGCAGCCAAAATCTGCTGCAGGCAAAAATGTACTGCTGAGTAAGAGATAACGCTGAGTAAGAGATAACGCTGAGTAAGAGATAACGCTGAGTAAGAGATAACGCTGAGTAAGAGATAACGCCGAGTAAGAGATAACGCTGAGTAAGAGATAACGCTGAGTAAGAGATAACGCTGAGTAAGAGATAACGCTGAGTAAGAGATAACGCTGAGTAAGAGATAACGCTGAGTAAGAGATAACGCTGAGTAAGAGATAACACTGAGTAAGAGATAACGCTGAGTAAGAGATAACGCTGAGTAAGAGATAACGCTGAGTAAGAGATAACGCTGAGTAAGAGATAACGCTGAGTAAGAGATAACGCCGAGTAAGAGATAACGCCGAGTAAGAGATAACGCTGAGTAAGAGATAACGCTGAGTAAGAGATAACGCTGAGTAAGAGATAACGCTGAGTAAGAGATAACGCTGAGTAAGAGATAACGCTGAGTAAGAGATAACGCTGAGTAAGAGATAACGCTGAGTAAGAGATAACGCTGAGTAAGAGATAACGCTGAGTAAGAGATAACGCTGAGTAAGAGATAACGCTGAGTAAGAGATGACGCTGAGTAAGAGATAACGCTGAGTAAGAGATAACTCTGAGTAAGAGATAACGCTGAGTAAGAGATAACGCTGATTAAGAGATAACGCTGAGTAAGAGATAACGCTGAGTAAGAGATAACGCTGAGTAAGAGATAACGCTGAGTAAGAGATAACGCTAAGTAAGAGATAACGCTCAGTAAGAGATAACGCTGAGTAAGAGATAACGCTGAGGAAGAGATAACGCTCAATAAGAGATAACGCTGAGTAAGAGATAACGCTGAGTAAGAGATAACGCTGAGTAAGAGATAACGCTGAGTAAGAGATAACGCTGAGTAAGAGATAACGCTGAGTAAGAGATAACGCTGAGTAAGAGATAACGCTGAGTAAGAGATAACGCTGAGTAAGAGATAACGCTGAGTAAAAGATAACATGCAAACAGCTAGGAAATAGCAAAGAATTTTCTCATCAACAACTAACAAATTTATTATAAATAAATAAAACTTTATCATGTGTATTGATATCAATTTGGTTGGGTTAACGTAGACAGCTCTTAGCCGACTAAAAGCAAGCAATGGCTGGTAGAATCTAGCCACCGCCGTTCCAAAGAGGATGGCAGGGAGAATCTATCTAGTTAGTGTCAACACAAAGCCAGCCACGGCTCCATGAATCAATCCAGCGTCACCTAAAGACCAGCCAGGGCTGCCAGAATCAAGCCAGTGTTAACTCAAAGCCAGCGACGGCTGCCTGTCTCAAGCCAGTGTCACCTAACAGCTAACCAAAGCTGCAAGAATCAAGCCAGCGTCAACTCAAAGCAAGCCAGAGCTGCCAAAATCAAGCCAGTGTCACCTAAAAGAAAACCACGGCTGCCAGAATCAACCCAGTGTCACCTAAAGACCAACAACTGCTGCCAGAATCAAGCCAGTGTCACCTAAAGACCAACCACGGCTGCCAGAATCAACCCAGCGTCCCCTAAACACCAATCACGGCTGCCAGAATCAAGCCAGCGTCACCATTGCTGGGAGAATCAAGCCAGCGTCACCTAAAGGCCAGTCACTGTCGCCTGCATCAAGCCAGCTACGTAAGCCTCTCTCTGTGCCTAAGCTCATTTCGGAGATGGTGGGCGCGTTAATAGCGAAGGGAAGTCCCGCCATGAAATTTCTATACGACGATGGACAAACGACTGTACTCGCGTGATGGAGTGCGCTTTGTGACGCGTGCACCCGACCGAGTCATTCGAGAAATGAATCATTGATGGCGGGAATGCTTAAGGAAATTAATGATTTGGCCACGCGTGAAAGGAGGGAGCTTTTTTCACACATTTTAGCTCTCAGAAATTAGTTTTGTAGAATTTAACGGCGGTTGTCACGTCATGATTCTTCCTGTCTCGAGAAAGCCAATGAAAAAAGCACAGAAGAGAAAGTGCCACCTTTATGGAAAAAAGGTTGGAGCTAAATGATTTTAGAGTGTGGAGGACAGAGAGAAGTAATTTTTCGTGACATTACACAGTTAGGTTAGATCAAAACGGTTCTGAACAACGTAAGTGAAGCTTAGTTAACTATGTTAAACTTAGTCAAACTATAACTATGCAAGAGCCTTGACGGCTCTCAGTTTCTTTATTAGAGTTTATGCAAATGTGAGCCTACATTAGTTAGAGGGACGTGCTGCAGTGATTTTGGCCCTATTTGGATGGTCATACATGCATTTTGTCGAGGTTTTTATTTACCAGAAATTAAATACATAAACAATTTAAATCTGAAAAATATCATAATAGAAAAATGCTTGTTAATTTTAAACAAGTTAAAATTTAGAAAATACTCTAAAATTATAACAATACGTTTAAATTAGAGAGATTTATAAAATTTTAGAGAATCCAACCTTTAAACTGCTGATCTGTTATAGCTATATTCAACGATTTACCGGTAGATCCTGAACTTGAAATTTCGTTGACTTTTGCTTAATAAATGACTGAGCCAGCCTTTTATAAGTTTGTTGCAGCATTCATTTTCTAACCTATAAATTGGTTGATAATCGTGCTTCTCGTTTATCACACACTTAAAAAGTTTGGCCAAAAATTACAAACTTTCGAATCCCTAATTAGAAATGTTCGACGCTTTTTAGGTTGTGTGTGTAGTAAATTGCACAAGTTCTCGCAGCGAGTGTGTGTGTGTGTGTGTGAGTGTGTTGTGTGTGTGTGTGTATGTGTGTGTGTGTGTGTGCATCGGCTGACAAACCAGTCATTTCGCCGAAACATCTCTGATTTTTGCCGTCTAATTCAGAAATTATACTTGAGCGGCTAAAATCATATGGATGTAGATGCACCGGCGAAAAAGCATGACTGGGGTGCTTCGTAATGTCGCTTCTGTGAGAACATTTTAAATCAATAGGAATGTTGAATCAATGAGGCTTTCAAAAAAGGGAATAAACGAGCCTCTCACGAAACCAAATTGCGTAGATATGAAATAAAATTCAAACTACGAGCAGGTGAAGCGTAAGTTGTATTTAGCACTTTGAGAGGCTGCGTGCGCCACCAGTGGCCACGGATGACATTTTCATAATGCTGCTGACTGACCGGTAGTCTCAAACACCATTTTCATAAATACTTAATTAAATCTAATTAAGGGCATGATCTATTTTAGGTTTGGTATTTTAAAAATTACTTACTACAATTGACTTTAAATTTGAGTTGAATATTAAACTTCAGTTATATCCAATTGGAGTCAAAGTGTTGACTTGATAAGTGAGTCAACTGAGCCAAGGCGCTGCAACCCTCGTGAAAACTAAAAGCCCCTTCAACAAACCGTAACCTAAATGTAGCTTGTTTTGGAAAGGCTTCTCTAGAGAGGGGGGTGGGAAATTCTTGAGAGCTTTCTAAAGTTCTGATGACTGACTCGAGCAAAGCTGCTTACTCGAGACGCGTGCGTCGCTGCCGCCCTCTGGTAATGGCGAGCTGAAGAGTCGTTCGCTGTGAGCCAGAGTCAGAACGAAGCTTTAAGTAATACACAGTCAAACTGATCTCTATTTTTAACATTGATGACACTTGTCTTAGATGTTAAAAATAGCTACCAGTTTAGTCGTGTATTACTGAAAGTTTCGTTTTGATTCACTAGCTCTCAACGAAACTTCAGTACTGGAAGTTTCGATGTGGGCTTGTGAGTCAGAACAGATTTTTCGGTGTTACACGATCTTACTGATCGCTATTTTCAATATGGATAACACGTGTTTGAAAATGCATCTTTTGTGTACGCTTGAGACTATTTTTTTTTTCGCTGAACTTGAACGTGAGTTTTAAATTTTATTATGTGTGTTTTCAAGCTCTATTCTATTGAAAACGCAAATATCCGAAAAATAACTTTTCATTCATTGCTCTCCGTGGCACAGTGGTTAAGGGATCTGCCTTGTATGTTGGAGACGAGGGTTCGTATCCCGGCGCTGGCGCGGAGATTTTCCCCGTTGGGTATAAGGGAAAAGCTCAAGCACAATACCCCACTCAACCCACGTGTCGGAAATGGGTACCGGCTTTACGGGGGAACCGTCATGGTGTCCTATATATAGTGTTAGTTATAAGACATTTGAAAAACCAATGCTTAAGATCATATGTCTCAGGCTTGATTGGAAATAAAGCATCCCAAAGATGCCGATGTTTGTTGTTGTTGTTCTTATTAGGCGAAGCAGAAAGCTCATACATTTCTCCGAGCTGAGAGTGACTAACAAATACTGTAAATCCTCCTAAATAACTCATAAATAAATAAATAAATAACATAATATTTTCCTGTTTTTCCCAACCCAAACAATTAAACTCGAGATTATCATTAGTAATTTACCATGAACGTCCAGGGGTGTCTAATTTTCTTTTACAAAGCCTGTGAAACTCGTCGTTTTCTGAGCAAGATAGACGTGAAGAAAAAGTACATGCTAACAAATTCGCCGAATTTAAAGAAAGGAACTAGTTTGAGGCTCGTGCTTGACTTTTCCGTTCTTCGTCTTGAATAAGGACGCGGGATTACACAGCCCAAATAAATACATCCTTATTCTATATTCCGCCAGGAGACAATGGCAAAAACTGTACTTTTTTACGAAAATAAATATACGGAATTCGTTTTCAAATAGTTTTAGTTTAATACTTACTTCTAATACCAAAATAAATAAATGAAATTCGATTTCCGATAGATATATTTTAATACCTACTTTCTGTACGAAAATAAATGAATGAAACCAGTTTTCAGATATATATATTTTAATACCTACATTTTGTACATAAATAAATATATAAATGATTTTGTTTGTAGGGAGATATATTTGAATACGTACCTTTTATACGCAAATAAATGAAAGAAATTCGTTGTCAGATATTTGTATTTTGATACGTACTTATCACAGGGAAATAAATAAATAAAATCGTTTTCAAGTAATATTATTTTAATACGTACTTTTTAAACGAAAATAAATAAAAGAATTTTGCTTTCAGAAAGTTTTATTTAATACCAGTTTTTCTTTTCCCTGCAATTTTTGTTCCCTGTGTTTTTTCGTAACAGCAAAAATCTATTACACTCAACTGCAATAAATAAATTGAATAAAATCTAATAAATTATATTATTTTGAATTAATTTAATTAACATAATCGTGTTTTCCTCTCAGCTCTGTACATAGTGTGCTCAACATGAGAACGATTTATTTTTAATCATTTCAGGCCTTTTTGCTTCGAAATTAAGAATTTATTTCATTTAAAATTATACGTAAGCTTTATAAGTCGAAAAGGAAGACCATAGTACAAGACGGTGAAATAGCATTCATTGCCAGTAATAGTGCCCATACTGTAGGGTACAGCAATAGTTTTAATTGATAGTTACTTGAATCTAGTGTTACTTGTGACGCTATGTTTTATAACTTCAAACTCAACAGATTATATCGTGGTTCTATGATATGATGTGAGGACACTGGTATAAAGTTGTTTATGAACTGCTCTGTACACCCTCATTCACTTGCATAATGCAGAAATTATTGCTTGTTTGCTTGCTTGGTACCTTCTTTTCTTCCTGACTTACTTTCTTGCTTCCTTCCTTTATTGCTTTCTTCATTGCTTCCTTCGCTGCTCAATATATTTCTTGCTTGCTTTCGTCCATGCTTTCTTTTTTCTGTTTTGCTAGCTTGTTTGCTTGCTTGCTTCAGTGGCAAAATCTTCTATGTTTTTCGAATATTCCCTACATTAGTCATTCAATTCTGAACATCAAACGAATATAACAATTCTGATTGAAGCCGGGATTTAAGTATTGTTTTTGTATCATACATTTGTGAAACCCATTTCACAGATAGGCCCATTAATGCTCTCCAAATGTTTCGATTAGATGGTTACATGCAAAAAGAAACAGTTGTATACGAGTACAACAACCAAGCTCATTATAATCTTGATCGTGACGTTTTGTGTAATTTCGCAAGTATTTTTTTCGTATTATCAAAAGGGTAGAATCAGAATAAGGAGGAGTATACACTGAAACTGTTTAATGTAAATGGTTTCACGGATGAATTGTAGCTCTAACTTAAAAACTTCGTTTATGCCAGCGAGGATGAATCTGAAAGTAGCAAAATACAGAAAAGATGAGCAGAAGCAAGATCTTCTAAAAATATAAGTCTAAAAATTATCATTGAGCCATGAATACATTCTAATCACCAGACGGGAACTCATCAAACAACAGAATAAACGGAGCACATGGTCTTGAAGCATGAATTAAAGTATCCGATTTTGTATCCAGCATACGCACCTTGTTATACTCCAAGGCAAATCGGAAAACCACAGCCAACGCAAATAATTTTTCCAGTCCAGCCCAAGCCGCTGCAAACGGTCCTTCCTGCATTGAGTGAGGAGAAAGCAGCAGGAAGCTGAGCCCGAGTCTGCGCTAAACAAAGAGCCTGTGTCGACCGTATGGGGCTGAATGCGAGGCAAGAGAACATCCATCATGTTCGATTTGCACGGTGCTAGCGGCAGGCTTACTCCGACCCATATTTCTGCCTGAGCGATGAAGCTGCTTTGATTGAAGGCTCCTTTGATTGCAAGCTCCCTGAGACCTGAAGTCAACATGCCACTCTAGTCGGGGTATTTTGGACACTTACTGCAATGGCTGTTTACGAGAGCGTGTGTTGCAGTTTGGTGCTGCAGTTCGTTGAGCTAGGATTTTGGTTGAATGAGCTTTGCTTTTCAAGTTATTCGCCTGGAAATTTTAATGATTTTAGCTCGGCGATCGGAAAAAATAAGCTCTTGTAAATTTGAGGCAATCTCGAAAATTATATTTTTGGGTTATATTCTGAAAGCACGAAGCCAAATAAATAAATATTTCTTTCCAACATAACACTGACCAACAATTCATGGCTGTAGTGAACCCAAAACTCCGTACAGGAAACTATCGCAAAACTTATCTTTAACTTCAGACTTGAGCTCATGAAATACAGTCCAACCAGCTCCTTCAGTTGGGCCATCAATCAGCACTGAAGTTGGAGGCCGGATTCAGTGAGCCAAACTTGAAATTTGTCTATTTTCAACCGATTTTTTTGTGGCTCAGAGTGTCAACATTTTTTACATATTCAGTTGTTATAAGACTGCATATCTATTTCAATTACATCTCTTAGATTATTTTTGTTTTTTTGTCTTTTTTTGAATAAATAGAATTTAAATTTTTTCGCCCTCACTTTATATTTGCCATACTCTATTTATTATCAACTATTCGGACATTCATTTTCTATCTTAGTCCGCTTGTAACTTGGAACGATTTGTCTTCTTTTGAGAATTTGTAATTAATTCCCTAGCAAAAAAGGTGCTAAGAGATACGTAATTCATATGATATTCCCGAAAGTAAACGGTGACAAATATACAAAAGCACAAAAATATCATCAACACTACGCCTTGAAACATCATCGAATTGAATTCCTAACTAGACGGTTAAAAAAACACGAAACGATAAAAATATCACTATGAAAATATCCTTTCACCAACACATATAATAAAATACTATTCAATGATGTTGCCCACGAGTGTAGCTGTTGTATATTACTTACAGAGATAAAGAGAATCCTATCAACTCCCTCGATTCAGGTCACACTACTATCTAAGTTCCAAGTATGGAGTTTCCACTGCGGTGACTCGAACACAACCTCAGTTTGCCACAATGGCCACTAAAAACATCACTTTTAATTGCTTGATAGGTAAAATTAGCAAGAAGCCCTCAGTAATTTCGCAATAGGTCCCATTCATGCGCTCACTGTCACAGATAGTTTTTATTTCTATCTGCAAAGGCAATTAAGATATATTGAACTGTAAGCTGAATGGAATTTGATTAAATATGTATTCAACATAGAAATGAACTTCTGATAATCAAGAAGAAAGACGCATTTTTTCCTGTGCCTGGCCTTTGTTCGTTAGAGAAGCACGCATCAGCTGCAGATTGAAAGCCTGGCTTAGAGAATTCGTAAAAATAGTTAATTACTGAGATCGTGCAGATCAAACTCTAACGATGTAATCACAAAAAATCTTTTCGCCAATAGCAATGCAGAAATGAAACAGTGTTAAACCTACACCGCCCACGTGGATTTCAAAATGGCTTCCATAAATAGCTCCAACAAGTTTCATTCCATGTCGGATGTGTACCCTAATGCGGTCTTTGAAGTTGACTGCCGAGTGACAGTTCCTTCCTCGCTTTGATGTCGGTGACAACCTGTTGCCAGGGACAGTCTAATGGCGGTGGTTATATGATTACGGTAGAAAAAAAATATGTTCACAACAAAGTTGACAGAGCTTGTGCCGCGGCAGCCCTCCAATTTAGTCCAACAGCAAGGGGACGGGCGCACCCAACCCTTTAAGCTCTGACTTGACTTTTTTTCCCAACATAAGTTTAGATTCTGTTCTTTCGTGGATTGCTGTCTACAATTACTCGTTTGCAAACATTTACTGACATACATAACTTGACTTTTTTCTCAACACAAGTTTAGATTCTGTTCTTCCGTGGATGTTGTTTCCAGTTACTTCCACACTTTGTTTACTTGTATGCAAATATTTATAGATAATTAGAGTAGAACATCAGTATCTGTCAAAGTATGAGTTGACTTGTTCATGACGTGGTAAGGTAAACTTTAACGCTCGTATTCTGCAGCCTTGTTTATATTGTAAAGAACTTTCTCTCTCCAATTAAGATTATTTTATTTTTTGCCATTTTTTATTTGCAGTTCTCAACTAGCAGAGCGATTACTCTCATTGGCTACGTTTACTCCTCTGCGACAAATCTCTTCTATTTAGGTGCAGTTTTTGGATTGGTATATTATTACACTTCTACAGTGGCCATATGTACTCTTCTCCGAGTTGGTATTTCATTACGCTTCTATTACCCAGTTTCTTGAAGTTTGCAGCAGAAAACCTCCAGCGCCGCTTTGAAAATTGTCATCCATAAAAAAACATCGACGCTGCACCTCGCTGTTGGCGTCTAAATTTGATCAATTGTCGCCCTTTGCGGTGGGGCTCTCACAGCGACACAGCGGAGGCTGGTTGCTATTGAATTTGTTGCCTATGCCCTTGTTCTTAGTTTCGTTTGAAGAGCACGAACTGTTAAAGCTCTAAAATTTCTTTCACCAGCCAATCTCCATTTCCTTTTTACGTTTTTCCTGTGCTCTTTGGGTCCAATTGATCTCCGAGTCAGAGTTTTTACTTCACGTTACTCTCAGTGTTTTGGATTGGTTCTCTGCGAAGAACTTGGTTGAGTGCGAATCTTCGTCAGGTTTGAAAGTTCTCAAAATTTTCACCTCTAGCGCTTAGCGTAAATTAACACCAGAGTTATATTGATATATACTTAAGAGAGCATTCATAAACATCCCGAGTGCTTCTAATTGTCATTGCTTCTTTAAGGTAGGTACTGATTTTATCACAATTTATTTTTTTCTGAGATATTTTTAAACTTTTCTTTATTGCTTTTAGGCACGTTTCTTGGTTTACGTCATGCACTTTCGCCTCCATTTATTTTGTGTTTATTCCTGTCTTTTGAGTAGGGGAGCTCATAGCCATCGCTCTGCAGCGGTCAGCGCTGTTCAGACATTTTTTCATCTTTGTGGCACAACTTAAAAAGTTTTAACCATGAGCACGCACATTGTAACGAAACGTGCACAAAAATAACTCTAAGGGTTTTCATAACAGTAAGTTCATCATACTACAAAATTACATGCCTTTCATCATATTCGGAAGGTTGTTCATATAACGCTATACATTGAATGACATCAAATTAGCACTTAGTGCGGTAAGTTTATCATGTTATAAAATTGCATACCTTTTATCCTATTTGGAAAGTAGTTCATATAACACTCCACATTGTATCACGTCAAAATGAGTAACACAGTTGCGTACTTACCATGCCTACTCCGATGCACACGGGATAAATTTCCAATAAGTTGATGAATTTATTGCATCCAATTAGCGCTCGGTGCTTTTTTCACGGACCTACCATAACATGACCATCTTCATGTGGGAGTCCGATGCTGTAGCAATATTTCTTGCTATTCGGGATACAGTTTGATTTTTCAGCTTAGAAGCGAAGTAAAGTTTTGCATTTTCAGTACACAGTGGGTCCTTTTGAAATAATTTCATACTTTTCGAGATATAATTTCAGGTTTCGAATAACAAATTAGGTGCAGTTTTGAATTTCGGGGGCACTGTAAATGCCTTCGAAACTATTTTTTACTTTCCGAAATACAATTTAAGTTTTGAGGTACAAACCAAGAACTGTTTCAACTTTTGGGTCAAAAAAATATATATATTTTTGAGAACATTTCTCACTATTTCGGGTACAATTTCAAACTTCGAAGCCCAAGCGAGGTAGAGTTTCAAATTACTCGACGCAAAAAATATCCTTTGAAACCAGCCTTCACTTTGAGCTTAATAAGTAACGAAGCTTCTAAGGCAAGCGCGGTAGTCATGATACGACTATGCAACGTTCAGTGTGAGCAATATTTCTAGGAATTAATTTTTTCTAACACAGAATTAGAAGCAAATTGAGCGCGTTTCTGGGATACACGACGGTGAAGATTTAGCATTTTAGTGAAGTAACTTACTGAATAGCCGAAGTATAACCTTTCGAAGAGCTTTGTAATAAAACCTAATTCTGCCATGAGATTCCTTTAATTGGAATCAATTTGGAATCCATAAGTGAGATTCTACATAGAGTTTCAAGATTTCTTTCAGGGTATGATATGAATTTTTTCGGTGATTTTCCTAAATTGATTCGGTTGTGGGTCCATCCATCGAGCTGTTCCCTTACTGGCAGATAAATGAACGCGCAACATTAAATGACTGTTAGCCTTCAAAATCGTCGTCTAAATTCCTGCCACTCAGTCTTCCAAAAGCTTTTCCAAGTGCGTTTCAGCCTCAGCGAAGGCGTTAAAGCCATTGCCAAGTTCTTTACAGGCTGTCAGTGGTAGTTACAGAGTTTTTTGTATTGTTCGGAAGACCTTAGCTTTGTCAAACGGTACTCTTGGGTTCAAGAAACGAAGCATTAGCTTCTTGAACAGGAGCCCCGCGATGCGTGTAGAATGTGTTGTACGGGTTGGGTCAAGTCGAGACTTGGTCTGGGTATGGATGAAACAGGTTTGTTTGCGATGGTTCCTTTAAGCTTGTGAGCCAGCCGAAGTGGCATGAAGGTGCGTTTAATTTGTGTTGAACCAATCTGTCTGTTGAACCAATCTGTCTGTTGAACCAATCTGTCTGTTGAACCAATCTGTCTGTTGAACCAATCTGTGTGTTGAACCAATCTATCTGTTGAACCAATCTGTCTGTTGAACCAATCTGTCTCTTGAACCAATCTGTCTGTTGAACTAATCTGTCTCTTGAACCAATCTGTCTGTTGAACCAATCTGTCTGTTGACCCAATCTATCTGTTGAACCAATCTGTCTGTTGAACCAATCTGTCTCTTGAACCAATCTGTCTGTTGAACTAATCTGTCTCTTGAACCAATCTGTCTGTTGAACCAATCTGTCTGTTGAACCAATCTGTGTGTTGAACCAATCTTTGTGTTGAACAAATCTGTCTGTTACACCAACCTGTGTGTTGAACGAATGGGTTGGTATTTCTGAGCAGTGAGGGAGTACTGGAAAATGTAACAGAGAAAAGTCTTACGGGAAAAAAACTGTGGCTGATCTCTTCAGATTCCGTGCTGTATTAGAACTCCAGTCTTTAGTGTGGAGTGGATACTTCATTACTTCTCAATGTTTTTTACTTGATGTTTGTAAAATATACTCAGCTCAAACAAATGTGAATGCAACCTTTAACCCCTTTCAAGTTTACATTCTCACCAAATGATACCAAATCTTAGAGGTTTGGTAGCGGTTATACCAAATTTGAAAAGTGTGGTAGCGGTTATACCAAATTTGACATGTGTGGTTGCGGTTATACCAAATTTGAAAAGAGTGGTAGCGGTTATACCAAATTTGAAAAGTGTGGTTGCGGTTATCCCAAATTTGAGAGGTGACATGCAATCGAATAACTCATCGCAGAGTGTGAAGTTGTTACTCAAAATATCAAGTAGGGAATCAAAAAACAAGTGGTTGCATCTTCGGCTCGCTGGTTGAACAGAGTTGTCCGACATATCTTATTCAAGCCTCAACTTCAGCGGGAAAATTTTAACCCTAGTTATTCTAGTCATGCAATACTTGATTCAATTTATGAATGCCTGGAAATAACTGTGCCAATTTTTGGAACTTGAAGTAGCAATAAGGTGATGTAAAATTCAAGGACCTAGTGTAATATTAGGTTATCAAGTATATCAAGTTATGAATGACTGGATATCAAGTTATGAATGACTGGATAGCGAGTCATAAATGACTGGATATCAACAAGTTATAAATAACTGGAAATCAAGTTATGAAAGACTGGATTTCAAGTAATGAATGACTAGAAATAACTGATCCTATTTTTATAAGTTGAGGTAGTCATAAGATGACGTAGAATTTGAGGACTGAGTGCAATTTTCTTCAATGCTCTGCACAAATAACAGTCCACATAGCATGACGTCAAGCCGACGTACTCCAACCCACACTCACAATAAGTGTGCCGATGACCGTAAATGATAAATGCTCCGATGTACATGGTAATACGCAAGACGATGCACGATTATACACGTGAATAGATGGACACTTTTTTCCGACTGCTTCCAATTGATGAGACGAAACTCAAAAGTCTCTAGTAAAATTCATAAAATTGAGACTTCGGAATCAAATTTTTCGAATCTATATTATAAAACGAGCCGCGTCCGTCCGTCCGTGTGTCACACCCACCAGCCTGCAGTGTGAGATGAGCGTATCTGTGATACAAGCTTCATCAACTCTACAATTTTCGGTGCCTTAATGAGATCATCCCGATTTTTCAACTTTTTTCGTCCTATTCATTTGAAAATTGGCCAGTATATGTATTTTTTGAAAATAAACTTGTTTTACTCAGATCACTGTTTCGATTTAGGCCTTATTTTTTTACGAAAAAGTAGTTTTTTTGTACATTTTTATGGATATTTCAAAACGCTACTGTGAGGAAATACTACTCTCATAAAATGTTTTTGGGAATTTTTGA
The DNA here is from genome assembly GCA_030386875.1 of Morinoia aosen. Classification (NCBI taxonomy): domain Eukaryota; kingdom Metazoa; phylum Arthropoda; class Malacostraca; order Amphipoda; family Talitridae; genus Morinoia; species Morinoia aosen. Next base: position 38,991,341 of record CM059556.1, read on the forward strand.
GAAATACTCTCGTAAAATATTTTTCGGGGAAACAGACTCGTAAAATGTTCTTGGGAAAATACTTCACTTTATGGTTCAAAGATGCTGTGCTTTATTTTGTGAGAGATGTTACAGCAAGGATTGGAATTTGACGGTTAGACCGCCAAGCGGGGCTGCTTCGAGGGGGACAGGGGGAGACGTTAGCAGAGAACCAATTGTGCTACACCAATGAACGCTTGCCTAGCGATCACGCGAGAAGGTGTGTCTGAGCACACACCAATTGGAGTCCCAGACGTCAGAACAAACAAGGATCCCGCCAATCAGGATGCAGATACGGCCTCTGTAGAATGGAATGTTCGAGATCAATCTCGAAGGAAGAAAGGGAAATACTTATAAGGGGTTGGGATGAAGCCTCGAGAGGGATTTTCCGCTCGGTGACGCTACGAGAGAGACGCATAATCAAGGAGGGGTTTTGCAGCCGGAATACCGGCAGACGCCGGTATTACCCGGCGTTATACCAAGTCCGGTGTTGACTGCAAGTGAAGAGCGCCGCCGGCACACTTTCGACATGAGCAGCCAAAATCCAACATCTAAAGTGAAAGTTAACCATCGAAGTTTCGAGAGGAGGCGTCCAGTGTATTAACAAACTTCAAAGTACTGACGTGCGTCAGGAGTCATTCGTAGCACAGCAGCGAGGCAGCGGTAATCGGCAAGCGTAAATGTCGTCAGCGACGGAGCATTCAGACATCTCTGCATCGGGACCGCTCTCACGGGCAACTTCAGAGTCAAGATTTGGAGCCATGCAATTACTAACATTGCGAGTATCAACAGTTAAGTTCGTCCTCCAACAATGCGAAGATCAATGCACAAACTAAAGTGAAGTGGCTCGCCAACGAAACTCTTAAGAAAGCCAGGCACCAGAGTGGCTGCGAACACGAGTTGTGAAGCCGGCAGCATGAAGATGGAGCGGGGAAGGCACCGCGGCAGCGCGTCAGCGAGAGATCAGTCCAGAACAGCAGATATTCTCAGCAATGACGAAGAAAATCAGCAGTGAGCGACAGCACATCGGCAGTGAATGTCTATCAGTGAACCACTTATTATCAAAGGGGCGAGTGTTTTATGGTAGTGAGAGCTCTGTTAGGTGGTGAAAAAAGTTCAATTTCAGATGTAGAACAGCACCCAGAGAGTGCTTTTCAAAGTGTTGCGCAAAATCATATAAATTATAGGCAATCGGTTTCCTGTGTTTATTTAATCGAGGATCGAATTCAGGTTGTGAATGGTGCGACGCTTCATATGATTCGAAACCTTGTCACAATTACAGGTTAAATCGTGATGTGTCATTCTCGTAAATATTATGCTTGTGTTGCTGTGGAGCCCGCGATTTTGTGGATGCGTAATTTGTTGTCAACGAAGGAGTATTGGTAACTTGAATTATGGGTAAGCATCACACTTATACCATGTCGTGTTTAAAGTTTTATGGCGGTAGAAATGTGCATACTTTCATTAACGCAGTTGTGCCCTTTCAAATCATTTAGTTCCAATGCCTTGTGTATTTAGCCACGTGTCTCCAAATAAATTCATGTAAATCTGGCTAATTCTTTTATTCTCCATGTCTGGTATGCAGGTGTACGCAAGCATAAAGGATAATACTATAAAATGTGTACGGGGGTTGGAATTCCCTCAGCGTGTGGGAGGGGGGTCCTAAACCCACCCCTTTCTCTGTATCGCAACACTACTCCTCATTGAGTTTTGATGCTAGAAGAAAATCAAAGACAGTTTTAGAATCCTTGAAGCGTTGTGAACAAAGTGACATTGCAAAATTTGAACATTTGAAAAAAAATTTATGATAAGCGATATTTTATCATTATATTACAAATAAATTACCGTTGGGTTTTGAGCTATATAATTTTTTTTTTCTCAAATTTGGAAATTTTGCAATGTCACTTTGTTTACAATGCTTCAAGGATTCAAAAACTGTCTTTGGTTTTCTTCTAGCATCAAAACTCAATGAGGAGTAGCGTTTTGAATGTTGAAAGTTAGAGGTTTTGGGTATAAGCCAATAACAAAATTTTTTGTTGAAGTGTAATATAATGGACAATTTATGTAATTGAATGCTGTTTTCATTTTTATTTCGATAATTTACATGCATTACTTCATATTCACAGTGTGAATTGTAACTTTAAAAAATGTTTGAAAATTATGAAATTTTATATATGTAATCTGATTCTAATCAAATTTGAGTATTATGTGTACCTTTTGAAAAGAAACACAATTTATTTATTTATTTTTTCGATTCAGGCCTTAGTTATTAAAAAAATTGGACATATTTTTTTTTAGTTCATTTTTATTGACATTTCAAAATGCTACTCGTCATTGATTTTTTATGCTAGAACAAAACCAAAGACAGTTTTAGAATCCTTGAAGCATTGCAAACAAAGTTGCATTGCAAAATTTCCGATTCCCGTTTTTTTTATATGGGGTCGAAAATTCATGATCCGAAGCTCCATAAAATTTTAGGACCGAATAGTCCACCACCTAAGGGTCCTTTTCCAACAACAAAACAAAAAAAGCTCACCGGACCGACAGGGGCCTGGCAGGGGCCTGGGATGATCTCTTTAACCCAGAAGATTGGGAGTTGGAATGAAATCACGTGTATTGGTAGGTTTGGTTAGGTTGTATAGAATATCAGCGGTTGAGACTTGGGAAAGTATTGGAAAGCCATAGAATGGCATGGGAAATCATGGGAAAGCCATGTTGAAGCTCAGTTGGTCCTATATTATCTAATCCTGCAATTTTTTTGACGGTCCGTGTGCGCTCGTGTATACATATAATTCATACGGCAAACGATTGTATTACAACTAGAAAATCAACGCTTTTAGTCAAAATAAATATAATAACTAAGCGTATCCATTTAAAAATATTCAATAGAACAACTTCATTAACCACACAAGATATTTCTGACATGGCTGGATTATTTTCGTTTTATTCGCCGCGACGTGTTTGCACTAAATTGAAATGCTTTCCCTCATCGGTGCATATCGTTTCCCACAGGAGATCGATCCCTCGTCCGTCTGAATGCCAGCAGGCGACCTAAAGGCGAGCTCTTCTTCATTTTATGCATGTTACCATTAAGGGCCCCGTCTTAGTGAATCGGAATGTTCAATAATTTAATTGAACCCTCGATTGGTGTGTGCTGCAGTTTATTGGAACCCTCGATTGGTGTGTGCTGCAGTTTATTGGAACCCTCGATTGGTGTGTGTTGCAGTTTATTGGAACCCTCGATTGGTGTGTGATGCAGTTTATTGGAACCCTCGATTGGTGTGTGCTGCAGTTTTTTGGAACCCTCGATTGGTGTGTGCTGCAGTTTATTGGAACCCTCGATTGGTGTGTGCTACAGTTTATTGTAACCCTCGATTGGTGTGTGCTACAAGTTATTGGAACCCTCGATTGGTGTGTGCTGCAGTTTATTGGAACCCTCGATTTGTGTGTGCTACAGTTTATTGGAACCCTCGATTGGTGTGTGCTGCAGTTTATTGGAACCCTCGATTGGTGTGTGCGGCAGTTTATTGCACCCTCGATTGGTGTGTGCTGCAGTTTATTGGAACCCTCGGTTGGTGTGTGATGTAGTTTATTGGAACCCTCGATTGGTGTGTGCTGCAGTTTATTGGAACCCTCGATTGGTGGGTGCGGCAGTTTATTGCAACCCTCGATTGGTGTGTGCTGCAGTTTATTGCAACCCTCGATTGGTGTGTGCTGCAGTTTATAGCACACTAGATTGGTGTGTGCTACAGTTTATTTGGAACCCTCGATTGGTGTGTGCTTCAAGTTATTGGAACCCTCGATTGGTGTGTGCTGCAGTTTATTGGAATCCTCGATTGGTGTGTGCTACAGTTTATTAGAACCCTCGATTGGTGTGTGCTGCAGTTTATTGGAACCCTCGATTGGTGTGTGCTGCAGTTCATTGCACCCTCGAGTGGTGTGTGCTACAGTTTATTGGAACCCTCAATTGCTGTGTGCTACAAGTTATTGGAACCCTCGATTGGTGTGTGCTGCAGTTTATTGGAACCCTCGATTGGTGTGTGCTACAGTTTATTGGAACCCTTGATTGGTGTGTGCTACAAGTTATTGGAACCCTCGATTGGTGTGTGCTACAAGTTATTGGAACCCTCGATTGGTGTGTGCTGCAGTTTATCGGAACCCTCGATTGGTGTGTGCTACAGTTTATTGGAACCCTCGATTTGTGTGTGCTGCAGTTTGCTGCACCCTCGATTGGTGTGTGCTGCAGTTTATTGCACCCTCGATTTGTGTGTGCTACAAGTTATTGGAATCCTCGATGGGTGTGTGCTGCAGTTTATTGGAACCCTCGATTGGTGTGTGCTACAGTTTATTGGAACCCTCGATTGGTGTGTGCTACAAGTTATTGGAACCCTCGATTGGTGTGTGCTGCAGTTTATTGGAACCCTCGATTGGTGTGTGCTGCAGTTTATTGCACCCTCGATTTGTGCGTGCTACAAGTTATTGGAACCCTCGATTGGTGTGTGCTGCAGTTTATTGGAACCCTCGATGGTGTGTGCTGCAGTTTATTGCACCCTCGATTGGTGTGTGCTGCAGTTTATTGGAACTCTCGATAGGTGTGTGCTGCAGTTTATTGGAATCCTCGATTGGTGTGTACTGCAGTTTATTGGAACCGTCGATTGGTGTGTGCTGCAGTTTATTGGAACCCTCGTTTGGTGTGTGTTACAAGTTATTGGAACCCTCGATTGGTGTGTGCTGCAGTTTATTGGAATCCTCGATTGGTGTGTGCTACAGTTTATTGGAACCTTCGATTGGTGTGTGTTACAAGTTATTGGAACCCTCGATTGGTGTGTGCTGCAGTTTATTGGAATCCTCGATTGGTGTGTGCTACAGTTTATTGGAACCCTCGATTGGTGTGTGCTGCAGTTTATTGGAACCCTCGATTGGTGTGTGCTGCAGTTTATTGCACCCTCGATTGGTGTGTGCTACAGTTTATTGGAACCCTCGATTGGTGTGTGCTACAAGTTATTGGAACCCTCAATTGGTGTGTGCTACAAGTTATTGGAACCCTCGATTGGTGTGTGCTGCAGTTTATTGGAACCCTCGATTGATGTGTGCTACAGTTTATTGGAACCCTCGATTGGTGTGTGCTGCAGTTTATTGCACCCTCGTTTTTTTTGTGCTATAAGTTATTGGAATCCTCGATTGGTGTGTGCTGCAGTTTATTGGAACCCTCGATTGGTGTGTGCTACAGTTTATTGGAACCCTCGATTGGTGTGTGCTACAAGTTATTGGAACCCTCGATTGGTGTGTGCTGCAGTTTACTGGAACCCTCGATTGGTGTGTGCTGCAGTTTACTGGAACCCTCGATTGGTGTGTGCTACAGTTTATTGGAACCCTCGATTGGTGTGTGCTACAAGTTATTGGAACCCTCGGTTGCTGTGTGCTACAAGTTATTGGAACCCGCGATTGGTGTGTGCTGCAGTTTATTGCACCCTCGATTTCTGCTTGCTACAAGTTATTGGAATCCCCAATTGGTGTGTGCTGCAGTTTATTGGAACCCTCGATTGGTGTGTGCTGCAGTTTATTGGAACCCTCGATTGGTGTGTGCTGCAGTTTATTGGAACCCTCGATTGGTGTGTGCTGCAGTTTATTGGAACCGTCGATTGGTGTGTGCTGCAGTTTATTGGAACCCTCGATTGGTGTGTGTTTCAAGTTATTGGAACCCTCGATTGGTGTGGGCTGCAGTTTATTGGAACCCTCGATTGGTGTGTGCTGCAGTTTATTGCACCCTCGATTGGTGTGTGCTGCAGTTTATTGGAACTCTCGATTGGTGTGTGCTGCAGTTTATTGGAACCCTCGATTGGTGTGTGCTGCAGTTTATTGCACCCTCGATTGGTGTGTGCTGCAGTTTATTGGAACTCTCGATTGGTGTGTGCTGCAGTTTATTGGAACCCTCGATTGGTGTGTGCTGCAGTTTATTGGAACCGTCGATTGGTGTGTGCTGCAGTTTATTGGAACCCTCGATTGGTGTGTGTTTCAAGTTATTGGAACCCTCGATTGGTGTGGGCTGCAGTTTATTGGAATCCTCGATTGGCGTGTGTTACAAGTTATTGGAACCCTCGATTGGTGTGTGCTGAAGTTTATTGGAACCCTCGATTGGTGTGTGCTGCAGTTTATTGGAACCGTCGGTTGGTGTGTGCTGCAGTTTATTGCACCCTCGATTGGTGTGGGCTGCAGTTTATTGGAACCCTCGATTGGCGTGTGTTACAAGTTATTGGAACCCTCGATTGGTGTGTGCTGAAGTTTATTGGAACCCTCGATTGGTGTGTGCTGCAGTTTATTGGAACCCTCGATTGGTGTGTGCTGCAGTTTATTGGAACCCTCGATTGGTGTGTGCTGCAGTTTATTGGAACCCTCGATTGGTGTGTGCTGAAGTTTATTGGAACCCTCGATTGGTGTGTGCTGAAGTTTGTTGGAACCCTCGATTGGTGTGTGCTGCAGTTTATTGGAACCCTCGATTGGTGTGTGCTGCAGTTTATTGGAACCCTCGATTGGTGTGTGCTGCAGTTTATTGGAACCCTCGATTGGTGTGTGCTGCAGTTTATTGGAACCCTCGATTGGTGTGTGTTCCAAGTTATTGGAACCCTCGATTGGTGTGTGTTCCAAGTTATTGGAACCCTCGATTGGTGTGTGTTCCAAGTTATTGGAACCCTCGATTGGTGTGTGCTGCAGTTTATTGCACCCTCGATTGGTGTGTGCTGCAGTTTATTGGAACCCTCGATTGGTGTGTGTTCCAAGTTATTGGAACCCTCGATTGGTGTGTGTTCCAAGTTATTGGAACCCTCGATAGGTGTGTGCTGCAGTTTATTGGAACCCTCGATTGGTGTGTGTTACAAGTTATTGGAACCCTCGATTGGTGTGTGCTGCAGTTTATTGGAACCGTCGATTGGTGTGTGTTACAAGTTATTGGAACCCTCGATTGGGGTGTGCTGCAGTTTATTGGAACCGTCGATTGGTGTGTGTTACAAGTTATTGGAACCGTCGATTGGTGTGTGCTGCAGTTTACTGCACCCTCGATTGGTGTGTGCTGCAGTTTATTGGAACCGTCGATTGGTGTGTGTTACAAGTTATTGGAACCCTCGATTGGTGTGTGCTGCAGTTTATTGGAACCGTCGATTGGTGTGTGCTGCAGTTTATTGGAACCCTCGATTGGTGTGTGCTGCAGTTTATTGGAACCCTCGATTGGTGTGTGTTACAAGTTTTGGAACCCTCGATTGGTGTGTGTTACAAGTTATTGGAACCCTCGATTGGTGTGTGTTGCAGTTTATTGGAACCCTCGATTGGTGTGTGCTGCAGTTTATTGGAACTGTCGATTGGTGTGTGCTGCAGTTTATTGGAACCCTCGATTGGTGTGTGCTGCAGTTTATTGGAACCCTCGACTGGTGTGTGTTACAAGTTATTGGAACCCTCGATTGGTGGGCGCTACAAGTTATTGGAACCCTCGATTGGTGTGTGCTGCAGTTTATTGGAACTGTCGATTGGTGTGTGCTGCAGTTTATTGGAACCCTCGACTGGTGTGTGTTACAAGTTATTGGAACCCTCGATTGGTGGGCGCTACAAGTTATTGGAACCCTCGATTGGTGTGTGCTGCAGTTTATTGGAACCCTCGATTGGTGAGTGTTACAAGTTATTGGAACCCTCGATTGGTGGGCGCTACAAGTTATTTGGAAAAATTATTATTTTTTTTAATCCTGAAGCAGCACAAGACCAGCACATTTTTCATTCCTGAAGGATTAACGAGAAAATTTATTTATGTTTATTTCGAATGATCTACATTCATTCATTTGCAATTAATTCTAGTTAAATACGTACGCGTGATAAAATTGTTTATTTCTTAAGAATGCAGACTAAAAAAGCATAAAGTTTTTAAAAGATCAATTTTGAAATTTGTTTTTTTTCCTAATTTTTCATAATTTTTCATAATTCTTGAACCTCACCATCAACATTACCAGCGTTTTCAAAATAGAAGGTTCTTATATAAAATAAACTAATGCTGATCTTTTATAAAATGATATGTTTAAATATATTCAATCTCATTTATTAATGGATTGCATATGAATGCCAGGACTCCATCCGAATGAATTTAAAGAGAGTGAAAATGTATTGCAGCTGAGAGAATACATAAATCTCGACATTATCACATTGTCTAAGTTTTTTCTAAGTTTCCCTGAGCCAGATGTAACTTATTTTGAAGAATTTGCGAAAAAATTTCGCTTTGTCTTACGCTCACACACAAACACACACACACACGAGTAAAAAAATTGTTTTGCTCAGGTTAGGCTAAAACCCGAACTGATTCAATCATAAATTTTACTACCTTGTTATACTATTAGTAGTTACTTTCATTTTCAATTTTATTCACCTACATCACATCCTAATTAGATTCACTCTCATAAAAATCACATCTTTAACCACAATACAGCGTCACATTTAAATTGTCCGAAAAGTTGAAAATTCAAATAGTCTACGGGTTTTGCTCCTGATATTTCAGTTACTCTTGCATGTGAGCATGCCAGCGTTTTTCAAAGTTGTATAACCAAATAAAATGACAACGTCACGTATTTAAAAATCTTCTGAGCTTAAAATACAGAACAGGTTTCAAATCATGTCTTTGAGTCATTTTACGGGCTATGTTATTTTGACAGTCGTGGTTATTCTGTCTAATGATTCCCTCTTATTATTCTGTCTAACCATTCCCCCTTTTAGAAAGTGAAAATGTACACCTGAAAGATGTTAAAGGTTGCATTCACATTTGTTTGAACTCAGTATATTTTGCAAAAATCAACCAAAAAACATTGAAAGGTTATGAAGAGAACTGAACTGAACTCCAGAACTGAAAGTGAAATCCTAAAAAGTTTTCATGGATAGAAGCTAACAGAAAAAAATGTGATATACAATACTAGCATGACTTCAGGTTATGAATTAAGATTATAATAAGATTGCATTCTACTTTCATACCAGCAGAAAATGAACGAAGGTTTCGTGCAGCACTATGAGCGCTGGGTTCACTTAAAAAATAAACTGACTATATCATGATGTTTTATTTCCAAAAATCAGGGGGTTTTTAGCAACCATCAAGTTTTGCTGAAACGGCCTAATCTTTCGATTATTCGCGCATTACCAAATCATGAGTATGAGAATCATGGTATGCACGCAGCACCAAACCCCGAGTTGTATGCGCATGCAAAATGTACCGAAAACTTTCGCACGAAATACTTAAAACTTGCAAATTTTTCATTTTACGTTCATTTCTGGAGTTGCATTTGCGTATTTCACAAACCACCTAAAAAAAGAGGGGATCATCTATTCACAAGAACAACTCCAGGTGTACGTTACAAACAGGTAACATTTTCCCTCGAATGTATTCCAATCATTTATTCTCATCATGTATTCACATTACGGATTCACTTCATGTATTCACATTATGTATTCACATCATGTATTCACATCATCTTCATGTATTGACATTATCATGTATTCACATCATCATCATGTATTCACATCATCATCATTATGCATTCACATCATCAGCATGTATTCACATCATTATGTATTCACATCCTCATGTATTCACCTCATCATGTATTCACCTCATCATGTATTCACATCATCATGTATTCATACCATGTATTCACATCATGTATTCACGTCATGTATTCACATCATGTATTCCCATCATGTATTCACATCATGTATTCACATTATGTATTCACACTATCATCATGTATTCACCTCATGTATTTCTATCATGTATTCACATTATGTATTTCTATCATGTATTCACATCATGTATTCACATTATGTATTAACATCATCATCATGTATTCACAAGAATAACTCCAGGTGTTCGGTACAAACAGGCTACAATTTCCCTCGCATCCAAACGAACATTACGTGGCGACGGAAGCGAGTCGCGCGCAGATAATCAGAAACCAGTTCTGGTCCGGGTGCAAAAACGCCTTTTTCCCTCGGGAAATTACGGGTCCTGGCAGCGCAATCCGCTTAAAACAGATTTCCACGACCTTCGCTGGCACGTATAGCGTTGATTTCCCCTTTTTCTGGCACGTATAGCGTTGATTTTCCCTTTTGCTAGCACATATAGCAGTTATTTCTCCCATAGCTGGTACATTTAGCGTTTATTTCACCCTTGAATAGCACATATAGTACCGATTTCCATTTTCGCCGGCACACATAGCGTTGATTTTTCCCCAGCCGGCAGATATAGCGTTGATTTCCCCCCGGTGCTGGTGTATTTAGCTTTAATTTCCACTTTCGCTGGAACGTACAGCGCTGATTTCACCTTAAGCTTGTGTATTTAGCGTAGATTTTCCTTCTCAATACTGCGAGGAAATCAGAAATCAGCATGCGAGGGAATATGAAATCAGCGCTGATTTCACCTTAAGCTTGTGTATTTAGCGTAGATTTTCCTTCTCAATACTGCGAGGAAACCAGAAATCATCATCCGAGGAAATGTGAAATCAGAGGTGATTTCACCTCTGGCTGGCACATATAGCACGAATTGCCACTTTGCTGGCATAGGTATGCATTGATTTTCACTCTGACTGGAGCCTGTATGCTTCAATTTCTCCCTCTGCCAATATGTTTTGAAAATTTTTGAAATCACCGTAACAACTATCATGAATGCGAACGTTTTTCTTCATCATTGTTCATATAATATATGCTTTCTTTTATCAAGTTCAAATGCCTAACGCTTCAAACGACCATTACCCAAAAAACTTACATTTCGTAACCAGAAATATAGGCTGAATTTAAAGCCTGCTCAAATAGAATTAAAGAACTCCTGTTCAGAAAAATCCAGCTCTGGAGAGATTGAAACTCGTCTCATTTATTTTTAAAACTCCTCGGCGGGGAGAACACATTTAAACTTTGAAGTTGAAACTGTCCGCAACATTTCAGGGCCCGAGAAACGCGTGCGTTGAGACGAGAGCAGACGACCATCGTGTGGGTCTTGAATTTCCATGCATGCTAAGAGGCGCTCAAAATACGGTGTGTAGATCACATTTATTACAGCGTTCCCTGGAGACTGGTTTTCTTAAGCAATCCTTTCTTCTCGGAAATTTATTCAAACCAGTCTCATTTTATTTTAAACTAGTCTCTCTGCGTTCCCTGGAGACTGGTTTTCTGAAGCAATCCTTTCTTCTCGGAATTTTATTTAAACCAGTCTCATTTTATTTTCAACCAGTCTCTCTGCATTCCCTGGAGACTGGTTTTCTTAAGCAATCCTTTCTTCTCGGAATTTTATTTAAACCAGTCTCATTTTATTTTAAACTAGTCTCTCTGCGTTCCCTGGAGACTGGTTTTCTGAAGCAATTCTTTCTTCTCAGTATTTTATTTAAACCAGTCTCATTTTATTTTAAACTAGTCTCTCTGCGTTCCGTGGAGACTGGTTTTCTGAAGCAATTCTTTCTTCTCAGTATTTTATTTAAACCAGTCTCATTTTATTTTAAACTAGTCTCTCTACATTCCCTGGAGACTGGTTTTCTTAAGTAATCCTTTCTTCTCGGAATTTTATTTATACCAGTCTCATTTTATTTTAAACTAGTCTCTCTGCATTCCCTGGAGACTGGTTTTCTGAAGCAATCATTTCTTCTCGGTATTTTATTCGGAGGCAACTCTGTGTGGTATTTCTTTGTGTGGTGCTGGTATTGTAGTATAACTTTCTGTGGTGTTGATCTCCGTAGTAATCTCTTTTTTTGGTAATGATATTCGTCGTATTCCTGTATCTAGTAATTGTCCTCACAGTATTTCTGTCAGTAGTGTTGATCTACGTAGTAATTCTTCAGTAATGATATTCGGGGTGTTCCTATCTATAGTAATTGTACTCGCAGTATTTCTTTCTGTAGTGTTGATCTCCGTATTAATGTCTCCTTTAGTGATAGTATCCGTGGTATTCGTTTCTAAAGTAATGTCTTCACAATATTTATTTTTGCAGTATTGGTATTCCTTTTTGGAGTATTGATCTGCTAATAATCTTTTCAATGATAATGGTATCCGTGGCATCTATTTTGATGTCCCTGTAATATTTCCTTATTCAATAGTGATACTCGTAGTAATATCTTTTGCATTTATCTTTTCCTCCATATTCATTTCGGTCGAAACCTTTTTAGCGGAAATCTTTCGCAAGCTAAAAATTCATATAGGTTTCGTTGTGCAAAGTTTAACCAGGTCATCGATTACGTAGTATGTTATAATTTTTCGTGAGATATATTTCAAAAATGCCTCTTCAGTGGTAAAATCGCGGAAATTATGATGATAGCAATCCTATCTGAATTAATTGCCTCCGAAAATTTTTTCCAATCGTAGTTTTTCAGTAGTCACAGGTATCAATCTTCAGTGGTCCCTTCATCTCTTTCTTTTGCCTCGGAAATTCATTCTATTTTTAATTTTATTATACAATCAGCTCAAAAGTTGCTATAGCAACGGTAAAATTCTGCAGGGACTGAAACTAATTAAATATTCTACATGACGGTTGAAATGAAAGGATTTGAGCTGCGAAACGAACTTATTTTTCCCAAAAATCTGCACAATAAATTATTTCAGGAAATGTAATCAAACTCGCGCACTCTGTACCAATTTCCTTACGAATTTGTATTTTTTCGTAATTGTTGATCGACATGTAAGCACTCTCACTGTTAACATATTTTAACCCCTCACTTCAATGCACTTCTATTGTGAAGGCTATTTCATGTTCAGAACGGCTATTTTCTCAGAAATATTTGGCACCGAGGCTCAGAATTATCTCACTGTCCTGGCAAACTTTTTCGCCGGAGCATGCATGTTTTTGGCCGCCTAAGCGATTTAATTACTTAAGCGGCGTAAAACATGCATGCAGGCGGTGAAAAGATTATATTGGGACATGTCCAATACTGCTGGCATTGTAATAGCTTCGAGGCAATGAAGTATGCCATTACCACATCTCTCTGAGAGTAAAATAACGACGCCCCGTACGGAGGACGTACGGGGGTAGTCGTATAAACAGTTACGATCAATCGACAAGGAGAACCTTCTTGAGAGTTTCCCCAGAATTACACCACACGTAATAGCGTATTGTTATCGTTCAGCTTTGCCAGATACGTTCACCCGGAAATTTATTGCCCTTTAACAAGTACTCCTTGAGCAGCCCCTCTACTGATGTAATGGTCCTCGTTCGCTATGAAATACTGAGCGCTATATAACATGCCACCGCCTAGCACCGTATGTGATCTATTAGGCTCCTAATGGAGCAATGGATCATTTTCTTCACAGTAATTTAGATAATCTGCACAACAGATTGTACTGGGTGCAGACACACGAGGTGCGATTGTGACGTGTAGTGTGCAGAGCTCAGGCACAGACAGGTTTTCTGCTGACGCAACACATCGATCGTTCGTGCGGTGTAACATTGGTTGAATGAATGAAAAAAGACGTGGGCATATATCCGTGTTATTTGGGTTTCATTCGCTGTCAAAAATAAATCTGCAGTACCATCATGACCAAATTTTCACCTGAAGTCTTTCACAAATGGTTATATCTTTTTTTTTTGTGCCATACTGACAAATTTTGTTGGAACAGCTGCTGAGAATAGAACACGCTTTACTTTATTCAGAGTCATCTAATGACTCAGTGAGTTACCAGTTTCCTACATAATCTCAAATACAACTTTTTTATGCTCCAGAAATTACCATCATAACAAAAATTTAGGGTAAGCAGTAATACGCATATGTGTGAATAACACGCACTGCAGGTTTAAGATCTTTATTTCTTTGCCTAGCGCAATAAAATTAAAGAACTTAAACCTGCAGTGCGTGTTATTCTACTCTGATTCTAAACCTGCAGTGCGTGTTCTATGAATCAATCATATACATGCGTATTCTACAGCAATTCATTCGTAAAACTACCCAGTTCGAGCCCATCAGTACTGAGTTAAGTGAAGCCAAGCAGGAGACAGTATTCACGAAATCGAAACGCTATTGAGGAAACTCGAACGTGATACAACGACTTAGACCTGATGTCTCTGGATCCAATAACGGAATCTTGTGCAATGTTCGAAAGATCAACAGGCTATTCCAAAAACTCGCTCTAGCACCACGCTGCCTCTCGGTCCAATAACGAAGTTAAAAGCAGCGGCTCTAATTGGTGCACGGGCTCATTCCCTCGTAATTGAGTCGTGCGATCTGCGGAGAAGTTCTGTTAGTCAGCTCGGAAGATTGCCTTGGGTTCCGAGCAATTTATGGCATGTCCCAGAAATGTCGATTTCGGGATCTTGATTTGATCGCCACGCCGATCTGGATCAGCGCAATGACCTTTGTTAGGACGCAATACCCACTGAATTTGGGGGTCTTGATCCGCAGTGTCCTTTGATGGCTGTTAACTTCCTGATGGATCGCCCTAGCAAGCTCTGGAGCAATTACCAAGAGTGGGTGCTGCACTGCCTCACTGCACTGTTTCAACTCCACCGGCTTTTGTCGCTGTGTCGATTTACCGTGAAATTTATGTTCTTTTACTTAGGTGATCATTTTTATAATTTATGCATCCAAGCCTGTAGGTTGATATCGCTAGTACCGAAACTTGTCAGATTTTAGATTACCACATTTTGAAAAATTCTCGGTTCACAATGAAACAATTTAAAATTCAGAGTAATCTTTTTATCGATAGTTGAAAATTATTGCGTGTGGCATTCGTACGGAGAAACAGTAAAGTTTGATTCCACAAAGACGAAAAGAAGGTATATGGCCGTTCATGAATATCATAGCAGCTTTAATGCTGTATGTATTCAAATTTATGCACCACGCTTGCCCAGTACGCGTAAAAATCATGTCGCATATTTCTGTTTTTTGGAAATTGCTTTTCTGATCTCCAGCCAGGATCATAAAAGTACTAAATAGAGCAACTGGAAAATATAAATCAGATTTTATTCTAGCCAGGAGTGCATTTCACTGTCAAATTTTTCTAACGATTTCAACGTTTAGGGAAAAAGTTTGTCCCTGTCTGAAAAAATTAAAATTCAATTTGCAAACCCGACAATAGTTTCTTAATGTTTTCATGTACCATAAAACTGCTTGTTTGTGCTCATTTTCGTACAAATTACTCACTTCCTTTTAATAACTTCACAAAAACATGCAATGAGCGATATAAATCATCAAGTCGTGAACGCAATGTGTGTTCACTGAAACTACCACCCCATCTGGAAAAAAACTCCTCCGTATTCGAGGGAGAAGCAATAAGATTTAAACCATAATAAATATACACAAAAAAATTTCCACCAGTCCACTAAAAGGCATTTTTTTTCCACGCACAGCGCCTAAGGCAATGCAGTTCACAGTTAGAGGCAGTTCACGCTTGTCTCAATAGAGTAACGATTTTTTCCTTTTAATCCTTGTGTTTTTCAAAGAGCAAGGAATTTTGAAGAATCAAACAAAGCAACCTATTTGAATTTCGGTGCTGTGGTGAAAATTCCACCACATGAGACTCTGCCCATCAAATCCTTTAGATAACATTAAACTAACAGTTTTTCCATCATTTCAGGGATTAGAAGTCACTAATTTTTAACCCTTGCTTTCCATTTTCGCGGTACTTATACGCTCCACGAAGACAGCTTCACCACCCGTGTCCATTGAAATTTCTAATTTTTCCTTTCAATATTTTTGCTTTTGTCGCAGTTATAAACTTCACAAAGACCACATTTCATATCCCCGCCCATCAAATAACTTTATCACACTTCATCTCTCCTTCAATAAAGTTGCGAACAAATTCTCCAGGTTTGCTCCGTCAGCAATCAAGCTCTAAGCTCCTGATCAAAACTACATCAAATGAACCTAAATCTACTCTACCCTCCTTTCATTGCTCGCTTGTGGTCTTCACTGGCTATTTTGTGCCCATCTGTGCTTTAATCTTAGTATTTTCACTGCAAAAAGAGAACCTTAATCTACTCTACTTCTTCTTTGTTGCTCGCTTATGGTTTAAATTTTTGTGCCCATCTGTGCTTAATTCTTAGGTTTTTCAGTGTAAAAATGGAATCTTAATCTACTCCAATCTTTCTCTATTTCTCGCTTAAAGTCTTTACTGGCTATTTTTGTGCCCATCTACGCTTTATTTTGAAAATTTTCTCAGCATGAAAAGGACATAATACAGAACTCGGTTTTTCTTCAAATTGCTTTCGTGCTTACCTTCACGACCTAATCTTTTTCTTTATACCTGTGGCAGTCCCAGGCACAAATTATAAGCTCACACTCTTGCTCACGCAGCTATGATATTAATTATCCTGAACGTTAATACACATAAAAATCGGGCATAACTGTCGGAAAAATATTAACACCTGCCGTATAGAGGGCCAAAAAGCGTGCCCTCCGAAAGAGCATTACCAAGGAGATAACCCGAGCATTACCCAATATAATGCGACCTCTTATGTCCTCGTACGGGGTTAATAAACAGGTTTATGACCTGCTCGGCCTACCCAAGATCTCGGGCTTGTAGTCGAGTTGGGTAACTTTGTCGGGTGCGTCGCCGAACTTGTGACGGAAACTGGGGTGAAGTTCCTCCAATACTGGGGACCAACCACCGTAGACTTTTTAGAAAACGTTTCTTGATTTGCGAATTCATCGTATAATTATTATTATCGATACTCTCTCTCTCTGTGATGTGAATCATCCAAAAATAATTATCGGTACAAATTCAAAGTGAAATCTTTATTATTTTTTTTTTTGGAGAAGGCACACACCTGTTAACAACTGGATGTGATGCTTACTGCTGCTTTCTTATGAATGTATTCGAATAAACCTCTAATATCATTACAAAAAATATCTTAACCATAATTTATGCCAGGCTTTTCGTATCCAGGAGACAGCAGAGCCAAAAAAAAAGCTTTGACTGAAATTTTTGGCTAGTGGTTATGCGTCTACTGATGAATACAAACAATCCTTCATTCTCAAAACGAACAGTAATCACTGAAAAATGTTATGAGGATCAGTACTCATCGTTGCTATTGTTGTTATCAGTTATGGGATTTTGCATTTTATTCACAAGAATTTTTTGGTGAACAAAGATCAGTGCAGTAGGACTGGTGGATTTTTTTGGCCTATATTTGCCTTAGAATCAGCGGCTGTGTACTATAATATAATGTACTTGAAGGATATTGATATCATCCTCTTGATACATTGAAGTCATTTTTGTATTATTAAGCGACTTTTATTTCATAACCGCGGTAATTATTTATGAAAATCTCTTTAATCTTTAGACTCGGTTCAAACTTCGATCATATTAAGAGTCGTTGACCATTTATTCACCTTTTAAATCGATGCTTAAGTTATCACAAATTCATTTCTGTACTGGTTGCATGCAAAGATATGTGCGCACCTCCTTTCCTACCTTATTTTAAACAACCATATCAATTGAGCGTCATCTAAACTCTCAAAGGAAGCATAAATTCCTCGTTTCACCATTACTATTCAGCCATTCTTTGCCGCGATGCCCTAAATATACTCAGAACACAGCTCGCCACACTGCCATATCTCTCTTATGAACGCTAGAGTAAATCCAGTTTCCGCGATTCCTCTATGCAAACGACTGGATAAATCTTCGGTGCCTCTCACTAAGGCCTATTTTCGCGGCGTGGTTCAGGGCGCAGGATCGATCTGTCATGGTGACGAATAAACACGGCTACTTGCCAGCTTGACCGTTTGTCATGGCAGCTATGCCGGAGATCGGGCCAGAGAAGAGAACGTTGCGCAGGTAGCACAGATAAGGTGACAAAATTAGACGGATCGGCCAGAGAAGAGAACGTTGCGCAGGTAGCACAGGTAAGGTGACAAAATTAGACGGATCGGCCAGAGAAGAGAACGTTGCGCAGGTAGCACAGATAAGGTGACAAAATTAGACGGATCGGGCCAGAGAAGAGAACGTTGCGCAGGCAGCACAGATAAGGTGACAAACAATATTTAGGAGGGTTCAAGTGGTCTCTAAGAACAATGGGGAAATATTCCATTGAAAAATTGAAAGATTTTTTTTACGCGTGAAGCGGATGGCATTTGTAAATACCGTGGAAATGTCATTTAATTGTTGAAGAAATTATCAGTGAGTTTTTTAAAGAAAAAAGGAGGGGAAATGAATAACTTCGAATAATTTTTATTGTGAGCGAGAGCTCGTCGTGAAACATATGGGGACTGTAAACACTGTTGAAAAGGGAAGAAATAGACTCTGTTACTAATTTTGATAACATTACTGATTCGTGAAATAATGAAAGTTAGAAAGCGAGCCGTAGATAATCTAAAGTAATAAAATAATTATCATAGTATGAGCTTGAGGTTTTCGAAAACTCCTTTTTGTGTATAAATAATTTGGAAGTATATTTTTCTCACCAATGAATGTAAAAGTTCCGTTTCAACTAATTAACGATAGATAACAGCAAACTTGAGAACAATTCAGCTTGTATCTGAAAGTGTGCCATTTCTTTTATGTTCAATATGATCTTCAGCAAATTCAGGTAACTAGAAGCTTAGGACAAGAAAATAGAAAAGACAGTAACTATAACGCAACACCAACTGAAGTTATCGCTTGAGTAATCTATCACCACAGATCGAAGTTCTGCCTCGGAAAATGACTAGTCTCAGAGGTGACAGAATGTTAACGGCATCAAAAGGCAACTTATTGACTGCAACCTGAAAGCTTAGAGAACATTTTTCAGAATCGATGTAAAGTAGCGACAGGGAAAGAAAGCGTCTGAGATTTGGTTTACATATAATTTTTTCACCGTTTGTGACCTCTGATCAATAAGTACTCAATATTTTTACCTCAATTCATCTAGACAGATAACTAGATAAATCTTTGATGCTTCTCACTAGGGTATATTTTCAAGTCGTGATTCAGGGATCGATAGCGCAAGCCCCCCATTCAACATCGACCGTTCTATTATCACAATGGTTAGTGATATGATAAAGGGTTTTACCCGTATAATTTTTCAGAGATAGAGGCGACATTCTATAACACGGTAAAATTTCTCACACACATCTCGCACGTCAACTCGACGAGTGCTGTCGGATTTTTTAAAATGTTTTACTTATTCACAGTTTTCGTTTTTTTACCGTATTGATGCAGACGCCTCCAATAATTTTGGAAAAATTCTTGCACTGGGCTATGAGAAACACAGGATATAAACATGGGAAACATAATTTCTCCAGTGAGGGTGCTGTAAGTAACAAATATCATGGAGTACTTAAATTTTGACTAGATAACATTTTCCAGCAACCATCTGTGTACGTTCGTCAGTACTGGTAAGTTGCAAGGTAAATATTTTTTTTAGAAAACATTAATGAGTTCTAATGTTAAGATTACAAATTAAATTGCACAGTTCTCGGAATAACATTTTAAATATTTCTTTGAATTCATGTAGAAAAACAGATTCATTTGCTTTTTATATGTTTTTGCATGAACTAAATGGAATATCATCGCTTGAGAATTATTTCAACCAGGAAGTATACTCTATTTGAAAAAGGCCATTTTAGCATGCGAAATTATTATTCTGATTTTCACGAATGTATCACTAAGGATGCATTTTATTTAGCGACTTACTCATGGCAGCTTTAAGAATTCGCTCAAAATTCCCTTTACAATTTCGCAGCGTCTTTGAGAAAATACTAGAGCTTTTGGTTGGCATTCTTTCTCGCGCACGCAGATCCAGAAGTAAAATTCTCGGGAAAAGAAAAGAGTTTTGCATGCACGGGAATCCTCAAACGCTGTCAAGAAAATGTCTCGCTAGCGTTTGTTAAAAAATTCACTAAGAACGCGCAAGCATGCAATGAAATTTGGGGTTAGTTTATTAATTTCTAGGTGGTAAACTATAAACATCTAGGTGGTAAACTATAAACATCTAGGTGGTAAACTATAAATTTCTTAGTGGTAAACTATGAATTTCTGGGTGGTAAACTATGAATTTCTAGGTGTTAAACTGCTTAAGAGTCAAATATCCTGGATGACATAAAAAGTGTGATGAAGAAAGGACATTTGAAACAAAAGAATTCAAATAATGATTGAAATTTTTTATTTGCAATTGCATTTATTTTCAAGCTCGTTTCCACTTTCAAACCAATGTTAGGCTCGTTTCGTTTCATTGAGTTGATATGTTACTACTCACATGTTATTTTATGATGTACTTATATTATACTGTTTATATTTTATTATATTTATATTATATTCGTATTATTTATATATTATATTTATATTATATTAATATAATATTTTTTAAATAGCTCATATTACATTACATTTCATTTTTAAAATTCGTGTGCACTTCAAAAATTACTTTCTCTGAAAGTGTACAAGAAACACGGCAGTGAGCTCACTGCCCTACAGTTGTGCCCTCAGCAAACCGTGTGCGCGCAGCGGTCAGTTGCAGTCACTGAGCACCACAAAGAAGGCCAGCCCTAGACTTCCCGTTCGATAAATCTTGAAGAATTCATGCCTTTTGTGGACGTAACTGAGCCAAGCCTCGGTAGAATTCCAAGTTGGAGAACGAAGAAAGTCATTTCGATCAAGTCAATGCATGTCATATTGATTTTTGAATGCCTCATTTTTTACGCCAGGACGTAATGATGGTTACTGCTTGTACCTATTTCTGACTCCAGTGGGGGAGTGAACAGCGGCTAATTCGTTTTCTTTTCCCATTGGGAAGAAACATACGACTCTGGAGTGCTTGTAATTTTCAAACCGTTTGAAAGTTACTTCTGGTCGTGTTAATAACCATTTCAGACTCGCAAGTAATGCGGGGATTCGTGGCTAACTCGATTTATTTCAAATAGGGAAGAAACAGCGGGCTCCGCGATATTTATACTCGAAGTTTTCAAATTTTTTGCACGATTGCTGAGTACCGTCAACCAGTGAATGCGGTGGCCATCTTTACCTAAGATGCTGAGCATCACGATTCTGATTCAACTGGAATGTGAATAGAATTCTCATCAGATTTTTATTATTAGATGAAACTTGCATGAGATGAATTCTATCCAGGGAAAATTCCAGAACCTTTGAGCGTGAGTGAAGTTTCCTGTTAGTGATGATGTAAAGAACGAATTATGCTTCTGAAATTGGTGTCAGAAATGATATACTCCAAAATGTGATGTTATGTAAACAGATCAGAAGGAATCCTGCATTGGAAAATTGCAACGTCTTGATATTTCATCTGAATTCTTTGCAGCTGAAAAACAATTAGAATTAGGGAATTCAAAGACGAAAGGTCAAAACAAAATCCTGAATGGACGTCGGATTCATCAGTTTTTAAATACATTTTCCTAGAGAGATTTTCTTTGAACAAGAGAATAAAAAATACGAGGGCTTTCGTCGCATCCATGCATAGTTTTGAAGAAACTCTGCATCGTAGAATTTTAACTCAAAAGACAGGCTCGTCATTGGTCGGCATTGAAATAGAAACTAAATTGAATGGGAACAATCATGAATAGAGATCACACGGCCAGCCACCCGAGGCGATTCTAGGAAAACCATTCGAAAGCATCGAAGTTTTACCTTTTCTATATCAAAAAGAGGAATCATTTCCATGGAGTTAAAAGATAAACCTGACGAAGATCTTCAAAATTTGTTTAGTGCGTTTGACAAAATCCTACAAGGAGTTTTTGGAAAATTAGAAGATAATTTGAAATTACAGAGCGTTTGTATGTACGCTGATTAGATGACATCGTTCTTTTAGTCACTCTATTTATAGCGAGGAACTAATTATGGCGTTAAGAAGCGGGTTGAGAAGGATAGGAGGAAGATGAAAAGGACAGGAGGAAGATGAGAAGGACAGGAGCAAGATGAGAAGGACACGAGCAAGATGAGAAGGACAGGAGCAAGATGAGAAGGACACGAGCAAGATGAGAAGGACAGGAGCAAGATGAAAAGGACAGGAGCAAGATGAGAAGGACAGGAGCAAGATGAGAAGGACAGGAGCAAGATGAGAAGGACAGGAGCAAGATTAGAAGGACAGGAGCAAGATGAGAAGGACAGGAGCAAGATGAGAAGGACACGAGCAAGATGAGAAGGACAGGAGCAAGATGAGAAGGACAGGAGCAAGATGAGAAGGACAGGAGCAAGATTAGAAGGACACGAGCAAGATGAGAAGGACAGGAGCAAGATGAGAAGGACAGGAGCAAGATGAGAAGGACAGGAGCAAGATGAGAAGGACACGAGCAAGATGAGAAGGACAGGAGCAAGATGAGAAGGACAGGAGCAAGATGAGAAGGACAGGAGCAAGATGAGAAGGACACGAGCAAGATGAGAAGGACAGGAGCAAGATGAGAAGGACAGGAGCAAGATGAGAAGGACACGAGCAAGATGAGAAGGACAGGAGCAAGATGAGAAGGACAGGAGCAAGATGAGAAGGACAGGAGCAAAATGAGAAGGACACGAGCAAGATGAGAAGGACAGGAGCAAGATGAGAAGGACAGGAGCAAGATGAGAAGGACAGGAGCAAGGAGCAAGATGAGAAGGACAGGAGCAAGATGAGAAGGACAGGAGCAAGATGAGAAGGACAGGAGCAAGATGAGAAGGACAGGAGCAAGATGAGAAGGACAGGAGCAATATGAGAAAGACAGGAGCAAGATGAGAAAGACAGGAGCATGATGAGAAAGACAGGAGAAAAATAAGAAGGATCCAAAAATGTGTAGGTGACTAATAAGGTTCATTTTAGAGGGCTTGCATATAATTTATATTAATAGACACCCTGTACATCCTAGGATGAAACATACTGTTATAAAGCAACGGTGTAGGTACTATGTACATACAAGTATCTCTGTATGTTATACACAGCACACTTGGTATATGGTGTATGGCCGCATTTGTTAAACCGAATACAGTCCACTTGTATATCATGTAGGGCACATTTAGCAAATCGAGTAGTTCACACCGGACACGTCTTATTTCTCATTTACAAAATTTAGAATTCGTTTTCATGTCGAAAATCATGCTCACCTCAACGCTCTTCGTAATTTGAAATGTCATGTCTTATCTTTGTAAATTCAAGTTTCATACCACGTTCATAAATTCATTTCTAAATATTAATTCTAGCTTGTGGGCTGGCGGTGGCACAGCGGTTAAGGGATTGGACTTGTATGTTGGAGTCGCGGGTTCGTATCCCGGCGCTGGCGCTGCGATTTTCCCCGTTGGGTATAAGGGAAAGCTCAAGCACAATACCCCACTCGACCCAGGTGTCGGAAATGGGTACCGGCTTTACGGGGGAACCGTCATGGTGTCCTATATATAGTGTTAGTTATAACACATTTGAAAAACCAATGCTTAAGATCATTTGTATCAGGCTTGATTGGAAATAAAGCATCCCAAAGATGCAGATGTTTGTTTGTTTTAAAAACTTATTCTGCAAGAAACACGAGGTTTCAAAGTTCAAACTGAACAAGTGCATGCTACGCCTGAGAATAATTGCAAGCAAGGAGAATCTTACAAAGCAGCTCTTAATGTAAGATCTAATAAAGGTGATAGTATGTGGAAGTCCAAGGGAAATGACTTCACTTAGTTTTTTCGATATTTATGTTTTTTGATAATAACATGTCACAACAATCAAAGTCACACATCTCAAACTTTGTTTTTTACCGTAACCATGCTTTAAATTTTGATCGGAACCAATTTTTAATAAGAAAAGGAAAGCGATACCAAAATTTGTGCATAGCATAGTCCATAATTTTTAAAACTGATTTTTAAATCATTCTTACGTTTCTCAGATTCATCTTCATGACACGTAAAATTGACTGTTTTAAGTTGTTGTTCAAGCGTTGCTACCTCTCTTTCCGCTTTTTCGAAGTACAACTTCATGTTAATAGAGAGGCTAACAGAGCATACTAACATTTTTTCATGAAATTAGAACGCCATAGCAGAAAACGGAATAACTTTAATGTGGTGCCGATGTAGTTCGACCGATCTAATACTGCAGTTTCGAAATTCCTAAGACGTTGAAAGACGCAAGAAGGCTTTGTGAAGGTGAGCAAAGCAGGTAGACTGCGAATGACTGATGGTTTGGTCGATTGAAAAATGAAGTGCCTGTGTTGAGTGATTCTAATGCATATCGCGATGAGCATCAAACGTAAGATCGATGTCTTGCAAGGTCCAAATCCATCAGCACACACACTCAGAAGGTATACGGTGCAAGTGAAAACACACAGATTGTCAAAAGACCCGTGA
This sequence comes from Morinoia aosen, assembly GCA_030386875.1. Lineage (NCBI taxonomy): Eukaryota > Metazoa > Arthropoda > Malacostraca > Amphipoda > Talitridae > Morinoia > Morinoia aosen. The sequence continues at coordinate 39,015,569 of CM059556.1, forward strand.
AAATCCATTGAGCTTTGAAAACAATCGAGGCATTCTTACACTGGGTAAAAAATACCACGTGCAGTGAACGATTGTAGAATGGAGTAGGGTTGCCAGCAGTGACGAATCGGGGAATAATTTCTTTGGTTCGAACTACGTGAAGTCTTTTGGACGCGTAGCAGTCAAAAAAACTTCACTGAGTGAAGTTTTTACATTGAAACTCGTGTGTAAAATTCGCCTCGTGATGTATAACGGAAGAAGTTTTTCCGTCTTATGCTTTTTCTCTGCGGCTAAGATGGGGTCTCTAGGTTGTATTCAATGCTCAATTAACATACATTTTTATGAAGACAAGCTTGATACTTCGATGCAACCTCATGCCGGGGGAACATTAGATAGGAATTTTATTTTCGGATATAAGAGATTCGAAACAGACTTTGCGTTAGGTGCAGGTCCTCATGTTCATATTTTTAGACTGCACCAGTATAATTGTTATTACGAGTGCACACGGCGCATCAAATATGTATAATAATGTTCGACAAATCACACGACACATTTCCTATTTAATAACAATACACGTGATATTCATTCCCACTCCGAATCTGATGGATTAATACACTGGAAATTGTGGAGTTGATAAAGCTTGTATCACAGATACGCTCATCACACACTTTCTGCAGGTGGGTGTGACGGAGAGACGGACGGATGGACGGACGATCAGATGATATTATAGTGTAAATAAATATTTCTTCATTTTCTATTTAGTGTAGCCACTGCGCTAAAATTTAACACGTGTTGGTGTGTTGGCCGTGCTGCTTGGAGGACAACCTAAAATTCATGATGGGGATTCAAGCCTGGTTACTTTACAGCTTTTTACTGTTGAACACTGCGAACACTGCGAGGTTCAGGTGAGTTAGATTAGATTAGGATGGGTAGGAGAAGGTTAGATCGGCTTAGGCTCAGTTCAACAGTAATAGTTTTTTCTTTGCACCCGTTACCACTTCAGAGTTAAGATCAGAGGTAATGTCATGGCTACATTTTGGATAGATTTATGTTACATAAAGTTGCGTAATATAAGAAAGCATTGAGATTAGTCAAAAATTTAACTGCTTCCGAAAGATTCATGCAAATGTGCCCGGTAATCTTAAACAGATTGTGTACGATTTCTATTATTACAATTTATTTTAAGATTTATTTTTTGGATGTCACTGAGCAGATGTAAGCAGAGCGCGTGAAGCACACAAAAATAGACTGGGGCGCGAGGACATGGTCAAACCACCGGACGAGGGGCAGAAGCAGCACCACAAGCGACTGCAACCAAATTGATTCGCTCCACGCCAAGCCGCCATTGACACAAAAGGCTTTGTCACGCAATATTGAGTCCGGAAAATTCATTCTTGTTCTTCTGGTCTTGTTTGCCTGCGTATGCAGATGTTGCGAGTGTTTAACTTTTATGTATTCAATGAGTGATTTTAAGTGATGGGCTAAAATGCCGTCGGTAAAGCAGGGCTTATTTTGTTGATTTTTGTACTGATTTTTAGGAGCATTTGATGATTTTCGACCTACATCAATATTCGATTACGATCAAAAGCAATTAAGTTAAGTAATATGAAGTTAATAAAATGATGCCTCATTGGAATTATGTCCTGTTGTAAATTGAATTATTTGGTTTCACCACTGCCAATAAAAAATTTGAAAGCGTTTTTCAAGAAAAAAAACGTTTTATAAGGAAACTTAATATTTTGAAGATCTCGTTGGATTTTTACACGTTAATATTCAACGTTTGAAATCCGTCGAATTTTCACCTCAAGTTTGAACATTAAATTTTATCTCATGATGAAACGTTGCTCATTAACACCATTTCAATTTCCCATTAACTTTAGGACCTCGAATTAATTCATTACGAATTGTACGCAAAAGAAAACTGTAATTGAACAAATTTTAGATAAAAAAATTAAATGTTCCAGTGATATGTGAATGTTGAAACACATTCTTCGAAACTTCTTTACGTGTGCTAACATGCTCTTATGTGTACCACACATATCATCGAACCTTTTGCGCATTTATTTAGCTGTAAAAATGAACATTTTAGTGCTACAATTATCTAATGACGCAAAAGCTTCATAAATGTTAACACGTTAACTGCGATAGGTTAAACTGAAGTTCAATAGTCAATTCAAATTTAAATTCAATTGTGGTAATTAACTTTAAAAAAAGCAAACATTAACTGGATCGGGCTTTCATTTAGCTTTCATTAAGTATTAATAAAAAATGAGTTTGTGACTGCAGGTGGGTCAGCAGCACTATACAAATCACCTAAGTGACCACCGGTGGGTCACTTCACGGGAAATGTGTTAATCATTAACAACTTAATAAACATTAAAAACTGTTCTGTTAGAAATCAATGTCAGAACACGAGACAACGTAGCTTCTCAATCAGTTGGGGTTGATCAGAATAATTCGTATATTGCATGATCTGCACGCTGGTCAATACCCAGTCTAACTTTTTCGCCGCCTGCATGCATGTTTTTTACCGCCCCAGTCATTAAATCGCTTAGGCGGCGGATAACACGCATGCTCCGACGAAAAAGTTTGACTGGGTACTAGGAGTCATAAATGCCTCTGTAAATGACTCGGTAACTCACATGTCAGACAGCATACGCCAAATAAGCTTTAATTTGTATTTTTCTTTTATAAAGATCGCTGCGGTAATTCTAGGAACCGTGAATTAATATGTATTCTCACGGCATTGAGCGTTCCTCGAGTAAGAGCAGAGTGGGAAAGCAAAGGCAAAGATCTGTTTTCTTTGTTCGTGAATCAGAATTTCTCTGTTCGCAAGGTTACCCTCGACGGGAATCTTAAATCTTAAATTTCAAATGTAAGGAGCAATAGTAATTTACATATCTCCAATTCACGATACAGAATATCGTATGTATGATAACGCACGTTGGAACGAACTAGGAAATGTATTTAAAGACACACGTAAATGAGATAGGTGTAGAATTGTGGCCCTATACGTACTTAAATTTTAAATGCGAGGAGTAATAGTTATTTACATACCTCCAATTCATGAAACAGAATATCTCACATATGATAACGCACGTTGGAACGAACTAGAAAGGGTATTTAAAGGGACACAAAGAAGCCGTTAGGCACAAGATGCGGACGTTGATGTCCAATCAATAGAGAGGATTGCATTGTATCGAGTGACAGCCCTGGGACTAGAAGCTTCATTATTTGGGGAGTGCAGCTGCCGTGGACTTGCGCTGAAACCTCAATTCTTTCTTCGTCAGAAATTGGACGAAAGAGGAAGAAAAATGCGGTCTTCTTCCACAAGGGAGTTCCATAGCGGATGAGTGGCAGTGTTGAATGATGAAGTGGGTTTTTTTTACCTGTAAAAATGCTTTAGACCTCAGTATCAGACGCTCAAAAAATAATACGTAGAATTTTTAAATTAAAATGAGAAACACACAAAATTCTTGGTATGCGTGGTTCACATTTAATGTCTGAATTTCGAGAGAATTTATGTGAGAAAAATTTATTCCAATTAGGGTTTCTGTTTTTAAGCTTGCTTTATTTTCTCACTTTACTCTTATTTACTCTAGATTGTTCTTTTAGTTATTGAATTTTTTCGTCATGTCATCTTAACGCATCTTCAGTATTATTTTCGTATTCACTACTTTTTCGCATAAGACTTCGCTAGTTTCAATCAACTCGCTATTGTACAGGACAGCTCATCTGTTTCCTAGTTCATTTGCTCACTTGATTCAGTGATGGTCAGTTCGTTCTCAGTCTACTTACTTTATTACCTTATGGTCATCTTGTTTCTAGTCTGTTCACTTGATTCCATTGGTGCTGTTTTGTTGCTAGTCTACTTACTTGATTACATGATGGTCATTTTGTTTCATGACAGTCTTCCTGTTTCAGGGTCGTTGTTTTGTTCCATAATAGTTTTTAGCTGTTTTCAGAGAGGAATAGTCGATAGCAGGGGATAGTCGTTTTTCCACACTTATCGTTTATAAAAGGAATAAATTTTTTACAAGATTGTTATTTTGCTCGGATATAATTTATATTCGGGAAAGTCGTTGTGATTCAGTACAGCAGTTTTGTTCCTGGATAAATTCTGTTCCAAATAATCGTTTTATTTCCGGACATTTGTATTTCAGGAAATGTGTTTTGTTCCTGGAAAGTCATTTTTAGTCCCTTAAAGCAGGGGATTTCAAACTACGGTCCGCGGGCTAAATCCGGCCCGCCAGTGTGATCAATCCGGCCCACGACACTTAATCCGACCGCGTACTCGGCGACTACTTTACAAATTATGAGCAATGGCAGGAAAATTAAAACGGTTTCGACCCTTGGAACTCACTGAAGTAATCAGTACGGCCCTAAGTCTGGCAAGTTTGGAGACCCCTGCTTTAAAGGATAGTCACTTTTCTCAAGGATGGTGGTTTTATTGCAATATAGTAATTTTGTTACCCTTATTGGATTAAAGAAGAAGCCGAACTACACTTTCTTAACCTGAGACAGACGGGAACCAAAATAAACGCCCAGGGTAGCATGGGATTTCTGGATCGAATTTTTTGTCTGGAATTTTCCAAGATTGCTGTCTTCAAACAAAATATAACCATAAAGACCACTGAGCCCCAGGTACCTTTCCACGTTTGCCAGAAAGGTTAACCTTAAAGAGCGTAATGTGTTTAGTCAGGTCAAATTGATCTAAAAAAGCATATACTTACAGATTCTGTCCTAATAAAGTCAGTCCAGCTACTCAGGACTTAGCCTGAATAAAGTGCGCAATGCGAGCTGCAGCCCAACTCCCATATGAGCATCTGCTCCCGCAAATGACTTGTGTACGTGCACGCATTAGAGGACTTGAGCAGAATGCTAAAGGATCTTTGGCAGCGATGTCGCTCTCGGTGTTAATATGAAGAGTGTGCCGCTCTGGCAAAGCTGTGCTCGGGGTTGGGTCCTGACACTGTCTCTTCATTTTCCTGCCCTAGCCCTGAGTTTTCCAGCATTTGGGCTTTCTTTTCCAGTATTTATGCTTGCGTTCTCCAGGCTTGCATTTTTTAGTATTTGTGTCTTCTGTTTCCAGCTTCCGTACCTTTTCTTAAAGTATTTGGGCTGCCTTCTTTTTCCTGCTATTGAGCCAACGTTTTTCAGTATTTGTGTTTTGTTTGTTCTACTTTTGTGTCTTTTCTGCCAGTATTTGGACCCTTCATTTCCAGGATATGTGCTTTTTTCTTGAATTTGTGCCTTCGTTTCCAGGGCTTATGCCGTTCTTTTTCAGCATTTAAGCTTTTTTTCTCCAGCATTTGTGCCTTTTTTTCCAGCATTTCGGATTTTTCCTATATTTGTGCATTCGTTTTCCAGTTATTGTACGGTCCTTTTTCAGCATTTGCACCACGTATTTCAACATTTGTATCTTTATTTTTTCCCACTTGAGATTTCCCTTTTCAGCATTTGTGCTAACAACGTAAACAAACCGTAATTTTCTTAATCCTATAAGAACCAATCGAAACTAATGGTGCTTTCTAAACAACTCAACTCAACAACTCAACAACAACTCAACAACAACTCAACATATACTCAACAACAACAACAACATACTCAACAACAACTCAACGTAAACAACTCAACAACAACTCAACAACTCAACGTAAACAACTCAACGTTAACAACGTAAACAAACCATAATTTTCTTAATCCTATAAGAACCAATCGAAACTAATCGTGCTTTCTAACACAGAAGAAAATTGACCGCTGAAATTTGCCCTTTGTGATTTGTAACGTTCAGCAGCGGCTGACTTGGACGCTTGTTGGCGACACTCGAACGGGCTTGGGGCGATGGAAACGCGTTAAGGAAACAAAACTAGAAAAATCTATGATTTTTTAAGGTAGGAATAACTTTTGGAACCATCATATCAATCGCAGATTTGCCGCTGTTCTAGATTTACAATCATGCCCTTGGGTTGGTTTAGACCTGAAATTTGAAAATATTTTCAATATCAGATGAGTAATTGCTATTTAGAATCATGTCCTTGAACTAGTTTAGTTCAACATAAAATTGCGACAAGATGGATACCTGTTACGTTTACTCATGTCTTTGGACAATTTAGAACCTGTAATTTTGGGATCAGACGGATGCTCGTTACATAGACTCATGACTTTGGACAATTTAGGAGCTGTAATTTTGTGATCAGATAGATGCCCGTTACATTGCCTCACGTCTTTGGACAATTTAGAACCTTTAATTTCAAAAACCACACATCTTGGGTTGTCCTCTACCGGTGCTGCCTTAGCAGAGCTGCAACCGCCGGGAGGGTGCGGTGCTGGAGCGGAGCCAGCGACTGGAACTGGAATTTATGAGTTCGAAAGTAACACGCTCTAATCCAATGAGCCTGATTATGGATTGTGGAAGTTTGGGTCCGAATTTCCCTGACGTCATCAAGTCCAGTCGACCTGACGTTTCGCTTGTTGACATAGCAACGGACATTTTTTGAATGAAGTTTCAGCAGTTTTGAAGTATATTTCGGTTTCAGTGTTTAACCGTAACTTTTCAGTGAAAAAAGTTTTTGCTTTTAAGTTATTGAACTGTGATGTGACTTAATAACGAACAATACAGTTTTGAAATTCTTGCAGACTCGAGTGCTCAAAACAAACATGTGATCTATATCCGACTGGAGTTATTTGTCTCTTGCTCCAAATGGGTGCGTGTGTTTTTTACGGTTTCAATTCAGGCTTTGTAAAATTTCGTAAAATGAGAAAAAACTTTGGTGACATTTCAGGCGGTGATGAAATTACGCACAAATGGAAAAGTTAATTTCAATCTGAAGCTGCTATTACTCATTCAAACTCTAATTTTTCATCCAGGATGGCTAGAAAATTCAAAATTAGAGCTTATGCTTCAGAAGAAAATGCTCCATTTTAAATTTGATTTTTTTAACTGTATTTTACTTTTTGTGTACATATTACACAAATCTGAGGCAAAATTTTGCTGCTCTGGTGTGTTCATCGACGTTATTAAAGTGATAGAGATAGATGTAAAATGATCAATGTCAATATAAATAACGCACACGTCAATATCAAAAGCGCACACGTCAATATCAAAAACGCACACGTCAATATCAAAAACGCGCACGTCAATATCAAAAACGCGCACGCCAATATCAAAAACACGCATGTCAATATCAAAAACACACACGTCAAAACGCAGACAACAATATGAGAGTGGCCGAAGTTGATGACAAATTATTAGCGACGCATTTTCTTGCGACTAAAAATGCTCAACAGATGTAGACAAGAAATCAGATAACAAAATTATTGACATACAAATAAGATAATTTACACACTTATTATGTTTATTGATACATGCATGTATTCACATATACATATATATATGTGCTAGAAACATGTACAAGAAAAATTTATTGAACAATTAGATCTATAACGATCGAGTCTGTTCCCGAACAATTTTGTGCATTAAATTTATTCGCCAGATTTATTTATTAAAAAGGAACAACATGCATGCATAATGTCGAGATGAATATTTAGAGGCTTGTGAATGTATAGATTTGTTGTTAATATTTAACATCGACGCCCGGGGTTATCACGTTGGTAACATTTGTATTTCACCGAGAAAACTGCATTTTTAATGGCGAAATTTTTAACATCATTGCCCTTGAGTGAAAAAATCATTTTGCTCTGCAATAACTCTAAAAACGCGTTTTCAAAACGTTACTGAATATAATATACACCCTAATTTTGAACACCTTATAACTATTTTGATGCATATTAGCCATTTTCAAGACAAAAATCAATAGAGTTCAATCACTGAAAAATGGAAGTACTTTCTGGTTCACTAAGTGGCCAAGAAAATTCGCGTAGCTTAGAAATGTACGAGAGGGATTGGACCTCCTTTAGCTCAAATTACAGCTTTCATTCCACCTAGTAATGATACTGCAAGAATCTGAACCCTCTGTAGATCTACTTTTGACCGTTACTGATGTATCATATCCCCCAAAATCTTCAAAGTTGAAGAAACTGGGGGGTGATGACTTCTGAATCTTTGATACAGTATTTTTCAAATTTCATTTTTTGCAGTATTTTTCGATAAAAGCTTGCAAAGTTTTCTGCCGAGAGTTAACTGTTTATATTTGTAAAAAAACTTGAACTGAAAAATGGAGTATTTTATTGTTTCGACTTATAGTTTTGATGTAGTTATACCAAAGTATTATTTTTTGTTTTTATTCAATTGGCAAAAGAAAAGTTAATCTATGTAATATGAGTATTTAATGAGTCAAAAACGAAAAAAAGACGTTTTTAAAAAATATCGAATTCATTAAATCAAAATTATTTTCCGTATAAACTTAGTGACGCTGCAAATGGATCAAAAATAAAACTAAACAAAGGGGACCTGAATTTGTACAAAAGTATACCTGCAGAGACATGTAGGTACATGCAGATACATGAAAGTACCTGCAAATGCATGCAATTATCTGAACATATAGGCAGGTATCTGCAGATACGTGCAGATACGTCCTTCACGTAGCAACAAATACATGGAATTACCAGCGGGTGCCTGTAATTACACGCAAATGCCAGCAAATTTCAATTAAAACACAATGTAAAACTTACAAAACAAATCGGCTAGAGGTAACAACAATAATAATTACGGTAATTGAAGTATCAACATTGTTAAGGTAACAGCAATACTGTGGTAACTGCAATAATAACGGGAATTGAGGTAACAGTTTGAGGTAACTGCAATAATAACGGGAATTGAGGTAACAGTTTGAGGTAACTGCAATAATAACGGGAATTGAGGTAACAGTTTGAGGTAACTGCAATAATAGCGGGAATTAAGGTAACAGTTTGAAGTAACTGCAATAATAACGGGAATTGAGGTAACAGTTTGAAGTAACTGCAATAATAACGATAATTGCGGTAACAGTTTGAGGTCTCTGCAATAATAACAGGAATTGAGGTAACAGTTTGAGGTCTCTGCAATAATAACGGGAATTGAGGTAACAGTTTGAGGTAACTGCAATAATAACGGGAATTGAAGCAACAGTTTGAGGTAACTGCAACAATAACGATAATTGAGATAACGGCAATACTGAGGTAAGTGCAATAATAACGGTAATTGAGATAACTGCGATAATTACTGTAATTACTGTCGATGTTTCTATCCTAATCAATACTGAAGCCCCCACGGTGTGCAGGGTAGGCCATAAAGTATGTAAATATTTCTAAAAACGTTTTATGTAGCATGTGTTATGGATCGGTTTTCCTTCAATCATGATTTCACCTTATGACCGAGTTTTTCCACCCTCGGTACAACATACTTTTTGTACAACATAACTTAAGGTTCAAACTCTTAAAGTATTACAGTTAAGATACCTGTTGCAGTTTAGCCGCACTTTTTTTAATGCCTATTACAATTTTTCAAACGAATTTTCCAGGTTTCAGTTTTACCTTGCTATTAAACATAGGAATGTGAAGCTTCATAATCAGATATTTTAATTAAATTCCAGTCAGCTTATTTCGTAACGCCAGCTCATATTTTAACGGTGATAAATGATCCGTAATTTCAATCTTATTCTAGTTAGCTCATTTTTTACCGGTGTTTGAAGGAATAAGTTATTTTAATTATTTTCCAGGCAGCTCATTTTCAACGGTGGTAAAATAATACGTTATTTTAATTATATTCTAGTCATCTCGTTTCTTAGTGGTGTTAAAATAATACGTCATTTTAATTATACTTCAGTCAGCTTATTTCGTAACGTCAGCTCATATCTTAACAGTGTTAAAATGATCCGTAATTTTAATTATACTCCAATTAGCTCATTTCTTAGTGGTGTTAACACTTTGACCGCAACGTGAGCCACCAGCGACCACGGAGGGGATTTTCACATTGCTGCTGACCGACCAGTAGTTAAAAACTTTATTTTCATATATACTTAATTAAAGCTAAATGAATGCTCGATCCAGTTCATGTTTACTATTTTCAGTATTACTTAATACAATTGACTTTAGGATTGAGTTGAGTATTGAGCTTGAGTTTAACCAATTGCGACCAAAGTGTTAAAATAATACTTAATTTTAATTATATTCCAGTCAGCTCATTTCTTCATGGTACTCAAAGATTTATTGGCTCCTCAGAGCCACGATGGCAGAGACTTAGTCTTTGTGTAGCATGTGTTATGGATCTGTAATGTGTAGATAACAACCATCTCATAATCATAATAATCATAATTTTGTTAACCCGACGCAAGCAACGTGTTTGTGTTAATGTTTATGTTATAACAAATGTGATACCTGAATTATTTATCCACATAGTCCTAAAAATCTCCAGACAATCGAAAACCTTGAGAAGCCAAAATCAGGATTTTTGGAAATGCATCTTGAGAATAAATAATTACTTTTAGTCACAAGTTTCTGTTGTAATGAATTAATAAAAACAAAATAGATTTATACTTGTACTACTAAAGTCTAATTTAGTGTGTACGCATCTTCTACATCACTGCTACATTGACTTCTGAGTTTTAATAGACCCAAATTATAATAACTATAATACGTATGCTGAAAGTCATAAAAAGTATCAAAAAATTTTTCGCACACCAAATATATTAAATCTATTACATCAAAAACTGGTTCCTATTGCATAAATATTAAAGCCAAAAACCTGTGCCTTATATCACTTTCCCTTTCTCCAAATTTCATAAAAAATGATGTCTCAAAATAAGTGTAACAGTACATACCAGAATACGCATAGGCAGAAGTACAATTTACTCATGTTGCATTTAGGGTTGTTTTTAGATTATGTGCGGAGTTCAGTTACGAGAAGCCAAAATTGATACACAAAAAACTCTCCATGCAGTCACCTGTCATATTCGACGAAAAAAGTTGAGAAACATCAGACGTCACAGGCGATGTTTGAGTGGAACTGTGCCAGTTGGAGAGTCGTTTGAGTGGAACTGTGCCAGTTGGAGAGTTGTTTGAGTGGAACTGTGCCAGTTGGAGAGTTGCTTGAGTGGAACTGTGCCAGTTGGAGAGTCGTTTGAGTGGAACTGTGCCAGTTGGAGAGTCGTTTGAGTGGAACTGTACTGTGCCAGTTGGAGAGTCGTTTGAGTGGAACTGTGCTAGTTGGAGAGTCGTTTGAGTGGAACTGTGCCAGTTGGAGAGTTGTTTGAGTGGAACTGTGCCAGTTGGAGAGTCGTTTGAGTGGAACTGTGCCAGTTGGAGAGTCGTTTGAGTGGAACTGTGCCAGTTGGAGAGTCGTTTGAGTGGAACTGTGCCAGTTGGAGAGTCGTTTGAGTGGAACTGTGCCAGTTGGAGAGTCGTTTGAGTGGAACTGTGCCAGTTGGAGAGTCGTTTGAGTGGAACTGTGCAAGTTGGAGAGTCGTTTGAGTGGAACTGTGCCAGTTGGAGAGTCGTTTAAGTGGAACTGTGCCAGCTGGAGAGTTATTTGAGTTAAACTGTGTCAGTTGGAGAGTTGTTTGTGTGAAACTGTGTCAGTTGGAGAGTTGTTTGTGTGAAACTGTCAGTTGGAGAGTTGTTTGTGTGAAACTGTGTCAGTTGGAGAGTTGTTTGTGAAAACATGCGTCAGTTAGAGGAGTAGTTTGAGTGAAACTGTGCCAGAGAGTTGTTAGTTTGAAGTTGATCCAAATATCTGCGTTCTTCGTGTGAAAATGAGTCAATTTTCGGAGTTGTTTGTGAGAAACTGTGTCGATTACCGTTGGTATTTGAATAAAACTGTGTCAGTTAAAAGCACAACTTGTGTAAAACTTTTTACTCTCTGTGTGTTTTCCCGTAAAATCAAAGTAAGTGTACGTCCTCTATGTCTTTTTGTATAACTGTCCGTGTATAAAGCCTAAGTTCTCGGTGTTGTTTGGGAGAAGGTGAAAGTTGCCGGTGGTGTTTGAACAAAACTGCAGAAGTTTTGGCCTTTGTTTGCGTAGCTGGTGCTGAGTGATTCAATAACTCGACAGACACAAGCCTTTCCCTTAACCAGAAGCAACAAGGTAACGGCGTTTTTGCTCGCATGGAAAGCTCAGGAAGTATTGCCTGAACAACGAGACGGAAGGCAAGCAAGATAAGCTAACTAGTATGATGCGATTCAACGATCTTTCCTTTTACAGGAGTAACATTGTAAAGGCGTTTCCTACAATCACGGACCTCTCATTAGGTTAATAATATGCCCTCACCAAAAAAGATAAGCTAACACGAAAAGTTCATTGATTTGAAAAGTTTATTTTGCGATTCAATTTTTTTCGATGGGCTCGTTTACTATCTCCAAAATCATCTTTCCATTATTTGCCCTATATTTCTTTTCAGTTCTCATTTATGAGCTTTTTAATTGTCTTTTCCTGGCTTCGACGATGTTCTGCATCTAAATATTTGGTGCGCAGAACTACGGATGGTATTTCGTCTTCTGAAATGATAAGCTTCGGAGTATGTATGGAGGAAAATTAACACCAAATAACGATGAATCCTCTTTATCATATATTATTTTCTCACGTGTTAGAAAAATCTGGTAAAAAACTCATTGTTTTTTGGGTCTTACCATTGAATTTGTCGGGAATTTGTTAGGGAACAAACTTTGAAAAGCGAAAATGTGAGTTGTATTACCTTTTGGGTCTTATCATTTGCATTCATCTTTTTTATTTGATTTTATCCATACTATATTAATTATTGATTTTACTGACTAGAATTAGATCATTGACACATAAGAAGATGTAGCCATAAATATTTTCAGAATCTTCAAAACGAAGAAAACTCTAAAGAAATTAATCACATTTCATAAAAAAATGTTTCGGAGACAGTTCCATCATCAATTCATCAGTGTCTCTGAAATAAGAATTTTAATACAGCAAATGCCAGGCATCAAAAACTATCACGAGAAAAAAACAAAAAGTGTAAAAAAAAATTGTAGATAAGTATAAAATTGAGCAGATTATGAAAAGGTTGTTATTTATTTACTATTTGCAGAGGGCACGAACTGTCCGTATTGTTTAGCTCATATTTTCGCTTAAAAATATATAAAGACTCTAAAATCCTGAGATCATAGGAGTCGAACCGAGTCTAAAAATGAGTCCAAAAATTTTTAGTTAGAGGTGGCGCTTTTAGAGGCAAAGAAGGAAGCTAAATTACGTTCCCATGTTGCGTAATATGAGGTAACATATCGAATTATATACTCCCACTTGAAATAATCTAAAAAAATACATTTTTTCAACCAGACCGATGCATGAGGAAAGCGAAAAGAACCTAACCTCGAAGGCACGGAATACCACTCGCTCTAGACCACGAATTATTGATGCACAACGTGCACAATCATATTGATATTTCTTGTTTTTTGGAGTGCTCTTTTTGCATTTGTGCTCTGCAGAGTTGATCGGTGATCCCATTTATTTCGGTGAGTTGATCTCCTATGGTAATCGGAGATGCCGAGACTTTACAAAAACTGAATTTCAAAATTATTACCATGAGCTCGCTTATTTATGACTGAATTTTGCTCATATTCATGCTAAAAACGGTCATTCATTTCTTGTCTACAAGAACCGATGTCTTAGCCAGAGAATCCGTGCTGCTCCTCTAAAAAATTTCCATCTAATTTCACAGCTCCCAGTGATGCATTTAATCTACCGGCAGGTAGGTTGACACTGATATGAAAGTTCTCACTTATGTCCTTAGCTTGGCGATCAATTATAAATTAAAGGCTATATGTAGGAGAAAAATTCAAACAGATATTGTACTGATGACGCACTGCACACTCTTATGTATCTAAAACACGATAAGAAACATGACGTAAAAGAACAGAATTGAATCATTATTCGCAGTAGTGAGGCCTCGATAATATTGCACAGTTAGAAAAAACAAAAATGGCAAGTATATGCTGCTGAAGCTAGTCGATATATCGGTCTAATATTAACAACAGCTACCATGATAAACGTATACTAGTAGTATTGATATTGTTATGAATTCACGGAAAAAAATCAGAATCTTCTGTAAATTAAGCACTTTATTGAAAGACCCTCGATAAAGAAAATGAAAGTGCTCGATCAGTAAAATAAATGTTCATAAAAGAAGCGAGGGTATAGCAAAATAAAACGTAGCGCAAATCAGTTGAAATTCACATCACTTTCGAATATAAAAAATATATATTCGGGGTGTAGATTTCTTTGCTCTGCATTGTTTAAGGCCACTGTTCCGACCTGAGATCAACGTGCTTTATTTCAATGCTTCATTTCATTTCAACATGGTTTTTTGAGCGGACATTGAATTTACTTTTTGAGTAGACATTGAATTTACTCTTTGAATTAGGCATTCAATTTACTTTTTTGAATTAGACATTGAATTTACTCTTTGAATTAGGCATTCAATTTACTTTTTGAATTAGACATTGAATTTACTCTTTGAATTAGGCATTCAATTTACTTTTTTGAATTAGACATTGAATTTACTCTTTGAATTAGGCATTCAATTTACTTTTTGAATTAGACATTGAATTTACTCTTTGAATTAGGCATTCAATTTACTTTTTTGAATTAGACATTGAATTTACTCTTTGAATTAGACATTGAATTTACTCTTTGAATTAGACATTAAATTTACTCCTTCAATTAGACATTGAATTTACTATTTGAATTAGACATTGAATTTACTCTTTGAATTAGACATTGAATTTGACCTTTGAATTAGACATCAAATTTACTCTTTTAATTAGACATTGAATTTACTCTTTGAATTAGACATTGAATTTTCTCTTTTCAGACCCATAAGGTCATGTGTAAAGTGAGCTTGGAGTGACATATGTAAATTGTGAGTGTGCACCTCAAAAACATAATTAATTTCATTAATGCACAACTTTTTTCAAATCATTGAGTTAAGATGCGCAGCGCACGCATAGTAAGAATGTCACGCTCTTTACGTACGGAAATTATCTATAAAGTATAAACAGCTCTTTAAGTACAAGCGAATAAATAATAACGGAAATTTTTGTTATAAAAAGCATTTTTAAAAGTTTTATGTGTTTTAGACGTAGGCATATTTCTGTAGAATCGCAGAAATAAATACAAGCAAATGACGCCAGTTCAGTATAGACCCAAAGCACGCAAATCAATGGACTTATTACAATGAGCAGGGGGATTTTCACCGTTTCTTCATCTAAATTCAAAGAATGAAATTCTAAATTATCTTACAACGTTACTATTCGATGTAGAGAAAAATTAAAACATACGTAGCCAGAAATGGGTAATGCGTAGTCTACCACACTGACCGCTACCAACAAACCACATTTTACACACTCATACCCCACTCACATTACCCACTCCCCACTCACCGTACACTCCCCACTCACCATACCCACTCCCCACTCACTGTACCCACTCCCCACTCACCGTACACTCCCCACTCACCGTACCCACTCCCCACTCACCGTACCCACTCCCCACTCACCGTACACTCCCCACTCACCGTACCCGCTCCCCACTCACCGTACCCACTCCCCACTCACAGTACACTCCCCACTCACCGTACCCGCTCCCCACTCACCGTACCCGCTCCCCACTCACCGTACCCACTCCCCACTCACAGTACACTCCCCACTCACCGTACACTCCCCACTCACAGTACACTCCCCACTCACCGTACACTCCCCACTCACCGTACACTCCCCACTCACCGTACACTCCCCACTCACCGTACACTCCCCACTCACCGTACTAAGAGAGGACCGGAAGAACTCGACGGACTGCTCGAGAGCGTACGTGTCCGAGGAGCAGGTGTCGAGGATGAGGGCTCCGAGTGTGATGTTGGGCAGGATCTTCGGATCTGAGTTGATGAGGTCAAGCGCGTAGAGCATGGCCTCCATCCTCTGTATGCCCTTCTCTTCTTTGATCTGTCCGCATGACTCTCCTTCATCGCCTCTTTCGTGCATGGGGAACAGGCCTCCGAAAATCACGTCCCCTGCTATCTTGATTGTCTTACTAATCTCCTTCTCCTTCTCGTCTTTCGCGTCCTTCAACTCGTCGGTCACCTCAAGCTTGTTGGCTGTCGTTATTTGAGATATGGAGGAGACCATGAAAAATAGCAGGATTATTGTGGATAAGCTCAGAGGGAAGAATATCTTGCGACGTTTGCTTGATCTTTTGCTTCCTAAAGATGTTGGTCGAATGTTGAGAAATGTGGAACTTGGTCCGTCTTCGTGTAATGTTGAGCAGAATGTTTGATGGGGTTCGTCATCGTGCAGTGTTGAGCAGAATGTTGAATGGGGTCCGATATCGTGGAATGTTGTGCTTGAGTTGGTCGGATGATCTTCGAAAAATTCTTCGTATGGATCACATTGAAAAAAACCTTCGCAGTCTCCAGTGCACTCTGGCATCCTTCCTATGACGCGCGTACAGTTGGATTCACTTAAATTTCTAGAGTAGTCTAATAAATAATTATTATTTTGTATATCACAGTTTCTGTCACCGGAGTGAAAGATTTTGTTTGTTGGAATACTGCCTCCCGAACCCTCATTGAAATTCTCCCTGCAGTGGTGCTTTTTGCCCCAAAATAAAAAATTTTTGCATCGCAGGTCCACCTTCAATAACTGCATTTGCGGACCACAATTTCTGACTACATTGTTTTCTAATTTTCGAATTTTCAGAGCGTTTTTCCAGGACGGAAAGAAGTTTATTTTTTTCCTTACAGACTTGTCTCTGTAAGGAAGCTTTCTTATCAACGTTTGGTATTTGGTTCTTTTCATTCCTCCTTGGAAGGCCGCTTGAAAATGACGGAGCTTTTCTCCGAGCGAAACCTGCTTGCGCGCTGGATCCTGATTTTTCATGTCGACGGTGGAAGGCAGTATCGGAAATCTATTTCAAGTCTAAAGAAGGAAGTGAGTATTTTCGGTAGTGTAAAAGTACGTAATTTCATTTCCGATCAAAAACTGAGCTCAGTTTGCCTCATGATTGGTATAATTACTGCCACTCTTAATGGAAAGAAGATTTTCGTTTAAATACTTGGATTTAATGAAAGAATGTAGATACACTTTTTAGTCTTAAGGCGCTCTAATAAAAAGTTCAGCTGAAACACAATAAATTTTTTCAGTTTTTTCAGATTTATATTGATTAGAAAGTCATTTCGACGAAACCATAATATCTCTCATAGATGATTTCAGATTTAATATTCAGCACATACAACAAAACATTTGGCGCTGACAACAACTGCATTCTTGGAGCGCGTTGAAATTTGGTGCAAGCGCAAAGCCAAATTTCCATGGAACGAACCGAGGAATTTTTCCGTCACCACTGGACCAACTTTCAATTCCTCGAGAGCTTTCAAATCCTTCATCATGTTTGCGAGGACTGTTAATAAGCGACGAAAACAAGCCGTCGATGTTTACATGGATTCCAGTCTTGCATTCTCATAAGAGAATCCATCTAGCGAGGCTGCGGCAGACTTTTCACTATCGCGCACTTCATATTCGACCCAAATTCGCCGTGTGAGAACTTTTACGTGATTTAGGTAACTCGATTCATAGTGAACTTAGTTTGAATTTGAGCTTTTGGATTCATGCCTCACGTCTGAGTCTAAGTAATGAAATTCTGGTATTCTCACTTAACATGAGTACCGTTGGACTGAATGAGGTGAGTGCATATTTATAAAACGCATGCACTGATTTTGGAATACAACGACAGAAATTTAGTCCATGCTTAAATATTTTTTTGCTGTATGGGTGCCGGATTTTTCCCAATTTTCACTTTTCTCACGTCTGCTTGTTAAAGAAATGGCATCAATACACTTTTTCTGCCGGACGAGATTAACTTCTTAAAATATACAAAGATTAAGGTACTTACAATTTAATTTGGAGTCTCCGAATAAGATATCCCTAATAAACAAATTAAACATAAGCACTGTATTTCCGACATTTGAAGTATACGAATTTTGAATTATACGAATTAAATACGAATAAAAAATACGAATCAGTATATACGAATAAAATATACGAATAAGTATATTCGAATAAAATATACGAATAAGTGTATAAGAATAAAGTATTTGAATTAGTATATACGAATTTTGAAGTACACGAAGTATTTGGAGTAAACGAATAAAATATCACTGATCAATGAATTAAACAAAAGTACTTTATTTCAGACACCATGTCGCGTATCTATGGTCATAAGTTAAAGGGAAATTACCTAATGCCGAGTCGTGTGACCAAAATCAGACATTACATAGTCAAACTCAATAATTAAATCATACATACTGTGCTTGGTAACCCATTCTAACTTAAATCCCTTAGGCGGCAAAAAACATGCATGCTCTGTCGAAAAAGTTTGACTGGGGGATCTTCGCAAGCCCATCAATCAAAGTAATTAAAATAAACTAGTAAAAGAGCTAAAAACTAAACCGATTCTTTACTTATGATGGAAAAAAGAAAAGTATACTAAGAAGAGAAGTGACCGATAACTGGTATGATAAGAAAGAACAGAAGACCCAGAGAAGTGCAAAATAGCTGGTATGAGGAGAAAAGAAATGCAAACTGTCTGGAAAAGATCAGGATAACTGGTATCAGTGCTACCAATATTGAGAAAGGTCCCTTCGAGTTTAGCCCTCACGGCGAGGGAGACAAGGAGACAACTATTGGAAAGTTTGCAGTCTGCAAAACCTTGTTCTTGCAGACCCAGAGCTGGGCAGCTCAAGCAAATAACTCGTCAAAAATCTGTTTCTCTCCAGTAAATAGAAATTCCACGGCGGGACCTCTGCTGATAGATCTGCCTACGAACCAACCAAATGAATGTCATGAGATGTAAACTGACCCTTTCTTATGAAAACTGGTGCACTGCTGTAATGATCGTCCTTGCAAAAATGAAGTGAGGCATACTTCTATGTGCTGAATGCCTTGTGCATGGTTTTCCTTACGGGGAGTGGGGTGGTGAGAATTTAGAAGTCTTGAATACATGATTGGAGGTGTTACGATTGGAGTTTTCCAAATGAAAATACCCGCTAGAAAATTTAAAGTAAAGCGGGGAGTCATTTTTGAAGAGCATGGAAAACATTGAGTCAAAAATGCACTTTCACGACTTCACATGTACCCTTTAATGTTTGATCTAAAAATACTTCCAGCTGCCATAAGCTACATTTTCGAGCATTGTGAAACTATTTTAACTTTCATATTATAAATATTTAGGTACTTCATTTGCACTAGGCTCAATAAACGAGCCCATGAGTTCAAACAATAAAAAATATAAAAAAAATGACATTAATTATGTTAATATTGAAGAGAGTATACGTAACATTTATAGATGACTTAGTCTTAGGAGTTTTTTAATTTAGGTAGAAAGACCTTGATGCTTCCACGAACTCTATCAAGTTACTTGCATGAGGAATAAATTTACGTTTAATCAAAGTATTCTAACGATAGTGAGTTTTATGCGAGCGTGATGCTTGAATGTTACTTTCCAGTATTCTGCTTATACTAGAAGTACTTACAAACGCTGATACGTAACAAGGAAAAACATTTTTAAGCCACGCATATAAGTTTTTTTAGAAGCTAACTACTAAAAAGCCTGGCATCACCATTATCCTAATGCAAAGGCTGTTTTAAAATCCTAATATCGTAAATGCATTGAATCTTCGTTATCTGTGCGTGGAAAGCTTGAGCCAGCTTTTATAACATCGCAGAATTACCCCCACCCTCATTAATTAGGACATAACAACCGTTAGTGATTACACATTCCCATCTGCGGCTATGAATCATTTAAAGTCTCTATCATCAGGCTTGTCGACCCAATCTTAACTGTCGATTCAGTGTGGGTCGTTATGGCCAAAATTAGGCACATTACTGACCCAAGCCTGTTTGAGCGGAGCTCTGGCCGAATCTGCATAATGTGAGACCAGCGTATCTGGACTGTAGATTTCGGCTCGATTTGAAAGAGCTCGTTTTGGCAATCGTGAAACTGCTTTCCCTTGGAAATCAGGAAGCCAAACCGTTCAATTTCATTTCACGGTCGCTATAAAAGTCTTGGGGTTATTGAAGCCGGTTGTTCGTTTTCGTTTAGCAACAAGTGTGCGGTTTTTGCTGACGTGATAGCTTGCAGTTAGGAGCATGAAAAAAATTCGCGGGTACAAAGATAAAAGTTTTACAAGAAAGAATGTGTCCAAGGATTATGAACATTTTAAATGAAGAACTCACATTTCAATTTGAATATAAGTAATAATGATTATCATTTAATGAAACACAATGACATTACATAGGCAATTTTCTCTACAAAAGCTCGCCTACTGTAATGAAAATACTTTTGCTATCATTGCAGTTTGAAGAGAAGTTGTCTCCGGTTTATTAAGCGCATGAATAATGATTATTACCTTTTCATTCCATCATTGGCATTATCAATTATTAAAATCATTTTCTACATTAGTGCGCACGAGAAGTATCGATGGAATTTAGTATGCACATTTCTGAGATTTGCGCAACGTGCCATGACAGAGATAAACTCAGCGTAAATAATTTTTCTCAGCTAAATGTTATCGATTTGAAATGAATATAAAAACTAACAAAATATAGGAGAACAATTTGAAAGAAATTCAGTCTATTACAAACACTTAATATTCAAGAACAGTGGACTCCAGTTTGTATTTTCTGTTACAATATTAACAACATTCAAAACCAAGCGTCGTTGACCGCAACTGAGTTATTAAGAATTTCAGATGTTCTTCAAAACTCAATCCCGGCAAGAAATCAAATGCCACCGGCTTAGCAGGCTTCAATGTAGTCCTTGAGAAGCTCCAGGGCAGCGGCGCAGAAAATTGGATATTTTTTCGAGATGCAAGATCGGTGTTATGGGACGGAAAATATTCACATTTATGACTATGGTCGGAGAGCATAAATTTCTGAGCACTAATTAGGGGCTGCTTATTTATTCGTGTTGTTAATATTATGCTGGGATAAGTCGTGATGTTATCAGTTCTGTACAGTGCCATTGTCGTCAGAAGGGAAAATAGATTTTATTTTGTGTAGCAATTAAATGCTCCAAAACCAGTCGCGATCGATGTTGGTATTTTTACCTTAACTATAATCCAGAAAGAACTGCTATGATTATTCGCATTTGCATAATTCCCTGAGGGCGACTTAATTGTACAGTAGAAAAGAATAATGTCTCGTACCACACTAGTATTTTTCACTGTAATGGTACACAAGTAAGCATGAGCAGATTTTCGCTTAGAAAAGTTATGAGAAGTATTGTAATATAGTACAATTATTCTTTTTATTGTAATATGGTACAACTATTTTTTTATTGTAATTTAGTACAATTATTCTATTAATTGCAATTTAGTACCATTATTCTATTTATTGTAATTTAGTACCATTATTCTATTTATTGAAATATTGAACCATTATTCTATTTATTGCAATTTAGTGCCATTATTCTATTTTCCAAAATCCTGCAAGAAAATTTTCATCCTCTAACATAAGGAAAAAGAGAGTCGTCGATCATTTTTTACCTACCACCATCAGTAAAGGACCGAATAAAATACTTATCTTTTAGTTGTTGATTTGAACCCATGATATGACAAGAGTTCATTTGGACTTTATATAAGCTATAGATAATTTCAGTGTAAATTCCTTCATTAAGCCTTCAGATGTTGTGGACACTGTGACAAGCTGGTGATGTGAACTTTTGCAGTGAAGATTCTAGCGTAAATTCATAAAGTTTTCAATTCTTTCAGTGTTAATTTCTTCATTAAGCCTTCAGATGTTGTGGACACTGTGGCAAGCTGGTGATGTTAACTTTTGCAGTGAAGATTCTAGCGTAAATTCATAAAGTTTTCAATTCTTTCAGTGTAAATTCCTTCATTAAGCCTTCAGATGTTGTGGACACTGTGACAAGCTGGCCTTGTGAACTTTTCCAATGAAGATTCTAGGGTAAATTCATAAAGTGTTCAATGTAAAACTGCGATGAACTCCAGAGTTTAGGGGCCGTTGGCGGGAACTTGGTCTTCAGTTGCATCTAACGTGGAATTTATTGCTTCCAGAGAACGGAGGGGCTACGTTATTAAAGCAATGATCACTGCAGCATGAGGGATCTTTCAGATTTGAATTTTGCGGATGTTGAAATAAGCAAATATTTACAGTAGTAAATCAGGAATAAAATTGTTAAATAATAAAAAGATAAAGAATAATAAAAAACTATAAAAATAATAAAAAAATAAAATTGTTCAAAATTGAGCAAAATAGTTTAAGAAATGTAGAGTTGATAAATGACTCTGTAAAAATGTCAATGACCGAAAAAGTTTGAATACACGTGTGAAAATACCGGAAATATTGGTAGAATTTTTCAGGCCAAAGATGTTTTCATTTATAAATTCATAACTGATTGATCTGTTTACCCTAAATGTTCCATTGTAATTTCATAGGACTCAAAATCGCGGGCACTCTTTCGAGTTTTGTTTTTGGTGCAGGCGGAGGAAAATATATCTTTGTCATGCTTCAACATACGCGTACCAAGGAGGGTCGCTTACGTGTGTTCAGCATCGTACATGTGCGTGACTTCGTGATTATCTATTTCGCCTGCATGTAGTCCGAATACTTTTGTTATGGAAGAACAACTTTACACATTCATTACAACTATCTCAACAAGGTTGAAGAAATGAAAAAGAGATTTCTATTGAGCATCTACACCTTCTCAATCTCAAATCTAACTCTTTTTATTGAATGTTTTAAGTTTTAACTCAATAAATTAAATTTAATTTTTTTACTAATAGATCAGCTACAAAAATTTCCATGCGATTTTTAAATTGCAGGCATCTTCAAAATTACCCCCAATGTTCTCACGTTACGCTTCTACTTTGAGTGTGTTTGGATTTCAGCTCGCTGAATACTCCGAGAAAAATTTTTTTTACAATGGATTCTTCAAATCAAAATAAACAGTCGAGGTACAACAAAAGTTACCTACGATTTAGGAATGATAAAATTGTGTCAACTATGCAAGATGCAATGGTACGAATCGAGCACTGCAAATTTGTCCAATAAATTTTGTTGAAACTGTAGACCAGTCAGTTACACTTCTGGGACATTCCAGTTGTTTCAGATGATAACAATCCTAAGCCCAAAGAGTCAAAACTCGTACAAAATCCCATTATTTCTCTCATCTGAGATCATTTTCAGCCCGATACAAAATGGCTTATTATGAACAGAATCCAGTTCGCAAATGGTAAATTTATTAGAGTATTAACATAAGTAACTAGTCTAATTATAATTTTCAGTTTGTAAGTTTTAAGCTTTTTTGTTCATTCCGATATTCATTCCCGAGCACATATCAACCCGCGTTTGAAGTCTTTATTCAGAAATAGATAGTTTTTCACTGTTATTCAAAACCAACTTGGAGCCTGACATATTAAAATAATTTTTCAATCAGCAGTCTGCATGTACGACCTAAGAATACAAACATATAGCCACTGTAGCCTAATTTTATTTTGTGTAAGTCTTACAAAAAAATAACGCTTGTGCGTGTCGACGCCTAATATATGTTTATGCTTATGACACTAATATGGGAATATATATAACATGTACCTTTTTCTTAAATTTTTGCGACATTTCTTTTACAATTATGTTAGCACATTGCGAAGAAAGTGTCGCTGAGGGGTATATTACTAAAACTAAAATCCATGAGTACATACATCATTAATAAGTTACTTCTATGAGACCATTCCAAGATACCAGAAATCTGACACGAAAATGATTCGAAAGGCTTGCTGAAGCTAAAAAATAACTAAAGCAATGCAGCCTCGACTGTATTATGCGCGAGACGATACCAAGATTACATGACCACAATTTCAGCTACCTCACTCTCATGGGGATGATTGTACCAGGCACACGCAATCATTGCATGAATAAATTATTGCGATGGATTTGAAGCCGTGATTTCGAGCAGCTGGAATTCCTTTTGATGGACGACAACTTCGCACGGCCCTCAGGGTCGTATGATAGTTGACGCAGTGCCGTTCTTTGCACACGCCAGGCGTGTAACGTGTAATGTGAAGAGTAAATCAGTAATTCGGTGGGCAAAGTGGTGGCCCAATTTTTAAATTTCAAGTGAAAGGAAAGATCATTTTAGTGATAGGATGAGGTGATCTATTATTTATGGACATTTCTTCATGAATGATAATATTTGATTGTAGAACTAAAACTTTTTAAGGTAAAATGGAAAGGATTAAGAGCCAATGTTTGGGTTTTTAATGGGCCAGTTAAGTTATTTTGCTGTCAAATTTATTGATTGGATTGCCATATTGGTCAATTTCACAGTCAAATTAAGTACTTCGCATATAAAATATAAATGCTCCTGAAGGGATTTTATATTTTATATGCGGGAGCTCCTGAAGGACCAAATCAACGTCAACCTTAGTAACTCTGACATCACTACAGCGACTAGACTGGGTAAAAAACCTGCCCCTGGAAACGTCGATAGGAGAAACATTACCTTTGAGCTACGACAATACGAAAAGAAACAAGAAGTTTTGTCAGCCTGCCGAGTGACCAAGCCGAAATTCTACGTAAACGAATACCTCATCCCTTCGCGAGCTAATATTATGTACACTCTGAGATTGGCCAAACGAAAATTTCCCGACAAAATAGGTCTCGCAAGAGCTCTGGATGGTAATATCAACGTCTACTCTCCTCGGATACCTGGACAAGAAACTCCTAGATCTCACACCATCAACACACCTGAATCACTTGACCAGTACTTACTACAACGTGTCGGCAAGTCCTCAGAAGAAATTATTCGTAATTAGAGACTTATGTACTGAATTTAATAGCATTTTGATCTCTGTCCACATGATTTCTTTTGTTTTCTGATAGAATCGCCTTTGGCTCTTCAAAGCAACCACGCAGAATTTGCAACTTTGTTTTACTGCTCACTAAATTGTTTTTTTATCTACTTTTTCTCATTATTCATAGAAGGCTCATGACGGATTTTCTACTCTGATTTAAATATTATGTTACCACCTGTCTCAAAATCTGAAAATAATCTAGATACTCAAGATCTTTATATTAATTAAATAACTTCGCTGTCACTTCGATTCTAATCCACTTCGTTCTTTGCTATATCGTATGTGTTATATGCAGATACCACTGGTATGACAGCCTGTAACTACACTATTCGCAATTTATGATCTCTAATGCTCCCACTCATGGACTGAGTTAGCCATCTCCTTACGAAATCATTCTAGATTTTAAATAATTTTAGACTAATAATCTCTGTGTGTTTTAGTTTCTCTCTATATCTTAAATTTTACTATAAGTAGGAATGTCTTTACTTTTAACTTGACCTTGTAGTCTGTATCATCTTCTTTATTTTTTACGTCACATTTTACTTACTGTTTCTTAATCTTTATGACTGACCATGTTGATATTTTCGATGATATTGATCCAGATCTCAATCATTTGAATAGACTGCATCCAAACCTAAATGAAACTGGGAATTGTAAATACCTAAATATTAAAGAATTCAATGAATCGATGAGAAAAACCTGTAACGATCTCTCAGTATTATGTTGGAACTGTAGGTCCATTTATCCGAAAATAGATGAAATATCTTGTACTATCACTGAGCTAAACAGCAATTTTGATGTTCTCAGTTTCACCGAAAGTTGGCTAGATGACTCAACTAAAGACCTAATTCAAATTCAGAACTATAATGGCCATCATTCACTCCGTAGCAACAAACGTGGTGGTGGCATCAGTACGTACATATCTAAACACATATCATCGAAAAACATTATAAGTGCGACTATGAATCGTGAACATATTGAGACTCTATTTATAGAACTAACGAAAAATGGTAAACGGATTGTACTTGGGACTGTATATAGGCCCCCAACAGCTTGCAACATTTCTTTCCTGAACGAGCTTCAAAGCATAATATCTCAGTTTAACAAATCTCTATACAATGACATAATAATTTGCGGGGATTTCAACTACGATCTTCTTCAATATGAAAGCTGTGAACAAATCTCAAACTTCATAAATGTTTTTCAGTCTAACTCCTTCCTTCCAATCATCACGAAACCTACGCGTATTACATCCGAATCTGCCACGTTGCTCGATAATATTTTTATGTTAGATCCGACTGATTTTCTTACAGGAATAATAATTTCTGACTTATCTGACCATTTTCCGGTGTTTCTCATCAAGAAGAATGTCTATAGTCCCTGCAACAGCCCACATGCTGAGACTTTTTCATATCGTTGTATAAACGAATATAACTTGGGGACAATGCGAACTGTTCTAGAAGAATTAATGCCATCATTGGACATCTATGAACTAGACAATAATGCGATTAACATTGACCAAGCAATACTAAAACTAACTGAAACTATAACGACCGCATATAACCAATGTTGTCCAATAATCACCCGCACAATTACTCCGAAAAATAGACAAAAACCTTGGATTACTGAAGATATCGTGATCAATATAAAGAAACGTCAAGCATACTTAGCCTTACTATACGAAGGACGAATCTCTAGATTAACGTATAACAGATTCAGGAATCATGTGACAAATCAAATACGAACATCGAAACAAAACTACTTTACGCGCAAATTCACTGACTACAAAACTGATATTAAAAAAACTTGGCGCCTGCTTAATTCATGCTATAGACCGAATAATAACGCTAAAAAAACAATTGAATCCATCGTTCACGAAAATGTAAAATATCATGATAAACAAGATATTGCAACAGTGTTCAACAACTTTTTTATAAATATAGGAAAAAATATAGCCGATAGTGTCGTTAGTGAACCTACAGACCACTTGCAATACATGGACCATGTCCGTGAACACAACTCTTTCTTTTTCCCGCCAACTAACCCCTCCGATGTAATTACATGCATAAACAACTTGAAAAATAAATCAAATGGATTAAATACATTTTCAGCTAAAGTTCTTAAGGCTATTGCTGATATAATAGCACCGTGCATATCTGATATTATCAACCATTCGCTTTCTCAAGGTATCTTCCCCAACTCTCTCAAAACTGCCAGAGTCACCCCTATTTTTAAAAATGGTGATAAAAACTGCGTTAATAATTATAGACCTATCTCTGTTTTACCAATTATGAGCAAAATATTTGAAAAAATTGTGTATAAAATAGTGTATTCGTATTTTGAACAAAAATCTTTTCTCTATGACGGACAATTCGGTTTTCGTTCTAAGAAATCAACGACACAAGCTGTATTAAATCATTTACAGTACCTTTACTCTAATATAGATGAAGGAAAGCTTGTTTTCTCCGTTTTTCTTGACTTTCGAAAAGCATTCGACTGTGTGGACCATAAAATATTACTCTCGAAACTACACTGTTATGGCATTCGAGGAATTGCCCATGATTGGTTCAAATCATACCTAACAAATCGGAAGCAATACGTTGTCGTTGACGACGCAAAATCGGACCCACAGACAATTAGCCATGGAGTTCCACAAGGGTCTGTCCTAGGGCCTCTCCTATTTCTGATATTTATAAATGATATTATCAAATCAACAACATTTTTCAAATTCATACTTTTTGCCGATGACAGCACGCTTTCTACGGTCCTTCCGAGCCAAAATCCTGCTATGATTGCGGAGAGCATAAATAATGAACTCCATAAGGTTTCATTATGGTTTAAAGCTAATAAAATAAGCCTCAACATCGAAAAAACAAAGTATATTACATTCTCATACAAGAAAAGCATATCTCTCCCACACATAAAAATTGGCGAAGGTGAAATCGAAGAAACCAACTCATGCAAGTTTCTGGGCATCATAATAGATAAACATCTGACATTTAAAGAGCACATCGCTAATATTAGTTCTAAATTATCGAAATCCATCGGAATCCTGAATAAAGTTAAAAATTACCTGCCTGAAACAGCTTTACGAATGCTCTACCGAACGCTCATTTCACCATACTTGCAGTACGGAATAGAAGCATGGCACGGAACTGATAAAAATAAAACCAATATAATTTTTACGCTGCAAAAAAGAGCAATCAGAGCGGTAAAGAATCTAGAATATAATGCTCACACAAATGATTCATTCAAAAATTTACAATTTCTTAAACTTCCAGATCTCTATAAAATCTCCATTTGTAATTTCATTTACAAAACATTAAGAAATGATGGCGACAATAGCCTGAAACTATTATTAAGTGCGCAAACTGGTCATCACGACCATTTAACCCGAAATAGAAGTAAATTCATGCTTCCTTATTATTCAAAGGCCCGGTCGCAACACAGTATCCTCTTCGTTGGAACTAAAACTTGGAACTCAATACCTGCGGAGATCCGTGATAGTAATTCTTACAAGTTATTCAAAAGAAATCTCGAGACTCACTTCCTATCGGAATATTAGTCATGTAAGATCACCAAGTCAAATCTTGTCTCCAACATGACTGTTTCCAATAATGAAATTTGCCATGGGTAATATATAATTCGCCTTCAGTCTGCTGTTAAATCTTTTATCGAATGTACTGTTAAATATAGTCCACATAACCTATATTGTAAAATGAAATATCTGATATCGATTGAATTATCTCACTGATCAGTCTAATGTGAAACTAGGTTAAGTGATTTAGGTTAAACATTAATGTACACCTTAGAATAATGTTGATGGTAGGATGCCCCAGAAGTCGCTGAACTTATTCGGGCCCACAGGTATCTATATTCAAACTTGTCCATTGTACTAGACTTAAGAAACATTCTACCTCTGTATCTCCTGTGGTAAATAAATTGTTTAAATCGTTAGGTATGGTAACGGCAAGTAATTTACCTGTATGGTTATAGGGGACTAAATTTAGTTCAAATTGCTCGCATCATGAAAGAACTCACATGTACATGAGTGACTAATTTGATCATTGTACTTTAAATTATAGTTTATATGCTCAAATTACCTGAGCGTAATAAAAATAATATTTTGCAGCTATGTTCATGTTCCTGCAACAATTATGAATACATTTATGATGGATCTTTAAAACTATAATTGAAGATTGTAAAGAAAAAATTTACATTTATGATTGATATGAATAATTACATAAAATTTGGCGACTTGTATGCTGCTCGTTGATGATCGATACGAATAATTACAATAAAAAAAATATTTATTGAAGGGTTATTACGATGTTATTTTGTTCCACGTTGGCGGAGAAGACATCCACCGGTGGCAAGAAATCCTTTTTAAATACTTGTTAAAAAAATTCAAAACCGGATAGGAAATAATCAACAAATCAGGTCTCCGTTTCAAATTAAATACTCGTAAACCTAAATCAAAAACGAATAGAAGGTTTTACGAAAAAATCCTGTTTCGATTTCAAAGATGAATATTGAAATCGAGTTGAGTTTGAATTAGATTTTGAATCTCAGCTTAGCTTGAGCAACAAGTTCACGACAATCCAGAGAATTGACTCTACATTCAAAATCAAAAAATGATTAATTTCTTTTACTTGTGTCCTACTAAATTTTTTCCAGTATTCAGAGATCATTAAAAGAGCTTATATCTATCGGAATTATAAATAAAAAAAAGACATCATTTCAGAGGGTAAGCTATACATGTGCCGATATCTTACAGCTGTGTTCTTGCAGTAAAATTATAACTTTTACCTTCAAAATAAAAACTTTATTGGAAGATGACGGAAATGAAAATAAAAAATTGATCTTGCATCGCGAAAAATTCATATAATAATTAACAGAATTAAAGTATTCTTATGATCGTATAGTGAAGCAATTTTTTTGAAAAAAGAGCTTGTAATAATCTCAAAAATCTCTTAATGGGGCATGGTTTAGGCATTTAAAAATCTGAATCCATGTTTTTGAAGCCAAAAATTCTTATTAAACACTTTCCTGACATTTCTGTGAACCTTCTGATTGACATAAAATCTATGTATTCTTAAAATAAAACACCGAACTTGATCTCACACCTAGAGTAAATAATTTCATGCTTGAAATGAGCACCAAAAAACGTGAAGATTTGAATCACGATGCCTGTTACTCAGCCTCATTCTGCACCTTCATTCCAATACGACATTCATGAACATAAACCTACATAAGATTACATGAGCCTTCATAGGCCTAGATCATGCTGTACCCGCCGTGTTGCGAACACTCTCCAAATAAACAACGATCTTCATCAACGGCCTGAATTCCTGCAGAAATTTTGAATTTTCCGAACAAATCGAAAGTTTCACTCCGGCCTTTCCAGTCGACCGGACGGCGAGACTCGCGCACCTTCTCCTCTGGGTAGCGACACGCAACTAAGCGGTGAGCATCCCCTCTCTCGCTCTTTCTCTCTCTTCGCATCTCTTTCTCTCTCTTCATCTCTCATTCGTCAAACTCTTTCTTTCTCTTCATCTCTCATTCGTCAAACTCTAGCTCTCAATTTTCTCCTCAACTCAGCTCAGCTTTTCATTTATTCTCTATAATTATTATCTCTAAGTTGAATATTTTTGAAATATAAACGTTAATTGATTTCTGATTGATTTTCAATTGACATGCAAGCCAAGAAGTGAATACGTTGCTATGATGCGGACGATTTTGCATCATCCTTCTCATATAACAAAAAGAGTTTTTTTTTCGTGTGCGTCGTATAAGAAGATAACAAATGTGAAGTTATGGAATTTCTACGACAGTTCAAGGTCGTATAAAAAAATGCAATATAGCAATTATAATTAAAAACGACGAAATTGACTTCAATAAAATAGATTAAAAATTGTACAATTACGAATAATTTTTAAATTAATGGCAAAACAATCGTACTCTCTCTTAGTCAATAGGAATATTCTAATTAAACATGAACTCAAATTAGCTTTTCTGGTTTCAAAATTCTAATGGACCCCGAAATTCAGTACGATTTCATTTAAAAAAACGATTTCGGTTGTTTAAGTTTTTTATTGTATTTTTTGTATTTTGATGTGTTGTTAGGCCGCGGTCACACGGAGACCAAATGGTAACACTTCGTCATAACCGTCAACACAGCGGTACCACTCGGTATGTCCAGCGCTACGAAACCGTCATATTTCAGCCATGAGCTACGGTGAGTTTTTAGTAAGGGTATCGACACCATTTGGTTACCTAAATGGCGGAGAATTGGGTAGGTGCGTACTTTTTTACTTTTATTTGGGGATAATTTCATTTTCCTTTCGCAAGAAGCAGGTAAAAGGTGGGCCAGAAATAGCTAATACTTTTAATTCGCTAATAAAAGGAAAACTTTGTTTCATTTAAAGGAATAACATTTTATGGTTTATTTCGGTATCCCATTTACTCAGCTAGCAAATTAACAGGATCAGTTACTTCTGAGCCACGCTGTAGAATCCTGAATCCTGAAGCGAGTGACAGCTCTCTTCATATTTGCGTCAAGCTACCCGATCAATTTGACAACTTAGCACTACGGATTGGTAATCGTGTGATTCCGCCTTAACATAGGTTTACCCGTGCTCCATCACGGTTTATTCCATGACTAGTGTACACGACCCATAAAAAAAAACGGGATGCAATATTTTCCTTGAATATATCTTACAAATGGGAATGAAAAACAAATATATCCATACTAATAGTACCCACGATTAAAATATTTTTGTACTTGTGCACTGGTGGAACTCGTATCACAGATATGGTCATTAAGTATCCTTATGAGCGGGACCGAGAGAGGGAAGAACCAGGTGCAAAACAAATACTGTATATAAATAAATGAACACAGTAAAGGTATTATTAGGTAAGATACTTACAGGAACGAACTCATGCCAGAAAACTGGACCAATAATTACTGATTTTTTAGCTTTAAATCTACCACTATTTTCATAAGACCCGTATTTTTCTTCCCATACTGGCGTAAAACCACCAAATTAGAATGGGAATTCACATTCATGAAAATGAATTCTGTTTTTTCGGAACGCGTTTTCTTTCTTTTACTCGCACTCTCAACACTTTCTCACTACCATATCAGCCTTGTCTGAAGCGGCCCATAGACGATCAATTTTATTCTCACTATAATTGACAATGATGAATATTGACAATTTAATTGATCGTCTGTGGGCTTGATTGACGACCGTCAAATAATTGATTTAGTGGGCAAAATAAAATTTCATCAATATATTAAGTCAATGATGTTGGTAATTAAATTGATCGTCTATGGGCCGCTTAAAGCATGAGCAGCAAAAAATTTCCAGTAATGACCCTCACATCAACAGATTTTTTTTTTAATTTGCTGTTTTCAAAATTTTCCTTATCAACCACAGAATGTTGCACGAGTACCAAAAAATTCCTAGTCAGTAATTACTCGGGCATCAACAGATTTTTTCGTTAATATGCCGTTTTCAAAGTTTTCTTGATCAGGCGCAGAGTGTTTTGAACCAATACTCATAAAAGTTGTGTGTCCAAAAACAAGAAAGATGATCTTCATCCGTGGCTCATGATAGCTGTACTTTCAAATGTAAACGAATAACTTATAAATGGAAGTGCAAAGTACTTCTAAAAGTAAACGAATTACTAATAAATTACGTTGACGTTGCACACCACGAGGAAAATTAGCGTGTTTAAGAACATGTAAGTACTCATCGCAAAATTAATATTCGACTAGGAAGCTGTGAACAGCAACAAATAGTTTCATCACCAAAACCGATAACCGTCCCCGCGCACTCTGACGCACCTTGTTATATTGCGCCCCTGGAGCGATAATGAACCTCAAGCGACTACTTATAGAGCATTTTAAAGGAATAACCTCCCCTTCCCTGTTAGTAATTTTTTCGTTATAGAGCATTTTATCACGCTGCAATTAATAATCTTTGTAATTTATTTCAGTAATTTTTCAAATCATCTGAAATGTTGATCGAATCAGAAACAATTTTTTTCTAATTTATGCACCTGCAATAAATAAGTCTTGCAATTTCCCGCAGTAATTTTCAGAAGCTTCTGAAACGTTAACCGCATCAGAAAGGATTTATTTTAATTTATTCGCTTGCTTTGTTTGGTAAATTCAAAGCTCAGCATTCGCATTTCAGCTACCTTTGGAAAGCATTTACATTTTATTCTGTAAATTTCGTTCGTTGAAGCTGCTAGTAATTTTTTTTGAGAGGCGCCAATTCCGGCATCAAGCGAAAGGAACTCCTTTAATTCTGAATATCTAAACTAAAAGATTTTAAAAGCTTGAATTTATGTCATGCGCTTTCCATGTTAATAAAATACAGCACAAAAGGCGAAACGTTTACAAGAATTAGTTAGTGAATTTCTTATATAGGTCGCGCGACGTAGCTGGTCAAATATGATGCAAAATCCCGACTAGCTTCCGTAGGTGGCATTGTGCTCTAGGTCACTAACTTTCTTTTGTTTGTTTATTATGAAATCTGCAATTTCTTAGAATACTGCTACCAAATCCACCAATTTCATCTATTACTGCTGCCAAACCTGCAAATTCCATCTATTATTGATGGCAAATATGCAAATTCCATCTATTACAATTCGCTAATTTCCTTTATTAAATAATTATGCCATATATGCTTATTTCACCAATTAATGCTGCAAAATCTGCCAAATCCAGATATCATTGATGCCAAACTGAAGCGGTTACTAACTTACAATTCATGAGCACGAGCTTAATATCTTCCTTTCTGATCAAGACGAGAGGAAACTCAACCTATTTAACTGAACTCTAGCCACAACCCCAAAGTCATATACTTTTAACATAAACAATAGTTTTTTGTCCCCATATTTTCTGTTTACATGAACCAATGCTGTAATATCCCATCAGGCGCTCCAATCTGCTCATGATTCAGGTAGTTAAATATAATTTTTTCAAATTTTTCACCAACCAAATATTCACACTTTTGCCGTGAACATTTTCAATATTATTCATTGTCATTTTTGTTTTAATTAATATCAGACCTGTCACCTACATGCGTAAATATTGTACCTCCAATTACTATCCCGTGTCAATTAGAATCGTTCACGCTTTTATTTTACGTCAAAACAGAAATTTTGAATTCAGAAGCTAGTGCTCAGAAATCTAAGTTACTGGGCTAGAGAAGAAACGGGAGAACCAAGTCAACAACCTAGCAGGCAATCAAACATGAAACCAATCAAACAACCAAGCAAGCAGCCAAGCAAACAACCAAACAAGGAACCAATCAAGCAACCAAGCAAGCAACCAAGCAAACAGCCAAGCAAGCGAATAAAAAACTGTGCATCATTTAGCACCAGAAAAATCGTTTTTCTATTTTCAAACAATCGAGCGCTTTAAAGCACACAGTATATTCAGGTGGACATAGTTTTGAACTGCAGGATGACGCAGTTGTACGTCAAAAATAAGACTCACTCAAATTAAATCATTTTTGAAAACTAGCGTATTGAATAAACAAATTTCTATTTTTGCGTTCATTTGATTGAAATGCTCCGGTGCTGTTTCTAAGACCCAAATTACAAACGAGAACTTTGGAGTGTGTGCTTGTGTGCAAGGAAGGATAATATTCTCGAAAATTAAAAATCAAATCATATATTTAATTTTTATTTCTTCGCTGCATTCACATTGAACTTCATTACCGCCCCAAGGTTTTTAATTCCTGAGTTTTCATTTCATATCCTTCGAATTTTACACTAGATTTTTCAAGATCCAAAAATGAAAAACCAAGCGGCTAAAAATAAATTTCTGGGAGACATCAACGGCCTTTTTCTTTCAACAAAGGCCGTCTCGAAATTTAATTTGATAGCAGCAACGCTCATTCTCCGTCGCCTGACATGCTTCAGGTTTTGTTAAACTGGTCAATCTCGCGTGCGCGTGAGACCACACAGCTTACGCCCACTAAATGGCAAACAGTCTGCGGTAATTCGGTGCCATGTTTCACAAACTCCCTTCCCATTACCCGAGATTTCCTTGCTTCCCGCGAACAAGCCTACAATATCCAGCCGAGTCTATTCAGCCATTATTTCTGGGTGAGCCTGTATTAGGATATCCGGAGCCTCTCGTAGACTCTTTATCAAGCCGAAGAATGAGATGGGCTCTTGAGAATACACAGCCATGAAATGCGAAATGAACAGCTGTGGTATGAATACCGAATTTGAACCCTCTTGAGGAACTGACGTGTGTTGTAGTCTGCAAGGTTTTCAGAAAATTTATTTTTTATGCCATTGGTATTCCTTTTAAATTTTTTGTTCTTTTGGTGAAAATTTGGAAGACCTTCATTGGTTACCGTGCATTTCAGTCTGCAAAGTGTCCAGAAAATGGATTTTTTTTACCCATGGGATTGCTTTTAATATTTTGTTCTTTTGATGAAAAAAGTGCAGAACGTTTGCGCTCAAAATGATGAGGCCAAAATTCCTGATATTGTATTCCATCAGCTTGTGAGCATCACTGTTTATTCACTTTAAATTAACATCCGCGATATTTTAAAGTTAATACATAAAATGTTTTTAAAATTGTGATATTTTTATATCGTTTATTTTTAAGAAGACAATAATCGCACGTTAGTTAACAATAATGCAGTCTGATTAAGAAAAAGAAACATGCAATCTAGCTCCCTGATTTGATAAAGTGAAAAATAAATCTTTTAAAAATTAAATACCGTCTTTTTCTCCGGCACTTTTGACTTGTTCTTCACAATGATAAAATAATTTTTTTTTATATTTTTACTTTTTCTAATCCAGCACATACATAGAAGACGCACTAGACCGAAAATGAACATAACAAAAAAATTACCTCTGGTTCTTAAGCGTCTTGAAATAGATTTTTCACCGACCATTTTTTTCATAATTTACTTCGTAACAACTTATATTTTAACTGAATAAAAGTATAAATTTAGATAGGCTAAAATAAACAAGTCCAGTCAAAGCACAATATCTGATGCCCAAAACCGCAGATTAAAATATAGAGTTACTGAGTCATCATAGCCAGGCACACAGTAATTTTTCTTTG
This sequence comes from Morinoia aosen, assembly GCA_030386875.1. Lineage (NCBI taxonomy): Eukaryota > Metazoa > Arthropoda > Malacostraca > Amphipoda > Talitridae > Morinoia > Morinoia aosen. The sequence continues at coordinate 39,051,474 of CM059556.1, forward strand.
CATGCAAATTACAATAAAGGTGTAGGAAGATTATAATAAAGTTACAAAATAATTACAATACAGGTATAAAATAATTATAATAAAAGCGTACGAAAACTACAATATAGATATAAGAAAATTACAAAAGAAGTACTAGCAAATAACAATAAAAACGCGCTGACTGCAGGGACCGGCGATACAATAAGGGAAATTATTGGGAATTATTAATTATTAATAAAACTATTAATTATAAATAGGGAAATTATTGTGTGCAAGCTAGATAAAGGAAAAGACGTTGTATTACTTGACAGGTCTGTTTATCTTGAAAAAATAAAGGTCATCATATCCGATTGTACTAAATTTGAACGCATCACGGAACCAATTCACCGGCATGCTTTAAAGTTAGAGGACAAAGTAAATAACTTTTTACGTAAACAGAAAAAACTATCTGTAATTTCCGATGAAATTTATAAGACACTTTTTGTGACAGGTTCGCCCTGGTTTACTCTATGGACTACCTAAAATCCATAAATTTAATTTTGGTACCAAATTTCACCTTCGCCCTATATTTGCCGCATATAACGCTCCTAGCTTTCAACTCTCTAAATTTGTTATTCCGATTTTGAAACCTTTTACTACTAGCAATTGGCCCGTGGAGAGTTCATATGCTTTCATTGTCCGTATTTCTCATTTTGAAAATTCTGGTGAATACTTCATGGCTTCTTTCGACGTTGAAAATTTGTTCACAAATGTGCCAGTTCGGGAAACAATAGATATCTGTCTCAATCACCTTTTCACTAGAAGAGTTCCAACAGTTACTGTGCTTGGTATGACTAGATCATTATTTTCTACATTATTAGAGCTTTGTGTTTTAAATTCTTTTTTTGTTTGACGGGAAACTTTACAAGCATCTTGAGAGCTTAGGTATGGGCATGCCTCTGGGTCCAACCTTTGCAAACATATTTATGTGCTACCATGAAAAATCATGGTTAGATAATTGTCCAGCTGAGTTTAGACCGGTTTTTTATCAGAGGCATATTGACGACAGCTTTCGTTTATTTCACCATGCTCACATGCTCAACGATTTTTGAATTAACTGAACTCTAAGCATTCAGCTATTAATTTTACTATAGAAGGAGAAAAAGACAACTCGTTAGCATTTTTAGATATTTTATTGAAAAGACAGGGTCGAACACTCCAAACCTCAGTTTTTCGTAAATCATCCTTTTCAGGTTTAGGTTCAAGTTTTTTTAACCATTGCTCTTTTCAGTTTAGAATCAATAGCTTAAAAACCTTACTGTCCCGCGGGTATAAAATTTGTTCTAATTACCAGTTTTGCATAAAGAGTTAGAATTTTTAACACGTTTTTTTTCCTCTAATGACTACCCCTTACGTTTAATTCAATATCATATAAATCGGTTTCTCAATAATATATACCAAATCAGCCCAACTGTTTCTACCGCAGAAAAAAAATGCTTATAACCTTACCTTATATAGGATCATCATCTGAAACCCTTAGAAAAAAATTACTAATGTTACTGTCTTCGTTCTTTCCGCATATTTCTTTTCAAGTCTTGTCAGTATATAGGTTCACTATTGGGTCAATTTTCCATTTTAAAGACAAACTTCCTGAATGTCTCCGCTCCTGCCTTGTTTATAAATACAGTTGTGCACAATGTGCATCTGCATATGTGGGCTCAACTAGCCGCACATTGCGTGTTAGGCGGTCGGAACATGCAGGAATAAGTCATAGAACAAGTGCACGCCTTTGTCATCCTCCCCATTCCTCAATTAGGTCTCACACAGAGTTTCAATGCAATGTATCAATTTCTGAATCAGACTTTTCCATATTAGGCTATTCCAGTAATTCAGTTAACCTTAGAATTTTAGAGTCCCTCTACATCCACAAATTAAAGCCTCAGCTTAATGACATGCAGAGCGCTCACCCTCTTAACATAGTTAGTTAGAACCTTTACTCATCCCCCTGTCACTTTCTTCCATTCTTATGTGTGCCACTATCGAGATACCAACAGTTTCTCTAGCTTAGGTTTTTAATGTTTCACTATTTTCATTTCAGATTGTTTTAGCCAATGATGGATCTAGGTTATTAATGTTATTATTAATTATAATAAAAGCCTAATATAGGGACAATAAAGGTATAAGAGAATTATAATAAAGGCCTAATATAATTACCATAAAAATAAGAGAAATATAATAAAGGCTTAATATAATTACCATAAAGGTATAAGAGAATTATAACAAAGGCCTAATATAATTATCATAAAGGTATAAAAGAATTATAATAAAAGACTAATATAATTACCATAAAGGTATAAGAGAATTATAATAAAGGCCTAATAAAATTACGATAAAGGTATAAGAGAATTATAATAAAAGCTTAACATAATTACCGTAAAGGTATAAGAGAATTATAACAAAAGCCTAACATAATTACCATAAAGGTATAAGAGAATTATAATAAAAGGCTAATATAATTACCATAAAGGTATAAGAGAATTATAATAAAAGCCTAACATAATTACCATAAAGGTATAAGAGAATTATAATAAAAGCCTAATATAATTACCATGAGGTATAAGAGAATTATAATAAAAGGCTAATATAATTACCACAAAGGTGTAAGAGAATTATAATAAAACCCCAATATAATTACCATAAAGGTATAAGAGAAATATAATAAACCCTAATATAATTACCATAAAGGTGTAAGAGAATTATAATAAAAGCCTAATATAATTACCATAAAGGTATAAGAGAATTATAATAAAAGCCTAATATAATTACCATAAAGGTGTAAGAGAATTATAATGAAACCCTAATATAATTACCATAAAGGTGTAAGAGAATTATAAAACAAAGCCTAATATAATTACCATAAAGGTGTAAGAGAATTATAATAAAAGCCTAATATAATTACCATAGAGGTACAGGTTTTGGTAACTTACTTTCGTAGCTCACCAGTGACCATCGACACGCTAAACACAATATTTTTACTAGTGAGAGTTAAAGTACTTATAAGTCTTCACTTACATCCAAATTATTTCAACTTTTGCTACTTATTAAAGTGCAAAAATTTTCATATATATTCATGCAAGAAAACTACAAAATGATATTTTAACAATTATGGACGACAAATATTTTCTTACACTTGTACAATGCTTCTGCTGCATACAGATTGCTTTCCCTGCTCATATTTTCTTTTAGAACCTAACATTTCCCAGAATTAGAAGTTTCTCTCATAAGTTTCAAAACTTAATCCATACACAGCTTTAATGTGACAGAAGCGTCAGGAAAATATGTATTTTTTGCCTGTCTCTAAGTTTGTGCAAGATTTTATCGACTCTTGTGGTGAAGTATTAATACGAAATCCAGCCAAGAAATGATCGGGATAAAAATTATTATTACAAAACATTTCTTATCAGAAACATCCAAAGGTTATTTTATGTTGCCCCATGACCATGACCATTAGCCCCATGACCATTAGGGTTGTCAATTTAGTCTACGGATTATACTCCTGACATTTAACTATCTATTTTACATCCCGGAGAATGGTCAAAAATCTACGGAATATAGTTTTAACATTTAACTATAAGATGAAGGGACCATCACGTTGCAACTTTCACTGATCTCAAGAAATTGTGACAAATGAATCACTTTTAATGCAAATAATGAGGGCAAGTCAGTGGATGAAAATCGGTGAAGAATTTGAAAACTAAATAAAAGTTTAAACTAACTGTATGACATCCGAAACTTAATTACAATACAGTATAGCCAGGCGATTTACTGTATAATTATTCATCAAAGCATACACCATCTTACAATTACGTACACATCGAAGCTTGAAAATTGTTTCGGTTTGGTAACTTAATTTTAGATGATACATGAAAAACAGATTTTAGTTATGAATTTAGTAAAAAATTATCCCTAGTCTTGAAAATTCTCTGCCACTCTGCATATGACCGTTTACTGGTTAAAGATGAACGCTAGGATCGTTTTCCATAAAAACGATAAGCCGAACCATAGAAGCGAAAGCTCAAACCGTTTTCCAGTTACATAAAAACACACGTTTTGTCTCACATGAGTAAATGTAAGTCATTTGATCTAAGGCATTTCAAAAATTGCGAAGAAAAATTAAAACTCGTACAAAAAAAGGACTTTGAGCTGCAGAAAGGAATTAGATCACGATACAACGGTTGCCCTACAACAACCAGCCCATGCATTTGTACCGGTTCTATGGGATCGTGTTTTCGCCCTCTTAGCTGATCAAAATATCAGTTGTGGCCATTATTACCAGACGGAATATATCACGAACCAATTATGATTTTATTCTCACCGACCTGAATATATCAACAACTTGTCATCAGCCTTTTCTCGTCAACCTGAATGTGTCACGTACCAGTTATGGCCCAGTCAAACTTTTTCGCCGCCTGCATTCATGTATTTTGACGCCTAAATAATTTAATTGCTTAAATCGCTAAGGCAGCCAAAAAGTTAGACTGGGGAGCTTATCCTCATCTACTTGAGTGTGTCAGGCACCAGTTGTGAGCTTATCCTCATCTACTTGAGTGTGTCAGGTACCAGTTGTGAGCTTATCCTCATCTACTTGAGTGTGTCAGGTACCAGTTGTGAGCTTATCCTCATCTACTTGAGTGTGTCAGGTACCAGTTGTGAGCTTATCCTCATCTATTTGAGTGTGGCAGGTACCAGTTGTGAGCTTATCCTCATCTACTTGAGTGTGTCAGGCACTAGTTGTGAGCTTATCCTCATCTATTTGAGTGTGTCAGGTACCAGTTGTGAGCTTATCCTCGTCTATTTGAGTGTGTCAGGTACCAGTTGTGAGCTTATCCTCATCTATTTGAGTGTGTCAGGTACCAGTTGTGAGCTTATCCTCATCTATTTGAGTGTGTCAGGTACCAGTTGTGAGCTTATCCTCATCTACTTGAGTGTGTCAGGTACCAGTTGTGAGCTTATCCTCATCTATTTGAGTGTGTCAGGCCCCAGTTGTGAGCTTATCCTCATCTACTTGAGTGTGTCTTGCACCAGTTGTGAGCTTATCCTCATCTATTTGAGTGTGTCAGGCACCAGTTGTGAGCTTATCCTCATCTACTTGAGTGTGTCAGGCACCAGTTGTGAGCTTATCCTCATCTACCTGAGTGTGTCAGGCACCAGTTGTGAGCTTATCCTCATCTACTTGAGTGTGTCAGGTACCAGTTGTGAGCTTATCCTCATCTACTTGAGTGTGTCAGGTACCAGTTGTGAGCTTATCCTCATCTACTTGAGTGTGTCAGGTACCAGTTGTGAGCTTATCCTCATCTACTTGAGTGTGTCAGGCACCAGTTGTGAGCTTATCCTCATCTATTTGAGTGTGTCAGGTACCAGTTGTGAGCTTATCCTCATCTACTTGAGTGTGTCAGGTACCAGTTGTGAGCTTATCCTCATCTACTAGAGTGTGTCAGGCACCAGTTGTGAGCTTATCCTCATCTACTTGAGTGTGTCAGGTGCCAGTTGTGAGCTTATCCTCATCTACTTGAGTGTGTCAGGCACCAGTTGTGAGCTTATCCTCATCTATTTGAGTGTGTCAGGTACCAGTTGTGAGCTTATCCTCATCTACTTGAGTGTGTCCAGTACCAGTTGTGAGCTTATCCTCATCTACTTGAGTGTGTCAGGTACCAGTTGTGAGCTTATCCTCATCTACTTGAGTGTGTCAGGTACCAGTTGTGAGCTTATCCTCATCTATTTGAGTGTGTCAGGCACCAGTTGTGAGCTTATCCTCATCTATTTGAGTGTGTCAGGTGCCAGTTGTGAGCTTATCCTCATCTACTTGAGTGTGTCAGGTACCAGTTGTGAGCTTATCCTCATCTATTTGAGTGTGTCAGGTACCAGTTGTGAGCTTATCCTCATCTACTTGAGTGTGTCAGGTACCAGTTGTGAGCTTATCCTCATCTACTTGAGTGTGTCAGGTACCAGTTGTGAGCTTATCCTCATCTATTTGAGTGTGTCAGGTACCAGTTGTGAGCTTATCCTCATCTATTTGAGTGTGTCAGGCACCAGTTGTGAGCTTATCCTCATCTATTTGAGTGTGTCAGGCACCAGTTGTGAGCTTATCCTCATCTACTTGAGTGTGTCAGAAACCAGTTGTGAGCTTATCCTCATCTATTTGAGTGTGTCAGGTACCAGTTGTGAGCTTATCCTCATCTATTTGAGTGTGTCAGGCACCAGTTGTGAGCTTAACCTCATCTATTTGAGTGTGTCAGGCACCAGTTGTGAGCTTATCCTCATCTACTTGAGTGTGTCAGGTACCAGTTGTGAGCTTATCCTCATCTATTTGAGTGTGTCAGGTACCAGTTGTGAGCTTATCCTCATCTACTTGAGTGTGTCAGGTACCAGTTGTGAGCTTATCCTCATCTATTTGAGTGTGTCAGGTACCAGTTGTGAGCTTATCCTCATCTAATTGAGTGTGTCAGGTACCAGTTGTGAGCTTATCCTCATCTATTTGAGTGTGTCAGGCACCAGTTGTGAGCTTATCCTCATCTACTTGAGTGTGTCAGGTACCAGTTGTGAGCTTATCCTCATCTATTTGAGTGTGTCAGGCACCAGTTGTGAGCTTATCCTCATCTACTTGAGTGTGTCAGGTACCAGTTGTGAGCTTATCCTCATCTACTTGAGTGTGTCAGGTAAAAGTTGTGAGCTTATCCTCATCTATTTGAGTGTGTCAGGTACCAGTTGTGAGCTTATCCTCATCTATTTGAGTGTGTCAGGTACCAGTTGTGAGCTTATCCTCATCTACTTGAGTGTGTCAGGTACCAGTTGTGAGCTTATCCTCATCTATTTGAGTGTGTCAGGTACCAGTTGTGAGCTTATCCTCATCTACTTGAGTGTGTCAGGTACCAGTTGTGAGCTTATCCTCATCTACTTGAGTGTGTCGGGTACCAGTTGTGAGCTTATCCTCATCTATTTGAGTGTGTCAGGTACCAGTTGTGAGCTTATCCTCATCTATTTGAGTGTGTCAGGCACCAGTTGTGAGCTTATCCTCATCTATTTGAGTGTGTCAGGCACCAGTTGTGAGCTTATCCTCATCTACTTGAGTGTGTCAGAAACCAGTTGTGAGCTTATCCTCATCTATTTGAGTGTGTCAGGTACCAGTTGTGAGCTTATCCTCATCTATTTGAGTGTGTCAGGCACCAGTTGTGAGCTTAACCTCATCTATTTGAGTGTGTCAGGCACCAGTTGTGAGCTTATCCTCATCTACTTGAGTGTGTCAGGTACCAGTTGTGAGCTTATCCTCATCTATTTGAGTGTGTCAGGTACCAGTTGTGAGTTTATCCTCATCTACTTGAGTGTGTCAGGTACCAGTTGTGAGCTTATCCTCATCTATTTGAGTGTGTCAGGTACCAGTTGTGAGCTTATCCTCATCTACTTGAGTGTGTCAGGTACCAGTTGTGAGCTTATCCTCATCTATTTGAGTGTGTCAGGCACCAGTTGTGAGCTTATCCTCATCTACTTGAGTGTGTCAGGTACCAGTTGTGAGCTTATCCTCATCTATTTGAGTGTGTCAGGCACCAGTTGTGAGCTTATCCTCATCTACTTGAGTGTGTCAGGTACCAGTTGTGAGCTTATCCTCATCTACTTGAGTGTGTCAGGTAAAAGTTGTGAGCTTATCCTCATCTATTTGAGTGTGTCAGGCCCCAGTTGTGAGCTTATCCTCATCTATTTGAGTGTGTTAGGCACCATTTGTGAGCTTATCCTCATCTACTTGAGTGTGTCAGGCACCAGTTGTGAGCTTATCCTCATCTACTTGAGTGTGTCAGGTACCAGTTGTGAGCTTATCCTCATCTACTTGAGTGTGTCAGGTACCAGTTGTGAGCTTATCCTCATCTACTTGAGTGTGTCAGGTACCAGTTGTGAGCTTATCCTCATCTACTTGAGTGTGTCAGGTACAAGTTGTGAGCTTATCCTCATCTACTTGAGTGTGTCAGGTACCAGTTGTGAGCTTATCCTCATCTATTTGAGTGTGTCAGGCCCCAGTTGTGAGCTTATCCTCATCTACTTGAGTGTGTCAGGTACCAGTTGTGAGCTTATCCTCATGTACTTGAGTGTGTCAGGTACCAGTTGTGAGCTTATCCTCATCTATTTGAGTGTGTCAGGCACCAGTTGTGAGCTTATCCTCATCTATTTGAGTGTGTCAGGTACCAGTTGTGAGCTTATCCTCATCTATTTGAGTGTGTCACGTACCAGTTGTGAGCTTATCCTCATCTATTTGAGTGTGTCAGGCACCAGTTGTGAGCTTATCCTCATCTACTTGAGTGTGTCAGGCACCAGTTGTGAGCTTATCCTCATCTATTTGAGTGTGTCAGGTACCAGTTGTGAGCTTATCCTCATCTATTTGAGTGTGTCAGGCACCAGTTGTGAGCTTATCCTCATCTACTTGAGTGTGTCAGGTACCAGTTGTGAGCTTATCCTCATCTACTTGAGTGTGTCAGGTACCAGTTGTGAGCTTATCCTCATCTATTTGAGTGTGTCAGGCACCAGTTGTGAGCTTATCCTCATCTATTTGAGTGTGTCAGGCACCAGTTGTGAGCTTATCCTCATCTACTTGAGTGTGTCAGGTACCAGTTGTGAGCTTATCCTCATCTACTTGAGTGTGTCAGGTACCAGTTGTGAGCTTATCCTCATCTACTTGAGTGTGTCAGGTACCAGTTGTGAGCTTATCCTCATCTACTTGAGTGTGTCAGGTACCAGTTGTGAGCTTATCCTCATCTACTTGAGTGTGTCAGGTACCAGTTGTGAGCTTATCCTCATCTACTTGAGTGAGTCAGGTACCAGTTGTGAACTTATCCTCATCTACTTGAGTGTGTCAGGTACCAGTTGTGAGCTTATCCTCATCTATTTGAGTGTGTCAGGTACCAGTTGTGAGCTTATCCTCATCTACTTGAGTGTGTCAGGTACCAGTTGTGAGCTTATCCTCATCTACTTGAGTGTGTCAGGTACCAGTTGTGAGCTTATCCTCATCTATTTGAGTGTGTCAGGTACCAGTTGTGAGCTTATCCTCATCTACTTGAGTGTGTCAGGTACCAGTTGTGAGCTTATCCTCATCTACTTGAGTGTGTCAGGTACCAGTTGTGAGCTTATCCTCATCTACTTGAGTGTGTCATGTACCAGTTGTGAGCTTATTCCCATCTACTTGAGTGTGTCAGGTACCAGTTGTGAGCTTATCCTCATCCACTTGAGTGTGTCAGGTACCAGTTGTGAGCTTATCCTCATCTACTTGAGTGTGTCAGGTACCAGTTGTGAGCTTATCCTCATCTACTTGAGTGTGTCAGGTACCAGTTGTGAGCTTATCCTCATCTACTTGAGTGTGTCAGGTACCAGTTGTGAGCTTATCCTCATCTACTTGAGTGTGTCAGGTACCAGTTGTGAGCTTATCCTCATCTACTTGAGTGTGTCAGGTACCAGTTGTGAGCTTATCCTCATCTACTTGAGTGTGTCAGGCACCAGTTGTGAGCTTATCCTCATCTACTTGAGTGTGTCAGGTACCAGTTGTGAGCTTATCCTCATCTACTTGAGTGTGTCAGGTACCAATTGTGTTTGAGAAATGCATTACAATCAAACCGAAGAGCATCTCAAGTTAACTGCACCATATATCTTCCTAGCATTTGTTCAAGCCTAGACTCATTCTTAGGCTCTAATTTAAACTCAGTGCAAGCAATACTCGCTGTCATATAATCAACACTTTACCTCGAGACCAAGTCTAACTTTTTCGCCGCCTGCATGCATGTTTTCCGCCTCCCAGGTAATTAAATCGCTAAGGCGAAAACATGCATGCTCCGGCGAAAAAGTTTGACTGGGGAGTGTTACCCACGTATGATTTTTAACGTCAACAATTAAATAAACCTGCCACGCTGTATTTCCAGAGAATTGCCGACATGCAAGAAATACCCACTCAACCATTAAATGTTCCACTTCTACTTCATTTCTACTGTGCTGTTCACCTGTTTGATATGACCAATATATTATCAAAGAACATAATGAGAATTAAGGGTTCCCCAGCAGGAATTCACTAGTAAAAATTACCGATAGTTAATTATCGAAATTACGTGCTGTTCATCTGCGTGACATAACCCCTCTACCACCCAATGTGCCAGCTGCACTGCATTTCCAGTGAGTTGCCCAGTAGTGTAATTTTATTCCGAATAAAAACTGGTCTGCTGGCATCCAACATGCCAATCACCAAAAGAAGGAGCCCTTCAATCATCGTTACTGCCAACACTGTTTAGATTCTCAAGTACACAAACCTACCCAAAAGAATAAGTGTTGTGAAGAGCTTCCGTTGAAAGAACTGCGTCCGTCCACACATCATCGATGTTCGATACATGGAGGGTTTGAATGCATTCAGATGAGGTGGGCCAGAATGAGCTTGTGCCCTGAGAGCGATAAATTATTTTTTATTGCTCAGTTAAGTCAGCTTTGAATGAGAGTGCACTCATAATTCAAGATACGAAAAAAATGGGAAAGGAAGAACGCTTGCTGTTCTTGCATAAATGATGACTTGAGAAAGTATTTGTTCGAGTTAATGTAGTTTAACTTTACACGGGAGGGCTGAAGAGAATTTTGAAAAAGAAAGCTGTTATATGTATTGGAAAATGTAGGGCGAATAAGCGTCAGAGGTGGAGATGTATTATGTAAAATGATCGGTAAGGTATTTTCGAATTACATGGAATATGAATGTAGGGGCGACCCTGCCGGCCTTCCGCTCTTCTTCCCAGTGACATCGGAAGACATAGATTAGTCCTTTATATAGCCTGCGATGCTTCACAGATTGGTACCTTTTTGTGGTCATACGAGCCTACTGTAGTCTCCTTCTAATGTGTGATTATTAACTGTTTATTGTAGCTCAGAGTTGAGCCCTGTCGCTAATTGTGTTTCTTTTCCATTCTAGACTTGAACTTGAACCGTATAGAACCCTGGTGAACGTAATTTTCTAAACAGTAGATAGTGTCACCATTTCTGACGAGTAAGTTTACTTCTGTTTTTTGTGCTGTTAGGGCCCTAGCTGAAGTTAGGTAGGCGTTCTTTGTATTGAAATTAAGTGTTGTAATGTCAAGTACTCTTTTCCGGTTAATTGTTCCGTTTTCAGCACTTACTACTTTCTACCCCAACTTTATCGTATTTCATAATCTTCTTTCTCCGTTAACTGTGTCTGTGCTCTTCTTGTGTGGATTTTGCGTACCCGAAGCCCCGTGCTAAGTGGTGCCCTTTCCTTCCTCTCTTTGGAACGCCTTGTGTGAATCGATAGGCTTAGACTGGCTGTTAGTTAGAGACAAATCTAACAAGTATTTCTGCATTGTCTTGCTTTTTGTAGATTTACTGAAATTGAAATACTAGTTACCTTATTTCCCGCTAGACCTGCTAGTGAGATTTTCTCTCGCCGTTAATTCAAGGTTTGACCCTAGCAAGCCGCGAACAGTGTTAATGGTGGGGTGTTTGTTCGCAGGCTGGACTTGCCCTGTGCCAAAGGAAGCCACGCTCGGATCTGTTCATGTTCATCCGACTAGTCTACCAACTAGTTCACTCGCTGGCTTGTAGCCTAGCGCACCTGCGTGCCTCCTCCGTGGTGCCTTATCCTGCACGGGTCCTTGGTGCCTTGTCCTGCACCGGTCCTTGGTGCCTTATCCTGCACCGGTCCTTGGTGCCTTATCCTGCACCGGTCCTTGGTGCCTTATCTTGCACGGGTCCTTGGTGCCTTATCTTGCACGGGTCCTTGGTGCCTTATCTTGCACGGGTCCTTGGTGCCTTATCTTGCACGGGTCCTTGGTGCCTTATCTTGCACGGGTCCTTGGTGCCTTATCTTGCACGGGTCCTTGGTGCCTTATCCTGCACCGGTCCTTGGTGCCTTATCTTGCACGGGTCCCTGGTGCCCCATCCTGGCGTGTGTTCTATGACCGCTGTTGTGCTCGCCCACCATCACGGGTTCTCGACCTGCATTCCACTGTCCTAACTTTAAGTTAAGATATATATATTTTTCCTTTATTTATGCAATCAATAAATCTATTGGTTGTTCCGTGTTTCAATTCCCGAGGCGGTTGGGGAAAGTAGAGCGTTTTGACCTGACGTCCCCACTATTAGAGCTGTACGGAAACTTCCGTAGCTTGGCCCTGACAATGAAAAACAACGAAATAAATTAACAAACATTTTTTAATTATTAGTATGAATAACTTTTTTGCACAAAACAGCTAGTGCTTACCTAATTAACAATTATAAAATTAAGCAAACACTAGCACTATAAAAACACTGATATTAAAAGTATTGACACTATAATTAGGAATAATGGAATTACAAAACTCTGAAACGTTTGCCCTGAAAAATAACACAAATTGTTCATTTTTACATTGGTCCTTTTTTATATTATGCGTGAAATTGCTTAAGAATCTACCGATTGGAAATATAGTCAACATAAATAAAAGATTCTCATCTATATTTCCAATAGTTAACAATGCAGAAATATATTCAAAATATAGTTAACAATGTTTTTTGTGAATAAAATCTCTGATGAATATCAATTTCAGGTACCCTTACCGTAGAAATATCAAAATATCCTGCAGAATTCACGTAAAGAGTGTGCCCAGCAGGGATTCATAACCAGTACATTATTCTTCAGCACTTCAGTCTTGCATTAAGATCAGGAAAGCACTATGTAACAAAAAATTACCTTACATAAACAAAAAACCCTACTTACTTATTCTCACGTTAGAGTTATCACGTTACTTAAGGTTCCGTTATTAAGGCAAATTTTAAATACAGAAGTGAATACTAGTTCAAGTTAGTTTTGGTTCTGTAAGCTTTTAACCTAATTATGAACCGTTTCTTCTCAACTAAATAATTCTGCAAACATCTAATTAATACTTCATTTGTGTCAATTAGACTTTCACAGCTCTATGTAGATCTAAATATACGGACAAATTTGCATCAAGAACTCAAATGATAGGTTGCAAATATAGGTCACATTTTAGTTAGATTCATTTCTTTTTTCCTGTGCAGCTTGACCGGGCATTTTCATGCTGATCACGCCAGCTTCACATAGTCATTTCTTTAATCCTTCTTTTTTTTGTCTTTTCTAAAACGATGTCAGTCATATTTCTTTGCAGAAGATAATATCATAATGTATTTCATTCAAAACGTGAGTTTATTTTCTCAAGTCGTATCTGGATCTTTCGAACCCTTCATTGGCCCCCAGCGTGAACAATATCGAGGTTTTTGGTCTTAAGATATTAATTTTTTCAGCTTTGTTGATCAGTCAAGCTTTCGGTTTCACTCTCACCAAATGAATTCTCTCGAATGAATCATCAATTGGAGAGTATGCCCAAATTTTACCACTTGCCCTTCCAATTGAATGGAAAACAATAACACGGATATCCTTTCAACCACTCGTAAAAAATGTTCCTTTATAACTTTGGTTTGGGTTATATATAAGGTATATGTTGGCTTTTTTAATTCATGAGCAGTATTTCATGTTGGTGACATGAAATCTCTTTAGTCGTTCAAATGATCCCATCCGCGGGAATAAAAATCGCAGTACGCGAATTTAACATCATCATACCCGCACGTCGTATCCAGTCTACCAGCACCCACAAAAACCGCTCGCTCTGGTTACATAAAGCACCCGAAAGTGCTCGAATACCTTTGTGAAGAAGAGCATAAAGGAACGGATTTCAAGATATTCTACAATTCTCGTAGCCCTCCTCGATTGATCTCCACCCCTCGTCCTCGCCCCACCTTTCCCCTGACAGATTTTCAGAAATTGCAAGGAGCAGCCCCTTCACACAGAGATTCTGGACAGATTCGAAGAATCTATTTCTTAAAGACGCCAGAAAACCGTAGTGCGCTCGCCACTTTATCTTCAATTGGATGCTACCATAGGACGACTCAAATGTTATTCCTTGCTCCTGGCGGCGCGTGTTTCATTGGCTTCGAAACTTAGTTTTCCTGTGTTTGCTGAGGAACATGAAGTGTTCGATATGGAGATGTTTTTGAGTCTGATATTCAAGAGATAAGCAAGAACCAAAAACACGAAATTGAGATATTTGAAAATGAATAATAGGGAAAATCTGAAAATCGTGAGCAAAAATAATGGAACAGAAACTGTTGACTTCTGAAAAAATTTCGAAAGTGGAACGAGACATGAAAGCTTGCACGGATACTAAAAAGAACTAAAAGTAGATAATTAAGAACTGTTCACCAAGAAATAGAAAGGAAACACAAAATCATTTTTTACCGTTCATTCTCGGTTGCCATTTAGACCTGCATTAAACACACAGAGTCCGTTGATCACAAGGGGAGAGTTGTGTTCCGAGGGAGACCTTCGAGATTTAAATTAAGCAATGCAAGCACAGTTCAGATCAATTCCTTTTGCCGAGTGTGGGAATGTCTGAATACACACATCACCGGGATGTTGTGAACACCCGGGTGAACAGGAACTCGGGTTCATTAGGATGAATGGAAACACAGATTAAATTAGGTTATTAGTTAGTTTGAGCCTCCTTATCCGCCACAAAGGGGATCCATAGAGAAGAAAGAGGAAGGCAGCATTTAGTACGGAGTTAAGGGAACACGGAATCTATACAGAAAGGACATAGAAACGGTAAGTTGAGAAAGAAAATTATGAAATAAGATCAAAGTCTATGAAGAAAGTAGTAGGTGTTGAAAAACAGGACAGCAGGGAACCGAAATAAGATGGTCCTTTACATAACAAAAGAAAAACATTTCATAACAAAATGAAGGCCTACCTAACTTTCAGCTCTGGCCCTCACATTTTCCTCCTGGGAGCGCTTATACCCATAGATACAATAGTTGAATCCCCCTGAGGGGAGTGAAACACAGATTTATAAAGCTGAATCAAAGCACGGTTCAATTAATATAAAATCCTTAATTAAGGGAATTATTAATAAAGATTACACAGTTTTCGATTTCATATGAACTCTCATAATGAGTGCAGTTTTAGCGCAAAAGCTGACAGATTTGTGAAATTGTTACGCGTTTTTCCTTAATTGCTATCAAGTGAGAAGATTTCCTGTGTTGAGTTCAGGAGTGAAAACAAATATTGTAGGATTAGTTTGCCATTACGGCATAGATTAGAAAATGCTCATTAAGTCGTCGAGCTCCGTAATGAATTCTGGTGAACCGGAGCCAAAGCTCTTGCTCTTAGTTAATGCGTTCGCTGCATAATGGAGTTAATATTCTGTTTCTCTCACGTTGGCCGTAATGACCTCACGGAAATGTTACATCGAGAATAACGTGTATGTGTGTGTGGTATTGCTTTATATAAATGCTTTCTCCACCTACACCTCGTACGTGAATGAGTTAATATTCTATTTGTCCTATATTGGTAGTAAATACCACGAGGATAACTTTCATTTATAACCAGGTGCATGTAATATTGTTGTGTATAAATGCTTCTTCCACATCCACCTTGTAGGTGAATAAGTTCATATTCTGTTTCTCCTACATTAATAGTTATGACCACACGGAAAAGTTTCATCGAGAATCATACGCGTGTAATATTGCTGTGAATAAATATTTTTCCCACCTACACCACAGAGATGATTGCTTCTTCGGAAATTGCTCATCTCAAGGGAAATTTTTATTCTAACTTGACTCTTTTGATAAAAACACACGCGTTTCTTAAGGTTCAGATTCATTTTTGAGGTTGCAAGAGCTCAGTTAGTGAAAAATAATGTAGATTTAGAAACTGAATGTTATTTGAAGTCAACACTCAATGTGTTACATGACGATGTTTGAGATGCTTGAGATTCATGTTGGAGTTTGGAACGACTCAGATAATGCAAAATTACGTGAATTTGACGGTTGTGAATCCGCTGAAATTAGCACTGAAGGAGTAATACGACATGCTCCGAAGGAGTGAAAAGTTAACACGCTTTTACTGGTTGGCATATTTGATTAACATGTGGCAGCTAGTTTTTATATTTAAAAAAATGCGAGGATAGCTTGCGTTTGGATTTTAATGACTAAAATACATTTTAAGCATAACTTTTCTTTTACAGCATAAACGCATGGGGCATCAAATAAAATAAACCCAAGTCCCAAATATATGGTGTAATAAAAATGAGCAGACAATCAGACCAATTAAAAACCGAATTTACCCCTGAAATTATATGTGCTTTTGGACACTTGGTTTGTACCTAAATGTATTTCATATATAGAATTCTTCCAACGTTTTAACGTGGAAATACGCTCCAGTTGCTGGCAACACTGCTCAGTGTAGGCAAATAGCTACAGCTGCCGCAAGCAGTGCAAGCAGTCTGGCCAATAGCTACAGCTGCCGCAAGCAGTGCAAGCAGTCTGGCTAATAGCTACAGCTGCCACAAGCAGTGCAAGCAGTCTAGCCAATAGCTACAGCTGCCGCAAGCAGTGCAAGCAGTCTGGCCAATAGCTACAGCTGCCGCAAGCAGTGCAAGCAGTCTGGCCAATAGCTGCAGCGGCCGCAAGCACTGCAAGCAGTCTGGCCAATAGCTACAGCTGCCGCAAGCAGTGCAAGCCGTCTGGCCAATAGCTGCAGCTGCCGCAAGCAGTGCAAGCAGTCTGGCCAATAGCTAAAGCTGCCGCAAGCAGTGCAAGCAGTCTGGCCAATAGCTACAGCTGCCGCAAGCAGTGCAAGCAGTCTGGCCAATAGCTGCAGCGGCCGCAAGCAGTGCAAGCAGTCTGGCCAATAGCTACAGCTGCCGCAAGCAGTGCAAGCAGTCTGGCCAATAGCTGCAGCGGCCGCAAGCAGTGCAAGCAGTCTGGCCAATAGCTACAGCTGCCGCAAGCAGTGCAAGCTGTCTGGCCAATAGCTGCAGCGGCCGCAAGCACTGCAAGCAGTTTGGCCAATAGCTACAGCTGCCGCAAGCAGTGCAAGCAGTCTGGCCAATGGCTACAGCTGCCGCAAGCAGTGCAGGCAGTCTGGCCAATAGCAACAGCTGCCGCAAGCAGTGCAGGCAGTCTGGCCAATAGCTGCAGCTCAGCTACCGCAAGCAGTGTAGTCAGTCTTGCCAATAGCAACAGCTGCCGCAAGCAGTGCAGGCAGTCCGGCCAATAGCTGCAGCTGCCGCAAGCAGTGCAGGCAGTCTGGCCAATAGCTGCAGCTGCCGCAAGCAGTGCAGGCAGTCTGGCCAATAGCTGCAGCTGCCGCAAGCAGTACAGGCAGTCTGGCCAATAGCTGCAGCTGCCGCAAGCAGTGCAGGCAGTCTGGCCATAAGCTACAGCTGCCGCAAGCAGTGCAGGCAGTCTGGCCAATAGCTACAGCTGCCGCAAGCAGTGCAGGCAGTCCGGCCAATAGCTGCAGCTGCCGCAAGCAGTGCAGGCAGTCTGGCCAATAGCTGCAGCTGCCGCAAGCAGTGCAGGCAGTCTGGCCAATAGCTGCAGCTACCGCAAGCAGTGCAGGCAGTCTGGCCAATAGCTGCAGCTGCCGCAAGCAGTACAGGCAGTCAGGCCAATAGCTGCAGCTGCCGCAAGCAGTGCAGGCAGTATGGCCAATAGCTGCAGCTGCCGCAAGCAGTACAGGCAGTCTGGCCAATAGCTGCAGCTGCCGCAAGCAGTGCAGGCAGTCTGGCCAATAGCTACAGCTGCCGCAAGCAGTGCAGGCAGTCTGGCCAATAGCTACAGCTGCCGCAAGCAGTGCAGGCAGTCCGGCCAATAGCTGCAGCTGCCGCAAGCAGTGCAGGCAGTCTGGCCAATAGCTGCAGCTGCCGCAAGCAGTGCAGGCAGTCTGGCCAATAGCTTCAGCTGCCGCAAGCAGTGCAGGCAGTCTGGCCAATAGCTGCAGCTGCCGCAAGCAGTACAGGCAGTCTGGCCAATAGCTGCAGCTGCCGCAAGCAGTGCAGGCAGTCTGGCCAATAGCTGCAGCTGCCGCAAGCAGTACAGGCAGTCTGGCCAATAGCTGCAGCTGCCGCAAGCAGTGCAGGCAGTCTGGCCAATAGCTACAGCTGCCGCAAGCAGTGCAGGCAGTCTGGCCAATAGCTGCAGCTGCCGCAAGCAGTGCAGGCAGTCTGGCCAATAGCTCCAGCTACCGCAAGCAGTCCGGGCAGTCTGGCCAATAGCTGCAGCTGCCGCAAGCTGTGCAGGCAGTTTAGTCAAGTAACGCAGGCTCGGGCGAATGCAAATTCGTTCCCTAGCTCCCCAGAGCGCAGTGTGTCTCAGCCGCGCTCTGCTCCGAGGTCGTCAGCAGAAGCGCTGTCTGTTTTGCTTTCTGTGTTCAGTCGAGAATGACGGAGTGGAGTCGCTATGCGCAAATTTCTGAGCCGTGTCTTAGTGAAACGGCGGAGCGACGCTGCTCGGAGCAGCTTTCAAAACTGACGCCATTTTCGGAAAGCTGGAATTGAGGCAGTGTGCACGAATTTGAATGCTGATGCCATTCATGAATGAATTTCTATCGCAGAATTTTAAGCATTTTATCTCTGTGGAATGTTAAGAATGCTTGAGGAAAGAATGGTGTAACGACCATAAAATGCTTTCTCTAAATTTCACAGCTGATTCTGTTACAGATTGTGAATGAGTTTATGAATTTGTAAATATGAATTTTAAAATTTGCACAACCTTTATATTTTGAGGTAGAGTCACATAAATCTGGTGTTTCAAGTTTCTTTTATCCCGAAAAATGAAGAAATTCAGCTGGTGAAAATTTGTAATTAACACTGACCACGTCCTTGTCAGATGAAATTTTGAACATTTCTATTCATTTAGGGTAAAAGTTAACTAAGAAATTATTCTTTCCGATGACTAGACGAATCACAGTATTTGACGTACGGTGTGCTCGTCAGATCAACAACCTTATTCGAGCAATGCCGCATAGACCCTCAGTCACTAAATACTAGTCCACTTTGGCATCGACTGTCAGATACCCGGAGAAAAAAACATCAAAATTTCAAGCCAAAACTGTTTTTTGCAAATATTTCCAAGAAGTCTTAGTTGAGAACCACGTACACCTTTATTTGGCTGTGCCCTAAGGTATTTATTTTGGGTGTAATCATGTAATGTAACTCATTTTGCGTAGCACTCCACAGTATTTTGCGGATCATGTCTAAGCCACTCATAAACACACTGCAATAATTTGCGTATCATGTCTAAGCCACTCATAAACACACCGCAGTATTTTGCGTATTATGTCTAAGCCACTCATAAACACACCGCAGTATTTTGCGTATTATGTCTAAGCCACTCATAAACACACCGCAGTATTTTGCGTATTATGTCTAAGCCACTCATAAACACACCGCAGTATTTTGCGTATTATGTCTAAGCCACTCATAAACACACCGCAGTATTTTGCGTATTATGTCTAAGCCACTCATAAACACACCGCAGTATTTTGCGTATCATGTCTAAGCCGCTCGTAAACACACCGCAGTATTTTGCGTATCATGTCTAAGCCGCTCGTAAACACACCGCAGTATTTTGCGTATCATGTTTAAGCCGCTCATAAACACACCGCAGTATTTTGCGTACCATGACTAAGCCGCTCATAAACACACCGCAGTATTTTGCGCATCATGTCTAAGCCGCTCATAAAAACACCGCAGTATTTTTTCCGCGATGCATTACGAGCATCGTTTTCTATTGCAGTATATTGAAGCGTTTAAAAAGGCTTACCTTAACATTATGTCCTTCCCTTGTTTGATTTATAATGTCACTAATGTTCGTAGTGAGTAAAAATAAATTTTTTTCAACTGTTTATGCACTAATGTACATCCTTCATTTTGAAATGAAAATCCCCCTCGTTCACTGTGTTCCATCATTGGAGCATAAAATTCAGTTTTCTTTTAATAAAAAATCTGGAGAGTCAATTTGACGCAGAAGAAAGGGTGAGTTCCTCCCTTGTGTGGAATGGAGCGTTGTTGAGAACAGGAATTCAGTGGCCGTGATTAATTCAAAACAACTTAATTGAGAAGGTTAGTGTTGTTTTTTACTTTGAATTTTAAATTACACCAAAAGCTTGTGTATAACTTAATTTTTAATTTCCAGAGGACTTTTATTTATAAAACGTTCCAAGCTGAACCAAAAGTTTTCTCGGTATAATGTGCGTCTTTTTATTCACATGAGATAAAAATTATACACTTAAAACTTGTGCACATAATTGGAGCTAAATGACTGCACTCAATTCACACACACCCGCAGAACATTGATGAGGTTTACCTAAAAATAACGAGCTAATTAGTTGAAAATTATCAGTAATTTCAACATAAAATAAAATAAAAACGTCGTCGTAACAAATAAATTTACGCGCAGACGTTTGGAATATAAAAACGTCCCAGTGTGTTTCACTCATTCAGTAATTGTGAATTTACATCTTTCAGTTTTTAAAGAAGAAGACCTAAAATTTGAAACAAACGTCGTGATAAACAAATTTACGCGCAGACTTTTGGAATATAAAAACGTAACAACATCTATTACTTATTCATCAATTTTGAACTCACATCATTTCACTACGGCCGAAACTCTCTTTAAAAACGAAGATCCCAAAATTTTCCAACGATTTGGACCTGGCGCAAGTTTTGCTCAGCTCTTCTTCAGTTTTGTTCTGGTGTGTGCGAGTGTCAGGTCCGCCAAAACGCGGACGCAATCTCAACTAAAAATAACGAACTCGGAGCGAGACAGGATCTGATTCCGTGCCTCGAGCCCGATCGCTTCGCTGTCGCTTACAGGAATTGGAACCTCTGTGTGGAGAGTGCGTTGTCACTTTCACAATGGCGATGACGTTTTGTTCTCTTTGTGTGGGGGAAATGTCTTCACTTTTGCGCGAAATGATTGCGAAGATTTTGCTGTGTTCATAATAGTAGCAGAGCAGTTGGGATTGTGAAGTAAAAAAATATTGTGAGACTTTGTAAGGCGACCTGACTGACTTTAATGAAAAAATACATGGGGTTAGAAATACGCTCGATGATGGCAAGAAATACTGCGTGCCAAGGGATTGGGGAATTGAAGTAAAAATAAAATTGAAATGCAACTGATTACTTAAATTACGATCGATTTTTAGATGGACGAAAGTTAGGTGAGCCAGTGAAATTTTAGTAAAGAATCGTACTCAAAATATAAAATATAACGACAGAAAATATAAAAGTACAGACGAACAGAAACGTACAGTAAAATATAAAAGTGAGATTTGACTATTCAAGACTCAAAAAAGAAATGAAAGAAGCTTCAAAAAATAAATGAAGAATGGGACTCGTGCTTCCGAAATAAAAGAATTGACCACCAAAAAACGAACAAGCGTCCAACTGTTCACGTAAAAGTTATATGAAATGGCCGAAAAGAAAAAGCTTCCAGTTTTTCCCTGTACTGAAATTTTTTTGAAAATGCAATTAGTTGTCCGGAATTGTTTCTTTTGGATGTCACAAGAATGTCGGACGTATCACGACGAATAAAATACTTGCCGATTTTCTTACAATTCGCATAATAGATTTACGTAATGTTAAGGTGTTTTGCCTTAAATTCAAATTTTCATTTCTGTGGTAAGAATTATCATATTTTTTAGACACAATTTTCTTTTATCATTGGCTTCAACGCCCCTGCACATAATTTAAATCATTTATGTAAGCAATAAGGTAGTAATTTTTCATCCTGTGGGATTTTCATCATAACAATTTATTCACGGAGATTTTTACTGCAACTTTGAATGAACATATCCCATCATGAAACTTTTATGACGAGTCACTCAAGACAACAAGAACAGCCATGGCTTCATTCACGCACCATAATGGATTCAGCTAAAAACATCCCGCCATGACAACGACTCGCGGCGTGCAGAAAGCGTGGAGTTTTAGAGCGAGCGTCTCCGTAGTCCAATGATCAGTAACGTAATTAGTCGAGCGGATGAGGCAAAAATTCCCATTAATGAGGTCCTTGTCAGGCTGAAGAGAACTGGAGGGCGCTTCTGAAGCCCCAATGATACCGTCGTGGATATGAAGCGCCTGGGAACAAATAATCTCGGAAAATGCAAATCCTTTTGTTTGGAAGGCGCTTCTCGCGCACTCAAATCGCGACACAATGGAACACGGCGTACAAAATGATATGCTCTGCTCGAGAATATGTTTGGCCCTAGCTAGTGATAATGCGCACGTTGAGTTTAAAATGAAGTGAAATAAATGTTATACTGCGTTTAGATTTTTCTCGCTTAAAACCATGGTTTTGCTAGTCTATGTAGTGGGTACGCTGCAAAATAATACTCAGAAGAAACTGGAAATATCGCTAGTAAACTGGGCATTTGTAACAGGCGGTTTCCACAAAACTGCGAATAGAATTGTCACTAGGTTGCCTGAATGTAGAATTGATATTATAGGACTAGCGTAAAAAGTCGTGATACTTTGATACGAAAAAACATGGTTTTATAAAAACGCCACATCGCGTCTTGTTGTAAAGTTTCACAGGTAGATCTAGGGTGCAAGAGTACTGAGAATAATCTTCCTTTTCGAATCGAACATTGTATCTTACATGTATTTCTCTCAATAACTTATGGTCTGAAGCTGAGCCAAAAGAAATAGAAGCCTGCTTGTCAAAGTGTGTGTAAATTATTTACAAAATTGACTTGAAATAATTATAATATAAAATTAATACACAATAATTGAAGGTTGTAGATGCGTTTGTTCGGAAATAAAAAACTATTTGCGCTTTTAACGATCAAATGATGAATACGTATTCTTAAATTTGCATTGCAGCTGTGTGCAATTTTGTGCAACAACTCAAGTTGAGAACTTGACTAATTTTTCATGTTGTAAAGTTGTGTTAGTCTGCTCTTATTAATACCAAACAAATAATGAATCTTATCACTCGGTGCAGGCAATTAACTAGTACTAGGTATTTTCATTGCAGATATTTAAATGGTTTGTGCACACCAACATTTAGTCTAGGAAATAAATAATTAAGCTTTCAAAGGAATATTTGAAAATTTTGAAATTATAGATTGATGATTTTTCGTTTGCTCGATACAGGTGTCGCTTTTCCAGGCTCGGAGTATCTTCAACAGATGAGGAATGTAGATTGTAATCCTAAAAATATACTTCTTCTTTGAAATTATTTATTCTTTGACAGGCGATTACTCATGTATTTTTTAAGTGAAACTAAGATTTTTCACGAAAAACAATTTTCCTAGATTAAATGTTTCTTTCTTTGATTAGGTCAATGAATTTATTTCTATGAAAATAAACATATATATATATCAAAACAATTCGGACGAGTTTTGGGCAGTCAAAGAGTGAGTACATACATTTTTTGGGACCCTTTTCATTTGATCAGGTGACGAATTAACGATCCTAAATGCGTCCGTCCACATCCAATTTAATCGCGAGCTTTATTTTTTCACGAACAAATACGCAAAAAGCAAAATATGAAAATGTAGCATATTGGTTGTAGAAGCAGTCAATACAGCCCGAAAACTATCACCCACAGACTCGACTGCAGTTTTAAGGTGATATTGCCTAGTCTACAAGCAAAAAATGTTCGTTCAAAATGTTCCCACGATTTTCAACTATTCAATTCGATCATTTATTGAGATGCATTCTTGCTTGTTGCTGACGAATACATTCGCTTATTCTGCCAGCTTTATGCAATGCACCAGCTGTTTCAAATGCACCAGCTGTTTCCAATGCACCAGCTGTTTTCAATGTACCAGCTGTTTCCAATGCACCAGCTGTTTTCAATGTACCAGCTGCTTTCAATGCACCAGCTGTTTTCAATGCAACATCTGTTTTCAATGCACCAGCTGTTTTCAATGTACCAGCTGCTTTCAATGCACCAGCTGTTTTCAATGCAACATCTGTTTTCAATGCACCAGCTGTTTTCAATGTACCAGCTGCTTTCAATGCACAAGCTGTTTTCAATGCAACATCTGTTTTCAATGCACCAGCTGTTTCCAATGCACCAGCTGTTCCCAATGTACCGGCTGTTTCCAATGCATCAGCTGTTTCCAATGTACCGGCTGTTTCCAATGTACCAGCTGTTTCCAATGTACCAGCTGTTTCCGATGCACCAGCTGTTTTCAGTGCACCAGCTGTTTCCAATGCACCAGCTGTATCCAATGTACCAGCTGTTTCCAATGCACCAGCTGTTCCCAATGTACCGGCTGTTTCCAATGCATCAGCTGTTTCCAATGTACCGGCTGTTTCCAATGTACCAGCTGTTTCCAATGTACCAGCTGTTTCCTATGCACCAGCTGTTTTCAATGCACCAGCTGTTTTCAATGCATTAGCTGTTTCCAATGAACCAGCTGTTTCCAACGTACCAGCTGTTTCTAATGTACCAGCTGTTTTGAATGCACCAGCTGTTTTCAATGCACCAGCTGTTTTCAATGCACCAGCCGTTTTCAATGCACCAGCTGTTTTCAATGCACCAGCTGTCTTCAAAGTACCAGCTGTTTTCAATGCACCAGCCGTTTTCAATGTACCAGCTGTTTCCAATGCACCAGCTGTTTTCAATGCACCAGCTGTTTTCAATGCACCAGCTGTCTTCAAAGTACCAGCTGTTTTCAATGCACCAGCCGTTTTCAATGCACCAGCTGTTTTCAATGCACCAGCTGTTTTGAATGCACCAGCTGTTTTGAATGCACCAGCTGTTTTCAATGCACCCGCCGTTTTCAATGCGCCAGCCGTTTTCAATGCACCAGCTGTTTTGAATGCACCAGCTGTTTTGAATGCAGCAGCTGTTTTCAATGCACCCGCCGTTTTCAATGCACCAGCCGTTTTCAATGCGCCAGCCGTTTTCAATGTACCAGCTGTTTTGAATGCACCAGCTGTTTTCAATGCACCAGCCGTTTTCAATGCGCCAGCCGTTTTCAATGCACCAGCTGTTTTGAATGCACCAGCTGTTTTGAATGCAGCAGCTGTTTTCAATGCACCCGCCGTTTTCAATGCACCAGCCGTTTTCAATGTACCAGCTGTCTTCAGTGTATCAACTATCTTCAAAGTACCAGCTGTATTCAATGTACAAACTGTATTCAGCGTACCAGCAATCTGCAATGTAACAGATGTGCAGCTTGTATGTTGATTTTAACCGAACTGCAATAGTTGCACAAATTGCACAATTCTAAGGTGAAGTGTGCGGGAACTTGTAATGCTGCGACTGACTAGAGCATCTCGAGCTAAAATAATAGTATTTTACACGGAATTAAATGGAAAATTTGATGCAAAAATGAATTGGTTTATATGAGTCAATAGAGAATGGAAAGAATTGAAACTAAAATGAAAGGAACATTTTAAATAAAAATAGGTTGCAATATATCATGAAACAAAGAATTTGGAAATTTTAAGGTAATATGAATATAACATTTGAAGCAAAGATGAAATGGAGCGAGCGACGCAACGGAAAATTCGAAGAATTGAAATTCACATAAATTTCACCAAATTTATAATTGTAAACGAAATTATAATTTGAACGAAATTAAATTCTAAACGAAATTAAATTGCAAACGAAATTAAATTGCAAACGAAATTAACTTGTAAGCGAAATTAAATTGCAAACGAAATTAAATTGCAAACGAAATTAACTTGTAAGCGACATCAACTTGTAAATCAAATTAAATTGAAAACGAAATTAAATTGTACACAAAACACAAGCTCATCTGAGAATATCCCAAGACGCGACGCTGCTGTAGTCGACTTATGAGATACGCTTACTGAACTACGATACCTGCGTTGGGCTTTCCTCGAGTTATCTCATTCAAAACTAATTCAAATATTATTTCCCACGAGTATTTGAACTACGAATTACATAAGCGTGCACACTCAAAACAGGACAAGTTTTGAAAATAATGACTTAATACTTCTATTGTGTTCTTACTACTAGTTTATACAACTTCACTAAGTTGTTTTAAAGAAATATGCTACAGTTAAACATTAATTTATATTTCTCCGGTTATTGAATTCTGACGGTTACTCTACTTCATATAATAAAATTTAAAACATATTCTCAAACAAACTTAATGAGCTTGTAATTTTAAGTGTTGATACAACATACGAGAAGAATATATGTAAGATAGTTTTAACGCTCTCGTACATAAGTAGGCTCATTCAGAATACTCTTTTAATAATCCGACACTGTACTCAGTGCGACTGGAGTAAAAGAATTCTTCACACAGAGCCTCGAAGAAAGTGTCATCTAGTCTATTCACTTGTACAAAGTACTATCTCCTACATTTATTCTACATTTTTTGCAATTCTACAGTTGTTAAATTTCGTAAATACGTCTTTTATTTGTTGGCTAATGCCCTCACATCTTCCAATAATACACTAATGCGTCCATTACTTACATTTTATCTCATACAATCTCACTATTTCTAAATTATTCAAATTCAAACATATCTTCTGTTACTTCAATTAATTCCCAAAGTTTTTTTCTTACATCTACTCAGACCAAATTATATTTCTCCAATCAACCTACACAGTTTATTCTTTCAATTTATTCACACTGGGTTAATTTTTTTCATTGATTCATACAGAGTTAATTTTTCTTGTATCACTCAAAATTAAAAATTTTTGCGTTCGTACATAAAGAATAAATTTTCTTTCATTTATTCACACAGAGATCAATTATGAAATTTTCCCACAGAGTCTATTTCATACATTATTCACACTGATATTTTTTCTCTGATGCGTTCACACAGAGCAAAAGTTTTCCCACTCATTCACTAAAGCCGACATTTTTTCTTTCGTTCCCCATAAATAAAATTTTTCAAAAATTTTAAAATATGACGAAGTCTGCCTCCACTAAGGAGGCTGAGAACATCCCTGGCATGACTTCTGGGGCAAAAGTTCCGACGTGTTGCAAGCCTTCCAGCTCTCCAAGTTTAAGAGGCTAACTTCATTAAAATTCAAGAATTTTTTTTAATTCGATCATTTTTTCTATGTAAGGTGAATGTTCTAATTTTTCGAAGAATTTTTTTTAATTTGATCTTTGTTTCAATGTAGTGTGAACGTTCGATCTGGTATAATTCGATCATTGTTTCATGTAAGGGGAGCGTTCTAACTTTTTTAAAGAACTTTGTTTAATTCGATCATTGTTTCTATGCAATGTGGACGTTCTAATTTTCAAAAATTTGTACTTTTTCAAAATTCAATTTTAATTTTGTGCCTGAAATATATTTCTTCAGCTACGATTTAAAAATGAAGTAAAAAGTTCTATGTAAACGTCCATTGTCCTTGATTGTGGACTATCTAGTTTCCATGAAATTTGTATACTCTATGTTAACTTATTTCTAGATGGAAAAATTTAAACCAATATTTCTGAAGAATAATTATAATAATAATACTCTGAAAACTTTCAAAGGGCATTCACTAGGTAAACTTTTTTCTGAGAAATACTTTTGTAAGCTTATTCTAGCTTTAGGTGACGTTTCTAGAGACTGAATTTCTTAAAAATATTGCTAAAGAAAAGCCGACTTCAAGGGAACAAATGTGGAGACTAAACTCCTCTCACGTGATATTTTTGCTGAGAAAACTCATTTTTGAGTTGAAGAAAAAATCTTTAGAAGTGACACGCTTTTTCTTGCAGGAGACAACCATGGATGTCTGCCAAAGAAAACATTAAAGGAGCCTTAAAGTCAAGTTGTGAAACTTGTACCTTTTGATCATGTCCCTCAACGAGCCTTACGAAGCAAAAATAAAACAGGAACACCGAAAATAAAAGTTGCTTTTTGTATGCAGCTCAGTTAACCTCGAGCGTTGTTTCATCAACATATTTCTTTTGATTTCTGGCGACTGAAATTCAGGAAGGAATCCTGCATTTAGGAAAGCCGTTCTCTTTTCCAAAGCTAATCATGAAAATGTGCACCGACGTTGCAGTGAAATGCTGTAGAAAAAAGACCACATGAGCGGATTTAGGACGCATATTTTCACGTTTATATATGTTTAAGAGCTGTTTATAACTGTCATTCTTTCATCATAAGGAAATTACACCCAATCTGCAGTATGATTTGTTACAAGAATAAAGTCTCATCTTTACTAGAGTCAATTTTTACTCTCAATCAAAGTTCAAGTACCAAAACTCCATCCCTCTCGCAATATCTTATACTTCTTGTTGGGTAAGACACACATTATTTTTAATCACAGCAGGTTGTATTGAACTGCAACCCTTCATTGGAGTGATCCTTGGTTGCACCTATAAAGAACTAGTCATTTCTTTTTACAGTCAGTTTCATTTACATCCAAAACTTTATTTCTGTCAGCCGTGGTTCGCTCTAACCTCTAACCTAATGAAGTTTTTTCGGTTGGTCGCACCAATAAAGAACACGTCATTTCTCTTTACAGTCGGTTTCATTTATATCCAAAACTTTATTTCTATTAGCCGTCGCTTGTTCTGACCGCAAACCTAATTATTTTTTTCGACATAGGTTATTGCAACTCGTCGGTGCTACTGCACGGAGTACGTTAAATTTGTATACGTGAGAAATGCATGGGTGCCACGTCTTCATCCCTGATAATTGCTTCTTCGCAAAAATACAAACTAATCATTAGGAAATTGTGAATGGCCTAAATCCAAAGCTACTCGCATGCTTGAAACTTTACCATCAATATTGCACAACTTCCCTAAACAAAACAGCGATGCCAATCTTTATAGATCGTACACAGAAATTTGGATCAAACACTTGTATAATAACAATCAGTAAACCAGAAAGATACATGGCATGAGCTGACGCTCTGTCTTCGTCTGCAAAAAAGGAGAAACGTGAAAACACGTGTTTATTTATTTCTATTGTTTTAAAACATTTAATATTTATTTTAAAATTCTCAATCACCATCCTAGTCTAACTTTTTCGCCGCCAGCATGCATGTTTTTCGCCTCCCAAATAATTAAATCGCTTAGACGGCGAAAAACATGCATGCTCCGGCCGAAAAGTTAGACTGTGATTAGTTGCTTTGACGTCCAAACCGATATTCCTAAGCACTGTTCTTTCTATTACCCTTTGAATCGAAAAGTTTCAACCTATACCCACTTGCATTTCCAGTGAAGAGTTAGACGCTCTTATATATATATATATATATATATATATATATATATATATATATATATATATATTATATATATATATATATATATATATGTATATATATTTATAAAATCTAGAGCAAGATTTTCATTCAATTTATGAAGTCGTAGCCGTACCACCAGCAGCGTATGCTCTTCAGCAGATCTGGCTACGCTGCGTGCTGTTGTCTCGCAAAATTTCTAAATTTTGAGACTATTCTATCAAAATTTGAGTTCCCAAAGTATAAACCGTGTGTGCTGGTTTTAGGAGCAAAATGCGATTTTTTTTACCGTAAACGTATGCACATTTCTAAAAATTTCGTTTCATTTCACGTGGAAGAAGTGAATCGAAAACATTTTTACGCCCATAACTTCGTACACCAGACTAGATTTAATTATGGAGACTTCTTACCTTTTCTGCTCTTAGATGCCTATGATCTAAAAATATTTGCCCTTGGTATACGTCAACTCACCTCCACTTTAGAAAGAAAACGTTCCCAAGAGCAGCACGCCAACACGATTTCTCCTCTCCGGAAAGAAAACTTTTTATAACTAATACACCTAAACGAGCTACCTCAAAGCTTCAAGTAGCTTACAAAGAACACCCGACAATCCTGGAGCACTCAATTAGAGAAAATTCCTTCACATTTCCCGAGAAGAAGCTAGTTCCTTTTTAGGGGCAATTCCTCTAAGTGCAGGAAAATCTAACGCTCGAGAACAATTAATTTCCCACAGAGCACCGCCCAGTACCAACATTTTGGGGCCTGGAGATTTCTAAACAGAGAAACTCTTCTTTAGATCGAGCCAGAAGGTCTCGGCGATGGAAACAAAGGCGAAGGCTCTTTGGCCCGGCACGGGGGCGGAGAGTGAATCAAATTGCAGTCTAATAAAGGCAGGTCAGCGGTGCTGCGAGCGCGTGCTTGGCGTGCTGCATTGGGCCTGGTGGTGGTGGTGGTGGTGTTGGTGGTGGTGGTGTGGTGGTGGTGGTGGTGGTGGTGGTGGTGGTGGGGGTGTGGTGGTGGTGTTAGTGTTGCTGCTGGTGATGGTGATGGTGGTGGTGGTGGTGGTGGTGGTGGTGGTGGAGGTGGTGGTGGTGGTGGTGACGGTGGTGGTGATGGTGGTGGTGTTGGTACTGGTGTTGGTAGTGGTGTTGGTGGTGGTGGTACTGGTGTTGGTGGTGGTGGTGTTGGTGGTGGTGGTTGGGGTGCTGCTCTTAGTGCTTCTAGTGCTATCGTTAGTGCTTCTGGTGCAGATGTTGATGCATCTGGTGCTGCTGTTGATGCTTTCAGTGCAGCTGTTGGTGCACCTGGAGGTGGTATAGCTGTAAGTAGAGCTGGTGTAGGTGCAGTTTGTTTTTGATAACAACTTGAAAATTCAGCGAATTTCCCGACTGAAAAAGGAAGAGAATATTCTGTTCAACTGACAGCACCCCCACCATTGTCTTCAAATCTTTCGGCCGGATCTCAAATGAAATTCTTTAAGAAAATCAATCAATTTTAAGCAGAGCATTGACGTTCTTGCTTCAGCTTCAACTCATCGAACATTTGAACATTGAGGCAAGAATTGCATCACTTTCTGTACGATGTATTGGGTCTTTAGATATGAAGCTTTCGAGTTTGTTCTAGTTCCTACATAAAAATAAAGCATTCCAGTTTCACTCACTTAATATTTCCCTAAGGACTGTTCTCAGGTGTAAATGTTCACGTTTGCGTTACCCACCACTGCATGTGTTTATAATAGAATTTCAAACATTTACACTCAGCCCTTTCTTTACGTATCTATCACGCAGCAAGTCAAATTTTCGAATTTTTTAACAGAAATTTGAATTTATTTTTACTTTTTGACGTATTTCTTTCAAGAAAAGACCAGTTTTGGTACCAACTTGAGCAGCTTTCTATTTTCTTCAGCTTGTAAATACATTTCACGCAAAATACCAACTTGTGCATTTATTTCTAAAAAGAATCACTCATGTTCAGGTTTCGCTCTTTTTACGAAAAGCCTAATAATACATGGGATAATTCAAGAGAGATTTGCTCGCAACCCAGTTAGCAAGATACCTTATGTGCAAAAATTCCCTGTTTGCGGAATTAGTGCGGGAAAGATTTACCCCAGCTCGAGTTTTAGGAACGAATGTCTCACAAAAAGCTCTTCTCATTACTGAATCTCTCTCATCGTGATGATGAGCTTTATAAAAGCAATTAAGGGCTGTCCATCTCGCTCTATAGAGCCGCACGCGCAAAAATTGTCTAATTTTCTCAGGCCAGGGACAAGATCCTTGATGAACCCTCCCGCTCTTTGTGCTCCCCAGTAACCCGCTAGGTAAAGAGACCGACTCTGGTAATATAATCGAGCTGGCGACAAACCCGCTAGGTAAGGAGCTCTCGGCAGAGGTATAATTGTGCCCTTGTCACCCTACCTCTGAAAAGAGTCAATATTTTTATCATTTTTATTATTTAAGAAGGATGGGTAAAGAGGCCGGTTTTGATAATATTTTATGATAATCGAGATAGCGACAAACCTGCTAAGGAAAGGAGCTCTCGGCAGCAGTATAATAGAACCCTTGACTCAACGGTTAGATTAAGAGACAAGATTTTTATTACTAGTGTACATGACCCTTCAAAACTGACGGCTTTCGATAGTTTCCTTGAATAAGTCTTAAGAAATGGATTACAAACAAATATATCCATCTTAATAGTACCCACAATTAAAATGTTCTTGTACTTGTGCACTTATATTCTTGTGAGAGACGCACCAACCAATTAAACTTGAGCTTTTTTAAATTGACCTCGAACTTTTTTAAATTAAACTTGAGCTTTTTAAATTGAACTTGACCTTTTTTAAATTAAACTTGAGCTTTTTTAAATTGAACTTGATCTTTTTTAAATTAACGTTAAAAAGATGTAGCTCTTAGCATAACGCGAAAATATTAGGTGAGACTTGCCTTGCTCATCCACGATAAACTTTACTCGCCCTCCAGGTGATACTTCAAGTTAAACAATAAAAAGGTAAATAAAATTCCTGACAATAAATAAGTATTGCGAGAGAGAGGTGATGTATTGAATCTTTACAAGTGAAAAGTCGGACATTATAGATTAGTCTCAGGTTGAGGTTAAGATGGAGAAAATGGTTACTTATTTATATATGCTGTCTTTCGTTTTTATTTTCTCATTAGTTTCAGGTTCAGGATAATATGGGAAATTGATAACTTGCAAATAGTGCTGTCTTG
Source organism: Morinoia aosen (assembly GCA_030386875.1). Classification (NCBI taxonomy): domain Eukaryota; kingdom Metazoa; phylum Arthropoda; class Malacostraca; order Amphipoda; family Talitridae; genus Morinoia; species Morinoia aosen. The sequence continues at coordinate 39,083,698 of CM059556.1, forward strand.
GGGTTATATTTTCTGATTAGTTTCAGATTCGGGTTAATATGGTGAAAATGGTTACTTATATATTTGCTGTCTTACGTTTCTATTTTTTCATTTGTTTCAAGTTCGTGTTAATATGATGAAAATAAATTTTAGTAATTTATATAAACGCCTGCTCTGAGTTTTTATTTTCTCACCACTGAATCTCTCTCATCCCGATTATGAGCTTTGAGAAAGTAATTACGGAATGCCCAACTAGCTCTACAGAGCCCGCGAGAGCAGAAATTATCTAATTTCCTTATGGGGACGCGAAACTGCGCTTTCTTTCATTTATTTATTTAAATTTATTTATTTAATCTATAGATTAGATTAGATTATTATTTAGTTTAAGCCTCCCAATCCGCAACAAAGGCTATCCAATGAGAGGAAGGAAGAAGGCACCATTTAGTATGGCGTTAAAGAAACGCGGAATCTATGCAGAAAGGGCACAGAAACAGAAAGCTAAGAAAAAAGATCATGAAACAAGTAAAAGTTGAAGAAGAAAGTAGCAGGTGCTAAAAAACAGGACAGCAGTGAACCGAAAAAAGATGGTCCGTAACAAAAAAAAAACCTATTCTATTTCAACAAAAAGGAAGCCTACCTAACCTTTAGCTCATGCCCTTACATAGTCCCCCTATGAGCGCTAATTCCCATAGTTACAATAGTTGTATCTCCCTGAGGGGTTTTAATTTATCTATTTATTTACTTATATTCATTTTATTTCCCGATTTATTAATATTTGTTTCATTATTCTATTTATTTATATTTCATTGGTTATTTTTTATATATATTTTATTATTTATTCAGCTCTATTTTATCCTTTTAACCTGGGTCTGAAAAACGTAACCTTGTCTACTCTGACTTCGCATTTAATAGGAACCGATGTGCTACCACTCTCTTACCCAACTTAATTCTTGTTTCCCCCCTGTTTTGTTTTGTTTTATTTTTCATATTTTTCATTACCTGACGAAACTATAGAACGGCTTATTTTAGGAAAATTAAAAGTTTCTTAACTTCAACATTTTGTACACTCACTTCGGAGGAATTCATTTTTGCGTTAATTGCACCTTTACGTTAAGCACCTTTAATTAAAATTTGTTAAATTTTAACAAGTTTTTTAAATACTTACATAAAAAAATATTTTATCCAAAAATCATTAGAGACACTGTACGGCTTATAACAGATAATGGGAGGGTAGTGGGAGTGGGTACAATTGTGGTGGGCGAAATGATATTTAACAGTGGCTACAATAATACAAATGGGTGTTATAATATTTACTAGTGCACACGTGCTGGTCGGCACTAATCTTAAGAATTTCTTCCCTTCTTTATTGAGTTAAATTCTCTCGTGCCACTCGATGTTGTCCAGTGCTATGCCGAGGAATTTACCCGCTTTTTCCTTGTGTTAAGCTCTCTCTAGCTACTCGGTGTTGCTCTGCATTATTCCGTAGAATTTCCAAACGCCTTTCAGGGCCAATTTAGCTCTGGCTTCTCGTTGGCGAACATTATTGATCGTCTTGCCATTTCGCGTTGTTCATCCGATCGTCTTCGGCGTTTTTCTTGCTGTCGAAGTATCGCTACTTTTCTCTGGCAGTTGGACACATTTCTATCCATGGTGGCCTCTTTTGCCGGAATTTTATTCTGAAATGTCGTCTATTATCTCTTCGAAGCTTTTCAAGAAAATCACTATTTCGAAAACGATAACTCAAGTTCCAAAATCTTGGGCTTTATACTAAGTGGTAGCCAGGCTACTGGTCAATCGAATTTAAAAAATTTCTTTTTGCATTATCAATTAAAAATATCCAAGCAGGATTATGAATTTCAACAGAGAAAGCTCCAAAGAAAATTTCTATTTGTAAAAATAGGCCGATGGCGTATTCTGGATACCCTAATAATCCAAGTGAAAGGGAATTGAATCGCCGCAGAAATTAATGCAATAAAAGGATTTCTTGTACTTCTTAAGCTTTAACCTTGTTGCTATCAAAGCTATCGATTAGAAGAGGGGGTCACACGGACGGACGCGTCTACTTTTATGATAGTGATTAGTGGGTGCAATAATATAAGTGGGTGCTGTAATATTTGTTAGTGGGTACAATAATACAAGTGGGTGATATAATATTTACTAGTGGGTAAAATAATATTAGTGGGTAAATAATGTTAGTGGGTACAATAGTATTTATGGCAGGTTATACCCTAAACATATAATAGACGTGCAAGATGACGGGCAAAATTTAATGAATTACCGGAAAGAACGTTGCAGAGGGTTGAAAAGAAATCCACCGCTGGAAAATGAAAAAGTTTCAAAAAAGAGAGAAGGTTTCCAGTTCCCCTGCTTTGGTCAGTTCGCTGTACCCCGCAAAGTTAATAATTAAAGAATTTGAAAAACGGAACTTTTCATTTACTCTGAAAAATTACTATCAATTATTAATTTTTTATTAATTTCAAAGTGCTACTCAAGTCAATGAAAATGCAATAACAGCCTTGAAATTGTTGATTACCTCGGGGTGTCTTTTCTTTTCTTGACGTCTTAACAAGCTCCCAAACTACACTAAAGGTGCTTTTATGCATCAACTTTAACTAATTTGTGACAGCTGAAAAAGAAAATCCTTTCGAGTTGCATTCGTGGAAAAATATCCAATAAAATAAATCACAGCAACGTAAAACCTCCAAGCTTCCCTTTTACTTTACCACAGTATTTCATTCATTTCAAATTTAAAAGCATCAAATTCAAATATTGCGGTACAGCAGCTGTGTAAATAAGAAATAGTGAATCTAAAAATAAAATCCCGAAGACACACATAGATCTTTGCACTCGATCGAGAAATGGTCCAATATTCCATCTGAAAAAATGTTTTTGAAACTAAGGTCATTTAAAAATACACATATTTCCTCGTATGTTACCCACCGAGTACCACGAGCTTTGCCTAAAAAATGCCACTGCTGAATTAAAACTCCGGAAGTGCAAGTTTACTCAGGCTCTGCATGACAAACCCAGTGTCCCCGTAACTGTCGCAAGTCAAGGCCCGGCAAGTCCTAAGACATCTGCAAGTCCTAAGACCTCTGCAAGTCCTAAAGCCTCTGCAAGTCCTTAGGCTCCTGCAAGTCTTAAGGCTCCTGCAAGTCCTAAGACCTCTGCAAGTCATAAGACCTCTGCAAATCCTAAGGCCTCTGCCAGTTCTAAGACCACTGCAAATACTCTGCGACATTACATCGGCCCTAACTCAAGCTAGAGCTTCAGCAAAAGAAGCTCAAAAACCCAAACCGAAATTTAGCTTCTGCGACTTCCGCCAGAGCTCTTTTGAGCGTCTGCTGCTGATCCTCCAGCGCTCGGAGACCCAAGCCAGAGACTCACGGCTGAAAAAGAGGATGCTCTGATGCAATGCAAAATTCATTGAAAGACTCCTCCATTAAATTCATCTATGGAGCTCTGTGGTTATGAATCTTATTTTAAATATAAGTAAAGGGGATTTCTACTTTTTAAATGAGAACTAAGATTTCAGTCTTCAAAAACCTTTTTCATTACTGCGTATAATGCGTGTAAGTTTTCTTATCTCGCTTTAAATAAATGTCGCAAGCAATCCTTCAATGCACTTCTATTCTGACTCAGTCTTCCCACCTCTCATTTTTCTGCCACTACTGCACGGCATCATGCAAAATTCTTCAATCTATTGCTCTATAAATTATTCTTCTTAGCAACCTGTCACTAATTGTTCGTCTAACGTTACTGGCAACTGTTTTCTAGATGTTGTTCTCCTTATTAATCTCTGAAGTTATAGGCAACTGTTTGTATAAAGTTATTCTCCTTCTTAACCTGCCTAAACTTACTGGGAACTGTTTATATGAAGTTATTCTCCTTATTAATTTGCCTGAAGTTACGGGTAACTGTTTGTATGAAGCTGTTCTCATTAACCTGCCTAAAGTTGCAGGTAAAATTTCATACGAAGTTATTCTCCTTATTAACCTGCCTGAAGTTACTGGTAACTTTTTATACGAAGTTATTCTCCGTATTAACCTGCCTGAACTTAATGTCAACTTTTTATATGAAGTGATTCTCCTTATTATTCTGCCTGAAGTTACTGTCAACTGTTTCTATGAAGTTATTTTCCCTATTAAACTGCCTGAAGTTACTGTCAACTGTTTCTATGCAGTTATTTTCCCTATTAATCTGCATGAAGTTACTGGAACTGCTATGTTGCTAACAAACACAGCGTGTCAACTGATGCACGTCAGCAAATCATTAATCCTGTTGACTCCTTGAGCTGCATCTTCATGATAATATTCACTTCGTTTCCTTTATGCAGCTGTAAAACGAAGCCTGATAACCAAAACGTGAGAGTTTAGAAATTTGGCTCAATAGTCTACGGTTGCTGCACCTAACATTTAACTTACTCATGTTAGGAAACGCATCTCCAAATTTATCCATAACCAAGCACATCGTTCTAAATCCCTTAGCATCTGGCTAAACTTTAAAAATTTATACAGAAAAAAAGCCTTAAAGTAACGGTAAGGAAAACTAGTCGTCAGAAAAGTCATTTGGCCAATACTTCCTCGATGATTAAAAAAATTGCATGATATGTAACACTTTCACTTTCTCCTTTTGTCAAAGTATTCTCTCGATATCTTTCATTGTTTATTCCCAAAATTATTTTATTATTGTTAAAATATTTTTTTCCTCATATTGATTAGCTAGTTCGTCAACATGTGCTTTCTGTCAATCAGTAACTTCGATTATCATTTCAAACAGACACTTTTTTAACTAACGAGGCAGTTTAAAGTACCTTAACTTCAAACTAGCTACCCGCTTTTCATTCTATGTCAGGTTTCAACAAGTTACGGCCATTCATACATCTCGAGACCCAGAAAAATATTTTCAAACTGCGTTATAAAAAGGAATGCGTAGACTTGGGAACCTATCTTGTATTCTAGAATTGAATGATTCGTTCTAAATTTAATAATTTTACATCAACCTGTTCACACGAAAATAACCTGTAGTAATATTTCTCTTTCGTTATGGAATACAGTGACCTATTTTTGAACTGAGACCATATTTTATTGACTAGTGCTACTGATTCAGCAATTATACATCTGCTTCGGCAGGTCTGAGAGGAATCAAAGTACACTAACACAGGACAATATTTTGAAGCTCGGGAAACCCAACGCTGGACCTAACAGTCTAACATGGACATAAAGGGACAGCATATCTGCCTGCAAAACTTCTTCAACAACTTTGGCCCCAACAGTCAAGCGCGAACATATGTAAGTCAAGTGTGTAAGTAACCCAATGTTGGAGCGTGTCAGATCCAATGCTGTTAGATGAGGATTAGGATCTAGTTTTTTACAGATGTTCGTTTACTTATTTTAATGAATATTTCCGTATTTTCTGAGTTTAACCTTTCTGCATGTTTCAGCACTGAAAATTGAGATATATTATTCCGAAACGCTGGTCTAAAAAATAATAAAATTGCTCATTTTCGCATTGGTTCTTCTTTTTACCTCAGCCTTAAGATTCCCTAAGAATCGACGTATCGGAAATAAAATATGTGGAGGCACAACTAAACATTAAAATCACGTAAGACACAGGGAACATTCAGGGACTCTATGTCTCAAGGGAACCCAAGTTCCCAGCGTCTTTTTAAAGGGCTCTTCTATCCGCGAGGTTAATATCATCTCCCGTCTCCTTGACATCCTACCACTTCATTCAAACGTCCAAACTCAACGTGGGCAGTTCAAAAGAATTCAATCAAGACTTGGGGGGAACTCGGAAGTCTGCGTTTTCATGATTTGAGATCCCCTCTTTAGCCCAGCTCTTTGTCTACAGGGATGTTAGAGGGCATTGTCCAATTAATTAGAGGCTTGAGGCATGGCAGACTGGAATAAAACCTGCATGTAATGTGTTTCAACTCACAAGCACATAAACTCAAATACAAAACTACGCTCCATATAATTCATACCTGTATATTTTCCCACGTATATGTGAATGGCATTTATCCTAGAGTACAGATAGATATAAAAAACTAAAACATACATACGTATGAACTCATGTTCATAATTCCGTTTCATTCAATTTTTACCGGTATATTTTCCCACGCGTATATGAATGCCATTTTTCCTTGAGTAGGGATAGATATAAAAACCTACTTTTAACAAAAGAGTGACTCTACGATTTAGCAATATCAGCTATCGATAAATATAGGGATGTATCTTATTTCAAAAACGTTCATTGAAACACTTTTTAATTCTATTACGAATTACTATGTCTAATATTTTTTCAACCCCGTCAGCGAAAGAACCTTTCGGAAGAAGTAAAACTGGTCTCAAAATTTAATGCATCATAGCGAATAAATTTTTCCAGACAAATTACTTTAACTCCATTCGTTCTGTAATCCAGGTTCAAGCGTCAAATCGATTACATTTCTCTACGCAAAGTGGCTTCGTTTGCAAAATCCAAGAATTTGTTTTGTTATAGCGTGCTAAATCACAGGTGGAGTAAAATGAATCATACCAAGACTTTATTCGGTAAAATTTCAAACTTGTTAATAATAACTATTTTAGCACCAGAAACTTCCATTCTGCGTATGGTTCGGGCTTGAAGTTTTCGAAAATACTTTGGTTGACTTTGGGTTAAGAAATGATAAAATTTTAGTAGCAAAACACCAGTACACACGAAAAAAATGTTAACAGCGCAATCATTATCGGTTCTTTTCATGAAACTGTGCTTTAGATGTGAAAGCGGAAAGCATTGTTTAAGCTGTAGAAAATTATAAAAAGAATATGAAAACTGTCGTCTACATATTTAGTTAGGAAATAACTCTAAATGTGGTAAGGCACTTAATTTCATGTATTTTCTTCATGCTCCAATATGAGTAAATAATTCCTCTGAGTTGTGAAACGCTCGCAAAACTTCTCATTTTAATAACATCTCAGAAAAAAATTTCTTATAAATGATTGTGTCTACCTTACTTCTTTTATTATAAAACGAATTTCATCTGTATTTTTCAGTTAAAACTTTCTGTTAGTTTATTTCTACCCTATTCTAAGAAATTTTCATGAGTGTTCAACATCAAGTGCTCTATTAATTTAATTTTCCATCTAATTCTGCAAAATTAAAGCCTTTTTACGTATTTCATTCGTTTTTAGCTGCCAAAATTCAAAGAACAACATTCGCTTGCCATTTGGTGTCCTATCGTCCATCGATTTCCGAACACTAATGTAGATACTTAGATAACATACGTTGCATGGCCTCATGTGCAGAATTTTGTCGATTTAAAAACAGTTTCAACAACCGGATACCAACATACAAAAGAGATACGAGTTTCAAGCATAATTCTCATTTTCTAATCTTAATTATTTCAGCATATCACCAAAAAATGACATGTATGAATATTACAGCCATACACTGGCGTACCAAAATACCAGCATTCATCTTAGAAAGCATAGTATTCATGGTGCGGTAGTATTCGCATCAACCTATACTGCTATGAAAAATAAGAACTCTTCATGCCTTTATATTTTGTTGGGATGTCTCTATCAACGAAGCCATAGTGATAATTCTATCATTGTGCTGTGGAAAATACAAGATTTTCATCCCTTTATAAATTGCTGGGATGTCTCTTTCAACGAAGTCTTAGTGATAATGCTATCATTATACTGCGGAAAATACTGGAAAATATCTTCATGTCTTTTATATCTTGTTCGTATGTCAAAGTTATAGGAATAATTTTATCATTGTTCTGCGGAATATACATGATCTTCATGCCCTTATATAATGTTGGGATGTTTCTATCGACAAATTCATGGCGATAATTTTATCGTTTTGTCGTGGAAAATAAAAAATTTGATCTCTTTATATTTTGTTGAAATGTCTCTACCGACAAAGTCACAGGGATAATTCCATCATTGGCAGCTTGCGGTACAAAGAAACGAATCAACACAAAAACAGTCGCGGTGAGGCTGCACCAACTCAAGGGGCATGAGGCGGTTTATGAGTTATTCCCCTGCCACGCATAGGGTTTCCCCGACGACAAATAAAATTTGGCACTCATAACTCCGGAACAGTTTTGAGACTACAACGTAAAAACACCGCTAAAGCTGAGTGCTTTTCAATTTTTTTTTATTTAATATTAGTGCTTCATTCTTTTTGAAGCAGCATTTTACGCGACTTCGATATATCTTTGATCCTAATACAACATCAAAAAAAAAACACCGCTAAAAATGTATATTTTTCAAATAATTTCAATTTAATATTAGTATTTCATTATTTTTAATATGCGTTTTACTCTCTTCCTGTGCATCTTTAATGTTAAACATTTCCCATGTTTTATTAACCTAGTTCGGGTTTTTGTGATGTGCGAAAAATATTATTTGAAAATAGATTTCGCTTTCACGTCGATGGATCAGACGTGGGGATTACGTTACTATGGCCTAGTCTGGATTTATTGTTGTTCATTGGATTTCTTTCACACCTTTTCGTAGTTCTCATAAACGTGGATATTTTATTCTACTTTATATTTTATAACACTTGCGAACATAGGTATTATATCGGAAGTTATCTAACACACACACACATACACACATGTATATTGTGAGTGTTTTTCGCAAAAAAATAGACAACGAGAAAAAATTAACAAATTCTAATAAATATATTTTCAAAAACTTACCATCTTTATTCCACGGTTATTGAACCTCACATTTAAGTTACTTGATGCAAAGAAATTGCAATTTAGAAATATTTCAAATAATATACGCCATAAAACACTAATTTCAAGAATATTAAATTATATCTGGAGAAACTTCGCCTAATTTCTAGAACTACTTTCTGGAGCACAGCTGTCAGGCTTTTGTTTAACTCATTATTAACAAATTATTGGCATAACTTTGATATATCTTTTGTTCTCCCATCCACTGCAATGAGCGAATGAACCAAAGAGAATATGAATGTAAAGATTTCTCATTAATCACTAATTTATCGAGTTTATTTGAGTTCGACATCAGCAGCCTGCCTTTGTCTCCAAGAACCAAATATATTTACAACGCTGAAAACGCATTGGACATTGCCGTTGGAGTAGCTTTAACTGTTGCTGAAATGCGCTGAACGGAAGCTTACTGGTACTAACTTACGATGAGCTTTTTGTATCTTTTGTTTTAAGTTAGGGGTATAAATTGGAAAGGATAATGTATCTAATTGGACGTCAAAATAACTAGTACGTTTTCCATCAGTATGTAAAATCTCAATTTTTGACCCGTCTGACTGTTGAAATACTGGTAATTTCATTTCCTAAACGTCCATTGTTTTATAACATGCTCTCAGTCTGGTTTTAAACCGCGTATGTTCTGGGTGAAGGCTCACACTTTGATGCTTGAAACTATGACTTGAATGTACAGTAAAGAAGATTAAATTATTTACTCTGTTAAAAACTAACTAGAAAAAATCATTTCAGTTCGGATGTAGTTTAGTACAAGGAGAAAATAGTGCTTTGAAGTTCTTTTTCTCTATTTATGCGTAAAAATATAGAATAAACTTTAAAATACACTTCCTTGATATAAGGGTTGAAACACATTTCAAATGTATATGATGTAGAACGTAATTCAACTACGCATGAGCTAGAACGCAGTTCAACTGTGTGTGAGGTAGAACACAGTTCAACTGTGTGAGGTAGAACAACACAATTCAACTGTATATGATTTAGAACGCAATTCAACTATGCGTGAGCTAGAACACAGTTCAACTGCATGTGAGGTAGAACACAGTTCAACTGTGAGTGTGGTAGAACGCAGTTCAACTGTACGTGAGGTAGAACGCAGTTCAACTGCGTGTGAGGTAGATCACAGTTCAACTGTACGTGAGGTAGAACACAGTTCAACTACGTGTGAGGTAGATCACAGTTCAACTGTACGTGAGGTAGAACACAGTTAAACTGCGTGTGAGGTAGATCACAGTTCAACTGTGAGTGTGGTAGAACGCAGTTCAACTGTACGTGAGGTAGAACACAGTTCAACTGTGAGTGTGGTAGAACGCAGTTCAACTGTGTGAGGTAGAACACAGTTCAACTGTATGTGAGGTAGATCACAGTTCAACTGTACGTGAGGTAGAACACAGTTCAACTGCGTGTGAGGTAGATCACAGTTCAACAGTACGTGAGGTAGAACACAGTTCAACTGCGTGTGAGGTAGATCACAGTTCAACTGTGAGTGTGGTAGAACGCAGTTCAACTGTACGTGAGGTAGAACACAGTTCAACTGCGTGTGAGGTAGATCACAGTTCAACTGTGAGTGTGGTAGAACGCAGTTCAACTGTGTGAGGTAGAACACAGTTCAACTGTATGTGAGGTAGATCACAGTTCAACTGTACGTGAGGTAGAACACAGTTCAACTGCGTGTGAGGTAGATCACAGTTCAACTGTGGGTGTGGTAGAACACAGTTCAACTGCGTGTGAGGTAAATCACAGTTCAACTGTGAGTGTGGTAGAACGCAGTTCAACTGTGTGAGGTAGAACACAGTTCAACTGTATGTGAGGTAGAACGCAGTTCAACTGTGTGAGGTAGAACACAGTTCAACTGTATGTGAGGTAGATCACAGTTCAACTGTGTGAGGTAGAACACAGTTCAACTGTATGTGAGGTAGAACACAGTTCAACTGCGTGTGAGGTAGATCACAGTTCAACTGTACGTGAGGTAGAACACAGTTCAACTGTGTGAGGTAGAACGCAGTTCAACTGTGTGAGGCAGAACGCAGTTCAACTGCACGTGAGGTAAAACACAGTTCAACTGTGAGTGTGGTAGAACGCAGTTCAACTGCGTGTGAGGTAGAACGCAGTTCAACTGTGAGTGTGGTAGAACACAGTTCAACTGTGTGAGGTAGAACACAGTTCAACTGCGTGTGAAGTAGAACGCAGTTCAACTGTGTGAGGTAGAACGCAGTTCAACTGTGAGTGTGGTAGAACACAGTTCAACTGTATGTGAGGTAGAACGCAGTTCAACTATGTGAGGTAGAACACAGTTCAACTGCGTGTGAGGTAGAACGCAGTTCAACTGTCCGTGAGGTAAAACACAGTTCAACTGTATGTGAGGTAGAACGCAGTTCAACTGCGTGTGAGGTAGAACGCAGTTCAACTGTGAGTGTGGTAGAACACAGTTCAACTGTGTGTGAGGTAGAACGCAGTTCAACTGTGTGAGTTAGAACACAGTTCAACTGTGTGAGGTAGAACACAGTGCAACTGCGTGTGAGGTAGAACGCAGTTCAACTGTGTGAGGTAGAACACAGTTCAACTGTGTGGGGTAGAACGCAGTTTAACTGTGTGAGGTAGAACACAGTTCAACTGTGTGAGGTAGAACACAGTTCAACTGCGTGTGAGGTAGAACGCAGTTCAACTGTGTGAGGTAGAATACAGTTCAACTGTGAGTGAGGTAGAACACAGTTCAACTGCGTGTGAGGTAGAACACAGTTCAACTGTGAGTGTGGTAGAACACAGTTCAACTGTGAGTGAAGTAGAACACAGTTCAACTGTGAGTGTGGTAGAACACAGTTCAACTGTGAGTGAGGTAGAACACAGTTCAACTGCGTGTGAGGTAGAACGCAGTTCAACTGTAAGTGAAGTAGAACGCAGTTCAACTGTATGTGAAGTAGAACGCAGTTCAACTGTGAGTGAGGTAGAACGCAGTTCAACTGTGTGTGAGGTAGAACGCAGTTCAACTGTGAGTGTGGTAGAACACAGTTCAACTGTGTGTGAGGTAGAACGCAGTTCAACTGTGAGTGTTTTAGAACACAGTTCAACTGTGTGTGAGGTAGAACGCAGTTCAACTGTGAGTGTGGTAGAACACAGTTCAACTGTGTGTGAGGTAGAACGCAGTTCAACTGTGAGTGTGGTAGAACACAGTTCAACTGTGTGTGAGGTAGAACGCAGTTCAACTGTGAGTGTGTAGAACACAGTTCAACTGTGTGTGAGGTAGAACGCAGTTCAACTGCGTGTGAGGTAGAACGCAGGTCAACTGTATGTGAGGTAGAACACAGGGGTTCAACTGTACGTGAGGTAGAACGCAGTTCAACTGTACGTGAGGTAGAACACAGTGGTTCAACTGTATGTGAGGTAGAACGCAGTTCAACTGTACGTGAGGTAGAACACAGTGGTTCATCTGTACGTGAGGTAGAACGCAGTTCAACTGTATGTGAGGTAGAACACAGTGGTTCAACTGTACGTGAGGTAGAACGCAGTTCAACTGTACGTGAGGTAGAACGCAGTTCAACTGTATGTGAAGTAGAACGCAGTTCAACTGTACGTGAGGTAGAACGCAGTTCAACTGTACGTGAGGTAGAACGCAGTTCAACTGTACGTGAGGTAGAACGCAGTTCAACTGTACGTGAGGTAGAACGCAGTTCAACTGTATGTGAGGTAGAACGCAGTTCAACTGTACGTGAGGTAGAACGCAGTTCAACTGTACGTGAGGTAGAATGCAGTTCAAATTTACGTGAGGTAGAACGCAGTTCAACTGTATGTGAAGTAGAACGCAGTTCAACTGTATGTGAGGTAGAACGCAGTTCAACTGTATGTGATGTAGAACGCAATTCAACTGTATGTGAGGTAGAACGCAGTTCAACTGTATGTGAAGGAGAACGCAGTTCAACTGTATGTGAGGTAGAACGCAGTTCAACTGTGAGTGTGGTAGAACACAGTTCAACTGTGTGTGAGGTAGAACGCAGTTCAACTGTATGTGAGGTAGAACGCAATTCAACTGTACGTGAGGTAGAACGCAGTTCAACTGTGCGTGAGGTAGAACGCAGTTCAACTGTATATTAGGTAGAACCCAGTTCAACTGTATGTGAGGTAGAACGCAGTTCAACTGTATGTGTGGTAGAACGCAGTTCAACTGTATGTGAGGTAGAACGCAGTTCAACTGTATGTGAGGTAGAACGCAGTTCAACTGTATGTGAATTAGAACGCAGTTCAACTGTATGTGAGGTAGAACGCAGTTCAACTGTGAGTGTGGTAGAACACAGTTCAACTGTGTGTGAGGAAGAACGCAGTTCAACTGTATGTGAGGTAGAACGCAGTTCAACTGTACGTGAGGTAGAACGCAGTTCAACTGTACGTGAGGTAGAACGCAGTTCAACTGTATGTTAAGTAGAACCCAGTTCAACTGTATGTGAGGTAGAACGCAGTTCAACTGTATGTGTGGTAGAACGCAGTTCAACTGTACGTGAGGTAGAACGCAGTTCAACTGTACGTGAGGTAGAACGCAGTTCAACTGTATGTTAGGTAGAACCCAGTTCAACTGTATGTGAGGTAGAACGCAGTTCAACTGTATGTGTGGTAGAACGCAGTTCAACTGTATATGAGGTAGAACGCAGTTCAACTGTATGTGAGGTAGAACGCAGTTCAACTGTATGTGAAGTAGAACGCAGTTCAACTGTATGTGAGGTAGAACGCAGTTCAACTGTGAGTGTGGAGAACACAGTTCAACTGTGTGTGATGAAGAACGCAGTTCAACTGTATGTGAGGTAGAACGCAGTTCAACTGTACGTGAGGTAGAACGCAGTTCAACTGTACGTGAGGTAGAACGCAGTTCAACTGTATGTTAGGTAGAACCCAGTTCAACTGTATGTGAGGTAGAACGCAGTTCAACTGTATGTGTGGTAGAACGCAGTTCAACTGTACGTGAGGTAGAACGCAGTTCAACTGTACGTAAGGTAGAACGCAGTTCAAATTTATGTGAGGTAGAACGCATTTCAACTGTATGTGAGGTAGAACACAGTTCAACTGTATGTGAGGTAGAATGCAGTTCAACTGTGAGTGCGGTAGAACGCAGTTCAACTGTGATAGTGGTAGAACACAGTTCAACTGTGAGTGTGGTAGAACGCAGTTCAACTGTGTAAGGTAGAACAACACAGTTCAACTGTGTATGGAGGCAACAAACTTCTGCTAAAACAGGCAAATCTACAGTTCCTCGACCGGCCTGCAGCGCCAAAACTCAAATTCGAGGCCTCCAAACAAATGACGTTTTCTCGCAATTAAAAATTCTGCTACTGGCTCGAAGATGAACGTCTACTTTTGAGTGAATTGGGCATTGTCCTGCGAGAAACTTGTCATCATTACCGGCAGGTTTACTGCAACTTTTCACTTTTCCTTGAGTTTTCAAGAGTTTCTAGGGCTCCCTCGAAAAAGTTGGAACCCTCTCCACAAACTTGAAGGGACCCTCCTCCCAAACTTTCCTTAACGAACCACTCAACCGAACACGTACATTTTTCTGCGCAACTTCACGGGCATAAATTCTCTCTGACTAATCAGTTACCGTGAAAGTCCACGGAAAACTCGCCCTGTTTCGAACGCTGATGGGACCAAGTTTTTACAATGTTGTCTGGGACGTTAAAGAACCCGTTTCATCGATAATATTCACTTCGACCCGAATGGAAGTACCAAAGATGTTATTAATAGGTGACCACTATAAATATAATTTCATTCAAGACAAATAGCAAAAATTGTAGAATAATTTGCGGGGAGCAGAGCGATTTTTACAGCTTTGTTTGGTGCAATGAAGCCCCCATTTTGTCGATAATATTCACTTCAACAAGAGCGGAAATACTCATTGGAACAAAAGCAATAGAGATGCTATTTTATTCATAATGAATAGAGAGCCGTAGGTAATGATTTAGAGGCAGCAGAACAATTAAACAAAGTAGTCTGTTGCTTTAAAAACCCCAATTTATCGATAATATTCACTACGACTCGGATGGAAATACTAGTTTTAAAAAAATCAATTAAGATGGTAGAGATACTATTTTGTTCATAATAAATAGCATGCAGTACGTAGTAATTCACAGGTAACAGAACGATTTTTAACAGTGTTTTCTGGCGCAATAAAAAATACGTTTTGTCGATAACACGCATTTTATCTTGGTTGAAGAAGTAATAAAAACACTTTTCAATTCCTAATGAATACACTGCAGTAAATAAGGTTTACGCAACTCATGTAATGTTGTTACAGCCAAAACGTGCAGAATGTGACTTGAAAGTCGATTGCAAATAAGATCGAAACTCTAGAGCAATGGCTCATCATGTGTAACTTCGAAAGAATAAAAAATAGGACTAAAAAATGCAAAATGAAAATTCATTTATCTTTTTTACTCGATACATCGTTGTCATGACCGTATAAGAGTTTTCTTTCAGTTAATTCGTGGACAGCGAACTCTTAGATTTATTAGTTCCAGAATTGATGACGCAATGGTGCTATTTGAGAAGCGGGAGTATAGAATCCTTGTCGACTTCACAGTGTAATTTTGCCCGTTTTGTAAATGTACTTAAGTCATGTATGTGTGATGCTGTCAAGTATGTGTGATGCTGTCATGTATGTGTGATGCTGTCATACATGTGTGATGCTGTCATGTATGTGTGATGCTGTCAAGTATGTGTGATGCTGTCAAGTATGAGTGATGCTGTCAAGTATGTGTGATACCTCAGGCACTCGCTTCAAGCAAAGATATTCTAAAGTCCAAAGATATTCAGTCTGCCCAGAGTGTAAAGCAGCCTGAGGGAGAACACACTACAGAGAACTTTGTGCATAACTCACAGCTTGACTAGGCCTACCCAAAATAGGCCTACACAGACACCAGGCCTACCCAACATAGGCCTACACAGCCACCAGGCCTACCCAACATAGGCCTACACAGCTTCTAGGCTCACCAAACATAGGCCTACACAGCCACTAGGCCTACCCAACACAGGCCTACACAGCACCCGACAGAGGCACTGTGGGATGCAATAGGTGGACACGACCTCTTTAAGCAACGCAGCCCTCGCTGCTCGTGGGAATATTCCCGTCAACCTCAAATTCTCGTGCGAATATTCCCGTCAACCTCGAATTCTCGTGGGAATATTCCCGTCAATCTCGAATTCTCGTGGGAATATTCCCGTCAACCTCGAATTCTCGTGGGAATATTCCCGTCAACCCCGAATTCTCGTGGGAATATTCCCGTCAATCTCGAATTCTCGTGGGAATATTCCCGTCAACCTCGAATTCTCGTGAGAATGTTCCCGTCAACGTCGAATTCTCGTGGGAATATTCCCGTAAACCTCGAGTTCTCGTGGGAATATTCCCGTCAACCTCGAGTTCTCGTGGGAATATCCCTGTCAACCTCGAATTCTCGTGGGAATATTCCCGTAAACCTCGAGTTCTCGTGGGAATATTCCTGTCAACCTCGAGTTCTCGTGCGAATATTCCCGTCAACCTCTAATTCTCGTGGGAATATTCCCGTCAACCTCGAATTCTCGTGGGAATATTCCCGTCAACCTCGAGTTCTTGTGGGAATATTCCTGTCAACCTCGAGTTCTCGTGGGAATATTCCTGTCAACCTCGAGTTCTCGTGGAAATATTCCCGTCAACCTAGAGTTCTCGTGGGAATATTCCCGTCAACCTCGAGTTCTCGTGGGAATATTCCTGTCAACCTCGAGTTCTCATGGGAATATTCCCGTCAATCCAGGCCCCCGTCGCATGTGGCACTTAGCGCCGTAGTAAATTTGATTTTACGCTGCAAATGGGAAGTTCTGCCGCCCTCTCAGCTGACCTTTGAGAAAATTATCCCGACAATTTTGAAAGGTCACATCGGCCTGAGGCGTGACTGGAGAAATTCTTCCTACGGGCTCGTATTCATTGACCTCTTATTGAAACTACGTCATTTTCTTTTCGGTCTGCTATGACTTTGTAGGTACTGATCACTTTGTATTTTCTATGTACTGAGCAGATGTGCAATGCTCGTCAGTTGTTAATACTATCCCATTACACAACACTAGACTGCCCATTGTAGTACACTATCCCACTACACAACACTAGACTGCCCATTGTACTACACCACTATCCCATCACTACACAACACTACACTGCCCATTGCACTACACTATCCCATTACACAACACTAGACTGTCCATTGTAGTACACTATCCCATTACACAACACTAGACTGCCCATTGTACTACACCACTATCCCATCACTACACAACACTACACTGCCCATTGCACTACACTATCCCATTACACAACCCCATTGCACTACACTATCCCATTACACAACACTACACTGCCCATTGCACTACACTATCCCATTACACAACACTAGACTGCCCATTGTACTACACCACTATCCCATCACTACACTACCTCTTGCACTAGAGTATCCTATTACACTACAATACACTACCCATTGCACAACACTATATCATATTAAAAGGT
This sequence comes from Morinoia aosen, assembly GCA_030386875.1. Taxonomy (NCBI): domain Eukaryota; kingdom Metazoa; phylum Arthropoda; class Malacostraca; order Amphipoda; family Talitridae; genus Morinoia; species Morinoia aosen. The sequence goes on from CM059556.1 coordinate 39,100,926, forward strand.
TTAAATTTATCTTTTTTGTTAATTATATCTTTGTTATGACGGTAGGGGAGTTTTCTTGGCTTTTTGAGGAGAGTGAGTATAGAATCCCTTTTCATTTGGAGACTAGGTTAGATTGGATAAGTTAGTTTAAACACATGCTAGTGACACTAGTGACACTACGTGCAGTTCACACCCTATATTCAAACCTTTAATTTATACGCAAGGTTTATACCCAAGATTCCCATCCTAGATCCAGCATATAAACTTTTATGTCTCATATTCACTTTCCAATTTAAAACGTAAAATTCACCCACAGCATTTACATTTAAGATTCATGAAATAAATAATAAGTCTAACTTAGCTCCCAAGATCGGTGACTCAAATTTAATCCCAAATTTAAGTCTTAAATTTACGAACAGCATCTATACCTCAGATTTATTTTTTTCAGTTCAGCACTAAAAAAGGTCTAGGAATTCAAACACCAGATCCTAATCCAACATAATTCCCGCCCAAGATTGACACCGTAGATCCAAACCCTAAATTTATCCTAAATATTCACACAAGAGATTCAAATCCTACATACATACACATACATAAATAGGGCTTATCCTCCCTATGGGAGGGTAGCCGACAGCAGACCACAATCACCACACTTAGTCACTAGGAGGCGAAAGAGACAGCACTGGCCGCACCTGAAGTACCAGGATCAGCAGCAGCCCAGCACAACTACCTTCCACAGTCAAGCCCGACAGCCATAGCTGGCTTACCCCGACCGCTTCATTGAGTGCAGCCCCTCCCCCCGCACAGGACAGGATAACCCCATCACACACGGGCAGCTTCCAGCAACGCGTCAAAAATAAAATTACCTTCTTTCGCACTGCCCCCACTCACTTCTGTCCGCAGCCATCCCTCTCTCCACGTCCACAGTCAGACCCCTCTCATACAAAGCACGTGTCACCCCATCCATCCAACTACCTCGCGCTCGAAGACCACTCACTCCCGACATATATGTCTTTTTCACCAGCCGCTCAACATTCATTTTTTCAACATGCCCAAGCCATCCGAGCACTCTTTCATCCACTCGCCTGCTCAACTTTTTGATAACACCCGTCTGCCCCCTAACCAACTCATTCTTGATCCTATCTCTTCTAGTTACTCCATACATGCTCCTCAAACACTTCATCTCAAACACATCCAACTTCCTCCTCTCAGCTGCTCTCAACCCCCCGGACTCTGCTCCATACAACAAAACTGGCACAATCAAGCTTTCATACAGTCCCCTCTTAGCATTCATACTCAAACTCCTGCATTCAAAAACTTTCCTCGTTGCACCCAATGTCTTACAGCCTTCACTCACTCGATGCCTCACTTCTACTTCCATACTATCCTTAACAGTCACATCCGACCCGAGGTACCTAAAATGCACTACCTCCTCTAAAACTTCACATCCAACCTCACATCAAAATACTTATGGATCTAGAGAAGGCGTATGACAGAGTGGATCGTGAGGCTCTATGGCAAGTGGTAAGCTTGAATGGAGTGGGTGGGAGACTGTTGAATGCGATCAAGAGTTTCTACATTGATAGCAGAGCATGTGTGAGAGTAGGGAATGAGGCGAGTGAATGGTTCCCAGTTGTGACAGGTGTGAGACAGGGATGTGTGATGTCGTCGTGGTTGTTTAATTTGTTAATGGATGGTGTGGTGAGAGAAGTGAATGCCAGAGTGTTGGGAAAAGGTGCGCAGTTGGTGGGACGAAATGGTTTGTATTGGGAAGTGTGTCAGCTGTTGTTTGCAGATGATACAGCGCTTGTGGCTGATTCAGAGGAAAAACTGAGGAGACTGGTTGCAGAGTTTGGTAGAGTGTGCGAAAGGCGGAAATTGAGGGTAAAGATTCAAATCCTAGATTATAAATATAAATTTATGACCAAGATTCACACCCTATTTCCAAACCCTAAATTTATCCTGGAGATTCAAACCCTAGATTAACACCCAAGATTCAAACCCAAGATTACCACCCAAGATTCAAACCCAAGATTACCACCCAAGATTCAAACCATAAATTTATACGGCAGATCACTACTCTAAATCCAAACTGTGAATTCATATCAAAAAATCCCACCCAAGATAACCACCCTGATCTAAATTCTAAATTTATACCAAAGCTTCACACCCAAAATTTGCACTTTAAATCCAAGCCCCGAAATTTAAACGGAAGATAGTCAACCAAATTTCAAACCCTGACTTTATCACAACGATTCACACCTAAGATTACCACCACTCAGAACAACCATGATCATCATCACGACCTGCAGTCACGTCCATGTCAGTTAACTCGATAAGCTTCTCTCAAACTTTGCTCTGCGAGAGCTGAACTCTATGTATGAAGCAGTTCAATTTTAGCTTTTAAAACCTAAAGCAAGGCTCTCATTTCCTAACTGACTCAAGCATGCAATTTCCCAAAAATTCACACCTTACCTAACCAAGCCTAACCCAACCTAGCCTAACCCAACCTGGCCTGACCCAACCTAGCTTAACCCAACATAGCCTAACTCAACCTGGCCTAACCCTACCTAGCCTAACCCAACTTGGCCTAACCTAACATAGCCTATAAAACCTAGTCTAACTTAACTTGAATTTAGAGTCTAAAAGTTTTTTAGAGCATTTTTGACGAGTTGAAATCAGTTGGCTGTTTTATCCGCTGTTTTTAAGTTGACCATAGTATTTTTTCTTATGGGGCAATTTTTTAAAATTTGATACGAAGTATTGTAATCACTTATGTGAGAACGCAAAAAAATAACAGCTAAACCATTTGAACGCTTTTGTACACAAATTAAATATTTTGTCAAAAAATAAGGCCCAAAAAACAGCTTTTCATATCGAGAGGGCCTCTAATGCTGCAACATACGGACTGAAAAGACTAAAAGTGTTGGTTCACCTCAAATATATTTGTCACAATTTCTGAAGAAAATGTATATTTACAAATACCTACACGTTTGTCGTAAATCTTGAGTGCTTTCAGTCAGTACACTACATAGCATTGCAGTATTAGGAGCCCCTGTTTGCCCTGAGTAATTAAAATCCGAGTAATATTCGACCAACGTCATTTAATTCGCAGCATGGTTTTTGAAGAAGGATTTTAACACCATACTTGAATTTCAATAAAATAACCCGATGCAGGCTCTAAGTGCTCGAGCATTGCCCGATGCAGGCTCTAAGTGCTCGAGCATTGCCCGATGCAGGCTCTAAGTGCTCGAGCATTGCCCGATGCTGGCTCTAAGTGCTCGAACATTGCTCGATGCAGGCTCTAAGTGCTCTAGCATTGCCCGATGCAGGCTCTAAGTGCTCGAACATTGCTCGATGCAGGCTCGAAGTGCTCGAGCATTGCCCGATGCAGGCTCTAAGTGCTAGAAAATTGCTCGATGCAGGCTCTAAGTGCTCGAGCATTGCCCGATGCAGGCTCTAAGTGCTCGAACATTGCTCGATGCAGGCTCGAAGTGCTCGAGCATTGCCCGATGCAGGCTCTAAGTGCTAGAAAATTGCTCGATGCAGGCTCTAAGTGCTCGAGCATTGCCCGATGCAGGCTCTAAGTGCTCGAACATTGCTCGATGCAGGCTCTAAGTGCTCCAGCATTGCCCGATGCAGGCTCTAAGTGCTCGAACATTGCTCGATGCAGGCTCGAAGTGCTCGAGCATTGCCCGATGCAGGCTCTAAGTGCTCGAGCATTGCCCGATGCAGGCTCTTGTACGTCATCCGTTAATTTTCTAATTTCTTCATGCTCAACAAAAATTCTCATATCCCTTTTACTAGGGTCATCACGTTCAATAATTGCTTCAATTATTATCACAAACGGGACCTTATGACAGGAGAGAGCAGCTTCTCGCAAAGAAATAAAAATCCCATAAGACTCGTCAGGCTTTATTTTCGCACACAACTGAAATCTTTGCAGCTTTTAGAACTGCATTTGTGCCTTCATTTTGCTCGTATACTACGCAAACACACAAAGCTGTAATCCCCTGATGTCTTTAGCTTTGTCGAAATAAATCCAAAAATTCCTAGTACACTCGCAGAAGCTGTATCCTCGTGATGTCTTTGGTTTAGTCGAAATAAAGCGAAAATTCCGAACAATGTTCTACCTTTGTAGAAATCGTTCCGATAACCCAACGTATCAATTCAGTTTGCAAAAAGGATCTAATTTTGCGCGTAAATGTGTTTTGTGATAATGCCTGGGTATCGTATGAACCTCCGCAAAGCATCACGTGTCATAGACACAACAACTCGGCCCATTGTGCACCCGAGATTGTACGACACAAAGCGTATTTGTTTTCGTCCTCGGAGTCCTGAAATACGTTTATTTGCAGAGCACAATGAGCAGGCAGTGTGTTTCAATGGGATATTAATGCGCAGCGCAGGCAATGAAGTCTCTAACTGAATTTAGGCTTCGTTTAGATATATTCAGTGATGCATTGTCGACTTATATTTGATTTTCTAAGGTCAGGTACGTGCCATGTGACTCTTGGCATGGTAAAAGAAACAAGGTAGGTTCAAACCAGTCATTTTTCGTTAACGGTTTAGTTTTGATGACGTCACGGCAACGGACCAATAGCAGCGCTCATATTGCATCTGGTAGCACCGATATGCAATGAACATGTATCCTACTAACACCCATGAACGAAGTAACAAACGATTTTATTTACGATCATCTGAATAAGACGAACAATTCCATTTAAAAACCCAGTTAATGACCCTTCAATTCTGGCACCATCTTCTTCAAATAAAGTAACAAATAGCAGCAATTGTTGTACCACATGGAATATATTACCACATGCCATATTACCAAATTTGAAATAACACCACATAGCCTATACCACATATTACCACACTGAAATTAATACCACATACCTCAATACGCAGTAATGGACGCTGCAGAAACTGCATCCAGCATTTCGAAACATAATCATAAATAACAGCAATCATCGCACAAACGCACGACTAGAAACACCGTGACGCAACCAACCTACAAGACCAGCATTCAGCTTCTTCAACAATGTCATAAACAACAGAAAATAAAGCGCTAATACACACCTATATACGCTTCAAAAACGGCATCCAACATTTCGAAACGTAGTCACAAATACAAACAATCATCATAAAAACGCACGCCGAGATACGTCGTATCGGAACCTGCAACTTCTGTATGCATACGCCGGCCAGGATACCGGCAGGACACACGCGCCGGCCAGGATACCGGCAAGACACACGCGTTGGCCAGGATACCGGCAGGACACACACCCCGGCTAGGATACCGGCAGGACACATGCGCCAGCCAGGATACCGGCAGGACACACGCGCCGGCCAAGATACCGGCAGGACACACACACCGGCCAGGATACCGGCAGGACACACACACCGGGCAGGATACCGGCAGGACACACGGGACCAAAACACAGACCGACGCAAGTTTATAAGTTCGACACACAACTTCACAGCCAGACGCCGCCACCCAAGTTGCGCCCCACAAAAGTTCCGAGTTGAGCCCGTATTTACATGCGCGGCGGCGCCGACCTTTTAAACATCGAAAAATATCACGACGGCCTCTTGAATATCGAAAAAATATCACGATGGCTTTTTAAATGTCTAAAAAATATTATGACGGCCTTTTGAATGTCGAAAAATATTACGACGGCCTTTTAAATATCGAAAGATATCACGTCAGCCTTTTAAATATCTAAAAATATCACGACGGCCTTTAAAATATCGAAAAAATATCATGATGGCTTTTTAAATGTCTAAAAAATATCACGACGGCCTTTTAAATATAGAAAAATAGCACGACAGCCTTTTAAATATCGAAAAAATATCACGACGGCCTTTAAATATAGAAAAATATCACGACGGCCTTTTAAATATCGAAAAATATCACGATGGCCTTCTAAATATCGAAAAATACCACGACGGCCTTTCAAATTTCGAAAAATATCACGACGGCCTTTTGAAAATCGAAAAATATCACGACGGCCTTTTAAATATCGAAAAATATCAAGACGGCTTTTTGAATATCGAAAAATATCACGACGGCCTTATGAATGTCGAAATCGAGAGGAATTCGGCCTGCGTTGTTTGCGCTTCGGCAGCGGCAAAAAAAATTACTCTGTTCGGCAATTTGCTCGACTGATCCCCGTTGTGCAGGTCGCGAGGGATGCTTGTAGAGCACTTCATCTATAGCAGCGCCAGGCCGGGGCTTACCCTCAGTGTGCCTTGTAACTGGAGAGATTATTGACCCATTTTCCCGTAATTGGAGATTAGAAGTCTGCAGTAAAATAAATGATAGGATCTATAGAATATCTGCGAGTACTCCAGATAGTCTTCTGAATTGTCAAGAGGGTAGATTCGACTGAGATTTTACTTCTAAATAAATCTAAATAAGTCTAAATGAGATTGAAAATGCTCATGAGTCACCTTTAGTTACTCTTTTTTAGTATATCTTATGCACTGTATACAACATCGTATCGTAGATACTTCACAATTATTATTGAAAGAGAAAATCAGAACAAAAAGTACATAAGATAAAGAGGTTTGTAGATATTAAAACCGACGGTGGATATCATACTATGTCGGCACCGATTTTACTTTGTTAGCATCTTTGTTTGCTTATAATAACAAAATGACAAGTACAATTTTTTTCGCTTTGTCTCGCAGAGACCAAACATGTTTTATAACCAAACGAGTATAGATTTAACGAACATAACAAACACTGAGAGGGGTTTTCTTAAAGAAGGTCTCGGTAACGTAGCAGATGAAATTATTGGTTCGCTCTTCAGAATACTTAATGTTGAATTTAAAATTTTCGCACATCCATCAAAATGTAATAATTTAAAAACAAAGTTATTCATACAATCACGAAAATGTATTACGATGAAGACAAAATTATTCGTATACCCATAAAGTATATAATGCTAAAGACAAAATTATTTGTACACCAACCAAAATATACTATGTTGAAGACGAACTTATTCGAGCATGTAGGCATAATTTCGCAAACAAAATACTTCATGAGTTCATCAAGCAATTTTTTTCATGTCGTACAGAGCAATGTTACCATTATTCAAGTCTTATCTTATTGAGTGCATCAAAATGAACTTTAAAATTCCTATTTCGGACCATAAATCCAATTCAACAAACGCAGCAAAAAAATCAAGCCAAAAATGAACTAATGTAAAAGTAGAGTAAGCGAATTTCGAATTTGGACAGAATTATTTCACTAAGAAAGTCAATCCATCAATTGGTAAGTATATCAATCCATAAATAAACAATGATATCAGTACCGTGAAACTTTTCTTCTCAAATACTTCGATTAACGTAACTACGAGCAGCTTACGATTTTACTTTAATTGCGAGGGTTTGTGCAAAACATACTAGGCTTTTGTAATTCCGGGGAGTTATGCATGTACTATGAAAGATTTTTTAGCAACACCGGGTATGAAGAAATTTTGTAAATATACAGTAATTATTATTACTTTTAAGTAATTGAGGTGCAGGGGACTAATGCCATTTATGCTGAAATTATTATTGCTCCTCGGTACTAAAGGCACTTGTTACTAATTCCATGTAGGCTGTGAAATTTATCATCGCCTCAAGGCACTAGGCACTAGGAGGAAGTATGGGTAGAAGGGAGAGGGAAGAGAGAGGGAAGGGAGAGGGAAGGGTGAGGGAAGAGAAAGGGAAGGGAGAGGGAAGGGTGTGGGAAGAGAGAGGGAAGGGGGGAAGGGTGAGGGTAGGGTGAGGGAAGGGTGAGGGAATGGAGAGGGAAGGGAGAGGGAAGAAAGAGGGAAAGGTGAGAGAAGAGAGAGGGAAGGGAGAGGGAAGGGAGAGGGAAGGGAGAGGGAAGGGAGAGGGAAGGGAGAGGGAAGGGTGAGGGAAGGGTGAGGGAAGGGAGAGGGAAGGGAGAGGGAAGGGAGAGGGAAAGGAGACGGAAGGGTGAGGGAAGGGTTAGGGAAGGGAGGGGTAAGGGAGAGGGAAGCGAGAGAGAAGGGAGAGGGAAGGGAGAGGGAAGGGTCAGGGAAGGGTCAGGGAAGGGAGAGGGAAGATAGAGGGAAGACCATAAACTTCACTCTGACAGACTTCAGTGCAGAGGCTCAAGCTGCAGCAGCCAAGAAGAAAACGTCCATAAAAGGCAATTTTTTGCGACGTCGACGCTGAAAACAAGCCATTTTTCAAGCTGTTAGGCGCTGTCAAGTAAAAACTGACAGCTTACATAAGGAGTTATTTTGCTTAGAAGATTGGTGTTGCAACGCAGATTTGTTCTTGTTCTTCTCAGGTAAGCCATTCTTCGAACTGCAACTTTATAAATAGATGTTCGTGGAAATCAATAATTATTTGTTATTCCTGAGTAAAACATGCTTAATATCGCAATTTTATTGCAATGATTTTAAAGAATTATTAACATGATTTTATTTAGGTTCTTTACACGTAAAATTCAAATTTTTACTAAAAAATTAATGAAACCATTAATTTTTTAATGTTCCCATGTAAATCTTGCTTGGTATTGCTGTTTTTATTGCTGCTATGGTATTTGGAAACTCAATATTCATTTGGAGTTTACGGTATGAATTACATGCTTAACAAAAAACGTTTTTCTTCAAACGAAGAAACATTTTGCAATCTCAGGAAAAACTGTAATTTTTAAGACCGAGCCTCATGGAAAAACAGCGACTTCTAATTCTACTAAATCCTGCCTCCAGCTCTCTCTTAATGAATTTAGTCCTTGACAATACTTGCGTTTTGTTTGAGGTGGCTCCAGGATGTGTGAACTTGGCGTGTTGTAAGTAGATTTGGATTAGATTGTAGCTATATTCTTTTAATTGTCAGTGGTTCGAGATGCAGTAATTTATGCTTTTACTTGGAATTTTCAAGGGTTCTAAATGAAGTAATTTCTACTTTCATTTGCAATTGTCAATGGTTATAAATGCAGTAATTTATAATTTTATCTGTAGTTGGTAATTTTCCTAAATGCAGTAATTTCTACTTTTATTTGTTCGTTTGCTTATATGTTGTATTTCAATTTTAGTTGAACATTTGATTTGGATTCTACAGCTGTGAAGGTTCTGTCTCTCTTTCCTCAACTTCACCTTTAATAATTATTCTTACCAATATACTTAACATCATCATCATCACTATGCATTTATTAATCCCGTTCTTTACTCCTTTCCATTTCCACCAGTTTTCTTTGTATGGTTCATTTTGTAATGAATTGTTATCAAACTTTAGTCCCTTTGATGCCTAGATTTCAATTGAAGATGGCATCCTCTATGAAACTCTTTTAAATTGTATAAACTGAAAACAAGTCCCATGAATGAGAATTGAAGACGACTCGTAAAACTGATCACAAATTCCGCGAAAAAACTCCCCACTCTTATTCAAACCGGAAAGATCTCAAAAATTTTAGCAGGAACCTCCGGCAACTCCACTATAAACTTCTAGACAAAAACGCAAGGAAAAACTCACTATCCAAGTGGACGGTGGCAACCCTGCCTCTTTCTGCCGGAGAAAAAGTAAGTAGCGGCTCTTTGCAAACAGGCTCGTACTTGCTAATAATGTCTGTGTTGTTTCTCAAACTCTACGGTGTTTGTTCATCCTGATTGCCAGCATTGATTTGGTTGTGCAAAGAGAGGACAGTAGCAGGACTACGCTCCTAGGTTTGCCGTTCCCAGTCACCGGAATGAGAAAACAACTTTTGCTTGCAATTAGGAGTGCACTTTGACTGTGCCCTGGAGGGACATGAGCTAAATTATGGTCCTCAGCTCACAGAGTTTTGGAGGGACTCATGACAGGTTGTGATAATGCATTCAAGATGATGAATTATGGTATTGTACTCATAGTGACTATGTAGGGACTCTTGGCATGTTGTGATAGTGCACTCAAGATGATCAATTTGGGTCTTGTGCTCATGGTGACTATGGTGGGACTCTTGACATGTTGTGATAATGCATTCACGATGATGAATTATGGTCTTGTACTCACGATGACTTTGGAGTTACTGCTTGTAAATTGTGATAATGTACTCAGTATAATAAATGATGATTTCACACTTACGATAATAAATTATGATCTTAACCGGCCGAAATCTAACGAAAGAGAATAAAAAAGAAGTGCTCGAAACTGTGAAATTAGTCAAATAACTTTTATTAAAAGATTTCAAAACTTGATGGATTTGAAAGTCAAGTTAGTTGTAGGAAGAGCAGAATTTTATCGAAGTGATGTGTTGCCATTTCCAGGTATTTTAATATAAATTAGTCCTTCTAATGAAATATTTACTGAGTTTAAAACCCAATTCCCATACACGCAAATGTCACGAGAAATTGTTACCCTTCACCTCCTTGTTAACAATTCATTAACAAGAAGATCAGGTTCTCGGAATAGAGGAATGGCACACCTCCAGGCTATATACACAACACAAATTAAATGAATTATCATCGGCAATTACAGCACATATACTAAAAATAAAGGTACTCACCGATGAAAGCTGATACCACTTACTCAGCGCAATTTCTGAGCGCTCTTATTCTTCGGTGAGCTGTAATGCTAGTGCTGACGGGGGTTTTAAACACATTAAAATGTTAAGGAATTTCTTATGATGAGACCCTGGTACAAAGCATTAATTGACATCTACTGGAATTGCAAGTAACACATGTTTACGAACATCACCCTGCCTAATTGACCGGTCAATATCTTTAAGTTAATTACACTCGGGACATATACATGAAACAATGCCTAACTGATGTGTTGGCACATTCCAACTTCACGATGGCTTGCCATTCAGCCTCGGACCACAAGTTCGGTTAACCAAAAGCAGCTTCAGTTCAATTCCTGTTTCTCACACGGTGCATGTACTGTCTTTGGACGTTTTTATGAAGAAGTCGTGCTTGTAATCAATAGGAGCAAAAAGGAAAGCCGCCCTCCTGTGGAGCAACAAAAATTTTTAACAATTACTTTAATTCTGCAATTCTCTCATACATATATATATGCACATATTCCACATTTAATTCAACTGCTCCAATTTTCTTTTACGTTATATGAACCTATCGTTTCTAGCGGTATCTAGTGTAACAAAAGCACGAGCCTTACCCTCCCTTACGAAGTAATTAACATTTTTCTTTGAACAACCTCCACGTTACGGAATCTTCTTCTTTCTGCAAAAGTGAAAAAAAATGTAAACTTATAATTCGTTGATTCCCCAGAAAAGTATATATATCTCAACAGGTTTCGTTTCTCACTTATTTTCCAGAGTATCACATTTAATTCAACACCTATTCACGACGCAGAGTAACACAAATTTTTAGGTATAATAATGCCTAGCCGCGAAGCACCTTATTGAGAGGCCCGCAACACCTTACTGACTCTTGTTATCGTGTTAGCCAAAGTGTTCTTTTTGGGACTGCCCTCTTTCGAATAATGACCAATAGTCCCCCTCTTACTTCTTCTAAACAATCGTCTGCTCCGTACCATTGGCTGCTCTCGGGGTTATACACTTCCTATTCGCTGTGCGCAGAGCACGCCTTTTTCGCCCTTATTTTGTGTGTTAATTCTTGAAGTCTACGTCCGTTGGCGGGAAAGCTTTCTCACGCCTCAACCCTCTGGCCTAGGCCTCGCGGTCAACAAATTCTGCCTTTCGCTGTAACCCAACACTGCCTTCATTGTTCGCACTCTTGAGTTTTGATTACGAAGCACAACCCTAGCCTCAGCTCGAGTGCCAACATAAATTTATGTTGACTGTAAACATTCAGTCCTACACACATGTTAGAGTGATCCCCTCGTTCCGTCGGAATGTGCCAAACACAGTTTTATAAACTCCCAATTTGAGTTAAAAAAAAAAAGCGCACAAAATTCGTCACACACAATTACAAGAATTTTTTTTTATTGATTAATTCGCAAAAATTGATCATTCTGAACCGATTCTCGACAGGACGGCCCTCCTAGAGTTAAAAAAAATTGGCCTGACAAATTTTTTTTTTGAATTAGCTTCAGCTATTTATCGAATAATAAGTACTACAGTATGCAGCCGATATAAGACACACATGGTAAATTCTACTTAAGCACATTATCATCTAAAATTTGTTCCGCAGAACCAGGGTACATTACACTTAATAATCTTATTCATTACAATACAATCAGCCACAGCGTAATATATTGTGTTGTCTTCACCTAACCGATGCATCTGTTGTTCCCCGCCGAAGTGAAGTGCGTACTTAGTACTAAGTACTTGAGTACTAAACCCTAATAACATTCACACAATTTCACGGGCATCTTTCCCACGCCTCAGACATCCTAAAGTATCGATGATTTAATGTCTCGTAGTTTCAATTTACGCTTGCGTTTTCTGTTCTCCAAATCCTTGCCGCTGTAGTTGACGGTTCGATGTTCTCTCCTTTGGTATAGCTGACGAATTTGCTCTCTTTTCATGCTTCTCTTCTGGCATTTCAATAGCTTCACACACGCGTTGAAGATGGGTACTTAGTCTCAGGAGGAAGTATTGCGAGCCCGATATCCAGACTCGTATAAAATTTCCATACACAACACTAACTGCACGACTGCGTTCTGTAAGATGGATCATTATTACGATTCAAATTACCACCCAATCATGTTAAGTGCAATGTTTCACATACATTTTATGACGTTTATCCAACTCAGTTTTTTTTTAATCGCCAGATTACTCATGAACGTCGCTTCGTTGATCAGACAAATCGATACGTCAGTAAGTTATATTGATCTGGAGGAAAATATGAGTCGAATCGTCGATAAATCTCATTCAATATGGTCTCCCTTCGCGATAGGGTTCTGCATCCTACGAAGTAATCCTGACGAGTCCGAGGTATATCCGGCGGTGGTATCCTGTATGCGCGGTGGAATCCAGTAAAACTCCTCTCAGTATTCCTCGATTTCGACGTAGAATCTGGTAGACACTAGATAATATTTTATTTTTTTCCGAGTGAACACTCTTATTTATGCGAGAATTCCGCGGGTTAATATTCTTCGAAGATCGTACGCATCATTCAAAGGCTATCCGACGTAATCTCTATTAATTTTTTATTTCACGTATGAATAAAGATGCCTAAAATGCGGCTTCAATATTCCCATGTGATCGTTTTCCTAGTAAAAAAAATTCACAGGAAACTTGCATGCGAGTTTCAGGAATGCCTTTCTAAGCGTTCATGTCACAATGCAAATTCCAAATAAATCAAGTTAAATTTAATACTCAATAATATAAAAGCATTGTTATTGTTTCATTTGAGTGCCCACTGTATAAAAGCATTTTTTTTTTTTTTTAAACGCTAGTACCTCTAGGCACCCAATAATATCTCATGCTTTAATTTCGTTTTTCTTCCTTCCTCACGATGATGCTGCGTCGTTCTGTGGTGTTTTCCACTTCGAAGCATAAGTGCTAATTAGTCGAGAATTCCTTCCTGCTCCAGCTTGTTAGTGGCCCGTTGGCTCAGCTCCAACTCAACCACAAGCGGCTCCGAGGTAATTACTTGTGTGTCCGGCGTCCTTTCTTAAGCATGATGTGACATTTCCAGATATACATTCGTCTTTATCGCCTCTCACTGCAACGCTTGAATTTGGGCAATCCTTTTAACCCGCGCACGGTCGCGCATCCCTCAGAAAAGTAGTCAATTTACCCGCGTTACTCTGCCGTTCCCTGTTCACTTACCGTAATAGGCAGAGATGTAAAAATATGAAGTAATGAGTAAAAAATGTTGCTTTACACTTTGATGTTGTCAGATTTTTGATAACTTGAACCGTTTCTTTGTAATATGGAGTCAAACTCCGTAGATTTTTGCACAACATTGCTTCAAAGAGATCAATGGCCATTTTTGTGTTTTGGGAACAATGTAATGTTTTTCACTGCTATTTTATGCAGAAAATCCTTCCAAACCTGCTGATGTTTTTATTTTTCCTCTACAACAATTAGAAAAAAAGTTATGACCATTTATGTCTACTAGGTGTTATCCATTCTTCGTTTTAGTTCCTACATAAATGCATGTTTGCATGTCTGGTTATATTACTGTAAGTATAGTGTTTCGAAACTTGTAATTTTCACACAATATGAATAAAATACTGCTCTACACGCTACTGACTTCAGATTTGTCTTATTTGCCATTTTTACGAAATAAGGCGAAATAAGGCCCTGAGTAGTTTCGCTGGTAACTGAGGCTGCCACTGACTGTTCGCACGCACACCCTCTCACGGTCGCCTCATTTACCACACTGACTGTGCTTACCCCTCCCAACTTCCAAGTGGTTGGAGCTCTGCCTTAACCCCCACAATGTGGGGGTTTCTGGCTCCAGCTGTGTAGCACTCGCTGAGACGATCATTTTGGTGTATAACAACTTGGGGTTATGCCTTACGTCTGGCAACCAGTGAGCCTGGTAAATGAGGCGACCAGTTACAGTGCGCGGGTTAAACATCTCCAACGCAGGTGCAATGTGTCCCCCATGTCGTGTTGTAGTTCTATCTTCTTCGTTCTTGTAAATAATTACTTATATTCCACGTGATCCTTCCTTAATTTGCTGCTCATACGAGACATATTCGTGTTATGCAATTGTTCCGGCCTGTTCTGTGCTGAAGTACATACGACGCTAATCTACCAAGAAATTAATTCCTTAAGTCTGAAAAGAAATGTACTATACTTCTACATAGTAAGAGGAGAATAATTCCTTCCGGAATACCGTGTTTACGATATTCTTTCAGGGCAAGAGTAAGACACAGAGTCAGAAATTCAACGCTACAGTACAAAAGAATACGAAATTTTAATATGACGCTAAACTTATTTTCCCCGTTGTGAAAATGAACGGTCTAAAGGTATAGATAACATCAGCTAGCCTGAGATGGCCTCAGCCTAAGAACTTCTGATGAAACTTAATTTTTTCGCTAGAGCTGTCTCGTATGAAGCGCGCACGCTTCACGAGAAGCTGGCGAGAATATAAGCATCCTACAAAGGAAACAAAGTACTCCTCTTGAGAAACACACGACGTTAACCTAATAAACGCTCAATTTCCCCTTACTTAGCAAAAGAGGAAATGAGAATTAAGCACAGTGTAAGCATAGATCACTCAACAAGATTTTCGTCCAGACGAAATTTCTCGTGAGCAAAGACAGTTGGAGTTACATAACCTATAGCATATTCCTATTGAACGAAGCATCACACTCTAGTGAGTGAGATTAGATTTAATTACAGCTAGAGTAACACAATTCTACTAAAGAACACATTTAGATTAAAGCAATACAACGCTAAAAACTCACTTCTACGCAAGAGTTTTCTTAAAATTAAACACACAAGAACACATCCCGCAAAGGCAAGTTAATGCATGATTTCAGTCCTCCGCAGTTCGTTTCTAGTTGGCGGTTCACCTACACCGAGAACGTAAGTTGTATTTTCGCTGAGTCACCGACGTAGCCTGTTCAGTCGCAGCGTTTTCTGGCATATCTTCGTCCTCGCTGTCGATAGCTTCACATCCGGCATTTGGCGGCGCCGCGGCATTCTGGTTGCAGGGGTAAGCTTCACCCCTCAAGTGTGCAATTTTCAATCTATCGAGGTGAACTCTTCTCTCGCAGTCACTATAGAGCGCCTTTATTGTGGCATTCGTCTCTGTTTTTACTGTAATCCGGTAAGGCCCGACCCAATCGGTAGGCCATGTATTTGCAACTTCCGCCTTTCCCGTCGGATTATGCAGCAAGACGATATCGCCCACTTGCACCTGACTGTTTTTCACTCCGCGCTCCTTTAACTGCACCGATTTATCGTGTGAGGCTTTAGATTTTACCTTCACCATGTTGAACGCATTGTGGAGTCGTAAGCTTACCTCGGCACTGTAATTGTCCCCAAGAGAATAATCCATGCGAGGTGCCTTCAGCCAGTCAACAACAGGAATTTCAGCGTCTCTACCAAAGAATAAATAATACGGTATTTCTTCAATAACACTTTGATAACTTGTGTTCAGTGCCAAGCATGTCCACGGCAAAGCATCATGCCACGATGGTTGATCGCTGGCTGCGAGGTGAGACAGAACTGTTTTGATGTTCTTGTTCTGACGTTCCGTCATCCCATTTGATTGCGGATGATACGCAGATGTGTTGTAGTATTTTATTTTCAATTTTTCACACACATTTCTGAACAAAGCTGACGTGAACTCGGTACCTCTGTCTGAGACGAGCGCTCTCGCAGGGCCATACGTGGTTACGAATTTAGTTAACGCTCGAGTCACTTCCTCAGTTGTCTTGCTTCTGAGTGGGAAAGCTGCAACATATCTGCTGAAGTGATCAACCACGGTCAAGATGTACTTGTGGCCCTCGTTCGAGACAGGCATTTCGATTAAATCAACGCCTATTCTGTCCAGAGGCTTGTCAATTTCAGGGAATGAACCCATGCTAACACAAATGCGATTGTTGATCTTACGTTTTTGACATTGCATGCACGAATCGACGTACTTGTTAACGTCACGCGCCATGTTAATCCAGTACCCGAATTCCATGAGCTTTTTCCACGTTTTAGCACGACCTTGGTGTGCACCAATTGTGCTATCATGCGCTAACGTTATTGCTGCTTCTCTCAGAGCGTCTGGCACCACGATCAGGTGCCTTGTTCTGTTAGGCTTTCGTTGCGTCTTCCTGAAATGCAAGATGCCTCCGTCAGTGAAGATTTCGGATTTCAGAGCGAGACTTGGAGCGTTCCCTGATTTGTCACCTTCAAGATACCTCAGAACTGGCCCCCAAACGGGATCTTTCAACTGTTCTGCTCTCACATTTTCTTTCTGCAACTTACTTTCCGCCTCTTGTACATTGGGAGTTTCATCTAACATCGTCGTGACGAACACTGTTTTAGGTGCTTCGTCGTCTGGATTTTCTTCTTCGTTGTCGTTCGCAATATTTCTCGACAATGCGTCGGGCACCACGTTCTGAGTTCCTGGCCGATACATCACCTCAAAATCATATTGAAAGAGTGTTAGGGCCCATCTCATAATTCTGTTGTTCTTGGTATTTTTACCTTTGAACAAATATTTGAGAGCTGTGTGGTCAGTAATTACAACAAATTTATTGCCGTACAGGTAAGGTGAAAAGTGATTTACAGCGGCGACCACTGCTAATCCTTCACGTTCAGTGATTGAATAGCGTTTTTCAGCATCATTGAATCTTTTGCTGAAGTATCCGATCGGTTGTTCCTTTCCGTCACATTTTTGCGCAAGGACCGCGCCAGAGCCCTCATTTGAGGCATCACAGCTCAAGTAATACGTCTCATTAAGAGAAGGTTTCTTCAGAACTGGAGCTTCTATCATGAGCTGCTTAAGTTTACAGAAGGCTTGTTCGTGTTGTTCATTCCACTTGAATTTTTGGCCCTTCTTAGTCAGTGCATTAAGAGGTGCAGCGGTTGTGGCAAAGTGCGGGATGAACCGCCGATAGAAGTTGAGCGCTGCTACAAACGAGCGGACTTTGCGTGCGGTTGTGGGCCTAGGGTAATTTTGCATGGCCTCAACGTTTTTGGGGTCTGGAATAAGTCCCTCACGACTGATGTAACATCCTAGGTACTTTACTTGTTTCTGTGCAAATTTGCACTTGTCCAAGCCTATTTTTACTCCGGCACATTGAAACTCGTGCAACACTTCCCTTAAATTTTCTAGGTGACTCTCAAAAGTCATAGAGTTAACGCACACGTCATCCAAGTAAATAGCGGCGAATTTTCCAAGTTGCCTTTTCAGAACATGACAAATTACTCTCTGGTACACTGATGTTGAGCACTTAAGTCCCATAGGTAGCCTAGAGAACTCGAAGTTGCCTTGTCGAGTCTGAAATGCCGTGTATTGCTTACTTTCTTCATCTAGCTCAATTTGATGGAAGGCTGATTTTGCGTCGACAATGGAATAGTATTCTTTGCCAGCCACCTCCTCCAGTGTCCCTACAATGTGTGGAATCGGATAATGCTCGTTTATCACCCGCATGTTTACAGCTCGCAAATCAAGGCAAACTCTGTGGCCTCCTCCTGGCTTCTTTACGAGTACGAGCGGGTTTTTCCAAGCACTTGTACTCTCTTGCACAATTCCACCTTCGATCATCTCCGAGACCTTTTTATCAATAATTTCTTGGCTGGAGTATGGAATACGCCACCCTTTCTTTTGAATTGGCCTGTAATCACTCAGCAAAATTTTGTATTTCACTCCTTTCACATGGCCAATATCCATCTCGTCTGCACTAATCGTCTTGTGATATTCCTTCAACAGGTTCCTAACTTGTTCTTGTTTTTCAGCAACCAAGTGACTGAGATTAAGCCCATCAATTTGCTGGAAGCGCTTCTCTCTGCGGTGATCTTCTGCTTCGCTATTTTCCGCATTGTTTTCTTCTGCAGTTGCATCTTCATTCGCGATTTCGTGGCATGTTGCAATTATTGCTCCTTCGGTCAGAGCGATTTCTTCGGCAAAAGGGTTAAGTACAGGCATCAAAACATACCCGTTTTGCACCTTTGCAGCGGTGGCTCCGACGTACGGCGCCCACTTAATTCTAGGCTCTAAAATTACTTCCTTCCCATCAAACTTGCCATCTGCTCGGCACTTTACCATGGCTTGCGTGCGAGGCTTCACCGTAATGTCCTCAGCCAGAGTTACAGATGTTTCTTCCCGCGTTACACACAGAATTTTCGGAGAAGCGTGTCCTGGTGCTGAAAACATGTTCACGTGAGTTCCAAAGAAGGATGCCCTACATTTTCCGAAGTCTATCTTTGCGTTGACTTTGTTCATTACTTCCACCCCTATTAGCAGGTCTCCTGGGAATGCATTTTCCTTCACAACAAAGCATCTCTGTACAATTTTCTGACCGTTAACTTTGATTGGCACATTAATCTTTCCCAGCACCGGCACGGGTTCCTCTCCAATTGTTTTTAATGCAGTCGATGTTCCTTTCACACTAGCTTTTTTAATTCCCGCAACCACACGCTCTTTAACCAAGCATATATTTGCTCCGGTATCAAGAAGTGCGGTAACAGGTTTACCATTCACTTGGAGTATCACGCTGGGATTTATTATTGGAGCTAACGGTCTCCTATTCCGTTTTTTGGCTGTCCTGCAAACTGTGGCACTCTGCAATTAGCTCTTAGGTGCCCAAATCTTCCACAGTTGACGCACGGCGGTGGCACCGCTTTATACTGTGCCAAGTCCATTGCAGGTGCAGGTGTTACTTCCGGTTGCGGCTGTGGTTCTCTTGTGTGGTAAATTTGGTGCTGATGACTCCTAAGTCTGCCTTTTTCGCTCCAGTGGGGTGCTTCATAATTTCCTCTTCGATGATAAGGAGAGTGTCGTATCTGTCTGTTCCTTTCTCTCCAGGGTGGCACTTCATGGCGGTAGCCTCTAGGCCGTTGTGGTGAATGCCGCATCGTATGGCCGACACGTGCAGTCTCATGCTGTGGCCTCCTCTCGCTTCGCTGCGCTCTTTCTCTCTCCGGTTCCCTCTTCTCTGTCGTTTCCCTTGGCACTGGTACTATCCGTCGATTTTCCACCTCGATTGCCATGTCCCTCAATTCTTGTACTGTCGTAGGTCGCGCATCACTTCGAAATGGTCTTGTGATGTTCTCCCTTAATCCGAGCCACATCAAATCTACAAGGATTCGTTCCGGATGTTCCAGATAATTCTCGTTGTACAGCCTTTCCAGGCGCGTCAGGTATTCTGAAACTCCTTCTCGGCTTGTTTGCTTCTTGGTTACTATTTCAAACAGCGCTTGAGTTGGATGTTCGACCTGGTCGTCGTAAGAGCGCAGCCAGTTTTCTGCTTCTCGTAGGTTCGTTAGTGTATCAATTATTAGATTGCATTCCTTCGCTTCTTGTGGACCTAGGCAAAGGAAGAAGGCTTTCACCTGCTCACTGTTATTCAGATTACCCGTCAAAAACTTCAATCTTGCCATATGTTCCCCCACATTATCGCCCCTCCTGAATTTAGCACCAATGGCCCCCACGCAACTCGTTACCACGGGCATGTTTACTGCTTCCTCTTCGGGTCGGGGTGGCGTTGCTGGCGCATTTCTGCGGTCGTGATTCCTTCTCCCACGGGCAGGCATATTGTCGATCTTCTCCTATTCACTTTCTCCAAAAACTCAAAAATTTGCGATCACTCAAATGTTTTCCACAGCTACTCACTGTAAAACTTTAACTGAAACTTTGAAATTAATCGAGTGAACCCACCAGAATTTTCTCACTCAAACTTATCACTTCTATAACCGCTTTCACTTTCTTGATCTATATGGCCGTGTGCTTGCTGGCTTCTCACACCGGAACACAGAAAATCATCACTATGAGACATGTACCTCTACTGAATTTCTGTACGTTTTGCACCTGAAATAACTACGCAAAAAAAAAATACAATGCAATACTACACTCACAAAAATATTACAAAGCGATCGTGTTGATCTCACCAAATTCTGATGTCACGAGAAATTGTTACCCTTCACCTCCTTGTTAACAATTCATTAACAAGAAGATCAGGTTCTCGGAATAGAGGAATGGCACACCTCCAGGCTATATACACAACACAAATTAAATGAATTATCATCGGCAATTACAGCACATATACTAAAAATAAAGGTACTCACCGATGAAAGCTGATACCACTTACTCAGCGCAATTTCTGAGCGCTCTTATTCTTCGGTGAGCTGTAATGCTAGTGCTGACGGGGGTTTTAAACACATTAAAATGTTAAGGAATTTCTTATGATGAGACCCTGGTACAAAGCATTAATTGACATCTACTGGAATTGCAAGTAACACATGTTTACGAACATCACCCTGCCTAATTGACCGGTCAATATCTTTAAGTTAATTACACTCGGGACATATACATGAAACAATGCCTAACTGATGTGTTGGCACATTCCAACTTCACGATGGCTTGCCATTCAGCCTCGGACCACAAGTTCGGTTAACCAAAAGCAGCTTCAGTTCAATTCCTGTTTCTCACACGGTGCATGTACTGTCTTTGGACGTTTTTATGAAGAAGTCGTGCTTGTAATCAATAGGAGCAAAAAGGAAAGCCGCCCTCCTGTGGAGCAACAAAAATTTTTAACAATTACTTTAATTCTGCAATTCTCTCATACATATATATATGCACATATTCCACATTTAATTCAACTGCTCCAATTTTCTTTTACGTTATATGAACCTATCGTTTCTAGCGGTATCTAGTGTAACAAAAGCACGAGCCTTACCCTCCCTTACGAAGTAATTAACATTTTTCTTTGAACAACCTCCACGTTACGGAATCTTCTTCTTTCTGCAAAAGTGAAAAAAAATGTAAACTTATAATTCGTTGATTCCCCAGAAAAGTATATATATCTCAACAGGTTTCGTTTCTCACTTATTTTCCAGAGTATCACATTTAATTCAACACCTATTCACGACGCAGAGTAACACAAATTTTTAGGTATAATAATGCCTAGCCGCGAAGCACCTTATTGAGAGGCCCGCAACACCTTACTGACTCTTGTTATCGTGTTAGCCAAAGTGTTCTTTTTGGGACTGCCCTCTTTCGAATAATGACCAATAGTCCCCCTCTTACTTCTTCTAAACAATCGTCTGCTCCGTACCATTGGCTGCTCTCGGGGTTATACACTTCCTATTCGCTGTGCGCAGAGCACGCCTTTTTCGCCCTTATTTTGTGTGTTAATTCTTGAAGTCTACGTCCGTTGGCGGGAAAGCTTTCTCACGCCTCAACCCTCTGGCCTAGGCCTCGCGGTCAACAAATTCTGCCTTTCGCTGTAACCCAACACTGCCTTCATTGTTCGCACTCTTGAGTTTTGATTACGAAGCACAACCCTAGCCTCAGCTCGAGTGCCAACATAAATTTATGTTGACTGTAAACATTCAGTCCTACACACATGTTAGAGTGATCCCCTCGTTCCGTCGGAATGTGCCAAACACAGTTTTATAAACTCCCAATTTGAGTTAAAAAAAAAAAGCGCACAAAATTCGTCACACACAATTACAAGAATTTTTTTTTATTGATTAATTCGCAAAAATTGATCATTCTGAACCGATTCTCGACACAAATCCGTCAATTCTTTCTTACTGTAGGGTTGAAATTTCACAATGTCACCAGCCATTATCAAATGAAAGGAAGTACCTGAACGACAAAAACTTCTAACGTTCCATCACATTAACAGTTCCGTCATCGTATTAATAATTCCATCGAATGAACAATTAAAGAAGCAACATTATACTATATCTTATAGACCACATTCGCTCCGATAATCTACATGAATAAAACTCGTCAATCACAGCTCTTCAGCACGATTTAAAAATCATAATCAACCTTTTTTTCAAAGGGCGTCCCAACTTTGCACGTTATTCCGCCGCGTGTTTTCACGAACATCGAGCAGGAATGCTGGTCGAAGTTCGATCGATAATTTGCTCGACATCAAAGGATCTTTTGAGCAAACTCCTGAGTTTATTCCACAACTTTTTTGGCAGAGATACTAGACTTACATAGGTCGAAGTCATCTCAACTAGCCTTCTTTGAATAGAATATTAAAGAACTTCCTTCCTAAGTTCGTTTTTATTTTTGGACGAGGCTGCTCATCTTTTTACGTGCGTGGCTACACTGCTTCTTTTGTGTGTGGCAACACTGCATCTTTTGTGTGTGGCTACACTGCTTCTTTTGTGTGTGGCTACACTGCTTCTTTTGTGTGTGGCTACACTGCTTCTTTTGTGTGTGGCTACACTGCTTCTTTTGTGTGTGGCTACACTGCATCTTTTGTGTGTGGCTACACTGCTTCTTTTGTGTGTGGCTACACTGCTTCTTTTGTGTGTGGCTACACTGCTTCTTTTGTGTGTGGCTACACTGCTTCTTTTGTGTGTGGCTACACTGCTTCTTTTCGTACGCTGCTACACTGCTTACCAAAGATGATAATCACCATCGCATCATTTCAGAACTTCTAGCGCTTCATTTGATGCCGCTTTTGTGAGCACACCATGCAAAAATAATCGATGCATCCGGACAGGCTGGGTTGACTCTCCAAACAACTCATTATGGGAGCCCTAAATAGGACTTGAAGCATCGATGAAAAGTTCTTATTGTAAATTTGTGTTAGCCGTAACGAAATTTTCCTGCAATTTCAGTGCTCTGAAGTATACCATGAATTTATTCGCTTGTCTTTTCGGGTCTTGGGTAAAAGTTATTAAAAATTTGGTATAGATCATGAAGCATCTTAGTAAAGAAAACATTTAAACAGCTTTAACAGCTTTGCTTTCATTTGTCGTGCGCCAATCCAACATGAAAGTTTGAGGCCTTTTTCACTCGCCAATGTACTTCATGTTTTTTTCGTCTGGTTTTTCTGCATTAGAATTTAATAATTTTGATGATACTAATCTTGGTTATGTTTTGATTCATACAATCGTGATGTAATATCATTGAAATTTCATTATTGTGATCTATCGTAACACTAATTTAAATGATGAATATCGGTTGCAATGAAATGCAAATAATTGAATGAACAAATGATGAATATTGTAAAAATTAAAAGCAAATAATAAATTAAATAAACAATAAATATCGAAGACAATAAAAAACAAACAATAAAATAAACAATTAACCATGGACATCGATGATAATGAAAAATAAACAATAGAACAAAAAAAGAGTCAAAATACCGATAACATCGCGTTAAAAATTATTTGAAATTATTTTACTTCAAGGGCAAGCGCTTGAATTTCAGGTTTTCCAGTGTCAAATAATTTTGAAATTTATTTCTGCGTTTCCTTAATCATAAAGTTATTAAATTCTGATTTATTATTTTAATAAAAGGAACTTTTACCTAATTTTACCTACCTAACCTAACCAACCTAACTATTTGAGTTAATGTAGCAAGCATGCTGCATGTGTTGGACCAAGTTATCAAATTTTTTTCAATAAATAAAGCTTAAAAATCATGAGGGCTCAAAGCTCTGATTCCACTTATATTTGATATAACATTTCCATCCGAAATCAACTTCGGTATTTTTATCTTTCGTTGAACCTTTATTTGAAGTTGTGAGACCAAATAACACTTCGCTACAAGTTTAAGCTCTTCTGAAGGCTATGCAACACATGGACTGTTGCCTACAATGCAACATTTCTCATGAGGTACAATACTATTTCAGATGAACACATTGTTTCTTAATGCTTTTGTTCTTATCACGATGCTGATCTAGGAGCGCAAAAATGTAGTATAATAATATATTGATGTAATAACATATTGATGTAATGACATATTGATGTAATAACATATTGATGTAATGACATATTGATGTAATGACATATTGATGTAATGACATATTGATGTAATGACATATTGATGTAATGACATATTGATGTAATGACATATTGATGTAATAACATATTGATGTAATAACATATTGATGTAATGACATATTGATGTAATGACATATTGATGTAATGACATATTGATGTAATGACATATTGATGTAATAACATATTGATGTAATGACATATTGATGTAATGACATATTGATGTAATGACATATTGATTTAATGACATATTGATGTAATGACATATTGATGTAATGACATATTGATGTAATGACATATTTATGTAATAACATATTGATGTAATGACATATTGATGTAATGACATATTGATGTAATGACATATTGATGTAATGACATATTGATGTAATGACATATTGATGTAATGACATATTGATGTAATGACATATTGATGTAATGACATATTGATGTAATGACATATTGATGTAATAGTATATTGATGTAAAAACATATTGATGTAATGACATATTGATGTAATGACATATTGATGTAATGACATATTGATGTAATGACATATTGATGTAATAACATATTCATGTAATGACATATTGATGTAATAACATATTGATGTAATGACATATTGATGTAATGACATATTGATGTAATGACATATTGATGTAATGACATATTGATGTAATGACATATTGATGTAGTGACATATTGATGTAATGACATATTGATGTAATGACATATTGATGTAATGACATATTGATGTAATGACATATTGATGTAATAACATATTGATGTAATGACATATTGATGTAATAACATATTGATGTAATAACATATTGATGTAATAACATATTGATGTAATGACATATTGATGTAATAACATATTGATGTAATGACATATTGATGTAATGACATATTGATGTAATGACATATTGATGTAATGACATATTGATGTAATGACATATTGATGTAATGACATATTGATGTAATAACATATTGATGTAATGACATATTGATGTAATAACATATTGATGTAATAACATATTGATGTAATAGTATATTGATGTAATGACATATTGATGTAATAACATATTGATGTAATGACATATTGATGTAATGACATATTGATGTAATGACATATTGATGTAATAACATATTGATGTAATGACATATTGATGTAATGACATATTGATGTAATGACATATTGATGTAATGACATATTGATGTAATAACATATTGATGTAATGACATATTGATGTAATAACATATTGATGTAATGACATATTGATGTAATGACATATTGATGTAATGACATATTGATGTAATGACATATTGATGTAATGACATATTGATGTAGTGACATATTGATGTAATGACATATTGATGTAATGACATATTGATGTAATGACATATTGATGTAATGACATATTGATGTAATAACATATTGATGTAATAACATATTGATGTAATGACATATTGATGTAATGGCATATTGATGTAATGACATATTGATGTAATAACATATTGATGTAATGACATATTGATGTAATGACATATTGATGTAATGACATATTGATGTAATGACATATTGATGTAATAACATATTGATGTAATGACATATTGATGTAATGACATATTGATGTAATGACATATTGATGTAATGACATATTAATGTAATGACATATTGATGTAATGACATATTGATGTAATGACATATTGATGTAATAGTATATTGATGTAATGACATATTGATGTAATAGTATATTGATGTAATGACATATTGATGTAATGACATATTGATGTAATGACATATTGATGTAATGACATATTGATGTAATGACATATTGATGTAATTACATATTGATGTAATGACATATTGATGTAATGACATATTGATGTAATAGTATATTGATGTAATGACATATTGATGTAATGACATATTGATGTAATAACATATTGATGTAATGACATATTGATGTAATGACATATTGATGTAATGGCATATTGATGTAATGACATATTGATGTAATGACATATTGATGTAATGACATATTGATGTAATGACATATTGATGTAATAGTATATTGATGTAATAACATCTTGATGTAATGACATATTGATGTAATGGCATATTGATTTAATGACATATTGATGTAATGGCATATTGATGTAATGACATATTGATGTAATGACATATTGATGTAATGGCATATTGATGTAATGACATATTGATGTAATAACATATTGATGTAATGACATATGGATGTAATGGCATATTGATGTAATGACATATTGATGTAATAACATATTGATGTAATGACATATTGATGTAATGGCATATTGATGTAATGACATATTGATGTAATAACATATTGATGTAATGACATATTGATGTAATGACATATTGATGTAATGGCATATTGATGTAATGACATATTGATGTAATAACATATTGATGTAATGACATATTGATGTAATGACATATTGATGTAATGACATATTGATGTAATGACATATTGATGTAATGACATATTGATGTAATGACATATTGATGTAATAGTATATTGATGTAATGACATATTGATGTAATGACATATTGATGTAATAACATATTGATGTAATGACATATTGATGTAATAACATATTGATGTAATGACATATTGATGTAATGACATATTGATGTAATAACATATTGATGTAATGACATATTGATGTAATAACATATTGATGTAATGACATATTGATGTAATAGTATATTGATGTAATAACATATTGATGTAATGACATATTGATGTAATAACATATTGATGTAATGACATATTGATGTAATAACATATTGATGTAATGATATATTGATGTTATAATATATCAAAGAGGCAAGATGAGACCAAGGGAACGATATGTTTGTCTTGTGTTAAAGCCTTCAATCCTGTATTGTTTTGCCCTGAAATTGAAGCAAACTTCGCATCAGCGCTATTTATATTCGAATTTGCCCTTGGAAAGACATATGGTATTTAACCTTTGAAAATTTAATTGAATTGTTAACAGTGTTCTTTGACAAAAACAGGTAACATTTGCCCCTATTTCGTCCCTAATGAAGTAATTTAGATAGTAACATGCACAAAAATCTAAAATTTTATACAAAATGGTTTGAATGTGAATGTTATCTCTGTATCTCCTGTGGTAAATAAATTGTTTAAATTGTTTAAATTGAATGCACCCGTCAACAGAATGCCTATAATTAAACCAAAGAAAGACTATAGCCACATCAACAACAATAGCACGACGCACAGAGCGTCTTTTCATAAAAGGCCAGTCCATTTCCACAGCAGAACGAGCATCTGGAATTCCTATTTTATTCCCATTCCGATTCCCATCGCATTCCTAGCGATTCCAATCTCTCGTTGGGAAAGCTCCGCAGCAGCGGGCAAATCATCAGTGGAACATTGAACGAATCATTTTCTTGTCTCCAGCAACTGGGACTTTACTGAGCAGAAGCAGAAGAGATGATAGCTGTTGATTATTGTTTTACTTTATGCCAACAATGGTAATGTCAATTGGGAAAATTGGGTGGCCTAATGTATCGTGTTATCTATTTCTTGTGGAATTTTAATTGTCCTGGTTATAGTATTGAATACCTGTGAAATAGTTGTTATAGTACTGAATACTTGTGAAATAGTTGTTATGGTACTGAATACTTGTGAAATAGTTGTTATGGTACTGAATACTTGTGAAATAGTTGTTATGGTACTGAATACTTGTGAAATTGCTGTCTTGCCAAACAGTTTGTAAAACCTTGGAAGAACGTATACATAATTTGAATATTTTTTCGTATGTTTTCTTTTAACAAATATGAAAGAAATGAATATTTCTTTTCGAAAAAACAAAACGCAGTCAAGGCAACTGGCGCCATTGCCAGTTTCGATGGATCCACCTAAAATAACTGAAAAAATTTCTTATCGAATTGACATACTGAGTTTTTTATTCACAGTTCTTCAATGCTCTCACACCCAACACACCCCCACTTCAATGCTCTCACACCCAACACACCCCCACTTCAATGCTCTCACACACAACACACCCCCACTTCAATGCTCTCACACACAACACACCCCCACTTCAATGCTCTCACACACAACACACCCCCACTTCAATGCTCTCACACCCAACACACCCCACTTCAATGCTCTCACACCCAACACACCCCCACTTCAATGCTCTCACACCCAACACACCCCCACTTCAATGCTCTCACACCCAACACACCCCCACTTCAATGCTCTCACACACAACACACCCCCACTTCAATGCTCTCACACACAACACACCCCCACTTCAATGCTCTCACACCCAACACACTCCCACTTCAATGCTCTCACACCCAACACACCCCCACTTCAATGCTCTCACACCCAACACACCCCCACTTCAATGCTCTCACACCCAACACACCCCCACTTCAATGCTCTCACACCCAACACACCCCACTTCAATGCTCTCACACCCAACACACCCCACTTCAATGCTCTCACACCCAACACACCCCACTTCAATGCTCTCACACCCAACACACCCCACTTCAATGCTCTCACACCCAACACACCCCACTTCAATGCTCTCACACCCAACACACCCCACTTCAATGCTCTCACACCCAACACACCCCCACTTCAATGCTCTCACACCCAACACACCCCCACTTCAATGCTCTCACACCCAACACACCCCACTTCAATGCTCTCACACCCAACACACCCCACTTCAATGCTCTCACACCCAACACACCCCACTTCAATGCTCTCACACCCAACACACCCCCACTTCAATGCTCTCACACCCAACACACCCCCACTTCAATGCTCTCACACCCAACACACCCCACTTCAATGCTCTCACACCCAACACACCCCACTTCAATGCTCTCACACACAACACACCCCCACTTCAATGCTCTCACACACAACACACCCCCACTTCAATGCTCTCACACCCAACACACTCCCACTTCAATGCTCTCACACCCAACACACCCCCACTTCAATGCTCTCACACCCAACACACCCCCACTTCAATGCTCTCACACCCAACACACCCCACTTCAATGCTCTCACACCCAACACACCCCCACTTCAATGCTCTCACACCCAACACACCCCCACTTCAATGCTCTCACACCCAACACACCCCACTTCAATGCTCTCACACCCAACACACCCCACTTCAATGCTCTCACACCCAACACACCCCACTTCAATGCTCTCACACCCAACACACCCCACTTCAATGCTCTCACACCCAACACACCCCCACTTCAATGCTCTCACACCCAACACACCCCACTTCAATGCTCTCACACCCAACACACCCCCACTTCAATGCTCTCACACCCAACACACCCCCACTTCAATGCTCTCACACCCAACACACCCCCACTTCAATGCTCTCACACCCAACACACCCCACTTCAATGCTCTCACACCCAACACACCCCCACTTCAATGCTCTCACACCCAACACACCCCACTTCAATGCTCTCACACCCAACACACCCCCACTTCAATGCTCTCACACCCAACACACCCCCACTTCAATGCTCTCACACCCAACACACCCCCACTTCAATGCTCTCACACCCAACACACCCCCACTTCAATGCTCTCACACCCAACACACCCCCACTTCAATGCTCTCACACCCAACACACCCCCACTTCAATGCTCTCACACCCAACACACCCCCACTTCAATGCTCTCACACCCAACACACCCCCACTTCAATGCTCTCACACCCAACACACCCCCACTTCAATGCTCTCACACCCAACACACCCCCACTTCAATGCTCTCACACCCAACACACCCCCACTTCAATGCTCTCACACCCAACACACCCCCACTTCAATGCTCTCACACCCAACACACCCCCACTTCAATGCTCTCACACCCAACACACCCCCACTTCAATGCTCTCACACCCAACACACCCCCACTTCAATGCTCTCACACCCAACACACCCCCACTTCAATGCTCTCACACCCAACACACCCCCACTTCAATGCTCTCACACCCAACACACCCCCACTTCAATGCTCTCACACCCAACACACCCCACTTCAATGCTCTCACACCCAACACACCCCACTTCAATGCTCTCACACCCAACACACCCCACTTCAATGCTCTCACACCCAACACACCCCACTTCAATGCTCTCACACCCAACACACCCCCACTTCAATGCTCTCACACCCAACACACCCCACTTCAATGCTCTCACACCCAACACACCCCACTTCAATGCTCTCACACCCAACACACCCCCACTTCAATGCTCTCACACCCAACACACCCCACTTCAATGCTCTCACACCCAACACACCCCACTTCAATGCTCTCACACCCAACACACCCCACTTCAATGCTCTCACACCCAACACACCCCACTTCAATGCTCTCACACCCAACACACCCCCACTTCAATGCTCTCACACCCAACACACCCCCACTTCAATGCTCTCACACCCAACACACCCCCACTTCAATGCTCTCACACCCAACACACCCCCACTTCAATGCTCTCACACCCAACACACCCCACTTCAATGCTCTCACACCCAACACACCCCCACTTCAATGCTCTCACACCCAACACACCCCCACTTCAATGCTCTCACACCCAACACACCCCCACTTCAATGCTCTCACACCCAACACACCCCACTTCAATGCTCTCACACCCAACACACCCCACTTCAATGCTCTCACACCCAACACACCCCCACTTCAATGCTCTCACACCCAACACACCCCCACTTCAATGCTCTCACACCCAACACACCCCACTTCAATGCTCTCACACCCAACACACCCCCACTTCAATGCTCTCACACCCAACACACCCCCACTTCAATGCTCTCACACCCAACACACCCCACTTCAATGCTCTCACACCCAACACACCCCCACTTCAATGCTCTCACACCCAACACACCCCACTTCAATGCTCTCACACCCAACACACCCCACTTCAATGCTCTCACACCCAACACACCCCCACTTCAATGCTCTCACACCCAACACACCCCCACTTCAATGCTCTCACACCCAACACACCCCCACTTCAATGCTCTCACACCCAACACACCCCCACTTCAATGCTCTCACACCCAACACACCCCACTTCAATGCTCTCACACCCAACACACCCCCACTTCAATGCTCTCACACCCAACACACCCCCACTTCAATGCTCTCACACCCAACACACCCCCACTTCAATGCTCTCACACCCAACACACCCCCACTTCAATGCTCTCACACCCAACACACCCCCACTTCAATGCTCTCACACCCAACACACCCCCACTTCAATGCTCTCACACCCAACACACCCCCACTTCAATGCTCTCACACCCAACACACCCCACTTCAATGCTCTCACACCCAACACACCCCCACTTCAATGCTCTCACACCCAACACACCCCCACTTCAATGCTCTCACACCCAACACACCCCCACTTCAATGCTCTCACACACAACACACCCCCACTTCAATGCTCTCACACCCAACACACCCCCACTTCAATGCTCTCACACCCAACACACCCCCACTTCAATGCTCTCACACCCAACACACCCCCACTTCAATGCTCTCACACCCAACACACCCCCACTTCAATGCTCTCACACCCAACACACCCCCACTTCAATGCTCTCACACACAACACACCCCCACTTCAATGCTCTCACACACAACACACCCCCACTTCAATGCTCTCACACCCAACACACCCCCACTTCAATGCTCTCACACCCAACACACCCCCACTTCAATGCTCTCACACCCAACACACCCCCACTTCAATGCTCTCACACCCAACACACCCCCACTTCAATGCTCTCACACCCAACACCCCCCACTTCAATGCTCTCACACCCAACACACCCCCACTTCAATGCTCTCACACACAACACACCCCCACTTCAATGCTCTCACACACAACACACCCCCCCTTCAATGCTCTCACACACAACACACCCCCCCTTCAATGCTCTCACACACAACACACCCCCACTTCAATGCTCTCACACCCAACACACCCCCCACTTCAATGCTCTCACACACAACACACCCCCACTTCAATGCTCTCACACCCAACACACCCCCACTTCAATGCTCTCACACACAACACACCCCCCCTTCAATGCTCTCACACCCAACACACCCCCACTTCAATGCTCTCACACACAACACACCCCCCCTTCAATGCTCTCACACACAACACACCCCCCCTTCAATGCTCTCACACACAACACACCCCCACTTCAATGCTCTCACACACAACACACCCCCACTTCAATGCTCTCACACACAACACACCCCCACTTCAATGCTCTCACACCCAACACACCCCCACTTCAATGCTCTCACACACAACACACCCCCACTTCAATGCTCTCACACACAACACACCCCCCCTTCAATGCTCTCACACCCAACACACCCCCACTTCAATGCTCTCACACACAACACACCCCCCCTTCAATGCTCTCACACCCAACACACCCCCACTTCAATGCTCTCACACACAACACACCCCCACTTCAATGCTCTCACACCCAACACACCCCCCCTTCAATGCTCTCACACACAACACACCCCCACTTCAATGCTCTCACACACAACACACCCCCACTTCAATGCTCTCACACACAACACACCCCCACTTCAATGCTCTCACACACAACACACCCCCACTTCAATGCTCTCACACACAACACACCCCCACATCAATGCTCTCACACACAACACACCCCCCCTTCAATGCTCTCACACCCAACACACCCCCACTTCAATGCTCTCACACACAACACACCCCCACTTCAATGCTCTCACACACAACACACCCCCCACTTCAATGCTCTCACACCCAACACACCCCCACTTCAATGCTCTCACACACAACACACCCCCACTTCAATGCTCTCACACACAACACACCCCCCCTTCAATGCTCTCACACCCAACACACCCCCACTTCAATGCTCTCACACCCAACACACCCCCACTTCAATGCTCTCACACACAACACACCCCCACTTCAATGCTCTCACACCCAACACACCCCCACTTCAATGCTCTCACACCCAACACACCCCCACTTCAATGCTCTCACACACAACACCTCAATGCTCTCACACCCAACACACCCCCACTTCAATGCTCTCACACACAACACCTCAATGCTCTCACACCCAACACACCCCCACTTCAATGCTCTCACACACAACACCTCAATGCTCTCACACCCAACACACCCCCACTTCAATGCTCTCACACACAACACCTCAATGCTCTCACACCCAACACACCCCACTTCAATGCTCTCACACACAACACCTCAATGCTCTCACACCCAACACACCCCACTTCAATGCTCTCACACACAACACCTCAATGCTCTCACACCCAACACACCCCACTTCAATGCTCTCACACACAACACCTCAATGCTCTCACACCCAACACACCCCCACTTCAATGCTCTCACACACAACACCTCAATGCTCTCACACCCAACACACCCCACTTCAATGCTCTCACACCCAACACACCCCACTTCAATGCTCTCACACACAACACCTCAATGCTCTCACACCCAACACACCCCACTTCAATGCTCTCACACACAACACCTCAATGCTCTCACACCCAACACACCCCCACTTCAATGCTCTCACACCCAACACACCCCCACTTCAATGCTCTCACACACAACACACCCCCACTTCAATGCTCTCACACCCAACACACCCCCACTTCAATGCTCTCACACCCAACACACCCCCACTTCAATGCTCTCACACACAACACCTCAATGCTCTCACACCCAACACACCCCCACTTCAATGCTCTCACACACAACACCTCAATGCTCTCACACCCAACACACCCCCACTTCAATGCTCTCACACCCAACACACCCCCACTTCAATGCTCTCACACACAACACACCCCCACTTCAATGCTCTCACACACAACACACCCCCCCTTCAATGCTCTCACACACAACACACCCCCACTTCTATGCTCTCACACACAACACACCCCCCTTCAATGCTCTCACACCCAACACACCCCCACTTCAATGCTCTCACACCCAACACACCCCCACTTCAATGCTCTCACACACAACACACCCCCACTTCAATGCTCTCACACCCAACACACCCCCACTTCAATGCTCTCACACCCAACACACCCCCACTTCAATGCTCTCACACACAACACCTCAATGCTCTCACACCCAACACACCCCCACTTCAATGCTCTCACACACAACACCTCAATGCTCTCACACCCAACACACCCCCACTTCAATGCTCTCACACACAACACCTCAATGCTCTCACACCCAACACACCCCCACTTCAATGCTCTCACACACAACACCTCAATGCTCTCACACCCAACACACCCCACTTCAATGCTCTCACACACAACACCTCAATGCTCTCACACCCAACACACCCCACTTCAATGCTCTCACACACAACACCTCAATGCTCTCACACCCAACACACCCCACTTCAATGCTCTCACACACAACACCTCAATGCTCTCACACCCAACACACCCCCACTTCAATGCTCTCACACACAACACCTCAATGCTCTCACACCCAACACACCCCACTTCAATGCTCTCACACCCAACACACCCCACTTCAATGCTCTCACACACAACACCTCAATGCTCTCACACCCAACACACCCCACTTCAATGCTCTCACACACAACACCTCAATGCTCTCACACCCAACACACCCCCACTTCAATGCTCTCACACCCAACACACCCCCACTTCAATGCTCTCACACACAACACACCCCCACTTCAATGCTCTCACACCCAACACACCCCCACTTCAATGCTCTCACACCCAACACACCCCCACTTCAATGCTCTCACACACAACACCTCAATGCTCTCACACCCAACACACCCCCACTTCAATGCTCTCACACACAACACCTCAATGCTCTCACACCCAACACACCCCCACTTCAATGCTCTCACACCCAACACACCCCCACTTCAATGCTCTCACACACAACACACCCCCACTTCAATGCTCTCACACCCAACACACCCCCACTTCAATGCTCTCACACCCAACACACCCCCACTTCAATGCTCTCACACCCAACACACCCCCACTTCAATGCTCTCACACCCAACACACACCCACTTCAATGCTCTCACACACAACACACCCCCACTTCAACGCTCTCACACCCAACACACCCCCACTTCAATGCTCTCACACACAACACACCCCCACTTCAATGCTCTCACACCCAACACACACCCACTTCAATGCTCTCACACCCAACACACCCCCACTTCAATGCTCTCACACCCAACACACCCCCACTTCAATGCTCTCACACCCAACACACCCCACTTCAATGCTCTCACACCCAACACACCCCCACTTCAATGCTCTCACACCCAACACACCCCCACTTCAATGCTCTCACACCCAACACACCCCACTTCAATGCTCTCACACCCAACACACCCCCACTTCAATGCTCTCACACCCAACACACCCCCACTTCAATGCTCTCACACCCAACACACCCCCACTTCAATGCTCTCACACCCAACACACCCCCACTTCAATGCTCTCACACCCAACACACCCCACTTCAATGCTCTCACACCCAACACACCCCCACTTCAATGCTCTCACACACAACACACCCCCACTTCAATGCTCTCACACCCAACACACCCCACTTCAATGCTCTCACACCCAACACACCCCCACTTCAATGCTCTCACACCCAACACACCCCCACTTCAATGCTCTCACACCCAACACACCCCAAGAGAAAAAATGCGACTTGAGAGACAAATTATGAAAATGATTATGAACATGTTTATACAAATTACGAAAATTATGAAAATTCCGCCTAGGATTTTGCTGCTCAAAATATTCTCGTTTATTCAGAGATGAGAAAAATTCTGAAAGATTTTGCTGAGCGATGCAGCAGCAGGTGCAAGGGCTTTTAACTTTTCGAAAAGTTGGGAATATTGGAAAAATTTGCGTATCATTATGTTGTCGAAGTTGAGTACAACATTTGAGCAATAAGAGCTTACATGAAGTGGTGATGTTGACCTTGTCTCACAAGATGTGAGCGCTTTTTTTTTAACGCAGTAAACTTCTTTTAGGTTTTTATTTTTATAGGTTTTATAGGTTTTTATAGGTTTTTTATAGGTGATGTTGACTTTGTCTCACAAGATGTGAGAGTTTTTTTTTAACGCAGTAAACTTCTTTTAGGTTTTCTGTGGCGAGATGCCTTCAGTGTGGGTGTTAAGTCTGTATAGTTTTTATTTTTGTGGCTTAAAGTCGTGGTAATTTCGAGTGTATTTTCTTCTGACTCTTGAACCACGGAATTCTGTGCGTGCGTAAAGTATTATAAGATGTTCCATTCTTTCACGGTACCGTTAAACGTCTGCAAATGCCGAATATTTCCTTATAAAACATCTGCAAATGCCGGATAAATGCTCAATAAAACATCTGCAAATGCCGGATAAATGCTCAATAAAACATCTGCAAATGCCGGATAAATGCTCAATAAAACATCTGCAAATGCTGGATAAATGCTTAATAAAACATCTGCAAATGCCGGATAAATGCTTAATAAAACATCTGCAAATGCCGGATAAATGCTTAATAAAACATCTGCAAATGCCGAAGAAAAAAGGGATAAAAGTTAAAAAAACTAGCTTCAGTGTGAGGGACATTTTTAAACGCAGTCTTTGTTAATGATGCTCATTTGTGCATGAAAATAAAATGAGAAAAAAGTTGTAGATAACATAGAAACCTATGAAAAATCTGCCTTACTTATTGATCATTAATTTTTAAAATCAATAGCTTCAAACATCATTACTTTTTTAAATACCGCCAACCATTTGAAAACCTGCAAAATCATGAACTTATGACAATAAACACGTATTCCAAAATAAGATATAAACAGAAAGGTAAACTTCTAACATCACAGCCGTTGCGCACCAAAACTCAAATATTTCCGTCCCAAGCAAACGGGACAAAACCTGAAAAAAACTCAGCCCGAAGCCACAGCAGCGCGCGGCCGACGCGGTCTTTGGCTGCTGCAGAAAATGAGAAGCGACCGCAAATCTGCGCGTTTGATCAACGAATGCGAGAGGTCTGGTTGCCCTTTTTTGTTGAGGATGAACTTGTGTGAACATCTCTGGTTTTGGCTGGTCAGACGAACGCTGAAGTGCCGTAATGTTGAGGCAATGTTGGGGCTGGCATGTGAGGCAATATTGATGCAATGTTGAGACAATGTTGAGGCAATGTTGAGGCTGGCATGTAGGCAATTTTGAGGCTGACATGTGAGGTAATGTTGAGGCTGACATGTGAGGCAATGTTGAGTCTGGCAAATGAGGCAATGTTGAGGCTGGCCTTGTAGGCAATTTTGAGGCTGACATGTGAGGTAATGTTGAGGCTGACATGTGAGGCAATGTTGAAGCTGGCATGTAAGGCAATAATGAGGCTGGCATGTGAGGCAATGTTGAGGCTGGATGGCATGTGTCACTGGAGATAAGCTGTGTTGTACGAATACGTTCACCTATGTATATGTATTATTATTTACACATCTACGTATTTGAGAATAATACTAATGAAATATATATATACAAACAACGACGTACATCATACGTCTCTGTGAACGTAAATATATGTAAATATCGGAACGTATTTCACATTATCAACCTTTTGCTATTCGCGACTTTAAACTTGAAATTGATGAGAGGACAAGGCCACTCAAAGTCACAATTTCTATGATTGGTTACAATTGAGGTGGAGAATAAAGTATAAAAAATGATTCAAGTTAATACAAGCTAACGCACATATTTAAGAGCTCTCGAACGTTGATTAATGACAAAAATACAGCCTAATACATATACATGTATGCAATATGCATACTGAGTAGTTGCTAAATATATATATCTTTTAAAATTTCAATATTTTTTAATACATGAAATAAGAGATTATAACATAGAATGTCCGAAAGATCAGATTTCAAAGTTTTCATAAGTATCTGGTACACCCTCCAAATAAGCATAAACATCAAGGGTGCAGGAGAGAAGATCATTGTAACCAGCAAACACGGCACAACTGACTCCTCAACAGCGCAAGTTCATCATCGAAGAAATGGCGGAAATTGGATCCATCGTCGGGACTCGGAGGAAATTCTTCTTGAAATAACCATTCAAACCTAACAAAATAACCATTCAAACCTAACAAAATAACCATTCAAACCTAACAAAATAACCATTCAAACCTAACAAAATAACCATTCAAACCTAACAAAATAACCATTCAAACCTAACAAAATAAGAATTCAGAGGAATTTCCAAAAGCGAAAAGCACGCAAAAGAAATTTTGCGTGCTCGGATCGCGGATTTAAAAGTTGAAATAAAATTAGAAATCGACTTCTCAAGTGAGCGCGAATTTAACAATCGGCGGAAAATAAGTCCCCAAAATAGCGTGTTCAACTCTTGATATTAAAATAAAAACGTCGTAAAAAACAGAATCTTCGCGCACAGCTCAGGAATCCATGACTCGCGCGAGAGAAAAATTCAATATTTCTGTCAATAAATTCAATTTCTGTCAATATCGGACAATGAATTTGTGGCTCGACCGAAAACATCAAAAACGCACGTGTAACTCGCGAGTTTTAAATCCAAGAAAAAATTCATATTTTAAACCAACACAACAACTCGCAAATTTAACACTCGCCAGAATACAAAACTCTACTCGTGTAAACTAAAGAAAACAATGCTCTGCCAGTGTGAACAGCAGAAAACAATACAATACCCGTTTAAACAGTAGAAAACAATACTGTGCCCGTGGAAACAGCAGAAAACAAAACTGTGCCAGTGTAAACAGCAGAAAACAATACTGTGCCCGTGGAAACAGCAGAAAACAATACAATACCCGTTTAAACAGTAGAAAACAATACTGTGCCCGTGGAAACAGCAGAAAACAATACAGTACCCGTTTAAACAGCAGAAAACAATACTGTGCCAGTGTAAACAGCAGAAAACAATACTGTGCCCGTGCAAACAGCAGAAAACAATACATTAGCCGTTTAAAAAGCAGAAAACAATACTGTGCCCGTGGAAACAGCACAAAACAATACTGTGCCAGTGTAAACAGCAGAAAACAATACTGTGCCAGTGTAAACAGCAGAAAACAATACTGTGCCCGTGCAAACAGCAGAAAACAATACATTACCCGTTTAAAAAGCAGAAAACAATACTGTGCCCGTTTAAACAGCACAAAACAATACTGTGCCAGTTTAAACAGCAGAAAACAATACTGTGTCAGTGTAAACAGCAGAAAACAATACTGTGCCCGTGGAAACAGCAGAAAACAATACTGTGCCAGTGTAAACAACAGAAAACAATACTGTGCCCGTGGAAACAGCAGAAAATAATACTGTGCCAGTGTAAACAGCAGAAAACAATACTGTGCCAGTGTAAACAGCAGAAAACAATACTGTGCCAGTGTAAACAGCAGAAAACAATACTGTGCCAGTGTAAACAGCAGAAAACAATACTGTGCCCGTGGAAACAGCAGAAAACAATACTGTGCCAGTGTAAACAGCAGAAAACAATACTATGCCAGTGTAAACAGCAGAAAACAATACTGTGCCAGTGTAAACAGCAGAAAACAATACTGTGCCAGTGTAAACAGCAGAAAACAATACTGTGCCCGTGGAAACAGCAGAAAACAATACAATACCCGTTTAAACAGTAGAAAACAATACTGTGCCCGTGGAAACAGCAGAAAACAAAACTGTGCCAGTGTAAACAGCAGAAAACAATACTGTGCCCGTGGAAACAGCAGAAAACAATACAGTACCCGTTTAAACAGCAGAAAACAATACTGTGCCAGTGTAAACAGCAGAAAACAATACTGTGCCCGTGCAAACAGCAGAAAACAATACATTACCCGTTTAAAAAGCAGAAAAAAATA
Source organism: Morinoia aosen (assembly GCA_030386875.1). NCBI lineage: Eukaryota > Metazoa > Arthropoda > Malacostraca > Amphipoda > Talitridae > Morinoia > Morinoia aosen. The sequence continues at coordinate 39,141,284 of CM059556.1, forward strand.
CTGTGCCCGTTTAAACAGCACAAAACAATACTGTGCCAGTGTAAACAGCAGAAAACAATACTGTGCCAGTGTAAACAGCAGAAAACAATACTGTGCCCGTTTAAACAGCACAAAACAATACTGTGCCAAAGTAAACAGCAGAAAACAATACTGTGCCTGTGGAAACAGCAGAAAACAATACTGTGCCAGTGTAAACAGCAGAAAACAATAGTGTGCCAGTGTAAACAGCAGAAAACAATACTGTGCCAGTGTAAACAGCAGAAAACAATACTGTGCCAGTGTAAACAGCAGAAAACAATACTGTGCCCGTTGAAACAGCAGAAAACAATACTGTGCTAGTGTAAACAGCAGAAAACAATACTGTGCCCGTGGAAACAGCAGAAAACAATACTGTGCCAGTGTAAACAGCAGAAAACAATACTGTGTCAGTGTAAACAGCAGAAAACAATACTGTGCCCGAGGAAACAGCAGAAAACAATACTGTGCCAGTGTAAACAGCAAAAAACAATACTGTGTCAGTGTAAACAGCAGAAAACAATACTGTGCCCGAGGAAACAGCAGAAAATAATACTGTGCCAGTTTAAGCAGCAGAAAACAATACTGTGCCCGTGGAAACAGCAGAAAACAATACTGTGCCAGTGTAAACAGCAGAAAACAATACTGTGCCAGTGTAAACAGCAGAAAACAATACTGTGCCCGTGGAAACAGCAGAAAACAATATAGTACCCGTTTAAAAAGCAGAAAACAATACTGTGCTTGTTTAAACAGCACAAAACAATACTGTGCCAGTGTAAACAGCAGAAAACAATACTGTGCCCGTGGAAACAGCAGAAAACAATACAGTACCCGTTTAAAAAGCAGAAAACAATACTGTACCCGTGTAAACAGCACAAAACAATACTGTGCCAGTGAAAACACCGAAAAACAAAACTATGTTAGTGTGAACAGCAGAACACAAAACTCTACTGGTGTAAACAAAAAAATTGCAAACTGAGATAAATTTGCTCTGTAAACTCAGCCTCTGGATAACGAAACGGTAGTTCGGAAGAGCTTCTATAGAATCCGACAAGCAGCTTCCTAATTAAAATTCCTAAAAACACTTCTTTCCATCGCCGAACCAGGCGCTAAATTAATAACATTGTGAGAACCTCCACCTCTTGTGTCGCTGAGAAGTCTGCGTAATTTGCTGACTTTGATGGTTTCCGAAATTACGTTAGAAACCAGTGTTATAATTGCTCTAAAACCGGTGTCGTAATTGCTGAGAAACCGGTGTTGTAATTGCATTAGAGACCGGTATCATAGTTGCTGAGAAACCGGTATCGTAACTGCTGAGAAACCGGTGTCGTAATTGCTGAGAAACCGGTGTCATAATTGCTCTAAAACCGGTATCGTAATTGCTGAGAAACCGGTGTCGTAACTGCTGAGAAACCGGTGTCGTAACTACTGAGAAACTGGTGTCGTAATTGCTGAGAAACCGGTGTCGTAATTGCTGAGAAACCGGTGTCATAATTGCTCTAAAACCGGTATCGTAATTGCTGAGAAACTGGTGTCGTAATTGCTGAGAAACCGGTGTCGTAACTGCTGAGAAACCGGTGTCGTAACTGCTGAGAAACTGGTGTCGTAATTGCTGAGAAACCGGTGTTGTAATTGCTGAGAAACCGGTGTCGTAACTGCTGAGAAACCGGTGTCGTAACTGCTGAGAAACTGGAGTCGTAATTGCTGAGAAACCGGTGTTGTAATTGCTGAGAAACCGGTGTCGTAATTGCTGGGAAACCGGTGTCGTAACTGCTGAGAAACCGGTGTTGTAATTGCTGGGAAACCGGTGTCGTAATTGCTGGGAAACCGGTGTCGTAACTGCTGAGAAACCGGTGTTGTAATTGCTGGGAAACCGGTGTCGTAATTGCTATGATTCGCCGTTATTATACTCTGTGAAAGACAATTTCATATCAGCGAAGAGACCGTTCTATCAATGCTAAGAAACCAATCTCATAATTACTTGAAAACCGACCTGGAAACTGCTTAGAAAACAGTTTCATAATTGCTGAAAACGACATCATAAAGGAGGAGAACTTTGAATTTTCACTATCATACTTAAGAACTTGTATCATAATTGCTGAAAACGACATCATAAAGGAAGAAAACTCGGAATTTTCACTATCAAACTTAAGAACTTGTATCATAATTGCTGAAAACGACATCAGAAAGGAGGAAAACTCGGAATTCTTACTATCATACTTAAGAACTTGTATCATAATTGCTGAAAACGACATCATAAAGGAGGAAAACTCGGAATTTTCACTATCATACTTAAGAACTTGTATCATAATTGCTGAAAATGACATCATAAAGGAGGAAAACTCGGAATTCTTACTATCATACTTAAGAACTTGTATCATAATTGCTGAAAACGACATCATAAAGGAGAAAAACTCGGAATTTTCACAATCATACTTAAGAACTTGTATCATAATTGCTGAAAACGACATCATAAAGGAGGAAAACTCGGAATTTTCACTATCATACGTAAGAACTGGTGTCATAATTGCTGAAAACGACATCATCGGAAATCGGAATTCTCACTATCATACTTAAGAACTGGTATCATAATTGCTGAAAACGACATCATAAAGGAGGAGAAATCGGAAGTTTCACTATCATACTTAAGAACTGGTATCATAATTGCTGAGAAACTAGTCTCCTGAATGCTTGGAAATTGATCTCACAGCGAAAATCTTATGAATAAGCTCTATAGTTGGCCAAAAACTCATAAAAATAATCTATCCCTCTATAATAAAACGCCGAGCGTCTCATTTTATCGGTATCATACAGGGGGCCTTCAAAAAATGTCCCTTCTTTTTTTATTCGTCATTATTTAGTAAATATCAAACATAGAGATTTCTACTTAGTCTCATTTTAAGGGAAAAATTACCCTTTTTGATTTCTGTGCAAAATTTTTTTATATTTTTAATTCATTTAGGCACAGTTATAGCGAAATTAAAGGCAACTTTTTTGTCTTTCCGCTAGAAAGGTTCAAGCACAATTTTTAAGTTTTTGTGCTAAACGTTGATTTAACGTTGAATGGTGGAATGAAAACGTTGAATGGTTGAATAAAAACGTTGAATGGTTTCTCTGAAGCTCTAAGTTTCATAGAATGGCTTAACAATGAAGACTCGTTGTTCGTTTGTTAACTGCTTGGGTAAAGAAGTTATTATACCAAGTATTTCAACCGAGAATACCGAGAACCGAGTACTTCAACTTGGTTGAACACAAATACCGAGAACCGAGTTCTTCACCTCGGATGAATAAAAATCCTTGTTTTTCAAAATTTGAATCAATTAACGCAAAATTTTAATTTTCTAATGTCTAATTTACATGAGCACGCGTTGACGTTCGTGAATGGTGACGTCGTTAAACATGTGGATCTACTACATAAATGTTTCTACACTCCTGTATCCTAACTATGACGTGTGTTCTGCTATACATGTAAGACTGAAAGCATGTGTGCAAAACTAACTTATACTTACATAAATATTTTTAAATGTATACTTACCTAAATATTTTTAAATGTATACTTACATAAATATTTTTAAATGTATACTAACACAAATATTTTTAAACGAGCGGCCGTAGCAGCCGTACAAGTACGACTCACGGTGTAATTATGCCTCTAACACTCGTGGTAATATCTACAAAATATCTACGTCGTAATATCTACACTTTTTAACGTTATAACTATACAAATAATATTCGCCGGAATACCTACTTATTTTAAGATGACTAACTGTAACATATATACCGGTACGACAGAAGCTATAACTATCCATGTAACACCCCCACAAAAAAATATCCGTATATAATTCATCAACGTTCATCAATAGTACCTGTGCGAGTAATATCAACCGTGTAACTACGCATGAAAAACTCACCGTCTATTTTGACGATACAGCCCGTAACAAAACACATGTACGTAAAATTACTGACCTTCAGCTGTCTGTAGCATCAGCTAAACATCTCCGTAGCAACATTTGCAAAACATCCCCGTAACAACATTTGTAAAACATTCCCGTAACAGCATTTGCAAAACATTTCCGAAACAATATTTACAAAACATCCCCGTAACAACATTTGCAAAACATCCCGTAACAACTGTCATGCCTTTCTCCGTCTTTAAGTCATTTCGGTTTTAGCCCATCATTTTAAATGAACAGTTTCTCATTTGACTGTCCCGAAAGTTCCAGAAGGAATTCGTGATTTTGAAATGAGCGATATTAGGTCAATAACTTAATCGTATCAGCAAAGTTAATCGTTAATGTCACTAAATGTCGATTTATGAAGTCGATAATAACTTTATTTAAAATAAGAATAAAAAACTCCGATACTTATCAAACGTTCTAGTTCTGTTCGCGTATGTAGAATTAATTGCTGAAGTTCTCTGAAAATCTTGATTCTAAGTCTGTGGGCTGCGCATTCTAGGGTTTTAACCACGGATCTGGGTTTTTATCTGTCTCCTGGGGTATACAGCCACGACTTGTGTGGGCAAAACAATTAATTTCAAGGAGCTAAAATGATTGTACAATTTGGTAACCTCGAAAACAATAGAAAAGTGTAAGAAAATTTATTCATTTACGCCCTTTTCGCTGATCTGGGTTTTTTCCTTTAGCGTATGCTGGGGTTTTCTGGTAACATTCTTATTTGGCGTCCCCTGTGGAATAGCTTCCACGTCACTGTAGCAGAAGCTCTTCCGAGAGCAAGGTGTGACATTTCGTGCTCAGGCGCCCTTCTAATTTCTCTTGTGCCTGCGCATTAAATGTGTTTAATCCTTTTTTAAGTGATGATCGAACTTAATATAAATTAAGGAACTGCAGTGAAAGTGTGCCTTATATCTGTAAGAACGGTAAATAGCCATTCTACCTTTGCGTGTGTCAGGTTTTCAAATGTGTGCTTCGGTAGCTTCAGAATGTTTTCACTGTGCGTTTTGTCTTGTTCAAGTGATTTTTTATTAATACAGTTCTATCATTTTAATTTTGATTGTGCGTACTGTTATCTTACATGCGCTTGCGTACTGTAAAACTTCTGTTGTATCGGGAAAAATTATTGGGTTTAGGTTTGCACTCATCAGATTATATCTTGAATGAATGATCAGCCACTCATGAAGTGTATTTTTAGTTCTCTGTAAGTTTTGACCACTGAGTCTCAAAATCATTTGTATGATCGAAGAAGTGCGTTATTTATTGAAGGGGCCGAGATGCTTTAATTTGTAGAGTTATGATAGCATTTGATTCTCTTGTGCATTTACGAGTCATCTATATGCAGGTGTCGTGTATTACTGCGCCTCGAGCGCCATATAAAAAAATGGCCGACCTTGAGCCCTTTCGTGTCTTTGTAAAGTTAAGCCTAGTCTGGTTTGTAAATCTCGTGTGCGTTTGATAACAATTTAATGTGATTTCTTTTACTTTACAGGCAATGTAAAACGTGATGATTAGGTTAGGGTATGTGTCATAGCGGAGGTCTCGCATATAAAGATGTAAGTATTTTTAAGTGTAAGACGTACCACCTTGTTTTCCGTCGTGTCAAGTGATCTAAGCTCTAGTAATAAATCGAAGTCGATTAGAAACTTCTTATTTAATTTTACATTTGTTTTCTCGCAGTGCTTCTTATTTTTCTTGAAATCTGCGTTGTTTTCGAAACTGTTTAAATCGCAGAGGCATTGATCGCCTTTGTGAACTTGAATATCGGGAATTAGCGCTCCTCGTTGAAAACTATGGCTACTCTGTAAAGTTGCTGTCCTTATCGGTAGAGTATTTTTTATGAAATAATTTCGTAGTTGAGTAGAGTTTCTCTTTTGTATCGTTCGGGCCCCCAAAATTAAGGTGATGTTTTTAGCCCTTTTTAGGTATTTCATTTGTTCACGATAGAATTCATGAGAAATATTTTATAAATATACATACATTGATTAGGTTTTCGATTCCCCCTCTTTTTCTGTCTATTACGGAAAGTTTGCGTATCGTGTAACTCATAGCTTTGTTTTGTTGCTTTCGTCTCTATGACTCAACTTTTTAAGCCGTTTATCTCTTACTGAGAAGTCCATGATTGAACTTGTGTGCAACCTAAATTTCACACCCTTTCGATGTCATTATAATCTAATCTTTACTGAGTACGTGAGTAAAAATTGCAGCAATTGGGTGAAAAATCCTGACTTTGAAAGTAATAATATAATGGTGGCTCTATTATGAAATGGCTTACCTTGCTTCCGTCTCGTTTCTTTCAAATTTGTGTGAACATTTTGTTGTGACTACGACTCAGCATTCCGGTGCTGTTTCAACGATTCAAACCACTTCGAGGAAATATTGTATCTAATTGGAATCAGTGCTCCAAGGAAAAGTTCCGAGCCGAAGCCTAGGTAGTGCCTCCATTTGTAGAACTAAATAACTCTTGTTTTTTACAGTGACGTATTCAACCGCGCCCAATACAACCTCCTTCTTCTTCCGGTGTTTTTCTTACCTGGCGAAGGGGAATAAGGGCGCGACAGTCAATCTTTGTTGTGGGGTGGCATACTCCCGAGACCTCTGCTGACACACAGCTGCATCGCTCCTAAACGAAGTAAGTGCCATTAGACTTCGCGGCGTAGGGGCCGTTATTAATAATTATGGATTCGGATAGACCACGGCAGGACTCAAGAGTCGTGCGGCTTGATCGAATGACTCGTTTTCAGGAAATAATTATATCAAAATTGTCAAGCGCCAGACGGGAAGCCTGGACTGAAGAAGAATGGAACCAAGAATCCCTCGAGTGTCTTCACCAATTTCAAGATTGGCGAAGACTCGTGGAAAACGAGTTAGAATATCTAAGAAAATTGGAGCCGGACAAGAAGCCAAAAATCTCATGGCTGACTGCCGGCAATTAAAGAGGCAGGTAAAGTGCTTTATCAACCCTCGTGGAAACGACCTTTCCAGCGAGAGCTCCACGTCGACTCACTCAAGAAAGGACGGTCGAGGATCGGGGCCAAGGCGAAGCACCTCCTCTAGAGCTATGTCCGTGGCGGAGTCCACGAGGCTGGTGGACTTGGAAAGTTCTATAAGGAGGATCAACATTGAGCACCAAGCACGAGTTGCGGAGCTCAGGTCGCAGTGTGAGCTCGCTGTGAAGCTTGCTGAAGTAGAAGCAACGGCAGAGAAAAGTAAAATCTCACTTGAAATAGACGAGATCAACAACAGAGGTCTCTCCAGCCCCGACGGTTCGATCGGCGCAGTCAGCGAAACGGAAAAATCTAGGCACACCGAAGAATGGGTCTCGCAGAACCACGGCAGTGTGTTTTATTGCGCCCCTCCACCTAACCTTTGTGACTCTCAGGCACAGCAGCGGGACGCTGCTGCCCAGTTTCAAGATCGAAGGCGAAATAAGGCCTCCAAAATGCGTCAAAATGCCCCGTGCCCATCGACGAGCTCCGACTCTAGTTTTTTGAGTCGTTCTGAGGTACGTCCCCCACCGAACCTGGAGAGTAGAGGAATTTACAATGCTGGATTTCGGAGTTCTCGCCCGCGGAGAGTACGGGAATCAAGACCCACTCGAGCCGCTGACAACAATCAAGGGAACTCTACCAATTACAACCCTCAAGACCCGCTTGTGTGCTACCTAGAAAAACCATCGGCCAGCAGTGACTACTGCGCGGGAAATGAACTTAGGCTCGACGCCGCTTCAAGGCATCTAGTTTTAATGGAACTAAAAAAGTCACCTCCCAACCCTTTCCGAGGCGAGCCTAAACGTTACCATACTTGGTTCGCTGAGCTTCGCAACGACTTAAAGAACCTTTCTTTAAATCCGAGCGACGTGGTCGGCATCCTAGAAGCGCGCACATCTGGGGAACCTCGCGACACAATCGTCGGATTAAGGACTTCATTCGGAAGTGATCCGAAGCGAACTTTGGACGAAATCGTCTCTCAACTAAGAGAACGATATGGCTCGTCGGAGCAAATCACGGCGGAGTTCAAGAAGATGATCGAGAGATTCGACCATATAAAAACGACTGAATTTGATCCCAAAACCGCTCAATCGCTGCAAAAGTTGGGCGACCTGTGCTACAGCATCCAGGGGCAGATGAGGGAGGTGAGAGACTTGGAATACTACAATTACGCTCTGGGCCTCGAACCAATTTATGAGAAGCTCCCGGATTTTATTAAATGCCGGTGGAATAAATCCAAGCTCAGCTACCAGAAATCTCATAAACGCCATCCTCCTTTAGAGGAATTCTGCAGGTTCTTGCGCGAGAATGCTCAGCGCACGTACTCGGGAGTTCTCACCAAGTTGGACAACGACCAGCATACTGGACCTAAGGGCAAGTCCAGCAAGCGAGCCACCGTGCTTGCTGTTGAATCCTCGCAAGTGGAAAACACGAGAACCGAATGCCCCTTACACCATAGCTCCGGGCATTCTCTGGCGTCTTGCAATAGATTTTCTAGTTTGAATGCTGCGGATCGTAAGGGTATCGTTGTGGGGTGCGGTGCGTGTTTCCGATGTTTCGGAGCGCACCGTATAGCTCAATGCACCGCAGATCAGAGGTGCGAAGCCTGTGGTTCCAGCTCTCATCACACGCTGCTTCATTCGGACGGGTCTGAGGGGCAGAGGCGCAGCCACTCAGAAAACTTCGGCGTACGAGGAAGAGGTTTTGCTTCGAGGGGAGGACCAGCGCCTCGAGGACGCTGGGCCCGCAGGTCTTCGCCTCTCAACGAGAGACGCGACGCTCCAGAAATGGGAAACCTGTATACGGAAAAGTGACAACCATCGAAAAACCGAAGCTGCTCTAAGATGGTCTTGGTGGACGTGACGGCGCCCGGAAGAAGCAGTAAAACTCTCCGCACTTACGTCATCCTGGATGACCAAAGTACCAACTCTTTCGCCACATCTTCTATGTTAGATTTCTTTGCATTACCTCACAAAAAGGAAACGTATTCCATCACCACGATTTCAAGTTCTAAAATTAAATCCTACGGTCGGACTACGGAGGGCTTTCGAGTAAAGGGCGTAAACCGCTCCGAGTCTTATGCTCTTCCCCCGCTATTCGAGCACGACGGCATTCCTCATAATAAGTACGACGTGGCAACGAGAGAAGACGTCTTGAAGAACCCCGACATCGCTCATCTTGCATCGGAATTTCTTCCTCTGGACTGCAATGCTCCCGTGAGTCTGTTGCTGGGCCGAGACGCTGAAGATGTATTAGTTGCAGATCTAGTCCACCGGAAGCCCCCTGTCTACAAAACACCTTTGGGATGGGCTGTTGTTGGAAGAATCAACCCTTCAGAGCCTCACCCGTCGAACATGCAGATGAGTGTGTATAAAACTCAAGTCGAAGATCACTTTTCGGCTCACCCTTGTTTCGGTTCTCTGGCTCCAGTCTTCGACACCAGAATGGACGACGAGAGTCCTGGACCGTCCGTTGAGGACAGGAAATTCTTTTCGCTGATTGACGAGAATATAGTTGTAAATGCTGAGGGGCATCTAGAAACTCCGCTGCCATTCAAAGATCGCATGTCTAAGCTTCCAGACAACACGAAGGCCGTCTATCGCCGCTCCAGAAACACTTTGGCGCGGTTAATCAAGGACCCCGCCAAATTACAGCAGTGTTTGAAGATAGTCCAAGACTACGTGGATAGTGGACACGTAGAGGTAGTGCCTTCCCAAGAACTTCAACCGGCCGAAGGACACTTTTGGGATCTCCCGGTTTTTCCCGTTACACATCCCAAGAAAAAGAAGGTGCGCATCGTCTTCGACTCTGCGGCGCAGTATCTCGGACGCAACTTAAACGGAACCTTGCTTCAGGGGCCAGATGCCAACAACAGTCTTCGTGGAGTGCTCCTTAGGTTTCGCGAGAACAAGGTTGGTTTCGTTGCCGACGTGGAAAAGATGTTCCACGCCTTCTATGTCCGTCCCTCCGACCGAGATTTTCTCAGGTTCTTCTGGTTCAAGGACAATGATCCTTGCAAAGCAATTGTCTCATACCGGGCAAGAGTGCACGTCTTCGGAAATCGATCAAGTCCGGCTGTCGCAACTCACTGTCTGCGCCACGCCATTAGGGAAGCCTCAAGAGAGGAGAGAGAAAACGGAGACAGACTTGCCTGGAAAGCTCTGAGCTACGTCGAGCGCGGATTTTACGTTGACGACGGACTGGGATCCGCAGGTTCAGCTCAAGAGGCCGTCGACATTCTAGTCAAGACTCGAGAGTACCTGGAGACGTTCAAGGTTCGTCTTCACAAAATCTCTTCTAGTCATCAGGAGGTTTTGAACGCATTCCCGGAATCGGAACGCGAGGAAGGAAAAGTGGAGTTTTGGGAGGATGGTTGTAGTCAGCGCACCCTAGGAGTGACGTGGAATACTACGACCGACCGGTTTGACGTACATACCGAGGTGGTGGACCGCCCGTTCACGAAACGTGGTTTGTTAGCCACCGTCAATTCAATCTTCGATCCAATCGGCTTAGCTAGCCCCGTCGTATTGGGAGGCCGACTGATCATGCGCACCTTGATCCCTCCCGTAAAACAAGACCCAGAAAATTTGGCAAAGTTGGGGTGGGACGACCCTCTTCCCTTCGCTCATCTTGCGACGTGGGAATCGTGGAAAGAGTCGTTGCGAGGACTCTCCGACCTGTCGTTGGACAGGTGCCTCATTCCTGGAGACTTCGGGGAGGTTCATTCACGAAGTTTGCATTCCTTTGCCGACGCCTCTGAACAAGCCATAGGACATGTCACCTACTTACGATCAGTCGATGTGAGTGGATGAGTACACGTGTCTTTTGTAAGCGCTGACAGCAAGGTGGCTCCCAGAGCTGCCACAAGCATACCACGTTTGGAACTTTGCGCGGCCGTCGAGTGCAGCGAGGCCTCCAGAAGAATATGCGAAGAAATAAGCGTCGAGATCAACGACGTAGTGATGTACTCAGACAGCAAGGTAGTGCTGGGCTACCTCAACAACGAAACTAAAAGATTTTCAAAGTATGTGACTAGAAGAATTGAAGCGGCTACGAAGGTTCGTCCCAAGGAACTCTGGCGGTACGTAGCCACAGAGTGCAACCCGGCGGATATGGCCTCTTGTCCTACAAGCGCAGAGAACCTGAAGAGGATACGCTGGTTGACGGGCCCTTCCTTTCTGTGGGAAGATCATCTGCCTGACGAGCAAGAAGGCGCAGATATCTCGTTTTCCGTGAGTTTGCCCGAGGAGAAACTCGTCCAGGAATGCTCGAATTTCGTCACCTCCCTTCAGACCCCAGAGCTTCAGCGTGAAGTTCCTGCCTACTTAACTGGTGACTTTGTCTCTGTTCGTAGAGCATCAAGACTGCCGACGAACTTCTATTTCAAATGGAAGGACCGAACTCAGCAAAGAAAAGGAGTGGCTCTGGCCATCAGACCCTTGGAATCACTAAACTTCGGGGGTGAGAAGTTAGCCATCTCTGACGTTCAACACGCAACCTTTCAAGACGTGATCAGTAATCTCAAGAAAGAAAAGGACATTCCTCTGCGCCACCCTTTGTCTTCTTTGAGCCCCTTTATTGACGCTGACGGTCTGTTGCGAGTAGGCGGACGCCTCAGGCGCGTCAACTTGCCCGGGTGTATAAAGCACCCCATTGTGCTTCCCGAAGACCACCCGCTCACCTCTAGCATTGTGTCTCATTATCACAAACTCTTCGGGCATCAAGGTGCTCACATTTCTCATGGAGCCGTACGAGATGCAGGCTATCATATAGTGCACGGAAAGAAAGTCATCCGTAAGTTCGTAAATGACTGCGTCGTCTGCAGAAAATTGAGAAGGAGACCCGAAGAACAGAAAATGAGTGACCTACCAGAAGACCGACTTGCTTGCACCGCTCCCTTTACGAACACAGGTTTGGACGTGGCAGGCCCGTGGCAGGTCGTCGAGGGAATCTCTACGAGAAGCAATAAGAGGACTTCTAAGGTATGGGCCTTGGTGTTGACCTGTCTAACCTCTAGAGCGGTGCATGTGGAACCGCTGCCTGCCATGGACACTTTTAGCTTTCGAAACGCTCTCAGGCGATTCATGTGCGTTCGTGGATCGTGCAAAATCATAAGGAGCGACCGCGGTTCTAATTTCGTCGGCAGCTATAATCAGGACCTCGACATGAGGTCACTCTCCAAGACGCTGCAAGACTTCGATGTACAGTGGATCTTTAATCCCCCTCACGCACCCCATTTTGGTGGAGTTTGGGAACGTAAAGTGGGAGCTATAAAGAAGGCCATGTTGTTCTCGCTTTCCCAGTGCGGCATGCGAACACCTAGTAGAGATGAGCTCTACACCTTTTTTCAAGAAGCAGCATCAATCGTCAACAACACGCCATTATGGTCCCTATCGAGCGACCCTAATGATCCACAACCCCTGACACCAAACATGCTCCTAACGTTGAAAGAAGCGGGCGACAACCCTCCTCTCTGCGATACCTCCCCTGCGGACCTCATAGCCTACGGAAAGAAGCGCTGGCGTAGAGTCAACCATCTGGCAGAGGTCTTCTGGCAGAAGTGGAAAAGCGACTACATACATGAGCTTCAATCGCGCTCCAAGTGGACGAAGAGGACAACCAACTTGAGCCCTGGAGACATCGTCATGCTCGTCGAGCCCGCTCCGAGAAATAAATGGACGATGGATAGGGTAGTCAGGGTCAAGAAGAGCGGGGACGGTCTAGTACGTTCCGTAGTGGTATCTCGGGCCGCTACTGCGGGAGGTACGATAGCGTGCGAACGTCCGATAGGAAAGGTAGTAAGTTTAGGTCTCCGAGGAGACAACTAGATCTCATAGTGTCAGATTCTCGAATCAATTTGATTAGTGTACTCTATCTATCGTGCCCGTCGCAACTGTGACGCGTCCTTCCAGTCTCCCTGTCGAGCTCACCTATTTTTTAATATGCTTATTTCAAGCGATCGGCGGAAGGTGTCTCACTGCTGCTGATGGGGGGAGGTGAAGAGCTGCAGACTTCTCCTTCCTCTCCCGGTAGTGGTGTGATGCGTGAAGCACTTTCGTTTTTTCCTCTCCTATCTATCTCTCACTAAGTCAGTTTGCGGTTTGACTACTATAGAATATTAGATTTGAATACTGACGGGGTTCGCCTCTAATTTTGTTGTATTATTCGCTCGTAACGTTCCTAACACTAGTCACGTGCGTTGTTCTTGTGTCTATCGGACTAAGGAAGATTGATCTCTATCTAGATTTAAGAAATTTCGTACTGTAAACGGATTGATTTATGGTCTTTTAGTATAAGCGTAATGTTACTGATTATCGTGTACCAAGCTAAGGTACTCTTTATGTGCTCTCTTCAAGCCGTCGCAAGGATGTTTTCTGTGTATTTTTTCAAAATAGGGGGGAGTGTCATGCCTTTCTCCGTCTTTAAGTCATTTCGGTTTAAGCCCATCATTTTAAATGAACAGTTTCTCATTTGACTGTCCCGAAAGTTCCAGAAGGAATTCGTGATTTTGAAATGAGCGATATTAGGTCAATAACTTAATCGTATCAGCAAAGTTAATCGTTAATGTCACTAAATGTCGATTTATGAAGTCGATAATATCTTTATTTAAAATAAGAATAAAAACCTCCGATACTTATCAAACATTCTAGTTCTGTTCGCGTATGTAGAATTAATTGCTGAAGTTCTCTGCCAATCTTGATTCTAAGTCTGTGAGCTGCGCATTCTGGGGTTTTAACCACGGATCTGGGTTTTTATCTGTCTCCTGGGGTTTACAGCCACGACTTGTGTTGGCAAAACAATTAATTTCAAGGAGCTAAAATGATTGTACAATTTGGTAACCTCGAAAACAATAGAAAAGTGTAAGAAAATTTATTCATTTACGCCCTTTTCGCTGATCTGGGTTTTTTCCTTTAGCGTATGCTGGGGTTTTCTGGTAACATTCTTATTTGGCATCCCCTGTGGAATAGCTTCCACGTCACTGTAGCAGAAGCTCTTCCGAGAGCAAGGTGTGACATTTCGTGCTCAGGCGCCCTTCTAATTTCTCTTGTGCCTGCGCATTAAATGTGTTTAATCCTTTTTTAAGTGATGATCGAACTTAATATAAATTAAGGAACTGCAGTGAAAGTGTGCCTTATATCTGTAAGAACGGTAAATAGCCATTCTACCTTTGCGTGTGTCAGGTTTTCAAATGTGTGCTTCGGTAGCTTCAGAATGTTTTCACTGTGCGTTTTGTCTTGTTCAAGTGATTTTTTATTAATACAGTTCTATCATTTTAATTTTGATTGTGCGTACTGTTATCTTACATGCGCTTGCGTACTGTAAAACTTCTGTTGTATCGGGAAAAATTATTGGGTTTAGGTTTGCACTCATCAGATTATATCTTGAATGAATGATCAGCCACTCATGAAGTGTATTTTTAGTTCTCTGTAAGTTTTGACCACTGAGTCTCAAAATCATTTGTATGATCGAAGAAGTGCGTTATTTATTGAAGGGGCCGAGATGCTTTAATTTGTAGAGTTATGATAGCATTTGATTCTCTTGTGCATTTACGAGTCATCTATATGCAGGTGTCGTGTATTACTGCGCCTCGAGCGCCATATAAAAAAATGGCCGACCTTGAGCCCTTTCGTGTCTTTGTAAAGTTAAGCCTAGTCTGGTTTGTAAATCTCGTGTGCGTTTGATAACAATTTAATGTGATTTCTTTTACTTTACAGGCAATGTAAAACGTGATGATTAGGTTAGGGTATGTGTCATAGCGGAGGTCTCGCATATAAAGATGTAAGTATTTTTAAGTGTAAGACGTACCACCTTGTTTTCCGTCGTGTCAAGTGATCTAAGCTCTAGTAATAAATCGAAGTCGATTAGAAACTTCTTATTTAATTTTACATTTGTTTTCTCGCAGTGCTTCTTATTTTTCTTGAAATCTGCGTTGTTTTCGAAACTGTTTAAATTGCAGAGGCATTGATCGCCTTTGTGAACTTGAATATCGGGAATTAGCGCTCCTCGTTGAAAACTATGGCTACTCTGTAAAGTTGCTGTCCTTATCGGTAGAGTATTTTTTATGAAATAATTTCGTAGTTGAGTAGAGTTTCTCTTTTGTATCGTTCGGGCCCCCAAAATTAAGGTGATGTTTTCAGCCCCTTTTAGGTATTTCATTTGTTCACGATAGAATTCATGAGAAATATTTTATAAATATACATACATTGATTAGGTTTTCGATTCCCCCTTTTTTTCTGTCTATTACGGAAAGTTTGCGTATCGTGTAACTCATAGCTTTGTTTTGTTGCTTTCGTCTCTATGACTCAACTTTCTTAAGCCGTTTATCTCTTAATGAGAAGTCCATGATTGAACTTGTGTGCAACCTAAATTTCACACCCTTTCGATGTCATTATAATCTAATCTTTACTGAGTACGTGAGTAAAAATTGCAGCAATTGGGTGAAAAATCCTGACTTTGAAAGTAATAATATAATGGTGGCTCTATTATGAAATGGCTTACCTTGCTTCCGTCTCGTTTCTTTCAAATTTGTGTGAACATTTTGTTGTGACTACGACTCAGCATTCCGGTGCTGTTTCAACGATTCAAACCACTTCGAGGAAATATTGTATCTAATTGGAATCAGTGCTCCAAGGAAAAGATATAAAGTTCCGAGCCGAAGCCTAGGTAGTGCCTCCATTTGTAGAACTAAATAACTCTTGTTTTTACAGTGACGTATTCAACCGCGCCCAATACAACCTCCTTCTTCTTCCGGTGTTTTTCTTACCTGGCGAAGGGGAATAAGGGCGCGACAACAACATTTACAAAACATTCCCGTAACAACATTTGCAAAACATTTCCGAAACAATATTTACAAAACATCCCCGTAACAACATTTGCAGAACATCCTCGTAACAACATTTGTAAAACATTCCCGTAACAGCATTTGCAAAACATTTCCGAAACAATATTTACAAAACATCCCCGTAACAACATTTGCAAAACATCCCGTAACAACATTTACAAAACATTCCCGTAACAACATTTACAAAATATCCCCGTAACAACATTTTCAAAACATCCCCGTAACAACATTTGCAAAACATCCCCGTAACAACATTTGCAAAACATCCCCGTAACAACATTTGATAAAACCGTAGTAACATTAGAGACAACCGTAACAACATTTGAGACGGCCGTGCGTCTGCCTATCGATCCCTGCAGATCATTCGTCATCTTCCCTTGGAAATTAATCCTATAATCTGGCAGGGTTGTTTTCTGAGACTCTGGATTAACGTTGTTGCTTGTGTCGCTTGCCTGTTTTTTTTTAAGGAAATTGTGTAGGGTACTTTTGTGTGGACTTTTATTTCGTTTCGTTATGTGTAGGTTCTCACAGAGGTGTTGAGCATATGAGTTCTGATTAGATTTTTCGTGTAGTGGTAATCGTTCACATGCCTCACACATGTGGAGGTTCTCATATAGGTAATTTGTGTGAAGGTTCTTGTACAGGTACCTCATGTACAGGTTTTCATACGGGTATCTTATACAGAGGTATTTCATGCAGTGGTTCTCAAACAGGTATTTCATACAGAGGTTCTCATACATTTATCTCATACAGAGGTTCTCATACATTTATCTCATACAGAGGTTCTCATATACGTACCAAATAGAGAGTTATGTTTATAAGCTTAAGGATATGTATGCCTTATATAAAAGTTCTCACAGATAAATCTCGTATAAGAATTGTACAGCAGGTACCATATGTAGAAGGTCTCATACACGTACGTCATACAGGTACCTCTGCATAGATCCCTCACACAACGGGTTAAAGTTTAAACCTATGTGTGAGAAAATTCGAATTCGAATCCAAGCTAACAACTAGCGCATTTAACACTCAGTAGAAAATATAAGTCTATCTTAACAGCAGAAAACCACTCTCTACCAGTGTAAACAGCAGAAAACAAAACTCTACCCCTGTAAACTCTACCCGTGTAACAAAACTCACCCGTAGATACAGTTACGTCATATATTCGTTCTTATGAGTAGATCCTCCCACACACAATGCATTTGAATTTTCTATTACTGATACCTCACACTCAGTCTCATACATGTAGCTCTATTATACGTTTCTATCACATATAATTATCCCACCATTAGGTTCTGGTGTAGGTATTTCATAAAAAACTCTTTTCATGTACGTATCGTTTCTACATTTTTTACGCGTGCTCGATTGTTTACAAACCCGCATGTAACTGGATAAATAACTTATTTATGAAATACGTGCTTTGTTCGTTGAATCAGAAGAAAGAAAATTATTACTGTGTCTTGTGGTCAAAGACGTCCAGAAGTCAACTGGGCAAAGACCAAAGAAAATTTAATAGAAAAGTACTGGTAAAGGCTGGAAGTACACACACCAAAGGCAGTAAAGGCTGGAAGTTCACACACCAAAGGCAGTAAAGGCTGGAAGTTCACACACCAAAGGCAGTAAAGGCTGGAAGTGCACACACCAAACGCGGTAAAGGCTGGAAGTACACACACCAAAGGCAGTAAAGGCTGGAAGTACACACACCAAACGCGGTAAAGGCTGGAAGTACACACCCCAAAAGCAGTAAAGACAGGAAGTACACACATCAAAGACAGTAAAGGCTGGAAGTACACTCACCACAGGTAGTAGAGGCTGGAAGTACACACACCAGAGGCAGTAAAGGCTGGAAGTACACACACCGAAGGCAGTGAAGGCTGGAAGTACACACACCAAAGGCAGTAAAGGCTGGAAGTACACACACCAAAGGCAGTAAAGGCTGGAAGTACACACATCAAAGGTAGTAATGACTGGAAGTATACACACCAAAGGCAATAAATGTGGGAAGTACACACACCAAAGACAGGAAGTACACACACCAAAGGCAGTAAAAGCAGGAAGTACAAACAGTAAAGGCAGTAAAGGTGGAAAGTACTCACACCAAAGGCAGTAAAGGCTGGAAGTACACACACCAAAGGCAGCAAAGGCTGGAAGTACACTCACCAAAGGCAGTAAAGGCCGGAAGTACACACACCAAAGGCAGTTAAGGGGGGAAGTACACACACCAAAGGCAGTAAAGGCTGGAAGTACACACACCAAAGGCAGTACAAGCAGAAAGTACACACACCAAAGGCAGTAAAGGCTGGAAGTACACACCAAAGGCAGTACAAGCAGGAAGTACACACACCAAAGGCAGTAAAGGCTGGAAGTACACACACCAAAGGCAGTAAAGGCTGGAAGTACACTCACCAAAGGCAGTAAAGGCTGGAAGTACACACACCAATGGCAGTTAAGGTGGGAAGTACACACACCAAAGGCAGTAAAGGCTGGAAGCTTACACACCTAAGGCAGTAAAGGCTGGAAGTACACACACTAAAGGCAGTAAAGGCTGGAAGTACACACACCAAAGGCAGTAAAGGCTGGAAGTACACACACCAATGGCAGTTAAGGTGGGAAGTACACACACCAAAGGCAGTAAAGGCTGGAAGCTTACACACCTAAGGCAGTAAAGGCTGGAAGTACACACACCAAAGGCAGTAAAGGCTGGAAGTACACTCACCAAAGGCAGTAAAGGCTGGAAGTACACACACCAATGGCAGTTAAGGTGGGAAGTACACACACCAAAGGCAGTAAAGGCTGGAAGCTTACACACCTAAGGCAGTAAAGGCTGGAAGTACACACACCAAAGGCAGTAAAGGCTGGAAGCTTACACACCTAAGGCAGTAAAGGCTGGAAGTACACACACCAAAGGCAGTAAAGGCTGGAAGTACACACACCAAAGGCAGTAAAGGCTGGAAGGACACACACCAAAGGCAGTAAAGGAAGGAAGTACACACACCAAAGGCAGTAAAGGCTAGAAGAACACACACCAAAAGCAGCCGTCGGACGCCGAACAAACACGACATAGGCCTTCGACCTCCAGGATGCCTCTAACTCCAATTACTAAGCCTCAACAAACCTAAATTGGACCAATTGCGTCGCGTTAGGGTCAGCCAGAGGCTCTTTCCATCAGGTAGTAATTACTGACCGTGTTTTTCGTATAGACTTCAGTTCGCAGGATTCTGTATCGTATGCTTTTTACCTCAGGATGGGTCTCAAAATAAGTTGATTTAAGTAGATTGGCGGACACGTGATGCTGAATTCAGGCTGCAAGTTCCCAAGAGACATGCAAATGTATTCGCATCCTAAACCAGACCTTGATTAACATCTGTGAGAGGAAATTTTCCTTTGTAACCTATTTTGGCACCCACTGACCAGCTCAAAGTGTGCGCATCACACGTTTTGGCACGACGCAGCTCGTGGCTCGTTTCTGCTTTCCAGTTAGCAACTGGAATTTCTCTACCGAGCTGACGAGGAATTTTTTTAGGTGTTCTCAAGGAGCTTGATAATTAAGCTGCCTGTGTTAGCAGACCTGGTGAATTTTGCGGGTGCCTTTAGTGAGATATTACAGAGAGCCAACAGCGATAACAAACGAATACTTGAGGAAATAAAGGCCTATGCTTCAAGAAACAGCTCCATGGGCATTAGCGGAGCGAGCTTCTCTAATTTTGTAGTTGTTTTCGCATCCCGCGAAGGGGAAATTAGCGAGATGAAGTAGCTCGATTCTGTGGGAGTGTGAGATCTCTTGTGACGTCTATAGTGGACATGGCTGCTGAGTGTTTTGTGATGGATGTTGTGTTGGTAGATGTTGTGTTGTGATGGATGTTGTGCAGGGGGATGTTGTTTGGATAGATGTTTTGATGGATGTTGTTTTTATGGATGCTATGTACGCTAGAAATGTGGCTACTCTACTTCTCTCTTGCTGTACTGGAATGATTCATTAAAAAGAATAGCGAATGTGAGGCTGGTTGAACTTTCTATCTGTGTGTGACGGGTTGTGTGACGGGTTGTGTGGCAGGTTGTGTGACGGGTTG
Source organism: Morinoia aosen (assembly GCA_030386875.1). Taxonomy (NCBI): domain Eukaryota; kingdom Metazoa; phylum Arthropoda; class Malacostraca; order Amphipoda; family Talitridae; genus Morinoia; species Morinoia aosen. The sequence continues at coordinate 39,161,154 of CM059556.1, forward strand.
TGTGGCAGGTTGTGTGGCGGGTTGTGTGACGAGTTGTGTGGCAGGTTGTGTGAAGGGTTGTGTGAAGGGTTGTGTGACGGGTTGTGTGACGGGTTGTGTGACGGGTTGTGTGGCAGGTTGTGTGACGGGTTGTGTGACAGGTTGTGTGACGGGTTGTGTGACGGGTTGTGTGACGGGTTGTGTGACGGGTTGTGTGGCGGGTTGTGTGACGGGTTGTGTGACGGGTTGTGTGGCAGGTTGTGTGACGGGTTGTGTGGCGGGTTGTGTGACGGGTTGTGGGGCGGGTTGTGTGACGGGTTGTGTGACGGGTTGTGTGACGGGTTGTGTGACGGGTTGTGTGACGGGTTGTGTGACGGGTTGTGTGACGGGTTGTGTGACGGGTTGTGTGACGGGTTGTGGGGCGGGTTGTGTGACGGGTTGTGTGACGGGTTGTGTGACGGGTTGTGTGACGGGTTGTGTGACGGGTTGTGTGACGGGTTGTGTGACGGGTTGTGGGGCGGGTTGTGTGACGGGTTGTGTGACGGGTTGTGGGGCGGGTTGTGTGACGGGTTGTGTGACGGGTTGTGTGACGGGTTGTGTGACGGGTTGTGTGACGGGTTGTGTGACGGGTAGAACCTTCTATAAGAAATCAATAGTCGCATAAATATTAGATCAAACCAGCGTAAACAGTCAGCAGTAAACGCCGTTTCATTTAAGTTATTGTTCATGAAAAGAATTTTGTTTCCAAATTCAATGAAACTAGTTATTTTGTGGTGTGTTATAAAAAGCTAAATTTTTATTTAAAATGTTGCACAATAAAATAGCAATGAAATAATGATAAAATAATTTTAAAATATATTATATTAAAATGTCCCCAGATTATTTCCCTGATGGATCCGTATAATAAAACTCACAAATCAGGCCATCGCATCGGCCATTTCCGTCACGAAGTCATACTATGATCAAAAAATTACCAGAGCAGTATATTAGCGTGCCATTTTATAATCAAAGATTTGCAATGGCCATTTCACTGACATGGTCATTCGATAATTAATGGTAGCAGGGACCGAGCCATTTAACATATTTACTAGCCAGGCCATTTGATGAGCAAAGGACTACCCAGACAATTTTATTGGCTGCTACGTTTGGTAATCAAAGGATAGCTCTAGCTATTTCATAAGCAGGGCTATATTATAATCAAAAGATGGCCCTGGCCATTTTATAAGTGTGGACACTTTATAATAATCACAGGAGGGACCGTGCCATATGACTGACTGGCATGGCCATTTGATAATCAAAGGAAGGCCGAGCCATTTTCTTATGCAGGTTTTATTATAATAATTATAGGAGGACCAGTAGCCCCTCCTATGCAGGGCCCAACGGTGCTCATGTTAGGGCCCGGGCCCTCTCCGCCCCTCTAGCGAGGGCCCACAATAATCAATGACTGAAGGCCTCGCGAGTCTGAAGTGGTTCTTGTACAGCCCTCCAGTCTGCCCTCCAGTTTGCCCTCCAGTCTGCCCTTCAGCCTGCCCTCCAGTTTGCCCTCTAGTCTGCCCTCCAGTCTGCCCTCCAGTCTGCCCTCCAGTCTACCCTCCAGTCTGCCCTCCAGTCTGCCTTCTAGCCTCCCTCCAGTCTGTCCTCCAGTCTGCCCTCCAGTCTGCCTTCTAGCCTGCCCTTTAGTCTGCCCTCCAGTCTGCCCTCCAGTCTGCCCTCCAGTCTGCCCTCCAGTCTGCCCTCCAATCTGCCCTACAGTCTGCCCTCCGGTCTGCCCTCCAGTCTGCCCTCCAGTCTGCCCTCCAGTCTGCCCTCCAGTCTGCCCTCCAGTCTGCCCTCCAGCCTGCCCTCCAGTCGGCCCTCCAGTCTGCCCTCCAGTCTGCCCTCCAGTCTGCCCTCCAGCCTGCCCTCCAGTCGGCCCTCCAGTCTGCTCTCCAGTGTGCCCTCCAGTCTGCCCTCCAGTCTGTCCTCCAGTCTGCCCTCCAGTCTGCCCTCCAGTCTGCCCTCCAGTCTGCCCTCCAGTCTGCCCTCCAGTCTGCCCTCAAGTCTGCCTTCTAGTCTGCTCTCCAGTCTGTCCTCCAGTCTACCCTCCAGTCTGTCCTCCAGTCTGCCCTCCAGTCTGCCCTCCAGTCTGCCCTCCAGTCTGCCCTCCAGTCTGCCCTCCAGTCTGCCCTCTAGTCTGCCCTCCAGTCTGCCCTCCAGTCTGCCCTCCAGTCTGTCATCCTGTCTGCCCTCCAGTCTGCCCTCCAGTCTGCCCTCCAGTCTGCCCTCCAGTCTACCCTCCAGTCTGCCCTCCAATCTGCCCTCCAATCTGCCCTCCAGTCTGTCCTCCAGTCTGCCCAACAGTCTGCACTCCAGTCTGTCCTCCTGTCTGCCCTCCAGTCTGCCCTCCAGTGTGCCCTCCAGTCTGCCCTCCAGTCTGCCTTCTAGTCTGCCCTCCAGTCTGTCCTCCAGTCTGCCCTCCAGTCTGCCCTCCGGTCTGCCCTCCAGTCTGCCCTCCAGTTTCCCCTCCAGTCTGCCCTCTAGTCTGCCCTCCAGTCTACCCTCCAGTCTGCCCTCCAGTCTGCCCTCTAGTCTGCCCTTCTGTCTGCCCTCCAGTCTGCCCTCCAGTCTGCCCTCCTGTCTGCCCTCCAGTCTTCCCCCCAGTCTGCCTTCCAGTCTGCCCTCCAGTCTGCCCTCTAGTCTGCCCTCCAGTCTGCCCTCCAGTCTGCCCTCCTGTCTGCCCTCCAGTCTGCCCTCTATTCTGCCCTCCAGTCTGCCCTCCTGTCTGCCCTCCAGTCTGCCCTCCAGTCTGCCCTCCTGTCTGCCCTCCAGTCTGCCCTCCAGTCTGCCCTCAAGTCTGCCCTCCAGTCTGCCCTCCTATCTGCCCTTCAGCCTGCCCTCCAGTCTGCCCTCCAGTCTGCCCTCCAGTCTGCCCTCCAGTCTGCCCTCCAGTCTGCCCTCCAGTTTCCCCTCCAGTCTGCCTTCCAGTCTGCCCTCCAGTCTGCACTCCAGTATGCCCTCCAGTCTGCCCTCCAGTCTGCCCTCCAGTTTCCCCTCCAGTCTGCCCTCTAGTCTGCCCTCCAGTCTGCCCTCCAGTCTGCCCTCTAGTCTGCCCTCCAGTCTGCCCTCCTGTCTGCCCTCCAGTCTGCCCTCCTGTCTGCCCTCCAGTCTGCCCTCCAGTCTGCCCTCCAGTCTGCCCTCCAGTCTGCCCTCCAGTCTGCCCTCCAGTCTGCCCTCCAGTCTGCCCTCCAGTCTGCCCTCCAGTCTGCCCTCCAGTCTGCCCTCCAGTCTGCCCTCCAGTCTGCCCTCCTGTCTGCCCTCCAGTCTGCCCTCCTGTCTGCCCTCCAGTCTGCCCTCCAGTCTGCCCTCCAGTCTGCCCTCCAGTGTGCCATCCAGTATGCCCTCCAGTCTGCCCTCCAGTCTGCCCTCTAGTCTGCCCTCCAGTCTGCCCTCCAGTCTGCCCTCCAGTCCGCCCTCCAGTCTGCCCTCCAGTCTGACCTCCAGTCTGACCTCCAGTCTGCCCTCCAGTCTGCCCTCCAGTCTGCCCTCCAGTCTGCCCTCCACTCATACAAATGACCTACAAATTTTGGCAGACTCACTTATTTACTCATCACTGACTGTTTTCAGACAAAATCAATTGGTGATTTCTATAAATTTTCACCATGTAATTAATAGTATTTGCCTGGAATTATTTTTGGACAGTTTCAGCATAATCCGTCTGAATCAAAAGACCAAGAACACTCTTGACACTTTGAATGATAACCAATCATTCTTTTCACCTCTTTACTTCACATTGACCGAACTTCATCTATGCTGCGCTGCTAAATATTGTAACAATTACACACACACACACACACCTGCGTTGAATTTTTTTATTCGAAGTACAGAAAATGAATGCCAAGATTACCTGTTTAATGGGTTTCAATCTTTATTGGTAATGCTTCTACAAATTTTTTCATAGGACACAGTTTAACCGTTCCCTGCAATGTTAAAAGTGGTGTTGTGGAATTTTGCTCTGGAAAGCAAATTAATCTGAAACATATAATTTTGAGGTGTTTACTATTATTAAAAAAATTCCTTTGGAAACCAATTTATTTTGCTATGTGCACGCTTCAGGAATTCGCAAGTTGGGGATTAGATCACTTTTAGCTCGAATTTCAGTTTTTCATTCCACCTTGCATTGATTCAAAAGATTCTATATCCTACGCATCTCTATTTTTGACCATGGTTGGACCAACAGGTGCTTCAAAGCAATCAATGTTGAAGGAAGGAGCGATGAGTCACACAAATTCCTTTCAAGCTCATAAAATTTAAATAAAATTTCAATATGGTTCTATAAAATTGTAATATGGTTCTATAAAATTTCAATATGGTTCTATAAAATTTCAATATGGTTCTATAAAATTTCAATACGGCTCTATAAAATTTCAATATGGTTCCATAAATTTCAACATGGTTCTATAAAATTTCAATATGGTTCGAATCAGGAAATTGTGGTGGAGAGTTCATGCGCTTAAATATTATCTCATTCCCAACAAAGCTATCATGAACATTTTGAACCCTGTGGATGGAAGCACAGTCGTCCTGGAAGGTCCCGCAGCCACCACGAAAATGAAACTCCATGAAAGGAAGTGGTCAGGAAGTACTTGTAAATAGGCCTGGACAATCATTTCGTAATTGCAATTAGTGACCCATTCAGCAAAACTATCCCAAAGCGTTTTACTGCCTTCAGATGCCTGAACACTTGGGACGATGCAAGATGAATCTGTAGCTTTATGAGAAATAAAGGATACCCTTGGAAGCGACTAGCCCAAAGCGATTCACTGACTTTAGATGCCTGAACACTTTGGGCGATACAAGATGAATCCATAGCTTTGTGTGAAAAAAATGAAGACCCGTTGAAACAACCTGTGAGCGATTGATGAACGACGCACCGTTGGTTTTTATACTGAGTGGAAAATCAGCTCGAGTCGGATGGTCAGTGACCGACGTAAGCATCAGAACAATACTGAGAAAAAAATAACCACACGAAGACAAGATGGCAAATTAGATTCATTTCGCGGAAATTGAAACAGTTTTTCTGCTGAACATACTATTTGAAAAGATTGGTCAAGAAAAATCAGCGTTCATCAAAGCAAATGATAGCCAGCGGGTTTTGTGAAGGTTCAGAAATAATTTCTCATATGACTGAGCGTCGAGACTTGTTTGATGGAAATGAATTTAGGCTAGTGTAAATCCATAGGAAAGTAATTAGTGTCAGCAGCAAACTGGAAAAACGTTAGTTTTTTTTCGAGAACACAGACATTAAGCTGATGAGGATAAGAACCATGTAATAATGTCTTCCGAAGACTCGAGATCCACCCTCTTTAAAAAAAAGAGCGTGTTCGGGAATGGGACATCAACGATTTAAACGAAAATTTAGAATTCTATATCCTTTCAAGACCGGTGCTTTTTATTAAATGAACACGACTTGTTCTCTACCGAGCACCTATAAAAATAGTTAGTTAATCAAAATGTCAACTCTAAACCATGATAGTAGAACTAATTTGATGACATTTTCTAACTCGAGCCTGAAGCTTCCTGATAGGCTTAGGCACTATCTGACACCTCTTCAAACCCGCCATCTTGCCTAATTTTTGCATTGAAATGTATACGTTGCCCGATGAAGGGCTAGAATGTCCCCATATTCGATGTTACTTGAATAAATGAACTCTAAACTAATACAAAGCAATTTAAATTAATTATAAACAAGGTGCGCAACTTTTTTTGGCCCCTCACAGCCCACAAGCACACTAAATCAGCCTTTCCCTTTGTTATGTGCACTTTAGTTCATGTCATGTCTAGCAGACGGTACATGAAACTTTAATAAGCTGAATCTGAGAAATTGTTTTACTTAAAATTTTGTGTGATAGGGTAATCATTTTAACCACAGTTTTTTGACGAAGCGCATTTGGCACTTTTACATCATACATTGGTCCCAACAAATTTTGAGTTCGTACGACAATTCCATCAACTCTGGCATTTCTTAGACTTAAAATCAGAAAGCCAGGCTATCGACCTGAAATTAGATCTTGAAAAGAAACTCGTGTCTTTGTGGCCCGGTATTTCTCTCGACCTTTGTTGCGTTGACCCTGGTGTGTAAACAGTGCAGTGTGTACACTCTATTATGTGCATAGCTGGTGTGTAAGCAGCGTGTTGTGTACGCTTTATTGTGTACATAACTGGTGTGTAAACAGCGTGGTGTGTACGCTCTATTGTATACATAGCTGTTGTGTTAACAGTGCGGTGTGTACACTCTATTGTGTACATAGCTGGTGTGTAAACAGTGTGGTGTGTACACTCTATTGTGTACATAGCTGGTGTGTAAACCGTGCGGTGTGTACGCTCTATTGTGTACATAGCTGGTGTTTAAACAGTGCGGTGTGTACGCTCTATTGTATACATAGCTGGTGTTTAAACAGTGCGGTGTGTACGCTCTATTGTATACATAGCTGGTGTTTAAACAGTGCGGTGTGTACGCTCTATTGTATACATAGCTGGTGTTTAAACAGTGCGGTGTGTACGCTCTATTGTATACATAGCTGGTGTTTAAACAGTGCGGTGTGTACGCTCTATTGTATACATAGCTGGTGTTTAAACAGCGCGGTGTGTACGTTCTATTGTATACATAGCTGGTGTTTGTACAGTGCGGTGTGTACGCTCATTCTTGTACTCTGCTTGTGAGTGCACAATTTAGTGCGTACGCTCTGCTGTGTACACTGCTATGTGTGCACTGTTAAAGTGTGTGTACATAGTAGTGTCTGCATTCTTTTGTGCACATTGCTGGTGCATGTGTGTAGTGTATACTGCTGAAATATAAAACTGAAGTACGAAACAAAAAATTCAGCATAAGACCAGTTTCACGACCTCTACAACAGATTTGATAATCCATGTCAGATACATGTCAGTAACATGTCTGTGAGATATCAGTAACAGGTCTGTGACATGTCAGTATCATGTCTGTAATATGTCAGTAACATGTTAGAAACATGTCTGTAACATGTCAGTAGTAAAACTCCTCGTAATTTTTTTTCGTGTACGGAATTATTTACGTGTTCTAATTCGCCTATATTTGATTAGCGTTTGTTTTGCATAACGATTTTGATGTAACCTTGAGGAAATTGTAAGCTTGAGGCATTTTAAAAAAGAAAAAATTTTTACGTAGGGCACAGAGATCGTTAAAAAATCACCTAATTATTATTAAAAATAGTTTAATTTGCTTCGTGTGCTTCGTGTTCCAGTTTCTAGTATATGCATCCCCTACACTGATGTCAAAATCATATTACAACAATTTTTTTAAAGGAACTGGAACTAACGTTAAATTTCTTCAATAAAATTATTGCTGTATTTGAAATAACAAATGAGAAAGTTTCCGCATAAACTTACTATTGCATTTGAAAAAAAGATAAAATTTCAACAAATTTTCCATAAAATATTATTACCGCATTTATCCTCAAAAATCCTAGAACTAACGGCAAATTTGACGTAAAACATTAACCCAGCAATATTTTCGAAGAAAACATAAAACTCTTGACAAATTTTCCGCTGTTAACAACAAAGAAAACACAAACTGCCAAACACAACGGGGCATTCCGACCACAAAATATAATGGACGCATTCGCATATGAATGGCACAGGGCGATGCGACGTTACCATACGCAACACAGTGCACTGTGCAGTCACTAATGGAAATTCAACACAGCACAAAACAATTCAACATAAAACAATTCAACACAATGTCGGCTGACGGGAGAAAAAGATTTTTCTGTGAATATTTTTGTATTTATTGTAAATACGTGGTGAAAATTTGCTTGAGTGATAAATTGCCTCCAGTCTCCCTCCACCACGCCAGTGTCCCTCCACCGGTGCCTCTCCTCCACCCCCACCGCCTGTATACCTCCACCTGCACCAATCCACTACCGCCAGTACCCTTCCACCTGCACCCCCTACCACCGCCAGTACCCCTCCACCCGCACCCCTTCACCTCCGCCAGTACCCCTCCACCAGCACCCTCCACCACCACTACCCCACCACCACTATCACCAGTATCCCTCCAACCTCCACAGCACTCCTATACCACCATCACTCCACCCTCCACCACCACCGCTGTATCGAAAGCTCCGAGCCCCAAGAAGTGCGTCCATCATTGTCGACTGTAATTCGCCAGACGTATTTATTGCCAGCCTCCCCCCCCAGCGGGTGTGTGTGCCTCGTGTCGAGTTATGGCCCTTGTTGTGTGGGGCAGCTGAGCGGCGCTATAAATCGTCCGCACAGTTACACTTGGTGACGTTCAACAGTTGAACTTGGTGACGTTCAACAGTTAAACTTGGTGACGTTCAACAGTTAAAATCGGTGACGTTCAACAGTTAAACTTGGTGACGTTCAACAGTTAAACTTGGTGACGTTCAACAGTTAAGCTTGGTGACGCTCAACAGTTGAACTTGGTGACGATCAACAGTTAAACTTGGCGACGCTCAACAGTTGAACTTGGTGACGTTCAACAGTTAAACTTGGTGACGTTCAACAGTTGAACTTGGTGACGTTCAACAGTTAAACTTGGTGACGCTCAACAGTTGAACTTGGCGACGTTCAACAGTTAAACTTGGTGACGGCCAAACTTGGTGGGCACAGTTGAACTTTAGAAAGTTGGAACATTGTGCGCTAATGAATTCTGCAGAGAAAGATTAGTGGCAAAGATTACCTTGGGAGAACATAAGCCACTGGACACAGTTTAATTTGCGAGAGTGCGACTATTAGACACAGGTAAATATGGCAAAATTATTGCTGATTGTTAGGATGTATTGGCGAGAATAAGGTAGTTCCAAAATACCTTCGAGATCTCAAGTTAAATCCCTCGGTCTGTGTCACCTTAGTTTGTAGCCGAGCGGCGTGCCACTGTCACTCTGTTTCTTTCTTTGTGCCTGTGACGTCCGTGCTGCTGGTAAGCATTACTTTGTGATTAGTCTTTTATTTTGGTGTTCATAGTTTGATTTGTTGAATACAATTATGTGTATGAAGTGTTTAAGTTCGATTTCTATTGATACAGTGTTCAGTGCGAGAGTAGCGTTCCGTTCATAAATGTATTTCTTTTTTTCTAGGTATCGTTACTCGCACGACTCCTCCTTACCCTTACACGTAACCCTGGGCCCAAACGACCTAGTTCATGTTAATTGTTCCGTTTAATCCTAAACGTTTCTGGAAATTACATCCGTTGACCTAATATGTCTGACTTGCGCATTCTATGGGGAACTGTTTATGTAAACCCAACCTTCGTTAACATTTAATTCTTGTATTTTTTTTTAAATTCATTATCCTTGCTAAGGCTGGAATCCTCCCAACGAACGTAAGACGGGGAAAGTCTTAACATAGGTAATAGGTAAACTTTATAGAATTAACGCATTGAATTCGGCAGAATTAGGCAACTGGACATAGATAAATAAGACAGGATTCTTACAAAAAAAAACATGGAAATAAGGAAGTGTCACGCACTTAAAAGACATAAGCTAATAAATCCCCTAAAAGCAGCGGAGTCGATGACAAAGACTTCGCTTGCCACCGGCATCAGAATGAGCCACTTGCGTCCACTGGAGAAAGAAACTATGAAATTTTGGCCTTAAATTGCAATTAAAAGCTAGTGCAAATGCGGCATCACAGGCCAGTGCAATTATGGCATAATAGTTAAATGAAATTGTGGCCATATAGGCCAATGAAAATAGGGCATGATAAGCCAATGCAATAATGGCATAAAAGGCAAATGAAATTGTGACATATTGGCCAATGCAATTAGGGCATGATAAGCCGATGCAATTATGGTATAATGAGCAAATGAAATTATGGCATAATAAGACAATGAAATCATGGCATTGTAGGCCAATGCAATTTTGGAGTAATAAGCCCACCTAATTTTCACATAACAGACGAATACAATTTTGGCAAAGTAGGCAATTTGCCATCAGAAAGAAATGTAATTTTTTGCCTCCATTTGTGCGCAGGAAACTCTAATTGTAATTCAGGAAACTTGAGAAAATAGAGGCATACAGTCCTGCACAACAGCTGCCTTATTTAGCGGCTGTGTGCTGGATGTTGTGAGTGTTGTGTGATGTTGTGTGTTGTTGTGAATGATGTGTGATGTTGTGGGTGATGTGTGATGTTGTAAGTCGATTGATGAGTGTTGTTGTGAGTGATGTATGTTTTTGGGAGTCAAATGATGAGCGCCACTTGACTCTCAACATCACACATCACTTGACTCACAACATTCATCTCACATCCGTCAAACATGGCCGCTGCAGCGAAGGCCTTTACTTTTTTAAGTTTTCCTCAGCAGCGATTAGAAAATTTCCTGCCCAGACATGGAGGCCGAAAGTTACATTTGTCTTTTATGACCATTTGCCTAGTGTGCCGAAATTACACTTGCCCATTATGACAAAACCGCACTTGCCCATTATGACAAAACTGCACTTGCCCATTATGACAAAACTGCACTTGCCCATTATGACAAAACCGCACTTGCCTATTATGACAAAACGGCACTTGCCCATTATGACAAAACTGCACTTGCCTATTATGACAAAACTGCACTTGCCCATTATGACAAAACCGCCATTGCCTATTATGACAAGACTGCACTTGCCCATTACGACAAAACTGCACTTGCCCATTATGACAAAACTGCACTTGCCCATTACGACAAAACTGCACTTGCCCATTATGACAAAACCGCCATTGCCTATTATGACAAGACTGCACTTGCTTATCACGACAAAACTGCACTTGCCCATTATGACAAAACTGCACTTGCCCATTATGACAAAACTGCACTTGTCCATTATGACAAAACTGTACTTGCCCATTATGACAAAACTGCACTTGCCCATTATGACAAAACCGACATTGCCTATTATGACAAGACTGCACTTGCCCATTATGACAAAACTGCACTTGCCCATTATGACAAAACTGCACTTGCCCATTATGACAAAACCGCTTTTGCCTATTATGACAAAACTGCACTTGCCCATTATGACAAAACTGCACTTGCCCATTATGACAAAACTGCACTTGCCCATAATGACATAACTGCACTTGCCCATTATGACAAAACTGCACTTGCCCATTATGACAAAACCGCTTTTGCCTATTATGACAAAACTGCACTTGCCCATTATGACAAAACTGCACTTGCCCATTATGACAAAACTGCACTTGCCCATTATGACAAAACTGCACTTGCCCATTATGACAAAACTGCACTTGCCCATTATGACAAAACTGCACTTGCCCATTATGACAAAACTGCACTTGCCCATTATGACAAAACTGCACTTGCCCATTATGACAAAACTGCACTTGCCCATTATGACAAAACTGCACTTGCCCATTATGACAAAACTGCACTTGCCCATTATGACAAAACTGCACTTGCCCATTACGACAAAACTGCACTTGCCCATTATGACAAAACCGCCCTTGCCTATTATGACAAAACTGCACTTGCCCATTATGACAAAACTGCACTTGCCCATTATGACAAAACTGCACTTGCCTATTATGACAAAACTGCACTTGCCCATTATGACAAAACTGCACTTGCCCATTATGACAAAACTGCACTTGCCCATTACGACAAAACTGCACTTGCCCATTATGACAAAACTGCACTTGCCTATTATGACAAAACTGCACTTGCCCATTATGACAAAACTGCACTTGTCCATTATGACAAAACTGCACTTGCCTATTATGACAAAACTGCACTTGCCCATTATGACAAAACTGCACTCGCCCATTATGACAAAACTGCACTTGCCTATTATGACAAAACTGCACTTGCCCATTAGGACAAAACTGCATTCACCCATTATGACAAAACCGCCCTTGCCTATTATGACAAAACCGCACTTGCCCATTATGACAAAACTGCATTCGCCCATAATGACAAAACTGCACTTGCCTAATATGACAAAACTTCACCTGCCCATTATGACAAACTGCACTTGCCCATAACCATAAAATTGCACTCGCCAGTAGCGCATTACAGGCAATACGAGAAGTGCATTTGCAGATAATGACAATGGCAGGTCCAAAATTTACTTCAGCTTTACGTGCTTTACTTCAGCGATCGCCGGCCCTGCATTCTGATGTCGGCCGGTGGTTCCAGCGAAGGATCTGACAGCGGCGCCGCAGGCGCGCTGCTGGATATATGAGCTTTTTCTCCGGTCACTTTCGTATTTTCTTGTTATATTCGGATGAAATTAGTTGAATTGTACTGTGTTCACAGCGGGATACTTTCTTTTTTCTTGATATATTTGTAAGGACTTAGCTGAATTTCATTGTGTTCACAGCGGGATTCTCCTTTATTTTCTTGTTGAACAAGCAACAGGTTTGGCTGATCTGGGAGAAGCGACAAATCTGACTGAACAGAAACAAGCAAATGATATGACTGATCTGAAACAAGTAACAGGTTTGACTGATATGGAACAAGCAACAGGGTTGACTGATTTGGAACGAGCAACAGATCGGACTGAACTGAAACAAGCGACAGACCTGACTGAACTGAATCAAGCTACAGGTCTGCCTATACAGGATCTCAACAAAAACTAAGCGTAATAATTTTTGCAACGCTCAAAACAGACACCCCTTACAAGCTTACTATCGTCAGTGTGCGCGCAACCTATCAACAAACGTTGGCCACAAGCACAAATAGATCAACAAAGATTTATTTGAAGCACAATAGTTTTCCACTCACGCATGATAGTAATTCGTATATGAGCATGCAAGCTCAGACTAGTAGCACTAGGATAGAGGTCTAATAGTGAACTATGATAGGCGTAATAGTGGACTAGGATTGGTTTGATGGTGAAAGCCTGCAAGCATGCGTGATCAGTAAAACATTATAAGTCATCTAGTAAAATGAGTCAAATAGTGAAACTTTACTAGCACAGGTTTGTTTACATGGGCTGACTAGTAATGGCATGTTAGTGTAAGACCTTGGAATGCTCCTTGCGCCTAACGTAGGTGACTCTTCTAATTCTGTAGGATTTATTCTCCCAGGCGGGTCTACTATAACAGATCTATAGTACTACCAAAAGACTACCAGCAATATCTATCACCAAAAATCTACCAGCAAGATCTACTACCCAAAGTCTGCCAGCGAGATTTATTACCAATAATCTATCAGCAAAATCTATCACCAAGATAGATTAGGTTGAGGGGGGTTGTGGGTTATGGGTTCAGGGGTTTTTTTGGGTTGAGGGGGTTGTGGGTTATTTTTTCAGGGGAGTTGTGGGTTGTGGATTGTGGGTTGAGGTGGGTTTTGAGTTAAGGTTGAGGGTTGAGGGAGGTGGTTGTAAGTTACGTACCAGCAGGATCTACCACCAAAAATCTACCAGTAAGATTTACTATCAGGAGTCTACCAGCAGGATCTACCACCAGAAATCTACCAGTAAGATTTACTATCAGGAGTCTACCATCAAGACCTACTTCCAAGGGTACACCAGTAAAATCTGATGCCAAGAGTCTACCAACAAGATCTACCAACACATATGTTCAGCTGTGCTAGGGATTTCCCCAAAAATGGAGACCAGGTTTGGAATCGCAACCTTCTTTGTTTCTAGCATGTTTACCTCTGCCGTAGCGGCCGTAACCTGAACTTACGAGCGGACCCTCAATTTATGACCGAGTTTCTTGAGGGTGAGGCGAGAGCGCGGCTTTTGCGTGGAAATTGCGGGAAAAAGAGGCAGAGGGAAACTGGAGGTTGTGGGTTGAACGGGGTGAAAATGGGTTGAGGGGGTGGTTGTGGGTTGTGGGTTTTGGGTTGAGGGGGGTTGTAGGTTATTGGTTCAGGGGGGTTTTGGGATGAGGTGGTTTATGGGTTATTGGTTCAGGGGGGTTTTGGGTTGAGGGGGGTTGTGGGTTATGGGTTCAGGGGTTTTTTTGGGTTGAGGGGGTTGTGGGTTATTTTTTCAGGGGAGTTGTGGGTTGTGGATTGTGGGTTGAGGTGGGTTTTGAGTTAAGGTTGAGGGTTGAGGGAGGTGGTTGTAAGTTACGTACACGTAAATGCACACAAAGTGTACAGGTTTTCATGATATTTTTCGTTGTTCCTTTGGTAAAACTTATTTAATATGTTAAATTGAGGAAAATGTACGTTTCTCTGGCAGAGGCTTGCGAATTGAGAGCGTGTAGAAAGCGTAAATAGGAATTATTTAGTGAATTGTAATAAAGGTTTTGAATTTTGCCTTTATTTGAATAAAGTTATTAGACATGGAAACAACAGCTCTAAGATACTTCATACCTGCTGCTGGTGAGGAAATTTGCAACAAAATTATCGTCGCTATGTTGAAAAATGGGCCGTAAAAACTGCAGATACCTTATAACTTTACCGGGAGTGTGAACTGCTTTTCAGACGTTCAAGCTCTAAATACTGAAATGCAAATTATGCATAAACTCTACACCAAAAGTAACGTGTTTGAATCCGTTTTAATAATATCTAGTAATGGGTTCCTTGACCAAAAAGGTGATTGATGGCAAAAAGCGTCTTGCGTTGATGGTATAATACCTTTATTTATCACTTATGATGAACAAAAAAGATATTATCTAAAATATTGCCGAACACGAATTTGCGTGAAAAAAATAGGCTCGTAAAATGATTCACAGAAAAGGAAACTAAAGTTTGTCGGGTACTTTCCTTTGAGCAATAATGCTCAAAATGAAATAAATCTTTATAAAATGAGCGTTAATGAAATTGACCAAATACATGAGTTCAATTGACCAAATTTAATTGAGTACAACTGAAATTCAAGGTTAGCTCACAATGATGAAACAATGATGGGACATTGCTGGCAGTCGCATTACAAATACTACGAAACAGTCAGTATATTATTAAGTTTCGACAGCTATAATAAAAAAATAGATACATCCGTCGTAAGCAAATGGAATCAATTTGAGCGTTTCCAAAAAATTTAGTGAACGGTCCGAAGAAATTCGAAAACCCATGAGAAACTTCAAGACATGGCTTTGAACGAGATTGAAAATATGTTTTTTGCGCATCAAATGCAACGTTAGTTTGAATGCCAGCCAGCAAACTTCTAAATATGAATCTACTTCGTATAAGAACACCTCAATTTCATCTGGATTTAAATAACTCGAACATCGAGAGTTGTTGCAGCGTCAGTCCAGATTCAAGAACTGCACTTAAATAACTGCAAAATTAATAACAATCCAATATGAATTTTTCGCCGCAGCATCTATAACATTCGCCGTCCCATGCAGAAGTTGTACTTGGATAGCTAAAATCACAGAGGCCCCGACGAAAAAGTTACAGATTTGGATGTTCGGCAATCAAAACGTGGGCCATTTAACTGTAGTATTTAAATATAGCGCTTTTCATGCAGAGTGAAGACGTTTTTCTAGTTCGAAGCACTTATGTAAACATAGAGTTCTTCATACAAAGTACAGGCGTTCGTCTAGTTCGGACAACTTATGTAAAAAATAGCGCTTTTTATACAGAGTAAAGTCATTAATCTAGTACGTAGCACTTTTTCAAAAAAATAGCGCTCTCCAAGCAGTGGAAAGGCTCTGCTCGAGTACTTTTTTTGCTTGGAAAGTCTCATCGACTTTTTTTAGTGTTTCGAGAGTACCTTCACGTGGCTGATTTTAATCATATTCTCGTTTTTTCTCTTTATAAGAGGCGAGTTATGATTTAGTTTGTTCAGTATTTTGAATGTAAATTTTTCGGTAGGCGACCATCAAACGCAGACACATTGAGTTATACCGTACGTAATACATGGGTATATTGAGTTGCTGGGTTACCTTTAGTTATATCTGAACTATTTGATGGTAGATCGCCATTTATTTTTACTTCTGTGTATCTTATACTAGCATCAAAAGGAGGTGGGTACACTCAAATAGATTTTCTGCTCTATAGTTGTATTTTTTTACAAAGCCAATTCCATTTCTAAAATAGGCTTCTACCGTGTTGAAACAGTAAATTGTCTCTTTTAAGCACTAAATGCTTCTCTAGACCAGACCGCTGAATTTTAAACCCAGTCATTGCCCTACAAAAGAGGCACCTATCATTTTAATACAGGCAGGTGCCATTCTAAATTGGCTATAACTTACGTTCCAAGCTAAACTAATGCCTTTTTCTCAAACATGAGATTATTTTCTAAAAACAAACAGCAGAATCGTCCTAACAGGCAATTGTTTTTCCAAGGCAACTTGACTTTTTTCTAAAGCAGGCAATTACCTTTTCAAACCAAACAGTAATTTCGGAAAAAAACAATCATCATTTCAAACCGGGCAATTCCTCTGCGTATTATCTCTCCTAACTTTAGAGGTGTCGATACTTACGGTTTCAATTAAAAAGTTTGTTGAGGTCTCCGAATTTTAGGAGATGTTTTTATTACCGATGCGGGAAAGAAAGCTTTATGAAGAGAACTTTTATTTTAGCAATGAACACTGTGTAGACTGGACGCAATGCGGGCGCGTCTGACTTTTTGAAATGCAAGAGGGTTTGAGTTTTCTTGTAGTTCTGACTGAGCAAGTCACTCGTGCATTTCATCGGGCGGAGGTTGCCGCAGCGCATTACTTATTCTCGGCTGTGTGAGGTGGGGCTCGGGGCTGGGGGATGTGTGGCGTTCACTGCTCAGAGTTGGCTACACATAGTACACTACACAGAGTAAACTACACTGATTACACAACTCAGGGTAAAGTACCCAAAGTAAACTACGCATAGTAAAGAACACAAAGCAAATTACAGAGTAAAGAACCCTAAGAAAACCACTCAGAGTAAAGAACTCAGAGTTAGCTACAGAGAATTAATTGAATTGTAGGGGAATCTTACGGTGGAATTTCAATTTTATAAATCCGCCTCATGTTTAAAATTGAATTAAGCGCATTTCTTTGAAAGGAAAACTTGTTCCTGGAAGTTACAATTTATTCGCAAGAAGAGAATCCATGCGCATTTCTTTTGAAATGAATTTCTCACATTATATGGATGCAAAAACTTGTACCTCAAAGTTACTATATAATTGGATGAGGACAATCCATGTGCATTTCTTTTTATACGAATTTCCCAGAGTATATAGAGGCATGCAGATGCCATTATTGCACGAGGGACGTGTGGGGTAGAGGATCATTGCCTGTCCTTAGCTCCGAGCCTTGCAATTACGGACTAATCAGTAGGTGATCTCGCGTGATCCGCAGGTTTAAAGGATCCGTCCTCTGATGAAGCAACGCGATCTCCTGGACGAACAAAATTAGCTCCAAGTAAAAACCGCTTATATTTTCTACCTTAAAAATATGTATGTTCAAGAACTATTTTTCTCTTGAAAAATAGCTACATAATTCAAGTAAATGATAATCGCACACAAGTAAATCCGCTTATATTTTTTGCGGGACAAATATTTTCAAGAACGGTTATTCTCTTGAAAAATAGTTATCTTATTATTGGATAATGTTATGCTGATAACCGTGATGATAATTTTAAACTTAGACTATTGATTAGAATGCAAGAAATGGAACATGTTCTGCTCATGTTGTGAGTTTAGAGTTAGTGAAAGCAAACATTCTCACGTTTAAAAATTCAATGAGAATAACTATTAAGGGAATTTCACGCATTGAATAGCTACATAATTTTTTTTTCTGTGGAACAGTGCACCATGAATTTTATTACATTATTTGTAAAAAGCAGCATTAACGAAAGTAAATTTTTAAAACTTTTGTTTAAGATTACCGATGATGGAAAAACTTTCATTAAAGATTACCGATTAAGGATAAACTTTCATTAAAGATTACCGATTAAGGATAAACTTTCATCGAGGATTGCGGATTGCGGATCACCTTACGTGAAGGATTACCGACACAATTCCTATATGTCAGTAGGCTGTTAAAATGTTTTAAAATTCCTCAATATAATTGAATGAAATGGAAATTTACTTGCCCTAAACTTATGCAAACCTAACCAAGACATTAACTCTCAACTCTGCTTTGATTGAAACTCTTCCGCAAAGTTCAGCATCAACTTTTGCATGAACTTAATCATGAACTTCTGCATATCGATTTATGAGGATCTTAATTTCAACTTAAACCTCATCCCGGCCTTCTTTTTAAAAGAATTAAACCGACTTCTCCGAGCTCTTCCAAACCAACCCAACTCAATTTCGCTATCCCTATAATATTTCAATCTTAAATAGCCAAAATTTCGCTATCCCTATAATGTTTTAATCTTAAATAGCCAAAATTTCGCTATCCCTATAATGTTTTAATCTTAAATAGCCGAAATTTTGCTATCCCTATAATGTTTTACTCTTGAATAGCCAAAAAATAAATCTGTTAGAAATCCCGCTGTGACTCCCGCAAAAAACACATTTCGCTACGGCTGTATAGGTCATCCTTAGCTCGGAGCGCCTAAACCAGAGGCGGTAATCTTTACTATTCTCTACAAAACTTACTTTAAATATCAAATTAACATTACATAGTTTTAATTCTACTTACTTATTTTGTTAGTAAATGTGTAACATTATCAAATATAAATGTAAAATTCCGCATTAATGTTATTAGGTTGATTATCATAAGATTGTAGTATATAATACTTAAAATTGGGCATCATTAGATGAAATTATTCTTAAATTTCTTTGAATAAACTTCAGCTTCGATGACAAGACTACTGCAGATTCTCAGGTGTGTCCCGTATACGACTCGCTGTGTTGTGAACCTGGCATACCGGATGTATAATTATATGAATGAATAAATAAATAATGATGTAGGATAATAAATGAATATCTTCCAGCAACATCGTCAGCTGCAGCTGTAACCGAGCCTTGCAGCAACATCATCAGCTTTAGCTATGACCGAACCTTGTCAGCTGCAGCTGTAACCGAGCCTTGTAGCAACATCGTCAGCTGCAGCTATAACCGAACCTTGCCAGCTACAGCTGTAACCGAGCCTTGCAACAACATCGTCAGCTGCAGCTATAACCGAACCTTGCCAGCTGCAGCTGTAACCGAGCCTTGTAGCAACATCATCAGCTTTAGCTATGACCGAACCTTGCCAGCTGCAGCTGTAACCGAGCCTTGCAGCAACATCGTCAGCTGCAGCTATAACCGAACCTTGCCAGCTGTAGTTGTAACCGAGCCTTGTAGCAACATCATCAGCTTTAGCTATGACCGAACCTTGCCAGCTGCAGCTGTAACCGAGCCTTGCAGCAACATCGTCAGCTGCAGCTATGACCGAACCTTGCCAACTGCAGCTGTAACCGAGCCTTGTAGCAACATCATCAGCTTTAGCTATGACCGAACCTTGCCAGCTGCAGTTGTAACCGAGCCTTGTAGCAACATCATCAGCTTTAGCTATGACCGAACCTTGCCAGCTGCAGCTGTAACCGAGCCTTGCAGCAACATCGTCAGCTGCAGCAATAACCGAACCTTGCCAGCTGCAGTTGTAACCGAGCCTTGTAGCAACATCATCAGCTTTAGCTATGACCGAACCTTGCCAGCTGCAGCTGTAACCGAGCCTTGCAGCAACATCGTCAGCTGCAGCTATAACCGAACCTTGCCAGCTGCAGCTGTAACTGAGCCTTGCAGCAACATCGTCAGCTGCAGCTATAACCGAACCTTGCCAGCTGCAGCTGTAACCGAGCCTTGCAGCAACATCGTCAGCTGCAGCTATAACCGAACCTTGCTAGCTGCAGCTGTAACCGAGCCTTGCAGCAACATCATCAGCTTTAGCTATGACCGAACCTTGCCAACTGCAGCTGGAACCGAGCCTTGCAGCAACATCGTGAGCTGCAGTAACATCGTCAGCTGCAGCTGCAACTGAGCCGTGCAGTAACATCGTCAGCTGCAGCAACATCGTCAGCTGCAGCAACATCGTCAGATGCTGCAACATATTCAGCTACAGCAGTAACCGAGCATTGCAGCAACATCGCCAGCTGCAGCTGCAACTGAGCCGTACAGCAACATCGTCAGCTGCAGTAACATTGTCAGCTGCAGCTGCAACTGAGCCGTGCAGTAACATCGTCAGCTGCAGCAACATCGTCAGCTGCAGCAACATATTCAGCTACAGCAGTAACCGAGCATTGCAGCAACATCGTCAGCTGCAGCTGCAACTGAGCCGTGCAGTAACATCGTCAGCTGCAGCAACATCGTCAGCTGCAGCAACATCGTCAGCTGCAGCAACATCGTCAGCTGCAGCAACATATTCAGCTACAGCAGTAACCGAGCATTGCAGCAACATCGCCAGCTGCAGCTGTAACCGAACCGTTCAGCAAAGCTCCCGTGTCAATTTACGCAGCTATTGTCTTCAAACGGCCTCATCTAATTTTTATTAATGGCTTCTCGCAAGTATTGTTTTGAAGCTGCAATGCAAACTTCGCAGCCTGGCGCACTTCAGCACACGAACTTCTCTCGCCCTGAGCTTCAGGGCGCTTGGATTCCGCCACTTAGCGCTATGCAGAATTCACTTAAAATGTTTAATTAACATGCAAGTACTAAATGCCTTCTGACGTATTTGGAAGTGTTTAAGTTAGGAGTACTTAGAAAGAAGTATTTAACTTGCACTAGATTATCATTGTGCACTTTTATTTACAGAGATACATAAAACTTTTAAATCGGTTTATGAAGAGCATTCTTGAAAGAAAACTGAAATAAGGGACAATACTATTCATACGGATACGTACTTCTGTGTGCTTTCGTGACTTTTATCTAACAGAAATGGAAGCAACTCAAGCTCTATTAAAAAATATACCAATAAGTTTCAGCGATGCCCTACTCATTATCACAAGGGTCATCGGAGTTATGCATCGGAGTTAATGGGAAAATAAGCCACTTATATAATTCCCGTAACAACAATTGTCACTCATAGAACGAAAACAGCAAGAATAGTTTCTTATACAATCCTGCAGCTCTGGGTTGTATTAACCAGACCATGTAACAGCACCTAACTCACTACTAAGATAGTGAGACCGGAAGCTATTACACTAGCTCTTACATCAACTACATATCATACGAGCTCTTTCACTAGCTATTGCAAAGGCCATTATGTGAGTTACTTCACTAGCTCTTACACTAGTTTTTGCCCTCTCTCTTATTTTACCTCTAATTCCAGCTTTCAACACCAGCTAGTACACTAGCTTTCACTCTAGGTCAAACACTCGATTCTACGCTATCTCTGACTATTGCTCACACATTCACAGTAACTACTGAGTACAGAATACCTGGAAGCATCAATTCTTTATTTACAGACTAATGGCTAGCCACATACTAACAACACAAGAAGGATCCTGCCAAGAAAAATTCAACTGGAAGCACCTCCCCAATTTCCTGAAGCCCTGGAAACTTCGAAGAAAAGAGACTTTGCGTATTAAAAACCGGGGACAAATTACACGCCAAACAAGAAGACCTGGCCCACTTGGGCGCAAACTTTGGTGCCGGGAACGCTGGAGCTCGTGAGGCGGAGGCTGTATTGGGCCTTGGGCGGCTCTTAGACCCTGTCACGCTTATATTGACGGCCTTCTAATGTCAGATAATTGGACTTTCGGAGACGGGCAGGCATTCGAGTTAAATTTGAGTTTAAAAAGAACTGACTGGTTTCTAACGTGAGGTAATTGGACTATCAGATGAATGCAGATATTTAGTGTTGACTTTGAATTAGAAAAAATCAAAGGCTTCTTATTTCAGATAGTTGGACTTTCGGAGACGGGCAGGCATTCGAGTTAACTTTGCGTTTGAAAAGAACTTACGGGCTTCTAACGTGAGGTAATTGGACTATCAGATGAATGCAGGAATTTAGTGTTGACTTTGACTTTGAGTTTGAAAAAAAACTGACAGGCTTCTTATTTGAGATAATTAGACTTTTAGGGAAGGGTTGGAATTCAGAGTTAATATTGAGTTTGTGAAGACACTGACGGTCTTCTAATGTGAGGTAATTGGACTAGCAGATGAATGCAGGAATTCAGTGTCAACTTTGACTTTGTGAAGAAACTGACGGTCTTCTATTGTGTGATAATTGAACTTTAAAAGAAGGGCAGGAATTTAGAGTTGACTTTTCCATTGAAAAAAACCGATGAGCTGTTAATTAGGCCTTTTTATATTTTAGAGAACGACAGGAGCTCAGCGTCGGTTTTGAGCTTTCTAATGAGGTCAAATTCAACCTTCAGAGGAAAGCAGGAGTTCAGAGCTGACCTCAACTTTGTAAAGGAGTTAACGTGCTCCTAGTTTTGCCTTACTTTACTTTCTTTCAGGCAGGTGGAAGCTCAGAGTTGACTCTGACTTAGAAAAAGTGCTGTCAATTACTTATTGTGACCTAATCCTACAGTCAGGCAGGTGGGATTTCAGAGTTGATTTTGACTCTGAAAAAAATGGCGGTCATTTATTGTGGCGTTATTAACCCATCACGGAGGCTGGAGTTCAGAGTTGACTGTGAAGTCGATTTAGAGAAGAAATTAAATGCCTTGTAATTTCCTTTTATTTATAACCAGGCAGAGAAGAGTTAAGAGTTGACTTTGAATTTGAGGAACTGCGGTCAGTCATGGATTTTGGCCATTTTGAATTTCAGGTAGGCAAAAGTTTAGAGAAGAAACTGTTTAGAATAGGAAATCAATTTATTTTCCATACATCTGGTCCATGAAATGTATCTCATCGGCTTGCAAAATATCTTAACTCAAAGATCCTAATTCCTCTCAAACTTTCTGTTGAAGGACAAATTAATTAATTAATAGTAACCATACCTATGTACATGTAACGATAGCCTTTTCAATGATTAGAAATTGTATTTAATGTCTAATGATCATTATGTTCAATACTTATTTTCATATTCATGTCAAATTTTTCAATATTGGACGCTGTCGACACTCACTCAACTTTAAGTTTTTTTGTTCACAATCTTTGCCCTTCCAGTGCGCCATCGATCAATGGCGTGTAATGTTAAATGGAATCTTGGATAAAATGAAAAAAAAATAATCAAATGCAGGATATTTTTCCACGTTTGGAGGACCACAACCATCACACGGTAGGCAATTAACAAGTTTAGATTGCAAGTAATAGCATCAGTGTACAGTAAACGTATTGAGATATTGGCTAATGAGAGTAAATCTTAAGAGGAGAAAACGTCTTAGGCTTTGTGAGGAACGAATTTATCTTGAATGGGGGTCCAGCGTAGTTTTTTATGGGTTGTTGTATGCATGTAACCCTTTCATTCTATGTTTGCTGCTAAATCCATGTAATTTTGTAACTCTTTTTCAAGATATTCCTTTGCCATTGCAATTTGACATTCTATACAGGTAAAGAAGTGACAAGAAAAGTGGGTGATTTTTTTGAGCTGAGTATTCCTTTGAGATTATTTGTGATGGTCAGATCAAGAAGAGTTGATTTTGATTTTGATGAGGAGCTGACCACTATATATTTCGACCTACTCTTATTATCGAAAAATCCGCTTGTATTTAGAGTTGACTTTGACTTCAACTGAAAGATGTCTGCATTTTATTTCAAGTTTATTTGCATTTCATAAGGGGCTAGAGCTCAGAATTCACTTTGTATTTAAGGAACAATGGCCCTTCTCTTCGCGATTCTGAGTAGATTATGACCATAAAAAAATTGCCTGTTTTCTCAGCCTTTCAAGTATGTTCCCAGTATATTTAAGTTTATTCCTCAGTATTTTTAAGATAAGTACCGAGATTTTAAGATTTTAAGGTAAGATATTTAAGATTTTAAGATAAGTTTTTCCCAACTAATACATTTCCTCCTAACATCCACGCTGATGCGTGCACCCCTTTAACTTAATCCTTAAAGAGAACAATCTCAGAGATGTTGGTCCGATTCCTCACTCACAGTAAAGCCTCCTTCGTTGATATGCGCTACACTTTCTCAAAAGAAAACCCTCATAAAGTTAAGCCAAAAAAATATAGCAATTAATATAGAAACTCATAAGTTGGCGTGCTAGTTTTTACGCACGTCTGACAATTTTCAAAACTAATACATTTTCTTGGGTGCAGTGCTGTATACAAGTGATACTCTTCACAAGTGTCGTATTTTTCACCTTTGGTCACACTGCTCTAGCAGAAATGTGTTCCGAGTTTGGCTTACAACTTCTCTGGGTTAAAAACCATGGAGCTTTGATACAAAAATGCAAGCGACGTAAAGAGGCGAAAGACTGATAAATACCGCAGCTAGTACCCAGAGCACAAGAGTTTCAACTCCTGCCATTTTGTCCATCATTAGGGAGTTGGAAAATAATCACGGTCTTTAGGTTGTGATACACTCTGAAAACCAATGTGATACATTTTATTTTTCAGATTGTGACCTGTTTTCTCCTTAATGAACTCTTGCGTCCAGGAAATTCAAACATGGCCAAAATTCAAATTCGCCAATTCAGAGTCAGCTTTGAACAACGGATAATTTTCATTCATTTTTTAATTTTCCTGCATGTCTAGCATTTGTTCTTCTCGATGCCTTTTTGTTTAAAGGAAGAGATCATTTTCCATGAAAAAATGAATTCTCTTGACATCTCACTTCCGATCTAACGTCAATTTCTAAAGAAACAGTGTTCTTTTTCTCATAAAATATGCGATCACATATCAGTTAGACGTATCTACTATTAACAAAAATCTTCTGAAACTAAAAAAGAATGCGTTTCTAAATCAGGTAAAAATGCACATTCTTTTGTAGACAACAAGCTTGTTCAAAATAAAATATACTTTTCAGATACCACTTTGAAGTTTCATCTTCCAGAGACAGCATCTGTCCTTCATTCAAAATATGCTTTTCATAGATAAATTTGAAGTTTCTTCTTATTGCAGAAATGGCATCCTTTAGCATGTAAAATTCACGCAGATAATATGAAAATGACGCTTCTCCTTTCCGAGACCACATCCTGTATGAAAAAATTCGCTATTCTGATATCCGATAGACGTTTCAGAGACCATGTCCTATATGAAAAAGTACACTACTCTAATATCAGATAAACGTTTCAGAAGCCATATCCTGCATGAAAAATTCACTGTTCATATTTCAGATCAACGCTTCAGAGACTAGGTATAAGCTGTATGAAAAATTCACTATCCTGACATCAGATAAAGGTTTCAGAGACTCTTTTCTACACGAACAATTCACCATTCTAAAATCAGAAATACGTTTTATACACCATTTCCTTCTGTATGAAGAACTCGCTCTTTTCATATCCGGTGCAAGTGAGAGATGGTGACACAACCGTCAGAGCGACGCACCACTCGCGCCGGCAGCGCCGGCATGACGTTGGTCTTCGCGCTGAATTAGACAGCGTCCCCATGAGACCGAGGCGCGTTAGGCAGCGCTTGCTGTCAGTCTAATCTGCACCTTGAGTGCGCAAAATTAAAGGCACCTCTTGAATGATGCACTCCTTGCCACGACTCAAGAAAGGAAAGCGAGAGACGGGAAGTAATTCTGCTGACTTGGTGCTGCGACAAATGTTGTTCGTCTGCAGGAACGTTTGCCAAAATAGCTCTGTTCTGGATGCTGGGAAAGAAAAGGCTTTTCATCAGCTGGGGTATATTTTTTTTGCGCATGCTAA
Organism: Morinoia aosen; assembly: GCA_030386875.1. Lineage (NCBI taxonomy): Eukaryota > Metazoa > Arthropoda > Malacostraca > Amphipoda > Talitridae > Morinoia > Morinoia aosen. Next base: position 39,186,687 of record CM059556.1, read on the forward strand.
TGTTTCGAAATAGACCCGAAAATTCCGGCTCCAGGAAACTTTTGTGGTAATTTATGCTCAGCACACACAACAGCACACACTGCGGAGTGTACGCAAGGAATATTTTACAGAATAGAAAAGTTAGTTGCAGCGTTTGAGGTTATGAGTATTTTTTGACAATTATCAGCTCAGAGAGTAAGGGATATAGTTTACAAAACATCGAACATAAGAAATAAATTGAATTTTTTTAATATAAGACAAAAAATATCATAAAATAGATAAGAAAATTACTTCAGATATAAACCTAGTAAAACATTCTCGGGTTGTTACTCAAGTCTGAAGGTGTCAAACACCAATCACGCGCATGCACCATAGTTGGAGTCGAGGAGAAATGTAGTCGCGCCAACAGCCGTCAATCATCATGCACAAGCAGTCATGCGTTCTCTTTAACCCAAAAAATCATTAGTCACTCCAAGTATTTCGTCAGTCACACCAAGTATTAACATTTCAATCATCAGTCACACGAAGTAGTAATAAATCGTCAGTCACGCCAATAAATTGGGTAGTCAACATTTTATAATAGTGATATGTTTTTTTTACATATACGGACCAATAATCAAGTGTCTTGTCCGCTCCAAATCATTTTACATTTCGTGCCTTTCTGCTCAAACGAACGTTACCAAGTGCCAGATAGAAACTAGTTTTGATGTGCGGAAATCCCTTCGCTGCAGCCTAATTATGCGTAATAATATTTTTACCACGTGCGAATATGACAATATCAAGGTAGACTTCGCTTTGCCACTGTTTACTAGATTTGAATCAATTTTTTAAACGTATTGTCTTTCGTGCTTTGGCCTTTGAAGAGCAGCAGTTTTTATTAATATATTTTCTCGTGGAAGGTTTCAATCCAAATTGAACTGCCTCCGTTGCTCCTAGGAGCATTTCACTAAATCATTCTGCTGGCCACTTAATAATGCGTGACTTTTATTCTCTGACAATTCAGCAGACTTTCGTTGCATGGGTTTTCGAGCAGGAGCAAAATTTCCAATGCAATGTCTTTTCCAACAAATTGCAGAACATGGAGTAGCGACGCAAAATATTTAGTGCTGAGGTCCTGGCGCTGTAGGATACAATCGCACTTCCAAAACACGCAATCGTATGAGGCTTTTTGAATCGCCATCAAACTTGCAGCCAAAGTTTTGAGGGTTTCTGATCCGGTCTTGGTGCGGCGACGCTGAAAATAAGGCGCAAGAACTCCCGGAAAAAACACAGTCAAAGAGGCAGATCAAAGCGAACGCAGCGAAAAATCAAGACGAAGAAAGAGGAACGTACTCGCTCGTCCTAGCGAGCTTTGGTCTCAAGAAGATTCGACGAAATCAAGCGAAATGAAAAAGTCTTTTCCCAAAGAGACCTTGAACGTATGGAAGAGTTCAAAATAGTTAGCCAGCCTTGGATGGAAGCAGGGAAATGCTGAAAAGAAATGACGATCCGTAGAGGAGACTAAATTTGTACTGAATAGAAGTAGTTGAGAGAACCTACGGAAAGTGAACAAAAACTCATCAGTTATAGAAAGTGAAGCTAGGCTTTCAATGGGAGGAACACTTTAAGAATACTTTGGAGAGAATTCTTTGAATAAAATATACATCAACAAAATTTTAAAACGCCGTCATTGATAGATAAAGTTTGGATTCAAACGTGCATTGCATTAAGAATAAGAGGCAACACACGAATTGATGCTGTCATTATACAAAACAGTTTTCGATAGATGATCTGTAAATTCGAATAAATGGTAAATTACCGAAAAGCATTATATAAGCAAAATGACACATTAATCAATTTAAAACTATTGCATTTCATCAATGGTGAAAAAGCAGGTGTTGGAATGATTGCCCCGTGAACATTTTATTGCCGAAGATAACTGTTCGCGAACCATAGCCATAGCCACGAACCATAGTTGTATACGTGAGAATTGATGTTGCAAGAGTTGTATGAGTGATATTTGTTGCTGCAGAAGTTATATGAGAGAGAATGGGACTTTACCGTAATTAAAAATATCTTGATCAAGCAATTTTAAATTTTTTGTGTTTGAATACGGGAACTTTTTTATTCAACGAAAACACCTAATCTTATTATCAAAGCACAAAGATTTTAATAGAGCCAGCACAAATTAAAATCTGATTGTTTGATTTATGAGAGGAAATAAATCGTAAATTACTGTTATTGTTTGAGGTCGCTTTTCCACCGGGGTCGCCAGCTAATAGATAAATGTTGAGAAGGCACTTGTCTGATGAGAGCAATCGTCCATCCGAAGGGCTGTTGCCTCGCATGTGTGTAGTTGTTCGTGCGGAGGAATCTTCTAGAGCAGGGCTTCTCAAACTCTCTATTGTCGTGTACCCCCTTAGCTTAATGGTGTGTCTTCATGTACCCCCAGCACAGTTAAAAGCTTAAGAAACTGTAAAAATACACTTAATAATTATTAATTATGTATACTCATACGGTTAAATAAACATACATATTTCACATTTAACATATGAAGTATTCAAAATGTACCCCTAGGGGTACATGCACCCCGATTGAGAAGCCCTGGTCGAGAGGGTAATGACTCGGGATTAAATATCCGGGAGGGTAGATATCCCATAAGCGGCAATTTTTCAGCGGGTCATCGCTCGGAAGGCATTTATCTCATCACCGAAAAGTGCCTAATATAGTTTTCCTAAAATACAGGCATAGTTCTTAGCAAAGTTTTTCCCGAAGAAAATATAAGATATTAACGGATAATGATATGAGAATAAATCCTAAAACGAACTATCTAAAACAAGCTAAGCGTATTTTATGAAGAAGGCACGGTAGAAGCTTCCTCTCAGAAAATCCTACCTTGAGTGAGCCAAAGACGAAAATCTTGTGAAAAGATTGCGATATTGCGAAAGATTGCAATATTGGGAAAGATTGCGCTCGAGGAGCAGCCCTGCTGTACGGCAAGCACGGTTGTCAAATTCAACTTTTTGTTTTACGGCCGAATTTTTGTTTAGTTAAAAAAAAAAAGTCATGCTTCGGTTAAAATTTGAAAATTTCTCGGAAAAAGCATATATGTCGATTTTGCGAAAAACAGCGCAGACTATTTTTTGGGTGTTGAAATCTTATATGAAAGAAAACTGTCAAGCTTTGGAAAAATTTGAAAATTTTGCCGAAAAAACAATCTGGTGACTTTACAGAAAACAGCGCAGATGATTTTTTGGGCGGGGAATTTTTGGACTAAAAAACGGTCAGGTAGGGGTCAAAATTCGAAAATTTTAGCGAAAAAATAAATCCGGTGATTTTGGTTTGAACATCGCAGCTGACGGCTACAGGAGAGTGCTCTTGTCCGTAAAGGATAGAGGAGCAAGCCGTCGGCAGCTCATGAAAATAAAAAGTCGACGAGCCCAGTCCGGATACTGAAAAATGCTACATAATTGAAATTCCCGTGAGATTAATTTCATAATAAAAAGGAACTAAAGCAGAAATTGATATAAATTCTGGAAGTTTTATTAGACCCCCTGAGTCAGCTTTCACAAGTACTTTAAAACGTATTAAGACATCTCTGAAAAACTGCAACGATGGAATTTATTAGGGGAGCGAAGTTTACTTTTCATGATTCTGGATTCCCCATGTTGCAATTTCACGTTAAACTCAGCCTAATTTAAGGAGTTTCTCCAGAAATAAAATTTTCAGACAACTTTGATTTCTATCATACTCTTTATGGTGCATACTTTACACTCTTGCATAGTTTAGTCCTTCAGTGCATATATCAGTCTTCTTGTATACATTAATCCTTTAGTGCATGCTTAAGACCTTATGCATAGTTTAGTCCCTCAGTGCAAATATCAGTCTCCATGCATACAGTCTCCATTCCATGCATACATACTCCATCCATAATCCTTTAGTGCACACTTAGGTCATTTACTCCTTTACTGCACACTTAAGTTCTTTACTCCTTTACTGCACACTTAGGTCCTTTACTCCTTTACTGCACACTTAGGTCCTTTACTCCTTTACTGCACACTTAGGTCCTTTACTCCTTTACTGCACACTTAGGTCCTTTACTCCTTTACTGCACACTTAAGTTCTTTACTCCTTTACTGCACACTTAGGTCCTTTACTCCTTTACTGCACACTTAGGTCCTTTATTCCTTTACCGCACACTTAGGTCCTTTAGTCCTTTACCGCACACTTAGGTCCTTTACTCTTTTACTGCACACTTAGGTCCTTTACTCTTTTACCGCACACTTAGGTCCTTTACTCTTTTACTGCACACTTAGGTCCTTTACTCTTTTACTGCACCCTTAGGTCCTTTCGTCCCGTAGCGCATATTTAATTAAGGAGCCGTCCGGGCAATTTTCTGTTTATTAGCTCATGTTATGGAGAATTTTCATACAAATTAAACAATGTGCTTCTATTTATTGTATGTTCGTTCACCTGCTACAGCTTTCAGAAGCCAGCCAATTAGAGGGGGGACCTGTTTACTCCTAAATCTAAAAGTTATCAATTTTCTGTTTCTTAGCTCATGTTTATAGAATTTTTTCTGAATCTAACGATATACTTCATTACTTTGTGAGCTCGTTCGTCTGCTACAGCTTGCGTAAGGCCAGGTGGCTCACGCCATTACGCGGCCAGGTAGCGAGTTTGTCAGGTTCTCCTGAAAACTTTAACTTGTGGATGTTTGAAATGCTACTTCTCCCATAGTTTTCAAGGTATAAAAATGGGAAATGTGTCAATCGATAGGGCATAAAAAGAGCTTAAAATTGGTGTATGAGTTTTTTGAAAAACTGTTTAGTTTGAAAATTAAGACAGAAATAAGATTTCAAAATTGAGAGAATACATTTTTTTATAAAATCGTAAAATTCAACTAATCAAAACATTGAAATTTCATTCCAATGTTTCTTTAGATAATACATGAAAAACTTGTTGGTGATTCTGTAACTTCAAAATTAAAGTATGAGAAACAATTTCCAAAAATAAATTCAGTTTTTTCGGAAAAAATTAATTTTCTTATAAAACCGGGGAAAACACACGATTTAAAAAAAGACCGTTGCATCATTTTACACCTATGGTGTAAATTTCAGAAAAATCCGTTGGAAAATGACTGACTTGAGCTTGTACTCAGATGGTCGTCAAAACATCAAATTATCGGAAATTCATTGCAACATTTCTCTAGACAATGCATTTAGCTATCTAAAAAATATTTTGCCGGTTCGGTAACTTCAAAATTGTAAGACGAGATCTACTTCCGCCATATCAATTTTTTCATTTTTTTCGAAAAAGAATCAATTTACTAATGAAATTATGATAAAAAGACAGAAGTCCTAAAAAATCGTTGCATCATTTTACACCTATAGAGAAAATTTTAGAAAAATCAGTAAAAAAATTACGGACTTTTTTTCAGCCACACGGTCCTCGTAAGTCCTTTACCCTTTTCATGCACACTTAAGTCTTTTAGTGCTTACCTTAATCCTTTAGTGCACACTTCAGTCATCTTGCCTACTTTAGGTCTTTAGAAATTTGTAGAAAGTTTCGGGGCTGGCAGAAAACACTTATGATAAATTTTGAGAAATTTCCTGAAAGCTCATCGTCAAAAATATCTGAAACAGCAAAATATAGGAACTATCACGGACCGGAGCTTTTGATATCATTAGGAAGTTTTGAAGCTGCCTTTTAAGGAGCCATTAACGTCTCTGTCGTCTTTGAAGTCTAATGTAAAATCTCTTGCAAGAATGAAATAAAATTTTTCGTTACAGAAGACTGGTTCATTATTTCCATACGTGGACAAAATGATCACACGAATAGATTCATTTTTCATGAAGCCTAACTTTATTAAAAGCCAAAAAAAGAAAACCGAACAAGATTCCACTTTCTGTGAAAATTTTTGCACCTAGAACTTTTTAGCTTCTGTTGCTGCCTGAAAAGCTACTCGTGAAGAGTAATGTGTAGCTTGAAAACTCAAACAGAATTTTCACATGAAATAGATAAAACTAGGAGCTTTTTTCCTGTTTTTATTTTAAGTCTCAGAATTAATTATTTTGTGATTTCCAATTACATTTTCCAAAAGACCGATTTCTTTATGAAATCGTTTTAGGAGAGTGGGCGCTGACAAACAGATAGTCCGTAACCGTGCAAGGTGAACTTTGTATGCATGCAAATATATTGAGTGTAAAATGATTTTCTGGAGTGGATTTAGACTTTTATGAATACATTTGAGTACCTAGAATACAATAGAACATCTAGAATGCCTTTGAGCGTCTAAAAAATAATTTTGTGTTAATACTACGTTGGAGCGTCTGGAAGAAAATAGTATTCATGATACATTTAGGCTTCGAGAATGTACTTGAGTCTTCAGCTCTCGTGTAATGACTGCAAGAGATCTTATTTGAATTGAAATATCAATTTTTATATATTGTTGATCTTATTTTCAGAGCATTCATTGATAATGAATATTCGAAACTAGCGCTAGTCTGAATGCCCCTTTTTAGAAAAATGAATTTTATTCCGTGGTTTGTGGTTTTATTCCTGATAACTACAAGAGGCAGTGACGTCGCTGATGTCAACTTATACTTTCATAGACAGGTTCGGGTTTCGAGACTAGTGTTTATTTCTCTCTTCGTTTAAAAAAAATACGCTCGAGTAATTGGAGCTCAATATCACTGAAAAATATTATATTTTGATTGTTATGATTAGATAAGCTTATATATACAAAATTACTCATGAGTCTTGACATACATTTGCTCCCAAAATTGAAGAGCAATATGATGAATCCAAAAAAAAATTTGATAGATAAAATTAGGTGTTACGTTATGTGATCATGAAATCTGTTAACCGAATGAACAGTTCTTAATTTTGATGTGAATGTTTCACGTCTGGTTGAGAAAATTCTTCGCTAAAATTCTAGCAATTTATGGTAATTTTTACTTTCTGTGACCTTCGCATTTCTTCGTTAAAAAACTGACAACCGATATAAAGGGCAACTTATAAGAATTCAAAATTTTACCTAATCCAAAACCGAACTCGATCAAAAATTCATTAATCATTATATTTTCAATGTATGCACTAGTCCACCCCCCTTTATTTAAAATGAAAAAGTCAAAATGAAAGAAAGGTTATAAAAAATAAAAAATTTAATATTTCGAGAGTTGATGAGGCCGATTGCACACGGCCCGTCAAAAATGTATAATAATTTTCGACAAATTACATGAGACACATTCCTATTTACGTGATATTTATTCCGAGTTGAATTTGATGGATTAATACACTGTAAATTGTGGAGTTGAAGCTTTTATCACAGATTGGCTCATCACACACTGCAGGCTGGCTTCGGACAGACGGACGGACGCGGCTCTTATTATAGTATAGATTAAGAAAGACACCTTATCAGGATTTGCTCTAAATGTAGCTAAATATTTCATTTGGACTAAAACAAACAATTTAACTATTGTAAAATATAATTTTATTCTTATAATATCATTTTAATAGATATTTCTTCATAAAGTGTAAGAAATCCTAAAAAGCATCCTCTTCAAATATTTTTTTTTGCTTCTTCCGAAACAAATTGGTACAATAAATTGAAATTTAGTCGGAAACATCTTGATGTAGCTTCTGTGTAGTGAAAAATTTGTACTGCGGGTAGAATTTAATGCACAAACGCGTTCGAATATTTTCTTAGGAACTGGATGTCTCTTGCTACGTGGTACTTTCTTTGGTACTTTCTTTATTACCTTGGGGCAGCTTGCAAAGTTTCCAGTGACTGGCTCACAAATACCACCATTTTTTCCTCAGAAGAAAGTACGTCCCAACTAGGAATTGGTAACTTTTATTTCCACAGCGCTTTGATGCCTAATTTCTGCACGACGCAAGGAAAGTTTTACTGACGCTGGAGACGATCGCTACTCACTTCTTAAGCTTATTGGAAAAAAGTCGCAAGATCAATTACATTTTACTCTTGATGAACTTGAAGGTATTATTAGAAGGGTTTTTGTTTTATGAGTACAGTTGAGTATCTGCTGTTGAATACAACTATACATCTTGAATACATTTGAGGCTTTGTACAATATTTTGGTATTTTCAATACATCTAGGCTTCTAGAATATATTTGCGTCTTTAGAATACGTTCAAGTATTTAGAATATATTTGAGCACCTAAATTACATTTCATTTATATGATAAACTTCTTTGCGTATCCAGCATACGTTTGAATAAATATTTCTTTCGACAATCTATTGCACTCCAGGCATTTATGATAAATTCACTTCCTTAAAAACAGGTTTGTGATATTCATCTTTATTCCGGTCAGGTACATTCCTTAAGGTTTTTTAGTTAGGTGGATTGATCATCGTTGATATCAGGAAAAATCGAATAAAAGTTATTTCAAAAGATATTTTTAGCTTACGTCTTTTAGATCGTCATCTTGAGAGACAGTCACTAGAGAATGTGATGAATTGTTCAAAATCTTTCCACGTTATATCTCTGCAACTTTTGAATGCAGCTGTGATGTATTCTCTAACAAGCAATAAAACCTCTACGCAAACAAGTGAGAGCTTCAATTTGGGTTTTCGTACTTCACTCAACGAATACGTATCGTAGATACCTAAATCATTTCCAATTACGGCTTTAATTCTATCTATATCATTACCAACTTTGGCCTGAATTTCACCCATCGCACAAACGCACTGCCAATTACCGCCTGATTTCTATCAAAAACACGCATGCTGCAGATGTGGACGTGTTTTCTCCAGCGATGAGCAAAGCTGCCTTTGGAAAGAAGGGCGGCTTGAAAGCGGCTGTAGCAGCATTCTCTGCCGAATGATATGGCCGACGACGCTGCGGTGGAGCCCAAAGAAGCGCATCAAAAGGTCCCCTCGACAGCAAATTAATGGAATGGAAAATGCGATGCTCTTAGCTTGAGTAGATTGCATCAGGCCTTCCAATAGAGTTAGAGTTCACTCTCATGTCGCTTACCTGCAAGATTTTGTTGGTGTTCTGCAGTCGCGTCACGTAATATGACGGCATGTCGCTTGCCTGCCAAATTTTGCTGTTCTGCAGACGCATCGCATAATATGACGAGATGTTGCTTGCCTGCCAAATTTTGCTTATGTTCTGTAGATGCGTCATATAAATGACATGTAGCTTACCTGTAAATTTTTTTTGAAGTTCTTCAGACGTATCTAATAATATGACGAGATGTTGACTGCCTATCAAATTTTGTGGATGCTCTGCATATGCGCCGCATAACATGGCGACATGTCGCTTGCCTGCTAAATTTTTATGTATTCTGCAATCACGTCACATAATGTCACAGTTTTTCCACAAACATGAGAGTATATGCGTATTTGAAAACTGAACGTCATGCGCAGAACAATAACAATTAAAGTACTAGAAAACCTTGGAAAGTACTCTCTGTTTCATGTAAGTGTAAATCCTCGAAATATATTTTGTAATGATTGCGACGGTTTCAAGATGTTGAAATTCAAATACGGTATAAAAGCACAGTCTTGCTTTGATTTGTTGGGTCTCATTAAAACTCACGATTTTAAGTTTAGGTTTAGCGCAAGATATGACTGAATTTGCTCCGACTCCAGTTGTCAGTGGAAGATTGTACTTTTTTCGAATTCATTTTTATGGTGTGAACGAGTATCGAGCATAGAGTTCAATTCTCTTATCTCATTACAGTGTTGTTGTAATAAGGTATTAAGCGCGTATAATAACATACAGTGCTCATTTTCAGGATCGATTCAAATTGAAAATTATAACTAGAAACATATAAAAAATGTATGCAAGTAAATTTTTTCTACAATTCAGAAAAAATTGTTTTGAATCACTTATTTATGGGGTAATTCGCACCAGGAATTTAAGTACGAGTCACTTTGGTGAACATTCTTTTGAATGTTCAGACGTTTCAGTATTTCACATCAGGTTGCTATGAAAGCGTCATTATTCCAATTCTTTCGTTAAGCGCAACGAGGGAGTCAAATGAAAAAAGAAATAAAACAGTTTATTTCTGGTAAAAATGGTATAAAAAATTCACCATTGGTTTTTAAAATATCTTAAAGTAAGGATCCTTATATGTTACACACTTGAGTATCGTAATACCAATGTTACTAATCGAAATACATGACTCTTGAATAGGAGTCCAGTCGAGTTTATTAAGGAGAGGGGTTACGTGATCATTTTTTTAAATTTACCGTTGCATACCCCCTTTGCTGCGAAATTCATGCATTTTTGTGCCTCTCTTTGAAGGTATTGAGGTAAATCTCCACATACTAGGCTGCAATAGTCAATGCTCGATAACACCAAAGATAGAATGGCCAATTATCTGGATTTTTCTTCAAGCATACTTTTTATACGATGAAAAAACATTAAAGTACTGTAAATTTTGTTGCATGATTTCTCACAAGAGATTTGAAGGACATATTTCTATCGAACCCGAAAACCCAATTTTTACCTTTTTCTGAAGGCTTAATTTCATCATTTCCTACTTTTAGAGTTAAATTTGGATTTTTTATTGCGTCTTTGAATCCGAAAATAATGCGTTCCGTTTTTATAGTATTTAGTTTGAGACCATTTTGGTCGTACCATGATTTCAGGCGAATCAATAAGGTTTCAGCTTTAACTTGCATCGGCGGTTTTCCGATACAGAGTTTGTTATTGTAATTTGAACGTCATCTGCTTGCGTGGAGATTCGTGTGTTAGAAGGCATTGGAGGGAAATCATTAATGAAAATAGAAAAAAGGCAGCGGACCAAGAATGGATCCTTGGGAACACCAAAAATTTTTCGGATGAATGGGGACATTTTTTTCTAAGCGGACTGCATGGGATCGATTTGATACGGAACTTTCAATCATTGCGTGTCTACTCCTATATAAGTTCAATTTTTTTTCGTAGAAGTCGACCATGTTCGACGCTATCGAACGCTTTAGAGAGATCGAGTCGCAGCGAGATTAAAACATTTTTTGATCGATATCACTGTAATTTTTTTCGGTGTTATTAAGCAGTGCGTCTTGAGTGTTAGTGTTCTTCCTATAGGCATACTGATTTCGATGAAGTAGATTTGACTCGTCCAAGTGAGATGACAGTTGATTTGTTACCACTTTAACCAATATTTTGGACAGGACATGCAAAAGACCTATGGGCCTGTAGTTTGATGCTGTATCTAAGTCACCAGTTTTATGCAACGGTCTAATTATGGAGTGTTTCCATTGCTTGGGGAACGAATAAGTTGCTATTGATGTATTAATTATCAAACGAATCAATGGTGCTGTGACTGGGAAGCTGTCTTTGACACATTGAAGGCTGATGCCATCATGTCCGACTGCCTTTGTGTTTTGCAATGAGTTTAAGATATTTCGTAACTCTGGTAAATCGGCAGGACGCGGTCTTCATTTGATACCAGCCCATGAAGGTGTAGTTGGCACAAATTTTTAAATGACGCTTGAATTGGATTGATGTTACACACATCCTTGAAAAATTTAGCACCGAATTTTTAAAAGAATATATTGAAATCCTTGGCCTTTGCCAAGGGATTCTCAAAATTACTTATACGGTTTAAATTTTCATGTTGGGCTGCCTCACTAATGATTTCCCATGTTCCTTTTGCGTTGCTGTCGCAAACTTCTGGGGTTGCGAGCCGAAATGTGTAGCACTAGGCATATTCTTCATTTACGTACCTGATGATACAAATAACATTTCAAGTATTTTGCTTCATGTTCTGAAATAAATTTTTGAGTAAGAGGTAACATAGTAACATACTATGGTTCAATTGTATTCGTTATACTTTTTGAAAAGGTAAAAATGTATTAGAGCAGTAAAACCGGTTCTTCAAAACGACTTCTTCTAGCTTAACCAAACTGACCGTAGCAACCGTACAATCGTAGTCAACGTGATAAACTTACCGAAAGATGAGTTGAAATTGGCCTTCAAGTTATTTCTCTCAAATATATGTAAAAATTCCGTTTGTGAACACTGATGGGTCACTCACATCGCGAAAATGATCTCAGTGACCGCCTGTACAATTTCCGTGTAATAGTTCTATAAAAAGGGGTAAAAATTAAGTTCAACTGCCATTCAAGTTTTACTCCAGAAAGAGATTAGGAACGAGTACACGTCGTAAACAGCCGTAACGGACACAGGAACAGGGAACAGGACGAGCTGCAGGAACCTCTAGCAGTTCAACACCATGTCCTATCTCCCGCCAGGGCATCGTCTATCCTGCAAAGGCACGAAAATGCGAACCGTCAACGCAACCTCCAGAGACCACTCAAAATGCAATTGAAATAGTTTAAACACCAAAGTTTAAAGTTAACAAGTTTATACGTCGAACGACGAGGTAAGTTTATACGTCGAACGACAAGGTAAGTTTATACGTCGAACGACAAGGTAAGTTTATACGTCGAACGACAAGGTAAGTTTATACGTCGAACGACAAGGTAAGTTTATACGTCGAACGACAAGGTAAGTTTATACTTCGAACGACAAGGTAAGTTTATACGTCGAACGACGAGGTAAGTTTATACGTCGAACGACAAGGTAAGTTTATACGTCGAACGACAAGGTAAGTTTATACGTCGAACGACAAGGTAAGTTTATACGTCGCACGACGAGGTAAGTTTATGCGTCGAACGACAAGGTAAGTTTATACGTCGAACGACAAGGTAAGTTTATACGTCGAACGACAAGGTAAGTTTATACGTCGAACGACGAGGTAAGTTTATACGTCGAACGACAAGGTAAGTTTATACGTCGAACGACGAGGTAAGTTTATACGTCGAACGACGAGGTAAGTTTATACGTCGAACGACAAGGTAAGTTTATACGTCGAACGACAAGATTTATAGTTTATGGCGGATGTATACTTAAACATGGGAAGCAGTCATCAACAAGTTCCCACCGTCCCCGAACAGCCCATTTGTAAAGGGGCTATCACACGATCAGTTTTTTCGTCAGTTAACACTGACACTCACGGTCCGCAACACCATATTTGGGCATGCGTGCTCTCTTTTGCTCTCTACTCGGCACTCGCCACTGTCGGGTTTGACTGCTGCTTTGCTTCTTTGCGTGTCAGTTTTCGCCCGCCCGGCGCCTAGTAAGGATTGCTGCGATCGCTCCCCCGTGTTAAATGGTCTCAACCTGGTCTAAATCATTAATTAGCTATTTTCGTCAACAGCCTGCTTTGTGAAAAGTGCAAAGCAGCGAATACAAGAGCAGAGATATAAGAAGCAAGTAGCTCAAATATGTTATTGAAGCAATGAATCAACACAATATTAGTTTACATGAGAATGGGTTGAAGGAAAAAATTAATACGCTTCAAAAATAGTTTAGGAAAGAACTTAGAGCATTTGCTTCCAAAAATCTATTATTTAGCAGAGGATAACACCTGGATTCACAGGTGCGGGGAACAATAGTTTATATTTTTACAAGCATATCATCATGCATTCGCCCTGTTGTAGTGTCAGCGCCACTTACAAAGGATTTTCAATCTAATTTAATATTCACTCTGGAAATACTGCAAATGTATATTGTTTTTGTTTACTAGAGTGAAAAAATTATATATTTAACCGAAGTGCAATTTCAACAATTTGTCCCGGCATTTTCAAATAAAATAAAAAACTTTTTCCATAAATTCTCCTTAACATTTAATTTCAGCATGAAAATGTTTCCTGAAATAAATCTAAACATTTATTAGTTACTCGTACCGCTGTCACATTCACATGCATTATTAGATGTTTTCACGCAGTAATTTGAGAGGCTTATTATATTTTATAATAGTTGCTTGCGGATGACAGATTTACGCATGCATTCTATCACACAGCTCTAATGAATGTGCGCTAGATTTCAATTGGAATTTCTATATCCTAGTCACTGCGTCGCTAGGAAATGACCGAATATAGTTCAAGAAAAAAATTCAACTTACGAACTATACTATTACACGCTATTACATGCAAAACTGTATAGAACGAGCGGAAAATATTACCTGCACTTGAAGTTATTATGAAGTAGATTATTACATTCGTAGTAGTTGTAGTATTTGTTAGATTTGGTGTGACCAAATTTTACAAATGCTGAAAAAAAAGGAATGCGACAAATAATTAGTGAGCGAAATTTGGATATTTAGCCCTAACCTACAACAAATCCGGTTATAACTGCCATTTTCTGAATGTTTAGCCAGCCAATCTTATACCCACTGGATCTTATACCCCCTAGCTAAATTTACGGTGTTTTTTCTTCTCTATGACCGCAAAGCCGACGAGTGTGCTTGCTTTGACTACGACGAATCTTTCTCGACAACGCATAGTGAAGCTCTGGCAAGCTTGCCAGTGACGCGCCACTTCAGTCGCTCGAACGTACGTGTGAACGCGAGTGTTTTGACCACACTCAGTGACTGTGAGTGTCACTGACGAGAAAACTGATCGTGTGAAAGGCCCTTAACCATGCACTAGACCAACCTCCGAGTGACGTCTGGGTGTTGCCGTCCGCTCCGTGATGCCGGCTGCCGGTCCGTCCGTCCTTCTAGCGCAGGGTTTACTCGTACATTTTCATGAAGGATAAATTTACCGTGTTGATGTTGGTAGCGGAATTAACCTCTTGGTCGAGTGGACTCCACCAGGGACGCGTAGACACAATAATTATTGAGGTCCAGCTGAACTTCCAGATGAAGGAGTAATCTTGCCGATCAAATTGTGCCTGGCACATACGGCTACAACTGAGATCCCCCGGCCCAGGCAAAGTGCTGACCATTTAACCGACAGAAGTGTTGATTCCGGTATAAGCAGATAAGATGGTTTCTCTGCGGGTGTCACGAGAAGCTACGGGTCCCTTCACCTCCTTGTTAACATTTCATTAACAGGAAGATCCGGCTCTCGGAATTGAGGAATGGCACACCCCCAAGGGATACATACACGACACGAAAATTCATGGACAATAATTGACATTACAGTACATATACTAAAAAACAAAGCGTTACTCACCGATGATGGTTGACTCAACTTACATCAGCGCGTTTCAGTGCGCTAGTTTGCCTCGGTGAGATGTGGTGCGAGCGTAACGGTTTTTTTTTTTTTAAACGCCATTAAAATGCTGAAAAACCCTTTATAATGAACACCCTGGTACAAAGCCTTAATCGTAATTTACTGGAACTGTGAGTAACACATATTGACAAATACTACTCTGCCTAATTGACCGGTCAATTCCCTCAAGTAAATTACACACGGAACACATACAATGAAATAATGCCTAACTGATGGGTCGGCGCATTCCAACGTCACAATGGATTGTCATTTAGCCTCGGATCATAAGTTCTGTCATCCCAGAGCAGCTTCAGTTCATTCCCTGTTTCTTACACAGTGCATATGCTGTCTTTGGACGTTCTTATGAAGAAGTAGTACTTGCAATCAATAGGAGAAAAGAGAAACCGCCCTCCTGTAGGGCAACAAAAATTTGGACGATTACTTTAATTCTGCAATTTTCTCATACATATATATACACATATTCCACATTTAATTCAACTGCTCAAATTCTCTTATATGTTGTATGAACCTATCGTTTCCAGCGGTATCTATCGTAACAAAAGCACGAGCCTTACCCGCCCTGACGCCGTTATAAAACTTTTCCTTTAAAACAACCTCCCCGGTGCGGGATCTTCTTCCCTCTGCACAAGCAAAAACGTAACTTTTAATTATTTGATTCAAGAAAAATATATCTCATTCCAGAGTATAACATTTAATTTGACACCTTTTCACGACGCAGAGTATAACACTTTAGGTATCATGATGCCTAGCCACGCCGAACCTTATCGAGATGCTCGCGAACTCTCACTGACTCTCGTCTTTTCGTGCTAATCAAAGTGTTCTTTTGGGGGCTACCCTCTTTCTAATCATGACCAATGGCACCACTCTTGCACTTCCAAACCTTCGCCTGCTTTGTCCTATTGGCTGCTCCCGAGATTGTATGCTCCCTATTCGCTGTGAGCCGAACACGCATTTTTCGCCCCTATTTTTTTGCGTTAATTCTTGAAGTCTAAGCCCGTTGGCGAGTAAGCTTTCTCACGCCTCTACCCTCTACTACCCCTACCCTTGGCCTGCCTATGGTCAACAAATTTTGCCTTTTGTGGTAACACTACACCGCACTCTTTGTTCGAGCTCTCGAGGTTTGCTTACCAAGCACAACACTAACCCAACTCGAGTGCCTGCTTCGCTTACAAGCCACATAACTCTATGTTGAATGTAAACATTCAGGCCTACACTTATGTTAGAGCAAGCAACTTGTAGCATTGGAATGTGCCTGACCACAGTTTTATAAACTCACAATTTTAGTTCAAGCAAACAATAAATGCGCAAAAAATTCGTTACACACAATTACAAGATTTTGATCAAACTTTTCCTAAATTTTCATTTTTAATTCGCAAAATTGATCGTTCTTCACAGATTCTTGGCACGGGATCTGATGATGAACTGCGGGAATAGGAGGAGCTTCCACACAAGTTAGTAGCGGAAGGGAAAGTTGGCTCTAGTACGCTGCATCTGTGCTTATCAGAGGAGCGGTGTGAAAGACGTGACTGCATTTACATAATGTTAACTGAATATTTTTTCCCAAATTGTTTAATTTGAATTTCTTTAAATTTCCGTTAATTTGATTAATTAAATTTTGTAAATTAATGTAGCTGTCGCTTGAATTTTATTTCCTTAAATTTACCTTAATTCTAGTCCTTAGAGCTATAATGCAGGTATTCTGCACACCGCCGGTGAGTCCCGAATCAGTCAACGTGTTATATTTTGCGCTGTTAATAACAATCTATTCCCAAAAAGTGAGGATTTCCGCACCTCTCGCTCCGCTCCGAACGCATCCCCTGTTGTATCTCCCTCTATTCATGCCTCCGAGCGCTCGCAGCGGATCCCATCGAATTTTTCGGCTTATCTCGAAGCCTTCATAACTCTGCTCTAAAATCCGCGGCGCCCTCTAGCGGTAAGCGGAGACCGCCGGCCGCTAATTTCCCAACTTGGCAAGACTCTCAAAACATTTCATCAAAAGGACCGAAGTTTTGCCATGGATAAGCCCTTTCGGCCTGCTAGGGCAGCGCCAGATTACCCTGCCTTCTCTGGGGAGGCAGCACTGCTTTCTACGAGCCAGCGTTAGGTTGTCTTTTGCGTTTGCTTGCCTCCAGAGGCGATTTCAAGAGCAATATTTTGTACCCGACGTGGTAGGAAGAGCATGGGGATAACTCCCTCATTAGGGATTCCTAAGTAGATTCGCGTTCATGCGATACATTCACTTAACGCGACGTGTTCAATAGCTCATAGCTAAAAGAAGATCCAAACAATAAACAATGATTTAATGATATAAAGAAACATTCAAAAGACATTCAACACAACACCAATGCGGGGGAGGAGCTCACCAAATTGTGACGTCCGCATCCGCATGTGACGTCGCAAATCTAGAGCGGCGGACATCTATTTGTGGCACTACATAATTATACATCGGCTCGTTCTGCCACCTCCTGTACGTCACAGCGCACTCTCTGCCATGTGAGGGACTGAACAATCACTTCGAAACCTCAAAGCTGACGCACCTCTGTCAAATGTTGCAATCATCATGCGGGTTGTCTGCAAAACAGGCTAGCTTCCCAGCACGCAGGCTGTCTGCAACACAGGCCAGCTTCCTAACACACAAGTTGTCTGCAAAACAGGCTAGCTTCCCAACACGCAGGCTGTCTGCAACACAGGCTAGCTTCCCAACACGCGGGTTATCTGCAAAACAGGCTAGCTTCCCAACACGCGGGTTGTCTGCAACACAGGCTAGCTTCCCAACACGCAGGTTGTCTGCAACACAGGCTAGCTTCCCAACACGCGGGTTGTCTGCAACACAGGCTAGCTTCCCAACACGCAGGTTGTCTGCGACACAGGCTAGCTTCCCAACACGCGGGTTGTCTGCAACACAGGCTAGCTTTTCAACATGCGGGTTGTCTGCAACACAGGCTAGCTTCCCAACACGCAGGTTGTCTGCAACACAGGCTAGCTTCCCAACACGCGGGTTGTCTGCAGCACAGGCTAGCTTTTCAACACGCGGGTTGTCTGCAACGTTGACGACAAAGCAGCTACAATTTTCGTTCAGACAAAGCCGCTACAATTTTCAGACAAAGCCGCTGCAATTTTTGTTTAGATAAAACCTTTACAAATGTCATTCAGATAAATCCATTTTTTTCTGAAAGAAAATTCCCGTATTTTCCAGAAAGTGGGAGGTTTTCAAGACCAATGATATCAGATTTATAAGACCTTCATTCGAGCTTCTGATCCCGAAGTCCAAGATTTCGAGAAATATCAGTCTGTAGAGACTCAGGTACGGTGATCTCGGTCGTGTTTACAGAGTTCCCAGTCGACGATGTCGCTATCTGTGCAACTTGCCCGTATTTTGAGCGGATCATGAGAATTTTTTCGCTGGATTTTGGCGTGTTTTTCTCATGGATGTAAGAAGTATTTCCGTGGAAGTAACGGAGTTCTTTTATGAGCAAAAGTTGAATGCTGCTGAGCGAACCTGAACAGGAAGACATCATATTTTCTGAGCTGCTAAAAATAAGTCTGTTATGTCTTGTAAGACGGATGTCAAGTTCGAGCAAGTGGAACAAATCCGTGTGAAAGACTTTGCCAAAAGCCCTTTGCTGTGGATCTACGTCAGAAATTCAATGCTATAACGACTGTGGGACGCACTAAACAGCGACCGTGGTTTATCATGATCATCACTGACGTAGATTCATTGCAGCGGTAGGTACCCAGTCTAACTTTTTCGCCGACTGCATACATGAATTGTTATCGTGCAATCGTATTTTTCACATTTTTGGGAACAGAAAAATATGAATTCGAGGAGTAAAGTCAATTTCACTATTCTGGTACTTACAACCTAACTAAACCAACCGTTAACAACAACGGAGAAGCAGTAAAAATGTTAAATGAACACTTGCTCTCGTACGCGTCCCAATCCAACGTTTTTGCCGGAGCATGCATGTTTTTCGCCGCCCAAGCTATTTAATCACTTGGGCGGCGAAAAACATGCATGCTCCGGCAAAAACGTTGGATTGGGACGCGTACGAGAGCAAGTGTTCATTTAACATTTTTACTGCTTCTCCGTTGTTGTTAACGGTTGGTTTGGTTAGGTTGTAAGTACCAGAATAGTGAAATTGACTTTACTCCTCGAATTCATATTTTTCTGTTCCCAAAAATGTGAAAAATACGATTGCACGATAACAATTCACCTCGTTTGATAAGAGTTATTTTTCAAAAAGGTCACGGAACAGATGAAATGTCATACATTTATGCCGGTGCGCAAATGAGCAATTCACCTATTGGTACACATATGACCCAATACGTTGCGCAATGTGTTAAAGACCTCTCTAAAAAAGTTAACCCCATAGATGGTTCTCTTGTTCACACGAACTACTAAGCATCAACCCAACGCATTCGTACAACCTGCAGCATGGAATGCCGTCTCTATTTTTTCTACTAAACTTAACGCAGCGCATTTAAAGAACAAGTCAACAAGATAATTTAGCTATATAATTATCAGATAAAACGCATCTTTCAAGCATAAATAATATTTTTGTGCGGTATTTATGATACTTCAAATGAAACTAACATTACTTCATGGATCGAAAAACTAAACTTCTTTTTTTTGAAACGCCTCGCACTCTCAACACTTACCACGCCACTGGAATAAAACCTTTCACTACATTTTTCAAGCCCGGTAAGTTGTATCACCTTTCCAGGCAATGCTCGAGGTATCATTAAAAATGCAGTAGATATTTTGCAGCGGTTGTAATTTGACTGTAATATTGCCTCACTTTATAGATGATATCCAGTCCTCATAGCTGAGCTGTCGCAAACTTCTGAACTTTGAAGCAAGTTTAAATTAGCCTTGATCGTAATATCTCTGAAGCTCCAGGAAACGGAAGACTGCTGCATCATTTTTTAAAGAGTTATTGAACTACAGGATTCAGTATTTTATTTTTTCCTAATATGTCTCATCATTGCATATGTTAAAATCATGTAAGTTCAAACTACAGAAATTCCTTTTTTATTCATTCTCACTGAAATGTCTCATGATTGAACATGATTAACACGTTCAAGTTCTAATATGATTAACACGTTCTAATGGTAATTAATTATTTCAATTACAAGGTCAAATTTAAAAATTTATGAAGGCTTAAGGTCCACGTGCAAATTATTTGAAATTGCCAGGCAATGTCATAGATGATACTGAAACATTTTTATTTTCCTGCGATTCATTAAATATTCATACGCAATAACCCGTTATTTGATCAAATTAAAGTTATTTACTTGTAGAGCTTTCATTAAATTTTATTTCTAAGTGTAATATTCACGCTTTCCAACCTGCTATTAAATAATTATACAGTATGTCCCAAGAAAACCCGAACCGAGTATTTATTTTCTCGTATCAGTAATACCCGTAATTATTTCTTGAATCAGTGGTAACCAGTAATACCGTACAATTTTGCTTGAAATTAAATGTTCACGGTATTCTGATGAAGGCATTACTGATACGGGAAAATAAATAGTCGGTTCGGGTTTTTGTGGGACATGCTGTATAATATTTAAAAACTATTCATTAGCTAGGTTATTCGATTTACGTATTCCTAAATGACCATTATTTCACAACATTA
Source organism: Morinoia aosen (assembly GCA_030386875.1). NCBI lineage: Eukaryota > Metazoa > Arthropoda > Malacostraca > Amphipoda > Talitridae > Morinoia > Morinoia aosen. The sequence continues at coordinate 39,207,348 of CM059556.1, forward strand.
CAAGTCATGCAGCTAAATAGCCTCTCCGTTCATTGTTGCTTAGCATCCTTTACCTTCACATAATTTATCATTAGAGATACGACTATATAATGTGTTCAAGGCGTAATAATGTGTTCAAGGCGTAATAATGTGTTCAAGGCGTAATAATGTGTCCATGGCTTTAAGCAGATGTATATTTTACGCTAACGTTTAGCACTCTAATTTTTCGTCTTTTTTCATTTTTTTTACTTTTCTACGCGTATCAGCTCGGGAATAATTTAACACAGCTTCTTCAGGTCGAAATTGGGCTCTAACTTTCAGAGCCGATGTCAAGTTGCTCAAGTTATTGCTGTCACAAAGTTCTAAACTTGGCTTGAACGCTTGAAGTTCTCTGAAGCAATAACAATTAATCGAACCAGAGCACACAAAAAAGTGAAGCCGTGTTCCATGTTCCACGGGGTGAAAAATTGCTGCTCGGCGGGCAAAGTTAGAAATGTTGACGCTTTTTTAGGTGGTGGTAGTGGAGAGACAAAAAGCATCGACAAAAATTACCCTTGGTCTTTGACAGCAAAAAATTTCGCTGTAGCAAAGTTCCAGTGGCACGAAAACACTGTCACAGAGTTTTTGCAATACGAGCATGGTGAACGGAAATACGTAATTGCTCGTGTCATTTCGCAGTGAGAATGGTAAAGTCACTGATTTGAACCCACGCCATTTCGACGTATATTCTAGGTGAAACTAGTGAAAAATTAAGAGCGAATCACTTATGTTGAGCTGAATGGGATAAAAAATTGTGGCCAAATATGTTTGGAAAAATTTGTGTATATCTTCTCAGAACTGGCTGAAATATTTCGAAGCCTCTGTGATTTCATGACGTTTTTCCACGACCCTAGATTTATTGAGTTCAAATTGTGTTTGCCACTAATTAACTTTGCTAATTTCAAACTGTAAGGAGTGTGATAACTTTGCTACCTTAAAAATATCAGCAAAACAGAAACATAACCAATGACATATTCCTCGTCAAAAGGCAAGATTGCCATTGACAAATTCTCAGCAATAGGACAACCTTGTTATGAACTAAGTTTCAGTCATAAGACAACGTTGTCGCCAACAAAACTTCAGCCATAAGGCAAAATTGCCGCAAACAAAACTCCAGCAATTTGACATCATTCCCAATGGAAAAATTTTAGCCATAAGGTAACATTGCCAAGCACAAATTTCGGCAATAAAACAACATTGCTACTGACAAAGCTTCAGTAATAACACAACATTGCCACTGACAAAGCTTCAGTAATAACACAACATTGCTACTGACAAAGCTTCAGTAATAACACAACATTGCTACTGACAAAGCTTCAGTAATAACACAACATTGCTACTGACAAAGCTTCAGTAATAACACAACATTGCTACTGACAAAGCTTCGGTTATAATACAACATTGCTACTAACAAAGCTTCAGCAATCACACAACATTGCTTCTGACAGAGCTTCGGCAATAACACAACATTGCTACTAACAAAGCTTCAGCAATCACACAACATTGCTTCTGACAGAGCTTCAGCAATAACATAACATTGCTACTGACAAAGCTTCAGCAATAACACAACATTTCTACTGGCAAAGCTTCGGCAATAACACAACATTGCTACTGATAAACCTTCAGCTAAAAGACAACATTGCCACGTACAAAATTTCATTTCTACAAGAACTCACCATCAAATTTTTCCAGTCAAAATCCGCAGGAAATTTTGCTAACATGCATGCCGTCGCTCCCCCTCAGCGAAAAAGCCTCAACATTTTTCACATGACCTTCGAAAGCAGCAAATTCCCGCCCCTCCGAGCACAACAGGAGAATGACCGCGGTGAGGAGGCGGTGTGGGCTCGGTGCTCTGTTTGCAGGCACCCTACAAAATGTGACATAAATAGGACTTGAAGCTGGACCTCCTTTTTAGAAGCCAGCGAGGCTCCGCTCATGTTTGGAGTGCGGTGTTTAGAAAGCTTGACGTTCCTCTAGCAATGCGTGAAGTAACTTGGGGGGGAGAATTAAGAGATTTTTAATTTCCGTTTGGAATTACACAAAGGGTTTGGTGGTGTGGAAACAAAAGTAAGGTTGTCAAATGAAATTCGTATTCAGCTGGAAATTATTATTTTCTGTCGAGCTTTCGAAATTTTAAACAAATTTCGTTTTCAGGACAAGAGACTGAAGTTTTTGGAAGCAAAGTTATGGCCAAAGCAGGTATCCTGGATACAAGGGAAAGATATTACATATAAGATAAACGAAAGCGGACATCGGTGGAACATGCAGTAGTCACAGTAATTATTTCAGTAGTGGTTTATAAACATCCGGAATTTAGAGATATCTATTGTAGGAGTTTGAATTAGTTGTGGAATAGAATGCTTCTAAGTATCTTCTTTCTTTCTTGTTGCAATTTTGAGATATAATTTAATAATTTTGAAAATCTATTTAGTGACCCGTGTCCCGAACATGTTAGTAAACTAAAGAATTAATTTGCTATTTTTCCACATTTTGGCAATGTTCATTGACACGGATTTTTAAATTCCTGCAAGTTTCTTCGATATACACTTATTAACAATTTTTACAACCTAATTTGTACACTACATCGCAACGGTCTTCAGGTGCTTGTTTGTCTTTAATTTTTGATAAATTTCTTCCTATCAGATTAATTGACTTCTTTGCTATTTGCACATTGAATGGCCGGAGTATCCTGTTGACACGTTCAGATGTGCCTTTTACATAAGGGGCACTAAAATAGCTAATTTTTGGGTTCTAATTTTGGCTAACATTTTATCGCGGATTTTTTAGTTTTCTGATTGATTATTTAATCATTTTTTCTTGGTATCCGTTTTATTGTAGCTACTATTTAATAAATTTTAGTTCATTTTCGACTTAATCATTACTACACAATTGCAAGGCTCTACTAACTAGGGAATCAACAACGCTACGTTTTTATTTATCAGGATGGTTTGAAGAGAAATCGAGGTATCGTCCGGCATGGGTTGGTTTTCTGTAAATTCCAAAACTGAGGGAGTTGTCTTCCATTCTTGTAATTTTTAAGTCCAAAAAAAGCGATAGAATTATTTTGTTCCTTTTCGATCGTGAATTAAATGTTAGCGTTAATTTAGTTTAGCTAGTTGTTTAAATCATCGACGGTGTTTTTGGGAACTATTGCAAACACATCGTCAACGTATCTTTTCCAAAACATAATTTAGCTACTGGAGTGCTCAAAGATTTCATTTTCAATGTTTTACATTGTAGCCTCGGCAATTGCTACGGACACGCTACTTCCCATTGGTGTGCCTTCAATTTGTTTATAAATTTTCTTATTTTGCTAGAAGACTGTCGACGATAAACATAGTTGAATAGTCTTCACCTCCATCCCTCAAGAATTGGCCCTAACAAGCGTGGAACGACTTCTCAACGAAACTGATGAGTGGAAAAACAACACTTAATTGTCCAAAGATGATATATTAAGTTTAGTTCAATTATGTTCATCGTCGACAGTCTTCTAGCAAAATAAGAAAATTTATAAACAAATTAAAGGCACACCAATGGGAAGTAGCGTGTCCGCAGCAATTGCCGAGGCTACAATGTAAAACATTGAAAATGAAATCTTTGAGCACTCCAGTAGCTAAATTATGTTTTGGAAAAGATACGTTGACGATGTGTTTGCAATAGTTCCCAAAAACACCGTCGATGATTTAAACAACTAGCTAAACTATAACGCTAACATTTAATTCACGATCGAAAAGGAACAAAATAATTCTATCGCTTTTTTTGGACTTAAAAATTACAAGAATGGAAGACAACTCCCTCAGTTTTGGAATTTACAGAAAACCAACCCATACCGGACGATACCTCGATTTCTCTTCAAACCATCCTAATAAATAAAAACGTAGCGTTGTTGATTCCCTAGTTAGTAGAGCCTTGCAATTGTGTAGTAATGATTAAGTCGAAAATGAACTAAAATTTATTAAATAGTAGCTACAATAAAACGGATACCAAGAAAAAATGATTAAATAATCAATCAGAAAACTAAAAAATCCGCGATAAAATATTAGCCAAAATTAGAACCCAAAAATTAGCTATTTTAGTGCCCCTTATGTAAAAGGCACATCTGAACGTGTCAACAGGATACTCCGGCCATTCAATGTGCAAATAGCAAAGAAGTCAATTAACCTGATAGGAAGAAATTTATCAAAAATTAAAGACAAACAAGCACCTGAAGACCGTTGCGATGTAGTGTACAAATTAGGTTGTAAAAATTGTTAATAAGTGTATATCGAAGAAACTTGCAGGAATTTAAAAATCCGTGTCAATGAACATTGCCAAAATGTGGAAAAATAGCAAATTAATTCTTTAGTTTACTAACATGTTCGGGACACGGGTCACTAAATAGATTTTCAAAATTATTAAATTATATCTCAAAATTGCAACAAGAAAGAAAGAAGATACTTAGAAGCATTCTATTCCACAACTAATTCAAACTCCTACAATAGATATCTCTAAATTCCGGATGTTTATAAACCACTACTGAAATAATTACTGTGACTACTGCATGTTCCACCGATGTCCGCTTTCGTTTATCTTATATGTAATATCTTTCCCTTGTATCCAGGATACCTGCTTTGGCCATAACTTTGCTTCCAAAAACTTCAGTCTTTTGTCCTGAAAACGAAATTTGTTTAAAATTTCGAAAGCTCGACAGAAAATAATAATTTCCAGCTGAATACGAATTTCATTTGACAACAATGGAACCTGGATGTCCGCAATTTCAACTAAGAAGTAAGGTTGTATATTTTCTTTAAATTAATTTGGAGATTTGTTTTCACCTATGGAATTATCTCTTGTTGTGTCAACTTAAACTTGAATGGAAAGTTTGAAAGTACATTAACTTTGACTTAGCTGAAATATTTCACAGCACGTTAAATTTAACTTAGCCTAACTGTTTAAAAAGAATATTCAATTTACCTCAAATGAACTGTTTTAAAAATACATTAAATTTACCTTAACTGAACTGTTTTAAAATAACATTAAATTTACCTTAACTGAACTGTTTTAAAAATACATTAAATTTATCTTAACTGAACTGTTTTGAAATAACATTAAATTTACCTTAACTGAACTGTTTTAAAACTATTTAAACTTTACCTCAACTTAGCTGCTATGAACTGCATTAACTTCATATTAAACGAACTATTTTAAAAGTTCATTAACTTTAATTTAATTGAACTATGACAAAATCATAATTAAGACAACTTAACATTAGACAGAATTTAGAGAATTACATTCATGATGAAGGGTAAATAACTGACGGAATCTGGGACCTCACAACCTCGCTACACGACCTGCTGCCTCTGAACGTTCATTGTTATGAATAGATGACAAATTTTTATTTAAATTTTTTATTGAATTGGAATTTTACCTCAATATTCTATTTTTAAAGACTCAACACAATTTTAGTTTCAAAAATGTACGTAAAATATAAATTTCTATTTATTTATAGAAACTTTCTATATTTTTTTAATTTTATTAGAAGATTGAAAGTGTCGTTTTGATTAACCTAGTAAAATTGTTTAAAGACATTCATATGTTGTTATTTTAATGACATTATTTCTTTGATTTAAATTTTACATTTGCATGGTTTTTAACTAACTGTCCTTCTTGGGAACTTCTGCAGTATTTCAGTTGTATTCCTCAACAATCGACTTTTCAACAGACTTGTACCTTGTTCATTCCTTTTTCATTTTGAGTTTATTTTTCCCTCTCGTAAAAAACTATTTTTGGATTTCTTCCATGTTCATAACAATTTTAGCCTTTTTAAAGATCTTACATCCCAAGGACATTATATCTCATATCGCAGGCATATAAGGTCTTTTATCCAAGAGATGTGATGTCTTATATATCAAGAATATAATGTCTTCAATCGCAGGGATACATGTCTTACATATATAGCAAGGATATGTAATGACTTTTAGCGCAGCGAAATAATAACTTTATCCTAAGCAAATAATGCCTTCTATCCCAGAGAAATAATGTCTTGTATATCAAGGGTATAATGTTATATATCCCTGCGATATAATGCCTTTTATCCTTTTCTCATTATCTCTAATGTCGTTTTGGTTTCTTGTCAATTTTATCTACCCTTTTTGTGCATTATTTGATAATATATTGAGCAATTGCCCATTTAACCCCCAATTGATTTTTTCTTTCATTTTTTAAGGGGACCCTGGGACTTTAGAAAAATACATTTCGATATTCAAATTACTGTTATCAAAATGAACTTCGTTCATCAAAAAGGTTTACTCTCAACAATCATATCCTGATTTTGTCTAAAGACGAAAATTACTTTTAGGTAATGAGGTCGTGTTGCCCCAGTATTTTGTTTATTACTTAACTATTAACATGTTTTATTAAACATAAATTAGGTCATCAAGTAATTTATCAAATGCACAACATTCAACTCAATAATTTTACGCTCATATACTACTCATCGCTCACACCTCAATTACGTCACCAATTACGCCCAAAATACTCATAAATTAAGCCTTCAGTTGCATGTCAATTAACTTGTTCGTTATCTGCTAATAAACTAATCGATTCAAAATCAATGAACTTGGAAATTACAAATTATTTCAGCGTCACGGATGGCCCCCTGACGGGTTGAGATGATTACCAGCTGACCACACAAATGAGCGCAAAACAACTTCTGAACGTCAAAGTTTCTACAAAGGCACCTCGGAACAACATTAAGGCTGCTTCAAACCACATCGAAGCTTCTACAAAACTACCTCGACACCTCAAAGCTTCTACAAAACAATATCAAACTTCTACAAAGCAATTTCGAAACATCATCAAAGTTCCTACAAAATCGCTTCGAAACATCATCAAAACTTCTATAAAACAGCATCAAATCTCCTGCAAAACCATCTCGAAACATCATGAAAACTTCTACAAAATAACATCAAAACAAGATCAAAGGTTCTACAAAACCCCCTCGAAACATCAAAGCTTCTACAAAACTACCTCGAAACAACATCGAAACTTCTACAAAACAACATCAAAATCTCTACAAAACTTCTTCGGAACATCAAAGGTTCTACAAAACCACCTCGAAAAAACCTGAACACAACCACAAAAACCTCATTTTTCCAAGCCCGCCACCCAGAGCGGTGTGACCCCTGGAACTCCTGCGCCGACTCTGCCTTCCTGGAGTTCACTAATTACAAATTATGGCTCTGCCTTGTCTGGAATCGCTAACTGGAGCCCTGGAATGAATACCAATGTTAATATCGTAAAAATTCATGAGGAACGATAACATACAATGAATGTACCGTTAATAGCTGTCATGAATTTATTTCTAATTGCAGTGCAACGCATAAAATAAAAGAACGGAAAAATTCTTGTCATATAAGTGACTGTGAGTGTAATTATTATTTATCACTCGTATCTTAGGATATCAACTACAATGAATTTTCAAGAATCGAAGTACTAACCTCGTGTTCAAGTGTTCCATCGGAGGACGCCTTAATTCTCTAGATTAAAATGCAGAGTTTAAGGCTATCTAGATATTTAGCAAAATTTACTTCTATGACCGTAACAAAAGTAAAACTGGCCAAGTTATACAAATTTCAGGTAGGTGAGGACAGGTTAAGCACGGTGGAAGCAGTTGAATTAAAATGAAAACAAATTTCCGTTAGATAATACCCAAGGTTAAATTAAGCCGATGTGTTATGCGAAAGTCAAGGCTATGGTAAAGTTAGCAAGAAAAGGCGATCATTAAAATAAACATTATGATATCAAATGTTTCGAATAATAAATGACTCATGGTCAAGGCTCTGAAAAAAGTGTGAGCTAAGAATTGAAAGACTTTTCTAATTCATTTGAATTGGATTCTATCATTCATAAACACCTACATAATTCATTTTTAATCAAATTCATAGCCTAATAATTATGTTGAAAGAAATTGAAGCATTTATCTTATAATGGTATTAAATACTATACTGTACATGCTTGAGTGAAAGAATTGAAAGATCATTTGCAATATTTCAGCATATTGGTCACATAAATTCAATTAGCAGAACCACGCAGAAAAGGAGATAGAAAAAGTTTACATCGACAATGGATACTTTACTACAGTAGCCACTGTACCAACCCACAATGGGTGTTGTACTTGCCTACAGTAAATACAATACTCACCTTCTGTAAATGCTGTAACTCTCAATAAATTATAAGCACTAAGAAGCATCCAAACTTCACCAAAATCCAAACAAATAAATATTGGACCCCATTCAAGTTCAATCTGGAAAGAAATTACGCTCGAATCTGCCAAGGTTCACGGCTACAATTTGTTATCCTTTCAGGTACAGCAAACACGTCCGAGGGGTAAAATACTGAATTGAAAACAACCAATGCTCGTCTCTAAGACGCAAGCCTGATGTTTGTTTTCTTACTTCTTCGAGCGTCTGGTCCAATTCAGATGGGCATTTAATGGACACAAAAAATGGCCGCGCGAGACAGAAAATTCGAGGTGCGACCTGCCCTGTGAGTAGATAAACCAGCCACCAAAAGTTCTGGGATTCCTTCAGGGCTGCAGTTGCGGTAACTCCGAGGGGACAAGATCAAGCAGTTCCAGAACGTGCCTGGAATACTGGACGGACTTGCTGCTGGGCTACTTCCAGTCGCCCTCATGATGGTTTTTTTACTGGGCTCTAGTCGTGTTCTGATCGCATCTTCGTCGATCTTTTTGGGTTTTGTTGGTTTCTCATCGCTTTTTGGTGAGTATCTAAATTTACTTTGGTCTGATTTGACCTCATTTTGGTTTGGTTCTGACTCTAGTCTGGTTCAGATCGCTCTTTCGTGTTTTTTTACAGATCTACCTTGTTTCTGATCGCACTTTATTTTGTCTACGGGAGATCTAGTTGGGTTCTGATCAAACTTTAACCATTTCTTGAGCTTCACTTATATTTTACTTGGCCGTTTTTTGTTCGTTCTAATTATTGTTTTCTAGTCACCTTTTTCTGGGGTTTGCTGAGTTGCAGTTACATTTCAGGTCTTTTTTGAACTCTAGTCAGATTCTAGTGGCTTTAGTCGAGCTTTTTGGTTTCTAGTTGCATTGCTGTGAATTCTCGAAGTTTGGTCGAATTGCAACTGAGTTTTACGAAATCATAGCCAATTAAATTACTGTTATATTGCAACATACTACTGTCAGCTATGATAAAATTCCCGTTGATTAATGTGAAATTCATGATAACTAAAATGAAAATCAAGACAGATCACGATCCCGCTCATGATTTGTTTTATCTGATTTTTAATAGAGGGAAAATCTGTTTTTCGACAGCTTCTAGCACAGTTTCATTCGGGCCCACGTGGTTGTGCTGGAGCTTCACTATAGTCTCACATCGCTCGAATCAGATTTTTGTAGGCTTACAGTCGGAATCTGGCAGGATTAACTCATGCAGTAATTGAGTTTTATTGGAATTCGAAAGAGTTTGGATTAAAATAAAGTGGCGCGCCAGAGGAGAAAGGGTTGGGGCAACGGTCTCGATGGTACAATTTTGGGAAGTTGATCTCCAATGGGAGAATTTAACAGAATCTCATCAATTTGTCAGAGTTAGCATCTTCGTGAGCCCAAGCTTTATGTTTTAATGAGCATAGCAAAATTAAGTCTCTATTTGTATATTATTTCAACTTTGTAAGCGAGTTCAAAAGTTTTTTTTTTATTCGTGTGTAAGATGTCTCCTAATATGAACGAATTATTTATATTCATACCTATTGTTAACGTGTAAGTTTCCTGTTCAATGATGCTAAAGTTATTTTTATTTTATACATGATGAAAAATATGGAAACGTAACCTTCATGGACGACAATGAAAAAAAATCATATACAGAGATGACGGTATAATTTCCACGCATGGAAAAAAACAAATTCACGAAGATGAGGACATAATATTCGATCTTCGAAAATAAATGGGCAATTTTTTATGACAGGGCAGTAATTCAGTGTATACCTACTACTAAGATGGTATACAAATTTCCATTCAAGAAGGTAACGAAGCGATTTTTCGGCACACATTTTCCCGACTCCATATTGTTAACACTTCGACCGCAACGTGCTCCGCTGGTGGCCACTGAGGGGATTTTCATAATGCTGCTTACCGCTTAATGCTGCTGACCGAGCTCGTAGTAGTCACGAACGAACTCAATTTTCATAAGTACTTAATTAAAGCTAAATGAAGGCACGATTCAGTTAACATTTGCTATTTTCAAAATTGATTGCCACAATTTTAGTAAAATATTAAACTTCACTTTAACCAATTGGGGTTAGAGTGCTAACTCAGTCCCCTGCAAGCTATCTGCCACACTGGAAACTTCTCACGCTGGTTGAAAATTTACAACACGCTCTGCAATATTCTTGAATGATGATACCAACGTTTGAGTTAATGAACACCTCATATATCTCATTATCATAACGAAATTATTTCTGAGTAAAACTATATGTTTGATTTTCATCTTCATCTCCGTCTATTTCATCGATGTCTTCTCAAGGCTTTCACACCTTCAAATTTGTTTTCTTTGTGCTGCAAATAACATTTTTTCAAAAGCCTGATCTCAGTATTTTCAATGAGAGTTGTTTCCTCGGTAATTTTTTTCCGCTCCTTTGGAATTACTTACCTGCTTCAGTTGCTTTTATACGCAATAAAACTTTTTCATTTTCAATTCGATGCACAATTCCCATGCTTTTCTTTTTTTAAGAAGCCTCCTTCAGAATTCTCCGGTAGTTCACTGAAAGTTCTCAGAGCTCAAACAAATCCACGGACATTTTCACGCCCTCTCTGCAATTTTTCTCCCACATATCTTGAGCAGAGTCAGACCCAGCTCACCGGAGGCCAATTACGCCCAGAAGCCGGGTCAATTAACACAAATGTTTCTATAACTTCGGGTCCTCAAAAATTCTACGGGACATTGCGCCACTTTCGGGAAATGAACGTAATGGAGCAAGGCTTTCTTACAGAGAGAACTTCTTCAGGAGCTCGCTCCAGTGCCTCATTTCTTAGGCTAGAAACACTTTGTTTGTCGTTGAAAAGGCAAGGTTTTCCGAGACTTCCTATCTCTCTGATTCTCTCCGTTTTACTTCAAAAATTGGAGTTCTTAGCTAGCAGAAAAATGCTAGGTTGATGTCACAGGACCAACGAGTGTAGTGCACATTTCTCTATGAAAGCAAAAAAGGGATCATTTTTTAGACTGTGAAGATAGCCAGCCTTTTCAGGGTGTGCGTACCTTGCTAAACACTGTTCTCATAACGAGGAAAAAGGAAATATCTATTTCTGCATGAAGTTGTATATCTTTAGTACACTTGCAAACTAGGATCCAGTTTGACACAAAGTCCCAGTATGGTTAGAAATAATGCATAAATAAATAATATACGAGTATATTTAATTACGATTTATAGCAGGGCATATTTAGACTGAAGACATAGCACTACCAGTCATTTAAATACTGCGGTAAACTCGGAATAAGTAAAAATATCACACTAAAATAGAACACAGCAGAGGAAACAAGGTAGGGTCATTGCCATGGGGAAAAATACACTTCTTCTTGTCCGGCTAGCCAATGAAAAGGCTTGATTTCAAACAAACTTTATGACGTCACCAAAACGCCATGTCTTTAGGCCAATAGTGGAGATGGATTTGGGGGTAGCAGTGCTACCAGAAGTAAAATGAGCGCTGCCATTGGTTCGTTGCCGTGACGTCGGCAAACCCACACAGCCAACGAAAAAAAATGGTTTGACCTTACCTTGTTTCCTCTACCGTGGTATAGGAGTAACGATGCACATATAATGAATATGCGTTTGCTGATGACTTAGATGACTGCATATTATAATTCAAGTCATAACAACACTGCTCGGTAAAACATTGAAGTCGTCTGGGAATAAGTAACAGTTTGATACTTCTTCAAAATTAAAAACTCCCTAGCCAGAGAGCAGCAAAGTTGCGCTTGCAAATAGCTAGGACCATTTCGCAATTTTCGAACTCACTTTTTTCCACTCGCAGAAACAAGAGATTTTGGGCTATGCTGAAATGCCTATCCTTATTCGCTACAAAAAACTTGCAAATCTAAGTTCTACTTGGTTTCTTCCATACATGCCATGATTCATGCTATTTATCCTAGCTATTAATTAGACCGTACATGCATTCTAGCTCTTATATATCCAGCTCATCATTAGTTTTAACTTGTACTATTTGCATACTACTCCTAGTGTTTCCAAAATAAACACTAGCTCTTTTATTTTATAAATGATGAAAAATATAGAAACGTAACCTTTAAGGACGACAATGAAAAAAAATCATATACAGAGATGACGGTATAACTTCCACGCATGGAAAAAAAAAACAAATCCACGAAGATGAGGACATAATATTCGATCTTCGAAAATAAATGTACTAGTTGCATACTTTATTTTCCCAGTATTATCTTCCCAGCCTGAGGCAAGAACTTAGATTTGCAAGTTTTTTATAGCGAATAAGGATAGGCATTTGAGCATAGCCCAAAATCTCGTGTTTCAGCGAGTGGAAAAAAGTGAGTTCGAAAATTGCGAAATGATCTCAAAGCACTATCTTGCCACACTCGTTGCGGTTCATTTGATGAAGCCTTAGATTGACATGAGAACAAAAATGAATGCATAGTATGATGAATTCATTATATATTCATGTTCATACATAAATGAATTTGCAGTGAGTGAATACGCAATCCTCCCCCACCCCGATCCTTAAACTGAGAAGGAAAAAGAGGAAAAAGTTCTAAATCCCAAGACCGAGGAACCCAACTTCGGCTAAAAGTAGGAATTTCTTTTCAGCTTTAGAGAAATGCTGAGATTTTGCTAAACAATGAATGATCGTAGAGTAAGGTTACAGTGTAGAAGTGCAGTGTAGGAGTACAGTGTAGAGGGATAGTATAGTGGTCCGTGAAGAAGTACAGTGTAACGGTGCAGTGAAGGAGTACAGTGTGAGGGTGCCCTGTAGAGGTACAGTGTACAATGTAGCGGTGCAGTGTAGGGGTACAATGTAGAAGTGCAGTGTAGTGGTGCAGTGTAGAGGGATAGTATAGTGGTCCGCTTAGAAGTACAGTGTAAAGGTGCTGTATATAAGTGCAGTGAAGGAGTACAGAAAATATATGGTCTGCTTTCAATGCCATAAGACGTCAGACTCGCACGCTCGCACAGCATGACTCACGGGGGTCCAAAAATTTCATTCTGCATATTTTGCCCCTTGTCAATCTCGGCTCAAAGTGTGAATGTGTGTTTGCTTTGAAACTCATCTTTTTCTGATTTGAAAAATTGTTACATTTCACTCGTAATTTCTTCGTGATTTAAAAATTCAACATAAATTATTAGTAAAAATGTCTAAGTCTCCCTGCTTGTAAGTAGTGCAATTTTCGTTTATTCGTAGTGATATTCCTGCAATAAAATATTAGATTAGGAAAGTAACTTCCCCCTAGTTCACCAAATAAAAAGAACATCAGCTAAGTAGAAGCAATTTCTCCTCTTTAGAAGTTCCACACATCCATAGGAAATAATAAAATCCTGTCTCTAAAATTAGTCGAACATTCTCCTGTTGGAAGTTTTTACCATAAAGGCAATTTTTCGCATAGTGGAAGTTTTGGTAAAAATGAAATTCTATCATTAAAAGTAGTCGGAACATGTGAGTTAATTAGAATCTATATCCAGGTCATCTGACCGTTAAGAAAAATGAGGAATCAATCTCTCTAGTCTGAACAGTTTAAATATTGCTCTCACGGTCCAAGTATAGATGTAATGCTGTACCGGCGATCTGTTCCAAGAAACCACAAAACAATACGTGCAAATAGATAAGTAATAAATTAACCTAGCATACAACCTGCAATGGTCACATCCCAAACAAAATAATCTTCATCCTGATGCATTTAAAAAACGAGGAAAATTCCAAAGAACTTAATCACTGTTCCTTTTACCAAGTTTTTCTGACAATACACACAATTATTGTACTTTCACGAACTGATGATGGAGCTTGACTCTAAAATGTTTTCCTTGTAAATATGATAAAGTTCCTTGACATTTTCCCCGTTTTTAAATTCCTCATCAAGTTGAGATTGAAGCAAACAACTCACCCGTTCAGATATAATCTGAATCCGTTGTTACCGGGTTACGCGTGCGACGCAGATTGAGGGCCATGCAATCACGATGTAAATAATGATTGCAGTCGTAGCGTCGGGTTTCGCTAATGGAAAGTTGGGATTGCAATTGTTTGATATCCAGACATGCCAGAGAGGACTCAGCAAATAACAACAAATTATGTGCGCTGGTTTCAAGATCCTAAACGGTGGAATGTTGTATGAACTCAAACGTGAAGAAAGTCGGGCTAAAAATACCGACAGGGTTACAATTATTGCTTTCATTTTTTTTTCACTGCTTCTGATTTAATAATTTTGTGTGGGTGTTTAATACTGGGAAATGAAAATAACGGAAAAATTTGCTAATAATCTTCTCGAGTAGCTCTTCTGACCATTAAATACGTAACCTATTCAATTTTGTGGTATGGCCTAACCATAAGTTAGAAATTTTTAATATTTCTGACAAGAATTTGTAGTGGCCGCCATTTCACACGTCAATTTTATTTTAATAACGTAACAGATAAAGAGACAACTGGTGCATTACCTAGAAAAAGTGTGAGCAAAGTGCAAAAATAATTATTTTCCGTTTTCCAATTGTTTAAACTAAGCAATCTCAATAGTTAAATTAACGTATATAATAGCGAATGGATTAAGCTAAAAACATCCAGAAAAATCTATTGCAAAATTATTTACGGTTATCTTCATAATCATTAATGCATTATCTTACAAAAAAAAAATTTTCGATCGAACTGCCGCATATTTAGTGGTGAAGCTTGTAAATCAACAGTTTTGCCTGGCCGTGCGTCATCGGAGTGAGGTAGCAAATGTCCGTAGAGTTCCACGAGAAATTCTCGCAGTGATTGGCGCCTGGACTAGGTTTGCGCACGTTGCGAGTTAATACAGAAAAATAGAAACTGATTTAATGTGGATGAAAAAAGCCCGGGTAATATAGAAGGTGACGGAAGCAAGATGCGTGAAAAGATTTTATTGGAAAAAATACGTATTTGAGAGAAAATAATTTGGGGCTGGCCAAGAATACGCGGATTCTTTTACACCATCAGCGCCACTGGGAAAGGCGAAAACTAGTTTAATAAAATCAATAATTTGAATAGCATCTCCACCACGCATCAAAAAATCAAGCAGTTAAATTGTACTCTGTGTAGTTTATATTAAAAATTAGTAAAATAGTAGTGATTGGGTCGTCCAGCACGAAGAACAGGAAAGGAATCAAAAAATAAACATATCTGTCAAGCGAGCGTTTTTCTGAGAAGTATGACCGGTAAACGGATCATTAAGTAACTGATGAATTTGATCGATAAACCGACTCGTAAGTAATTAAATAGTCGAGTGATAGACCATATAAATTAATATTCGAAGCTTCCTTTCCTATTTATTATTTTGAAGGTAACAAACTAACACTGGCTTCTCGACAGTCATTAATATCAGTGATGGTATTATTAAGACTAGTCCACCCTCTTTATTTGAAATAAGAAAGAAGGCAAAATGAAAGACAGGCCGAAAGAAATAAAAAATTCAATCTCTCGAGAGTTGATGAGGCCGAGTGCACACGGCCCGTCAAAAATGTACAATGATGTCCAACAGATCACACGACACACGTTCCTATATCCTAAGAATTCCCGTGATATTCAATCCTAGTCGAATTTGATAGGTTAATACACTGAAAATTGTGGAATTGACGAAGCTTGTATAACAGATGCGCTCAACACACACTGCAGGCTGGCTTCGGACAGAGGGACGCTGCTCGTATTATAGTATAGATTATGAGTCGCGCCCTCGAACTGCAGTCATTCGGAACAGACGACCAGAGGCGGGGCGGAAGAGTTCTTCCTCTCTGCACAGGGAGGAAGAGAACAGTTTAGCTGGCTTTGATAATGGGAAGTTCCATTAATTCAAGGAATTTAGAGAAGCACTCAGATGAAGTCCTGAACAGTGTACAGACTGAGGCGCGATCGCTGGAAACTTGCGAGCTATCGTCGACCGGTGACACACGAACGCAATCGTGAACATTGCATAGACTGAAAACCAGCAGGCTAGGAACAGCTTGCAAGTGATCGTCGACCGCTGATGCGTAGGAATAGTCAGATCATGTAGAGACTGCGGTGCGAGTGCTGGAAACTTGCAAGTTACCGCCGACTGATGACACGCATTTGCGAACAACACATGGACTGGAAGTCGGATCTGTGGAAGCCACTTGCAACGCTCGATGACCGCCGCGCAAATGTTTGACTTCGGTTTGACTGACGCAAACCGAAGTTAAATATTCAATTAAAATATAAGTCAATTTTGCTAAGCAATGTTGAAAATACCAAATATTAACTGGATCGTGTTTTCATTAAGCTTTGATTAAGCATGTATACAAATTCAGTTTGTGATTACTGCTCGGTCAGCAGCACAATTAAAAATCCCAAAGTTGCTAAATATGGCTCACGTCGCAGTCAATGTTAACAAACACAATAATGAACGCTAAAATTAAGGAAAAAATCAACTTAACAAGTTGAAAAACCAAGTTGAAACTTGGTTTTTTAAGAAAAACCAAGTTGCGCGGGTACTCTTAACAAAAGTGTCATTTGGGACCAAGAAATAGTGCTACTACAGAGTGAGGTCCACCGCCTTATATCGCCAACCCAGGTGCAGTTTGAGATGTACAATCGAAATGCTTATCACTAAATTAAATGTATGGAAATGAGTGATATCCATTAGTAACCTAATCTAACCTCAAGCTAGAGCTAGAACTACTAGCTATAGTACTAGCTAGAGGTAGATCTCATGCTATAGTGTGGTAGACCCCACGCTTTAGTACTAGATAGAGGTAGATCTCATGCTATAGTGTGGTAGACCCCACGCTTTAGTACTAGATAGAGGTAGATCTCATGCTATAGTGTGGTAGACCCCACGCTTTAGTACTAGATAGAGGTAGATCTCATGCTATAGTGTGGTAGGCCCCACGCTTTAGTACTAGATAGAGGTAGATCTCATGCTATAGTGTGGTAGACCCCACGCTATAGTACTAGATAGAGGTAGATCTCATGCTATAGTGTGGTAGACCCCACGCTATAGTACAAGCTAGAGGTAGATCTCATGCTATAGTGCGGTAGACCTCAAACTATAGTACTAGATAGAGGTAGATCTCATGCTATAGTGTGGTAGACCCCACGCTATAGTACAAGCTAGAGGTAGATCTCATGCTATAGTGCGGTAGACCTCAAACTATAGTACTAGATAGAGGTAGATCTCATGCTATAGTGTGGTAGACCCCACGCTTTAGTACTAGATAGAGGTAGATCTCATGCTATAGTGTGGTAGGCCCCACGCTTTAGTACTAGATAGAGGTAGATCTCATGCTATAGTGTGGTAGACCCCACGCTATAGTACTAGATAGAGGTAGATCTCATGCTATTGTGTGGTAGACCCCACGCTATAGTACAAGCTAGAGGTAGATCTCATGCTATAGTGTGGTAGACCCCACGCTATAGTACAAGCTAGAGGTAGATCTCATGCTATAGTGCGGTAGACCTCAAACTATAGCAGCACCAAAAAGTGAATAACAAAAGTGGCATTTGGGACCAAGAAATAGTATCTGATCAACAGGGCAGAGGCAGAACGAATGTGCCATCCCCCTTCATATAGCTAAAAATTAGTATTCGCGCGTTGGTACAAGTTCAAGACAATCCTTCAAGATCTCGAGAAGCATTAGCCTCATAACTCTCTATTACGACAACGAAAATTGAAACTCGATCAAACCAAGGGAGAGGAAATATGCAAAAACGTCTGTCATCATTTAGGTTTATTTACATTTTAAGACATTGGTAATTTTACATGATTTAGTTAATTTAAAGCCCAGGTGAACCTGAGTTCTGATGTTTCCTACATGAACGAATTGCATGTCATGATGCTTTGCAGAGGATCTCATCACGATCAGGTAAAAAAGAACTTCATTTTACGGTGCTTCATGACGCCGATGGTCAGTGTGAGTCCCTGCGAAATTTTAAATTCAACTCGCATTTATTCACTCAAGCTGTTTCCATTGCTTGTCGTAGTAAAAAATTAATTTCGAGTAATTGAGTTTCAGGTACGTGAAGGCCCGACATTTGCGGGATGTTCTCGTGCTCTCCTTCATAATTACACGCACAAAATTCCCTCAATTTGCAGAGCGCGAAAACCTACGAACCAAAAAACTCTTTTATTTTCATCCTTGAGCTAATCAAGCCATTGGCCGAGAGGGTTGATTTTACGCCACTCACTTACGAGGGATTAATTTCGCCCGTTTACGTGTCACGCTGAAGCGACATTCTTCGACCAACAAGCGCTTATCAACTGATGCCTCGATGTCCCGCTGTATTTTATTAACTACTCAAGCATTTTTTAATCGCTTTGCCCTGGCTTCAGCACCGTAATCTAGTCCAGTATTGGAGCACGGCAATTATTTCCAGTGTTATTCCAGGCGCACCTGGTGAACTGGAAGTTCATGGGGCACAGCGCGCACTTAATCGTGTTTCGGCTTTGTGTTGACACATGTTAACATTTGTGTTGACATAGAGCGATACAACTGAAAGAACAAACGAGTTCTCAGATGCGAGTTCCTGCCTAAATTGGCATATGTAAACTTTGCTCTAAGTTTTAGACTCACAGAAGCGCTAAGCCAGTTTCAATTAATTTCAAAAGATCGCGCACATTACTTTTTAAACGGGATTTGGACATATGTAAAAGGATGTACTAGAGGAATTTTTTCTTTGGAATTACCTCAGCGTTTTTTATGACTGCCTGCTTTTCTAGAGAATTTTCAGACACGCATAACAGAATCAGAAAAGCAACATCGTCAATGCAGTAATTTCGAGCTGGTCGTGTGTAACGAAGGGTGAAAAAACTACACTGTAAGCGCCTTTGAAGCCCTGAGCCAATCAAATTTCCCCTTTACAATGTCTGCAACCAATCAGCGTCAAGCATAAATGAGAACGAGCCAGTGAGGGCAAAGCATTCCAGAGCAACTGAAGGTCTCGTTAAAATTCATGGAAATCAATTATCTCGGCGACATTTCGCTGGCAGCCAATCAACGTTACAGGAAACATCTTGTTGACAGGCGACGGATAGCAATATACAATAAATTGATTAGACTGCGCGCCAGTTAATGACTGTGAGCTCCAAACTGACAGTTATTCATGAAATTCTAAAAACTGGCTGAGGGATTCCAGGAATGAGATACATGTTTTTTATGCGCAAAATGAATCTACTCTGAAAATATGGTTAACTAAATTCAAGTTTATAAAACTCTAACGTCAGCCCTAATAAAAGTCAATTATTATACACCAAAAAAACGCTACCTCATGGGATTGTTAATGTAATAATTATTAGGACTGCTAAAATAACCAATATCAGGACTGCTAAACAAAAAATTGTGCGGACTGCTAAAATAATAATTATCAGGACTGCTAAAAAAATAATTATCAGGACTGCTTAAATAATAATTATCAGGACTGCTAAACTAATAATTATCAGGACTGATAAAATAATAATTATCAGGACTACTAAGCTAATAATTATCAGGACTGCTAAACTAATAATTATCAGGACTGCTGAAATAATAATTATCAGGACTGCTAAACTAATAATTATCAGGGCTGCTAAAATAATAATTATCAGGACTGCTAAAAAAATAATTATCAGGACTGCTAAAATAATAATTATCAGGACTGCTAAACTAATAATTATCAGGACTGCTAAAATAATAATTATCAGGACTGCTAAACTAATAATTATCAGGACTGCTAAACTAATAATTATCAGGACTGCTAAAATAATAATTATCAGGACTGCTCAACTAATAATTATCAGGACTGCTAAACTAATAATTATCAGGACTGCTAAAATAATAATTATCAGGGCTGCTCAACTAATAATTATCAGGACTGCTAAAATAATAATTATCAGGACTGCTAAACTAATAATTATCAGGACTGCTAAAATAATAATTATCAGGGCTGCTAAAATAAGGCAAATCAAAAGCCTATCATTAAAACCCTGGAAAGAGCCTTTATCAAAGATTGATAAAATGCTGAAATAAATCAAATGAAGAGC